>NC_051171.1:156248842-156848842 GCF_013339725.1 Rhipicephalus microplus | reverse complement strand
GGCGGAGCGAAATGCGTTCAACGTTCTGCTGCGTTATAAAGCTTCCCGATAAGGAGTACAATTATATTATTACGGCTCTCTTGCTGCGCCCATGTAATTAAAGACGAACCTCACGCCTACCTATCGCAGGTGCCGGCACAAACCTGAAAAGGCCACCTACGTGTATATCCATCGGCAAAACAACAAACTAAAACATGTAAACAACACACTATACTCTCGCAGTCCCTCCTTGCAGAAATGAAACAAAAGGCAAAAAAGTAAGCCGTCTAGCGCGATGAATATCTACAATTTCTTCTCTTCTTTCGTGCGATTCTTCTGTGTATCATATAATTTCTTACACGAGGCCACAACAAACGTGTCATGTTCCAAAAAGCGACAACTCTGCGAATAATGACTCCCCTTGAAGCGTCGTCCTTCTCGGAGCGTGTACCAACCCGTACTGTTCCATCGATCGGCACTCTTGGCTGAACGCTGTGCTGTGCTTTTCTGCGTATTAGCTGTTTGCAGCGCACTCGCTATTCCCGCTGCTTTTTCAGTGTAACACCCGAGTGGGCTTTCTGACCCGTAACCAGCTGCCCGCTTACAGGAGGCCTTGTACCTCATTTGGGCGAGAGCGTACGAAGCTGCATGAGGGAAAGGGAACTGATTCTAAAGCGTCTATAAAGGGAGAAGGAGCTCAGTGGAAGAGTTGCTATTAGGCATACGTGAAAGGCCACCAGCATGCGTTTCTTTTTTTACCCGAGTGAAAAAAAAAAAAGAATTCCCGCCGTGAGCACGAGATTTCGTAGCTTGGTGCGACCTACTTTATAGCAATATTTGGATTTTGTATTGCGCTTATAAGCTCCTGCCTATGCTCAGAAAATGCGGTGGTTTTGCGAAGTTGTGGGTCCATCGCTGCAACAGAAGCTCACGTACGGTCTCTGGCGTAGCGTGTAATGCGATATAGCCTGTGGTACATGAAGAAAATCAAAAATAATTGACAGTTACTCGTGTGCTTCGCCTTTGCTTTTACACAATTTCTTTTTCTAGTTGGATTTATATTTAAATTAGTCGCGCGGTAGTTTCTGTCGGCTGTGTAATCCTTATCTCTGGTCGAATCAATAAGACCAGCGCTGAAGGCATGAACGTATAGTGGGCGATGCTTCATCACGAAACCATTACGACGCTTAATTACGCTTCAGCAAACGGCAGCAAGAATCACATCGTGAGTAAACAAAACAAAGATCGCATAAGTGAAGCATTGATGTTAGATGTATACATATATGTACACATAAATATAGCTAACAAGCGCACAGTCGAGCGTTGAGCTCGTGTGATCGCCTGCATGACCATATCCACATTCGGTCTGATCCTGTTCTTTCGACAGTGTACGGTTTGCGCATAGTCGTGCGAGAAAAAAAAAGGATGTAATCACGTAATGTAAAAAGGAAGCGTGACACATGCATGGCTTTTTTATTTGTTGCTTTCGGGGAGCGCTTATCGCAAGCACGGTGTCCGGATATTGACCGCGAGGAACTACATTGGTGTTTACTTGGAAAGTTGAATGCCAGCGTCAGGGACATGTTGACGGAAGCATGCCGGCGTCACTCACCGCAGCTTCGCTTTGCGCCCTGTTCTTGTTTTCCCTGAGGCGAGAAGTTTTTGCAAGGCTTTGCAGGGTCGGCGTGATCAACATAGTTTGGCTAGAATCACTGGAGTAAAGAAGAGAGAGTTAAGGAAAGAAACATTCAGAGAGGCTCTATAAGCTGGAGAGAAAAAAAGAAAATATCAAATGACAAACATGTTGTGGATACTCTGCAAAGAACTAGTCGGTTTGGAAGCATATAAAATATATATAAGAAACCCTAACTTTACATACGAGCCCCTCCTGCTTCTTGGTGAAACGCTTATCAGCCAAATTTACAAAGTCACCATAAAGTGGCAAAAAAAGAAAATATTATAAAAACAAATTAGGAAGTAGGCATGCGATCATGCCTAACGTGCGCAATTATTTTTTTCGCTATACGATTTCGCGAAAAGGGAGATTGCGTTCAAAAACGGGCTTACCATGTGCAACTGCAGTAAGAATTTGGACAAAGATGAAGCTGTACGAGTAATCATGCATAAAAAATACTTTTATTGCTGAGAATTTCATTTCTTGCTGTGTTCTGTGCTGTCAGCATCCGTATAATCACTGCGACTGTCTGACCATCATACAGGTGAACCGCAATCCTTAATTTGGATACGTGCTAAGATAATTGAATCACGGGAATATCGGCCGCAATATCCAATGGCATAATTCAAATCACTGTGCAAATACTGCGTGGCACAGCCTGCTTTTCTTTTTTTTAACCTGAATGCGCGACCGGCGACCATTCGGCCAATACGCGCGGTGTAACAATGCTCGGTGGTGAAATGAACGAAAATGCGTGCATGTGCCGGCTGAACGGTCCAGTACAGCTGCCTTCTGCGAGGCTGTTCCGGGACTGGGACGCCGTGGATCGGCGCTTATAAAGGCGACAGCATCAAATAGGTCGTGTCGCTGATATTCCGGCGTCGTTGGTTGTGAGCGAAAAATCATCATCTCGTGCGTGACCAAAAAAAAAATTAGAAAGATTCAAATGAAACACGTAATAAAAAATAGTGGGTCCGAGTGGGAATCCAAACCGGGATGTTTGCGTGCAAGCGGGCCTTCTACCACAAGGCCACGCGTATTTTTTTTCATTGTATTTAATTATTTTGTATTAGAATCAACATGAAATGTCACTGGTATTAGGGTACATAAGTACATTCACACAGCGACAATAGGCGATCTATTGTTACTAAGGAAACACTCGACAAGTAACGAAGCTATTTTCACTGTATTCACAAAAAGACGTGTGGTCGTTCAGTAGAAAACTCTCGCTGCTCTACTGAACGGCCCCGCATTTTTGTGTGTGTGTGTGTGTGTGAATACCGTGAAAATAACCTCCTCTGCTTTGAACTCCAGTGAAATTAACTCATGCTTTTGAAACACATGCATCCCGCATACATGCTTCACAATAAAACATGAAATATTGCAGTAATAATGCGTGGTACCAGCGTGCATTGCCAACGGGCGTCACAACATACGAATATCGTAATGAATTCATCGTTTAAAGCCGTTCACCCGCTACAAAAGTCACACACGTTACACCTTAAAGCGACGTGGTGGGTTCATAGCAAATTCAAAAAGATTTCCCTCACTAAGTGTATTAAGTGCGCACTATGCACAGGACGTCGCCATCGCGTTCTCAAGGGCCCCCTATATACGGCTTAGTAGTCGATGCTCGCACGTTCAGGTTTTAAAGGAAATGGGCGGCTGTACATCAGCGGAGCACCGTGCAGTGTGAGCTTTCAGGACCAACCACGTCGGATCGAAGAAGTTGGATCTAAATGAACTAATAATTTTTGTCTTTGCGTGATAGAACAAAATCGTCTTACATTTATTAAATCCCCGTGTGCTCATATTTGGGTGCACGTTAAAGGACCCCAGGTGGTCGAAATTTCCGGAGCCCTCCACTACGGCGTCTCTCATAATCAAATGGTGGTTTTGGGACGTTAAACCAAACAAATCAATCAATTACATTTATTAAATCAGCAGCAAGTTTAATGTAAAAAGCTGTAAAGTCCTCGCATTTACTGGCTGATTGATTCGTGGCACTTGAATAAATAAAATCGACCACCTTGGTCCTACTTATCTTTTATCGCTCCTTAGCAAAAAACATTATTTTAGCCGTGCGGAGCCTTTAGGCCTCCACGTACTATCATTAATACCTAATTTAATAAAAAAGACAACTTATATACAAGACAGGCCTTTTCCACGTACTTGAGCAGGCTTCGGCAGTCTTTAGGATTCACGTGTGCCGAATAAGCCTCTGCGTGAAGCCCTGAAAAATCCAGCTCACTAACTTTCTTGGCTTCTTCGTCTGAGGACAAAAAAGAGAGAGAGCTTTGTCGTTTATTATTTCCCGTTCATGTTTTCTATTTTCGTGGCCTATGCCCGCCGCAGTGGTCAAGTGGCTAAATACCCGCAGGTCACGGGATCAGCATCCCGGATGCGGCTGCTGCATTTGATTGATTGATTTGTGTGGTTTAACGTCCCAAAACCACCATGAGAGACGCCGTAGTGGAGGGCTCAGGAAATTTTGACCACCTGGGGTTCTTTAACCTGCACACAAATCTGAGCACACGGGCCTACAACATTTCTGCCTCCACCGGAAATGCAGCCGCCGAAGCCGGGATTTGAACCCGCGAGCTGCGGGTCAGCAGCCGAGTACCTTAGCCACTAGACCACCGCGGTGGGGCATGCTGCATTTTCGATAGAGGCAAATATGCCGTAGGCCCATGTGCTCTGATTTGGGTGCACGTAAAGAATCCCAAGTGGTCGAAATTTCCGGAGCCCTCCTCTACGGCCTTTCTCATAATCGTATGCTGGCTTTGGGACGTCAAACTTCCCATAACAATCAGTCTATATTTGTGACCCGTGTGTCATAAGGATCCTTCGAATGGTTGCGCATCAGTTCTTATGGTATAGTTTCACTCGTGTCATTCGTTTCGCACTATCAAAGTTGCGGATGTTCACTTGAACAAAGTAGAAACTAACACCCACCGACATCTTTAAAAGCAAGCCCCAGTGAGCCGCAGTTAGACGAAAGAAAAACATTAGCTCTCTCACCACACCTGTGGCGGCCGCATTTCGATGAAGGCGAAATAATAATATTATTGGGGGTTTAAAGGGAAGCTGAAGCACTTTTCTGAAAAGAATGACTTAGAAGCGTGTAAGAACGGTTTGATCCCTGCTGAATTAGAAGAGCGATGTGAGAGTTCTCAAAAGTGAACGCCATGAGCCCTTTTTGGTGAAAAAAACAGTGTCTGTGGCCGCAGGTATTCTTGAAACGCCGAGCGAATACGGCGACATCATTCTCAGTATGCCACGTCGTTCGTCTGCAACAACAGCACTGCTGAAGTGTGGCCTCTTCGATGAGTTCCGGCAACGGCACGTGATGGATTAGTCACAGACGCCGTGGTTGAAGATAAGAAAGAACACTCGCTCCGGGTCAGAGGAAACGAAGATGACGTATGTCTCCATGCCCCCACCTTGAGCGCGCTCATGGAGGCGGAACAAGACAAGCTTTTATTTCACCTGTTCTAAAGCTCCTGCTGCTACAACGGCGAAAACAATTATGACATCGTCAACAATCATGCCGGTCCTTCCTAAACGCGAAGTGTGGTTGAATTCTAAAAACCCTTCAGTTGCCCTGTAATGTCCCAGAACCATGATACAATTACGAGATAAGCCACAGTGGAGGGCTCCGGAAATTTCGACCACCTGGGGTTTTTTGACGCACACCTAAATCTAAGCACACCGGCGTCAAACATTTTCGCATCCATCAAAAATGCCGGTATTCGATCCCGCGACCTTCGTATCAGCAGTAGAGCGCCATAACCACTAGACTAACGCGACGGGACATTAAAGGCGATATGGTGGAGGACCTCAATCTGCAACCGTTAAAAATTTCATTACACGGGAAAGAACCCAGGGAGGTCGAAATTGTCCGAAGCTCTCCACTACGACGTATCTCAATGTCAAAACACATACTCGTTCACGCTTAGCCTCACCTCCACATCGAATGTGGCCAGCAAGTGTCCTAGCGAAGATTTCAATAGTTAAACTGTTAGCGGAAGCATAGGAGAGATTTTTCAGAAGAATTTCAGCGGTAGTAGGCATGCACAGAGTGCGTCTTTTGTCATTATGTGAATCTTGCAAGAAGAACACCCGAAGTATGAGACGAATGCGAAGCACGGCTCTATCGAAATTAACCGTTCGAATAGTAAACGTCGCGCACAATGTCTCAAGACCTCCGTGCGAGACTGCATTTGACATACGATTCGGTTAAAAATCTTTTCATAGCACACCAGCCTCAAACATTTTCGCATCCATCAAAAGTGCCGGTATTTGTTCCCGCGACCTTCGTATCAGCAGTAGAGCGCCAC
The DNA here is from genome assembly GCF_013339725.1 of Rhipicephalus microplus. Lineage (NCBI taxonomy): Eukaryota > Metazoa > Arthropoda > Arachnida > Ixodida > Ixodidae > Rhipicephalus > Rhipicephalus microplus. The sequence goes on along the minus strand of NC_051171.1, from coordinate 156,842,848 downwards.
AACCACTAGACTAACGCGATGGGACATTAAAGGCGATATGGTGGAGGACCTCAATCTGCAACCGTTAAAGATTTCATTGCACGTGAAAGAACCCAGGGTGGTCGAAATTGTCCGAAGCTCACCACTACGACGTATCTCAATGTCAAAACATATACTCGTTCACGCGTAGCCTCACCTCCACATCGAATGTGGCAAGCAAGTGTCCTAGCGAAGATTTCAATGGTTAAACCGTTAGCGGAAGCCACACTGCGGAAGGAAGGAGTGGTGCAGTCTAAATTGTCACATACGTTAGCAAGCATGGTGTCGCTAAGTGTTTTGCCTGGCTGGTATTGCAAAATATACATCACACGTATCGATTTCTCGCTCTGCGAGCTGATGGCTTATCAAGCACGCGATCTTTTTTGAACTATAGTACAAATAATACCGCGTCATCATTCGTATTTGGTCACCCGAAGAGATTGATTTAAGCCTAAAAGTTTAGCATGACGCCTTGCTTGGTTTTTTTTTTTTCTCCCTTTCTTTCTTGGTCACCCGGCTCCTCAATCAGCGTGGGAAAAGAACGCCTCTATGCAGTTTTGTTATGATTGCAGTACTTTTTTGCGGTTACGTCGTGATGATTTTGACTTTGCAGCATGCGCAATATTACGGATAACGTAATATTGCGTTACTCCTTACTCGAAATTTTCTGTGGACTTCCCTCTTGTGACACAAGAAAAACGTTATTTTGTCTCCCCACTTTTGTGTCGTAAGCCGTCCACCCAACCTGAGTGGCTGAAAGAATGACAACGCCCTTTTTACGGATTCTAACTAATCCATGCGGTTCGCAATCGTGGTACGCAGTTCACCGTGTTTCCCAAGTCCTCCCACGAAATATGATTCCGCGTCAGCTCCATTTCCGAAGGCAATTACCAGAATGAATAATAAGACAGCTAGTGAGTTTCCGTGCATAGGAGAGATTTTTCAGAAGAATTTCAGCGGTAGTATGCATGCACAGAGTGCGTTTTCCGTCATTCTTGTGAATCTTGCAAGAAGAACACCCTGAAGTATGAGACGAAATGCGAAGAAACGACTCTTCGAAATTAACCCGTTCTGACTCGTAAACGTGCGCACAATGTCTCAAGACCTTCGTGCCGAGACTGCATTTGGAATACGATATCGGCTTAAATCTTTTTCATAGCATTCCAGTCACGATTTGTTCCTTCTACCTCCCCGTGAACAAGCGGTTGCCATAAAGCACTTCATATCAGATTGTGACGAATTTCTTTGTATGAATAATGCAGCATGACCTAAGGGATATGTGTGTGTAGATGGTGACATGTAGCACCAGTTGTTTCCGTGAGAGCGCATATATCATAATGCAAAGTTCGCCGTATCATATCCAATGTTTCGTTGATTTCAATGTTCCAGCGCGTCTGTTGTGGCAAATTTTGATGTATTCATATATTCTTATCTCTTCACCTTCGTAAAGAATGAATACACGACGCATTCGTGGTCGCACAAGTCGCTTTTCATTTTTTACATTTGCGCCTTTTGCTGCTTTTTTTTTCGCATCGATGACTCTTCACCAAACTCAAATTTTTGCAGATTCTGGTTGAATGTTTTTTATTTTTTTTGTAGTTCCGTAAATTTTAATTTAAAGTAGCGGTAAACTACGAGGAACAAGCCCCTGAGTCGTTGGTTCACTACAAGACAGAAACAGATATGATGCCACCTGTCGGCATATTTTTAACGCTTTTAGTCGTTACACAAGCAGCTCTAGTGGTTTTTGAACTTGAAAAGTAGGTAGCTTGCACTTGATATAGTACAACAACGTTCATATTGACACGCTCTCACTGGTGTACTTCCCTCCTCAATCAGCAAACAATGACAAGATTTCAAACTGCGCTTCACGTCTGACTCTCTTGCTCTCTATGGCAAGTCGGTACGTTGCAGTGTATTCAATTGTAAACCAGAACAACATTTTATATGAACAAACACTCCATTTGAAAGACCATGTCATGCATCGAGGCTATGTGTTAGTTCCCGCATTCTTGTTTAATCTTACGGCGTGGACATTGTAGCAGTGGCTTCTTGTTCATGCCCGCCATTGCATTAACCGAAAAGGGGGTGCTGCTTAAGCCTTCCTAGGCCCAAACCTGCGCAGCTCTTCTTAGGGCACCTTTGCCTTTGGATGGTCATATTCGCTTACTATATGTCGCACATTATTGTTTGCTTCTCTCAGAAACAAGTATAGCTTAAGAACTTCGTGTGAATACCAGCCATGATGTATAGGGAGCCGAATTCGCAATGCTGTTCTTTCGTTACTGATTTTTACTGTTGGCCAAACCGAAGGGGTAGCTTAGCACGTAAAGTATCCCACTAATACAGCGTTAGGTTGCGGGTTCGATTCACTACCACGGCAGTCGCATAAAGATGGGACCAAATGCAACGGTTTAGTGCACGATAAAAAAAAAATCCAGTGGTCTAAACTATTCTGCATTTATTCTGTTTTGGCTAGCAAAGCACCACCAACCGTTGGCCATCTGATAGCGCTTTCCATTGGGCGAGCACGAGAAAGGGAAACAAGCAGCCAGAGCAGCACACCGGGAGCTCATTCTTACGCTGTGACACGGGGGCAGCGGGGACGTGTGCTCTCGTCTAACGAATGGACAATCACCCTGCTCCGGGAACAGAGCTCGTAGCGGGCGCTCTTGATGTCAGGTGTCATGTGACCAATTTTTTACCACACCCGCTTCGCTGACATGTTCAGTCGTGCCCACGGTCGTCCCGCAAACTCCACCTCCCCCCCCCCCCCCCTTCCGCGCGCTTGTTTCCGCACCTACGCAGACATAAACCAAAAGTGACGTGTGAAAGGTCATGTGACTTACTCCGCACTCTCTTTACTCTGCCGATGGTGGCGAAGCACCAAAAACTGCTCTAGTCGGCGCCAAAAAAGGTGCTCCTCCACGACTACAGGAAGGGGCTGCAACTGGCAAGAGTACATTGAATGCATTTAGAACTGCTCCTGCTCGCCCAACGGAAAGCCCTATGAGATATCTGATTATACGCGCATCGTCTTGAAAAGTTTAAACATCTTAAAAACAGACTGTAGACACAGGAAAACGTGCACATACAGCGATGTAACTGTGTGTATTTCTGTCTGTGCCGTCTTTTCTTTTACGCTGTTTTTATCTTTCCTCGGTATGGACCAACCCTCGTAAGCATCCTTTTAGCATCACCAGGACTCCTTGAAATTTTCTCTTACGAACATATTTGTCGTAAGTCTAGCATAAAGTGATTTTGTGAATAAGAGCTCCTGTACTGTTTGCGTACCTTAATACACACCCGCCATCACGCGCAGGTGGAGTTCGACGACGTGTTCGCCGAACCGGAGGGCACGTACTCGCTCGACGGCGTCTGGAAGGCGGCCACGCTCACCTTCACGCACACCAAGAACATCTGCTACCGGGCGCTGAGCCTTCTGTGCGCCGTGCCACTGGCGCTGATTGTGGGCATCAGCTTCGCCTGCCTGTCCTTCCAGCACATCTGGTGCATCGGGCCGGCCATCCGCCACTGCCGCGTCAACTGTCACGTGGTGCGCCAGTACATGCGCATCATACTCGAGTCGTGCTGCGCGCCCTGCTTCTCCGAGATGGGTCTGGTGCTCAGCAGGATCCGTGTGCTGCACCTTCAAAACGGCGACAGGCACCACATGGAGTCCATCTAGCCTGGCTCCGGATAAGACGCGCGCTGGTCAGCAAATCACGCCTACGTACATAGCACCGCTGTTCGACATGACAGGGACCAGCGAATTGGCGTTACGTCAACCATTGATGTCCAATGTGATTGGAATCGTACCAGTCGCACCACTCGACGTCATGTTTTAACATGCTGCTTTCCTAACGCTGTCGAGGATAAGCTTAGCCTTTGAGATTCGAGCGTTTTGAAGGCAAGTTAGTGAAAACTTTTGGGACCAAACAACTTCGTTGAAGGGCTTCGGCGTGGTTTAAACTTTCAAATTCTCCTTAATGCTTCCCTTCCTTGTCTTGTTGGATGCCCCTTACCATCAAAGAACGTGTCGATTATACCGTGCCTCATGTATCCAGCACGTATGGTACCTACCACCTTAGCTCGGTCTTCGCATAGGTGAAGACAAGGCCGACATGGTACAGTATCATTCTTCTTGCTCCCGCTGACTACGCTAGTTTAAAAAAAAAAACTAATAGATATCGATACAACCAGCCTGTTCGACTAGCATATAAAAACAAGAGCATGCTTATTTCAGTGCTATATCTGCTAAAATAGTCTGCATCACTGCAACTCAGATATCTTATTTACTTTATAAGCATATCAATTGAAAGAAGCAAGTCATTTCAACGTCGAGGCATGTTATATGCTTACTCATAAATGTCAGTCAGGTGCAGAAATGTACGCCCAAGGAGTAAATATCGCGGATCATCCTGAACGCTAAATAGCATACCGAGCGCATGTCCCTGGTGTTTCATAGCTGTTCCAAAAAAAAAAAACTGGATTGCATACATCATTCCACACACCTGGGTAGTTTCAAAGTAAAGTTAGTCTATCTATTCAACCATGCTTTAAACTTGAACGCATGCAGTCATCGAGCCGCCCTTTTCTACAGCACAAAAGCTGCCTACATCGTATCTGAGCCTTCAGTTTCACCTACACGTAAACAGAACGCAGCTTGCAGCTTGTGTGTATCGTCGTCACTTCGTTATTTGTCGTCGTTCATACTACTCTTCAAGTTGACGTGGATAAGCAATCAGTGTATTATGCTGAGGTGTTTTATACACAGGGACCAAACATGTAATCTAACATGTTCTGTCGTGTTGTCGCAACATAAGGGTGCCAGAGTTTCGCAGCGTCATCCTCTCACCGCTTCACTTCTAACGAATGGCATAATCTACAGAAATCTTTTTTTTTTTATGAAACCACTTTAAGGTGTACCTCAACATTACATATCTGTAGCAGTGACGTTCTTAGCGACCATGACATCAGAGATGATGCGTGACGTGTAAACAGTATTGTGTGTTATATACATACACCTGAGGCGAGTTCGGCTTTGGCTGTGCAAGGCACAACCAAAATTGTACGCAACTAAGTAAATGAGCGAATCTAAGTACATGCAACTACGGGTCTTTTTTTTTTTAATTTTACTCGAACCAATCAGACGCCTAGTTTTGTTCATCTAGTCAACGTTGATTGATTGATTTGTGCGGTTTAACGTCCCAAAAGCACCATTTGATTATGAGAGACGCCGTATAGTGGAGAGCTCCGGAAATTTCGACCCCCTGGGGTTCTTTAACGTGCACCCAAATTTGAGCACACGGGCCTACAGCATTTCCGCCTCCATGGGAAATGCAGCCGCCGCAGCCGGGATTCGATCCCGCGGCCTGCGAGTAAGCAGCCGAGTACCTTATGCACTAGACCACCGCGGCGGGGCCATCTATTCAACGTGCCTGTCATCTGTGGTGTGCGGAGTGTGTCACGGTCAAGCATTTGTGTACCCTCGTACGTGTCGCTTCGTTCTTCACAAACTCATAACTGTTAATTTCCTTGTATCGTGAGACACTCGGGCTGTTTTTTTAACCAAATATATAGCAGCCTTTCAAATTCTTCCTTGAAATGATAACTCAGAACATGCTATCTGCCTCGTTAAGCGTAGCCACATCCCTGCATGCAGTGCAGGACATGCGAGAGTTTCCAAAAGCATTTCCCAAAGGATACGTGCGTACATTTTTGTGGTTTTCGGATTGTCTATGTACAGGTGTACATAAACGAAGGAAACTAAAGTTATTGGTGTTCCCTATTTTGCTGCACACAACAACAATAGGACAACAGACAACGAAGTAAGGAAAAGTATAGACTGCGCTTTGTGTAGGTTTTTACTGGTGTGGTAATTGTGGCATAGAGGTAAGCTGAAGTGTACGAATGAACAAGCTGCGGCTTCTGGTAATCGAAGCTACATCCTCCGCATTGCCAGTTTGGCGCACTAGCGATTGCTACGTGCTTTCCGCAGTCCCCCTTTATTATTGTGTACACGTGTACTTATGTGCACCGTTGGAAATGTTAGCCATCGTCACTTGTAGCCAATGCTACAAATGTGGAGCATTCTTCTTTTTTCTTTTTCAATGGCTTTACGTAGGAAGGAAAGTTTAAAACCCAGAAAATGACCAATGAAACGTCACATGCTCTGTTAAGGGATAAAACAGAAGAGTCTAGTCAATCTTCATGAAATGATTTAAATATTACAAATATTCCCCCGGTGATTTCTTTTGACGCTGTCATCCACGGGTTTTTATACGGGTGTTACAAGGTCACTTTAATGGCCTATCGGGCCTGATCCGGATCTAATTGCTTGATCGCGATTGGTTTCTTCAAGCAAGCCGCCAAAGGGAGCCAATCACTGCTGATTGACACCAATGGTAATGAATGACGACTACCAGTTCAACGTGTGACACGGGTATTAGTTGTGTACAAGCACGGCCTGGTTCTGGGCTTTCTTCACAAGTGTTGTGGTGGGAAGTAAAGCCTGCACCCGTAAAATTCCCCCAAAGAAAAAACAAGAAAAATAAATAAGCTCAGTGAACCGCTTTTCCGTTGAGTTACAGCTTTGATATTTCAAACTCGCTGTCAAGGGGGTACTTTCTGTTCATTCCATATTGCTATCCCGTGTATTACCTTCAACCGGCATAGCGGGGCATGTAAATGAATGTTTTGTACACTTAACTCACCAATCCGTCCAACTATTTGTTTTTACGATTACTTAAATCTGGGAGTAATTTTTTCTGGGAACAACACTGGGTGAATGGTGCCACAAGAACACATACTTATTGTTGTGCGTTCTTCTTGCGTCACGGTTCACCCATCGTTATTCTATTACGACGATTCTGCTCCAATCTCCCCAAATTCGAGTGAGAGATTATTCACCATTGTAAACTTGTGGGCGTAAGTGCTGGAACACATACAGTTACATAAGAAATATGTGGATATACCTTGAAACGTATAGCTGTGTGTGGTACGTAGAACGTGTATGGAGCTGCGTCACCACTACACCTTCATATTTCATACTGCTACAGGAAATACCCCACCACGCCGCGATTTGTACTGTAATAAAGATGAATGTTATAACTAAGCGAAATGCCTCCTGTTTGATACCACCAATAAATTCATGCCCCCAATACCACTAATAACTTCGTCATCCTCCTCCTCGTCTCCTTCCTGTTCCTCCATCTCCTCCTCCTTTTTTCGTCCTCTTCTTCTACTACTATACTGCTATACTACCACTACTACTATTACTACTACTATTGCTGCGACTATACTCGTTCTTCTTCTGTGTAAAGATTGACTCGTCAGGAATGCGAGATGACATTTACATTGCGTAACTGCTTTCCTGACTTGATAGCTTGAGATCAATTGTGGCACATACCAGCATAGATAGATAGATAGATAGATAGATAGATAGATAGATAGATAGATAGATAGATAGATAGATAGATAGATAGATAGCTAGATAGATAGATAGATAGATAGATAGATAGATAGATAGATAGATAGATAGATAGATAGATAGATAGATAGATAGATAGATAGATAGATAGATAGATAGATAGATAGATAGATAGATAGATAGATAGATAGATAGATAGATAGATAGATAGATAGATAGATAGATAGATAGATAGATAGATAGATAGATAGCTAGATAGATAGATAGATAGATAGATAGATAGATAGATAGATAGATAGATAGATAGATAGATAGGAATAGATAGATAGATAGATAGATAGATAGATAGATAGATAGATAGATAGATAGATAGATAGATAGATAGATAGATGGTGAACTTTGTTGTGGTCCTGAGGGACTACCAGGAAATAGCTTGACCATTAGGGCCGTTCACGGGGAGTCACCGCAGGCATATCCCATGTTGGCACGGGCAGGCCATGCGTGCCTGACCTCCGCGGCGTGTGCCCTCTGGACGGCCCGTAGCGGAGAGGTGAGGTGAGCTCTTAAGAGGTGAGCTCTTAAGCGACTTCTCCCACTCTGCTCCTGGAATTAGGGTAAATTTGCCACTGGCTCGCGGAACCAAGGCCTGCGGAGCACCTAGATGCCGTGGAAACCACTTTGAGAAACCATACCTTACACGAATACTGTGGTGCCCTACGTTCCAAGGGAACGTCTCTCTTCCCTCGAATTCGCGCTACTTAACAGTTCCAAAGGAACCTGTAAGTCTACGTACATAGTGATGCAAAGCAAGACATGAAGACGAGAGATGAAAAGAACGACATGGAACGAGCGCTGTCCCGTGTTGTCCTTCCTCTTTTCTGTCATCTTTACGTCGCGCTGTTTAGTGCTATGCGTCCACGCCAACTAGTCCAGCCAACCACTTTTTCAACTACCTTTTAAATATACAAACGGGGTATCATGCCAACAAGGACGCAATACTTTCTTTTGTCTAAATCGACGACCTGTGAAGTATTCGTTACCGGGCCTAATAGACCGCGTATACAGCACTATTAGTCTGCATTTTTACTGTGCCACCCGTTCAGACACGAGCGAACTGTAGTACGTGCCAATAGCCCCATTGTTGTGCGCTACCTGCAGAGCACCAGTGGGCCAACAGATGAAGAAAAGTCACATGCTGCGATACAGTTGGAAAGCATTTGCGCGAGCGAGACAGGCTCGGAGAAGCAACAGAAATACTGCATGGCTTAAAAGAAACGGGGTCGCTGGCTTGCAGCGTTGCAGTCACCGGTCACCGGGGACCCGTGGCACGCAGCGAACGAAGATGTATCTGTAATCATCATGCATGGACGCACGTAGAAACCGGGCAATCCTCGGGACCCATTCAACGTGTATTTCTTTTTTGAGCGAAGTTCAGAAGTCGCTCCGGTTTATTGCCCCCACCATGTGGTGCATTATCTGCGCAATTTCATTTGCGGCAGGTACGCCCTGTACGTGCTCCAAGCTCGTTAGTTTGCCACTATGAGCCTGCCTTCGGCTACGGCTTTCCTATTCCCTCTGTGTCGAACGTGCCTCTCAATCATAGGGCATTTGGGGCATGTGCCACTGGAGGGAGGACGCAACAAGGGTCAGAAATTTGGGGACCACACAAGGATCCTTGCTTCACTTGAGCATAGCTTATAGCATGTAGTTCACTGAAGATCGTTTGTGTAAGATTTTGGGCTGCCTGGACTCGAGAGAACGTACGTTCTCGAAAGGACAGGATACAATTAGGTCATAACACTTTTATAGATAAACGAAATGGGCTGGTCGTAACTTTGAGGTAATTGCTGCTTTGCTGAACGCAGTGGAATGTGGATCATCGCCCAATTATTACCAGTAAAGTTGTCCTGGCGTTTTATGACATGTGCTAGACTATTTTGTCACTGTTATCAACCAATCCTGCCAACAAAAAGCACGTTTTCAAAGATTTGCGCCAACCTTCGCATCTTGGCTTGGCTTGCATTTTCCTTTCAGTCTATCACCAAAGCAACGCCAAGTCTTTTCAGATGATTCTGAATGGTCCGAACCAGACTTGTTAACTCGAGTAAGGTCTAAGCAGAGATGCGCTTTCGATGGAACATGTAAATTGACCTGGAAAGTGAAACGCCAAATGAAGCAGCGCATTGTTTTTCATGTCTCAATGTATTTGGCATTAGTATAGTAGTTAAAATGGTATAGAAATAAATACAAACAAAATACAAATGTTTAGATGCAAATAAAAGTAGAAATGTAAGCTGTAAAAGCTGGGGGCTGAGTCATATTAAATTATCCTTGACAAAAAAGCTACGTTGCTTCACAGCGACTCCGATGTTGGATGCTATTTTTATTGTCCCTACATCGACATTCACACAGTCTAACAGTGCTGAGATATCAATTCGGAATTTTTCGAAGCGGAGGGCCTCAACTTCGTTTTTATTTCCTTGCGGCAACCTTAAGCAGTGCGAGTCTCTTTCAAGAAATACGAACTTTAGTTACTTCGTTGGTTCTGCATAAAAGGGTAGTTAAGTTTCGTTTTCCGTATGATGAGTACTGGTGTAACGAATTATATTGAAGTAATATATAATTCAATACTTTATTGAATCATCGATTAATTAAGACATAATGAATAATCGCATTAGTTCATTGACCGATTGAGCAGCATGACCATGTTAAGCTTTATGGGTAACTTAAACAGCGACACTCATCAACTGTGGAACGATATTTTGCAATGGCAGTAAATTCCGCTCAAGTCCCACTTTTGCACTCTACATTCTCGTTTTTTTAAATTTTATTACGCCCAGCTTTACCTGGTATGGTAAGGCGATCGTTCGGCCACCTGATTGAAATGCTGGGGCTATTTTACAACCACAAACTGTTGTCACGACCCATTACTCCCCCCCCCCCCTTTCCCTTTGCATACCACCAGCATCAGAACTGATAGGTCTGCGCTCCTGCTTGTTGGTTCTTCACTCGTCGTCTGTTTTTCATGCTGTTTTCTTTTTTTCAACATAAACCTACGTACCATCTCGCGCATCGGTGCGGATATAGGCCTAAGGCCACGTTCACACGGAGCATTCCGGCCGCCGAAAGTGCTCCGAATCTGGTTCGGCGGCGGCGAGATTCGCCGAAGGGCCCTCTCCGCGCCGATCGCTCTCGGACCAATTTTTGCGGCGTCTGCCGCCGAATCGGTCACCGCGGACAAATAGGAGCGCTAGTCAGGGAATTTCGAAAAATGGCGGCCAAGCCCTACTCACTTGTTATGCCGCAGCATGTGCCACAGTGCACGTAACTGAATGTTGAAACCAACGGGAGTTTAACCTACTCTGTGCCTACTTCGCGTCCGTATTTCGTGGTAGAGGTGACCGAGCTTGCTGTTGGCGTGACCGAGCTTGTTGCAGTCTTGCAGAGCAAAATTAACCCACCAATGCCGCTGGCGTTGGTGGCTATTTCTGCTCTTCATGCATTACAAGACAGCCACTTGCCAGCAAAGTAAGCAGTACTGTCTTTTCTTGCTTCCTGCGTACGAGAATCATCGAAGTATACGCCACCGGATAGCGTAGTGGCGTTTGGGAGCCGCGACAACAACCGAGTGACAGCGCATCCATCCCGCGTTCGCCCCGTAGTAGATGGCATATTCGGCATCGCGGGGCGCGTCCAGTGTGAACGACGCTGCGTTTCGGCGGCAGGGGAATTTCGGTCGCTGTAGAAAGCGGATGTTTCAGTGTGAACTAGGCATGAAGGCTGAAGCAGATGTCTTTCAATTTCGGTTTCTTATTATAGCACATATTTTTCATGTCTTCCTTCGAAAGGTTTGCAGTAAACAGGCGTATCTGTCAAAATAATCTTATAATTTTTTCAAGTCAACTGTTACAACATAAAACAGAAAAGTTAAGCCGGTTCGCGTTCAATTCATCGTAGAAGAAAGTAAGGCATTAAGCTGCAGAAGCATGAGAACATGAATTTTTCAGCGTTCGCGTTGTATTTGTTTCATCTACTACGTCGCTGTACGCGCGTCCATTTTGTCTCAGCTTACTCGTACTACGTGTTCGCATTGTATCTTGTCTTTCGCCACAAAAAGTTGAAATTCCTCCTTATCATCTAATCGCTCTTCGCACCAAAGTCACTGACTACGACTGACAATTTCCCATCTGCATTAGGTAATAATAGTTGCACTTCATTGCTAAGCACGTTAACGATATTGTCGACTTCGAGCTCTGGTAACAGTGTGAAATCATGTGATCAGGTCGTAATGTGTTGGAGCACAGACTTTCTTAATTTTCATATGCATGCAAATATTGTCTCCTTCAAAGTGAAAAGAGCCATTCTTATCTACTTGAAGCTATACAATTAAACTTAATTCTTTATTGTACCATGATACATGTTGCAACATGCGTTTCCTTTCTTTCTACAAGTACATACAATTTCGTCGTTGCACAAAACCAAAGAACGTAAAATGTACAAGTATAGCAGCACTGACTTTCGTGAACAGCCATCATTCATAATTGACTCTAAACACGAACGGCTCTAGTTCCACGTGTTCGGCATTGTTTGCATAGCGCGAACAAATGTCTTTCGTCGGGCTGTGCTAATGGCCCGACTACACGCCAGGAACGAGGGCGACGAAACAGGGCCCGAGGTCGACTCTGCAGTCCTCTGCGTCCTGATGTGCTTCCTTTTGTCTTTTCTCGCCACGCACGAAAAAACCCATTCAAGACGCAGCCCTAACCTACATTCATGTCTGACTAATGTGCGGCTTGTTGCACAACAGAGAAAAAAAGAGGGAGAGTGCGAGGAAGTCAGTGCATCCTCCCTGTACTTTCATGATAGGTGAGTGGAGGTTGGAGCAGGCGTGTACGACCACCACCTCGCAGTACTAATGCCTCGCAGCGTGGTACTCAATCATGCACAACTCTGTGGTGAGTCAAAGAAGAAAACTTGTATACCAGGCACAACAAAGCAGCTGACATCGCGAATCCAATCTGGGTGGGGTCGCTCTCTGCGCGCACACCATCTCGCTGAACGATATTAATGCGCAGCTGTCTGCATTCCGCAAGCAGGAAATCCGTTTTCTGCCGCAGAAATGGACCGCAAGCTAATGCAGATGGCACGTACTTGTCCCCCGCAAAAAGTGTGGAGGCGAATAAAAGAAGTGCGACCGAGAAACATGTTCTTGTCACTTCATTTTCTTTGTGGAGTTCAGTAAGTCCGGGTAGGTGTCCCTGTCGTCATTTGACGCGCTTATTTAATTCTTTTTTTTTTTGTTTTCCCGCTTGCTTCCTTTGGGACACACCTCCTCGTGCTTGTTGCGGAAGTACAGGGACGGCTGTGGCAAATTTATAGTGACCCGCGTATTTATGCCTCCCTGTGGTCACTTTTACGTTAGTGCCCGCAAATTCACCAATCAATACGGCACTGCCCGGTGCGAATTATGATCCGAGCTGTTTAGCGGTTTCAATTTTCACGATAAGTTGAACGAATCGTCATGCGTCCAGGTGACGTGGTGCGGCACGAGTGCTCAGTTCTTGCGTCAACGTAACGTGGTGAATCTGGCGTCACCAACTTGCCTCACCGCTGGCTGATGTGAACGCTACGCCGGACAGGGCGTAGCGTTCACACCGAGTCCTTTATGAGTTCGCTGGAGCGTTCCCCACACAAAGTGTCCCTACGACCAACGCACTTCTTTTTCTTGTCTAAAGCCTCGCATATAGGCCATCTGTTGTGCTTTCCCGACAAAGTCAAGCAGGCACGAGGCATTGTAGACGCTAACAGCGCGGATCGCTGGCTGTCATAGCGGAAAACTCTCTGAGGCAGTCTTTTTCGTCCTCGTTCACTCCTCTCTAAAGCGCAATGCCGTTGATGCTCCATATGGAGAATTATGAAGGACAACGGCAACGCCACTCAACGCAAATACGTGCTCCAAAAAGATGCGCTCTAAAATTATCTTTGGTTTACCGGGGAAGCTGTGCGTGGACAAGCTAAACTGAAGTTCGTCCGTCTTCTGCGTGCAAAACCTAGCGCGTATTTGCATCAGAATACGGATTAGTCGTACTCTACTGCCACTGCTATGCTACTTGTCACTGGTTCAATAAAAAGGAAGCAGGGAACACACGGTTGGCAAACACCCATTAATATTTCTGGAACGATGTAACCAATCACTTATAAGAACTTTAGTGAATATAAGGGGTTAAACTAGTAGTTAACATCAGGGCAGCACGTTTTAGATTAGCCTGTTAATAATCGGCATTATATAATCCAATTAACTTAATCGCAAGGAGCTTTTTTTATGTCATTGAGTGAGGGTCTCAAACGGCTTTATGCTCTACCATAGTAGAGTACTGATTATACTCGAAATTGTCAACCACTTTTTTAGGCGCAATCTTTCTTGCAAATTATTAGTGCTATGTGTGTGCAATAACTTATGCTCATCACAAATAGGGGCCAACAGTGCCATCTATCATCGCATTGGCTGATCGATGACTTTGCATCTTTGAACTTATGGGGTGGTGTGACTCAAATTAATTCATTTAATTTCATTTATTGATACTGTCAGTCATTTGCGGGCTATTACAGGAGTGGAGTTGACTCATATAAAACAGAAATGTGCATAAGAGAAACATAAGAAAAGAACCTTCACTACTGGAACACATCATTTCAGAGCACATACAACAAATATATCATAATGGCTAAGCATATAGTTTAAACAGAGAAGTTAGTGAAAAATAAGAAAAGAGAGCATCACCGCCGAAATACACATCATACTTTGCGCCTAATAAAACACATAATAAATATCATAACCTAGTTACAAAGCACGTAATTCACACATATTCACAAAAATGTTGTAGGCCCGTGTACTCAGATTTGGGTGCACGTTAAAGAACCCCAGGTGGTCAAAATTTCCGGAGCCCTCCACTACGGCGTCTCTCATAATCAAATGGTGGTTTTGGGACGTTAAACCCCACAAATCAATCAATCAAATCAATCAACACATATTCACAATCTTAGAGCATGGTATCAGAGCATATTTTATTTTTTGAATTTTTTGTTTTTTTGTTTGCTGTCTTGTTTCTTCTGTTCTTTTTCTCCTTTCCTGCTTTCTTTTCTGGCTTTTTTTTCCTCTTCGGTTCTATTTATTTTTTTCCATCGTATTATTTCTTTCTCTTCCTTTATATATCTTTTTTTTTCTATCTTTTCCCCTTCTTTCTCTCTGGTTCTACTTCGTGCTTGCTTGTTTTCTTTTTTTTGCTCTTTCTATAATGGTTTTACCTGTGTTTCGCGAAACGCACTATTTTTTTTCATCTTGACGATAAGTTATCATGATCAAAACACTGGAAACAACGCCAGGCCTGCGCGGAAGAAAGTATCGGGCAAATTCACCTGATAATCGGACGATTCCCATCTTTGGGTACGAGCCATGTGCAGAGAAAAACAACAACAACATGCAGCAACAGTCGCAGCGAAAGCTGGAAGAGCGGCCCTTCAGAGCCTTCTTCAAGCACTCTTTGGTAACTGCTACAAGCACGTCTGCTGAGTACGCACTATGCCATAAAATAATCGTAATTTTTGTGTAGGAGGCCGGCATTTACTATGCTATCCTTCGTCGTTCTTCGAAGAAGCGTTGTATCCGCTGCACACGTGCAAGAAATTTTGTGCAATTTTGTGTGTGTGTGTGTGCAGTGGCTGACAATGATAACGATGCCTGAAGCGGGTATGTACCACTTGGCAGGTGATCAAGAACGAGCTTTTGTGATGGGTTGGAGCATTGTATGACCCACTCGTTACGCGATTCGCATTGCGTGACGCCTGGCTATTCCTTTGTCGTACTAAAACACTTAATCACTCATAATTACTCATACTAACGCGATTCCTTTCCCGACATCAAGCGTGCATACGGCAAGTTTGCGACGGAGTACCGGTGTTACTCTGCGGTAGAATACTGGGCTGGTAGGCAGGTGAGCCTGGTTCAAATCCCGCTGTATCCTTGATGTTTTTGTTTTTCTATTTCGTGCGACAGTTACGGACACCGGTGGCGGCGGAAGTGGACAACTACGGCGCCACACACTACTCTTGTTGTGATCTGATAACAGCTTTTTCTGTAAAACAAGGGGAAGAATTATTACTCCTGCCACGAGCCTGTGCTCACCTATCATCATCAATGCGCTGGAAGAACAATAAATGGAATAAATCTCCTTGGTGTGAGAGCATGCTCAATATGCCATGCACATGAAGCGTTTCGCCAAGTGACAACGACAGCACACGGCAGCCTGGCTCCTTAGTGTGCTCCACACTTAGAACCAAGCACACATAACTACATGGCATTTATAGCTGTCAGCTCAGTCCATCCGAAAGTAGTGAGAACATCGTAAAAATAACACAAAAGTACAAAATTACAAAATTATTAAAATACAACAAACAAAATTATTACTACAAAATTATTACAAAATTATTACAATATTACTACAAAATTATTCAAATAACGGGTGGTAAACACTTACACGAAAACAGCTCACAACGACATTACACACCCGATAATCAAACAAACGCGTTTCGTCTCAACGATTAAACTGGAAAAATAAGAATCAACGCTACATCAAATCGCTTCACCAGTTTGGTTCACGCGCTTTGCGCGAATGTCTCGACATGACGTCCAGAAAGTCGCCTTCTTTCGCTGAACTACGCTGCAGTAAACGTGGTCTTGCCACGTGGCTTATGTCGCTTCGCCTCCTCGGTGGCTTTCGACTTGTGAGCCTGGACTTGCCGCTCTTCGTCAGTGTCCGACGACGTCGAGTCCAGAGCTACGGTTCGAGCCGTGTGCACCGGAAGTCCAACGAGCACTGTGGCATCTTTCTTAGCGCCCCCCGGACGAAGGTAGACGAGAGGAAAGTCGTTTGCCAGGACACGTTCTCTCTCCTTCTCCTCCGCTCTCTGTGCGTAGAGCGCAGTAGCCTTAACGAGAGAAGCATTCTGAGCGAATTGCTAATCCATTACTTCAACATAATCGTGCAACAATACAAGTGAAATAGATAGCAAAAAACAAGACACACCAAGCGCAAATGATTAACTTAATGTATCCTGCCATCTGAACCCGTTTATATATTGAAGCAGTACGAACTGCTTATTAATGTACATGAAAAAAACAATTAAAAGCTAGACAATGCCCACGCTGATAAAATTGGATCTTTGTCAGTGAGGGCCACTGAAAGGAAACTGTGGCACTGATCACTTAATTTCGCAACTGTTGTTTTCATCCCATGTACACGCATTCGCCGTTAATACTGTTTCAATATATAAATGGACTCAGTGACATACAAACTTAGTGGAAAGTTTGCGCGTAAGTGTGTCTCTTTCTTTTGTTTTCCGTGTCTTATTTGTTGTTTCCGTTACGCAAGTGCGCTCTAGCACAATTGTGAGCTGATTATGCCCACTAATAGGCGAAACCATGCAGTTACGTACTGTGAGATAGCGATTTATGCGTGTATAGGCACGCGATCGGCACAACTGCTACCGCATCTGCTTTGAGTGATGGCCGCCATCATCATTGTTATAATCACCGAACAGTTCGATCATGATTTTGATAATGTTAATTACCATGAGGGCAATTATTACGGAGGAATTTAAATATTACAAAGTGTCCCAGTTGCTTTTACGAAGGTAACGTCGCCATAGTTCGTTATCGCAGTTGTTAATTACAGTTGTTATCCTGATAAGTCTATAGGTTGATGATCATGATTATGACGATGATGATGATGGTGGTGGTGGTGGTGGTGGTTGTGGAGGTAATGGTGGTGTGATGATGATGAAGATGATGATAATGATGAATGATGATGACAACGTCGGTGCTTATAATAATAATGACGTGACTGTATTTTGCAAATATGGTCGAAACAGTTCTATCCACACCGCAGACACTGCGGGGAACGCGTGACACAAAAATGATCACAGTTGTTGGTTATCATGGCAGCTTGATCATGCACAAACGCGTACGATCAGTGCGTGAATGTGGACAACAAGGAGCACTTTGATATTGTTCAAAAGTGCAGATGAGATCATCTGTAAAACAAGAACGTGCACTAGCGAGATCGCGTTATTTCATCCCCAATACCCCCTCCCTCTCTCTTTCTGTTGTCTGGTTAGTTAAATCAAAAGAACCAACAATTGTGGTCGTTCAAAACTGCGTGGGGAAAGGCTGTACATGGGTCTCAGTACCATGGAGTCCGTAAGTAAAAGCAAGAAAGTGCGAATCGTGCGAGGTGCAAACCCCTTGCTTACCGTTTCTTCTGTCTTCGAATTAGCGTAGTACAGCACGTTGATTGCTAGGGGTGTCTGCAATACAGAAGCGACAAGTTGAACAAGTATGAAAGATGTGACGTCTCTGATGCTTTTCAAAGGAATTTTAGCCTATTCTTGCTCCCTTATTCAGCAAACGAAAAGGCGGCTGGTTAATAAAAGTTGTTCTCGCACGCAAGAATGTACCAACTTGTACCTCTATACCGCATTTAATTTTAATCAATCCAGACACAAAACTACTTACGGAAATCAAAAGTTTTGATATCCAGATTAGCTTTGGAATCCTTACCTATAAACAAAACAAGAAGTGGTTTAGACGTTAAAGCCATCAGCGACACTCGTCAAAGATAGAACACGGATCCTTTTATAAGGCGCAAATTCGAGGGCAAGTGCTCTTATTATGTACATGTCATAGCCTTCATTATCGCTACATCAATATTTGCAATCGATCCATCGTTTCTTCAGGCTGTACTTAAAATTCTCTGCAAACTTAAGCTACTTCAGTTGTGAGAGAGTAGCATTGGGGACTACGAAGACTGGCCACTTTTTGATGCCGCATTATCTGGCCGTTTAAAAGTGCTACAGTTGGGGGAACTGGGGAATAAAAGTGTGTTAACTTGCCGATTTGGGTAAGAAGGGCGGTATGAACACAAACGCCAGTCCAAACATGGCTTCCAATGCGTTGGATGCTGCCAACAGGAGAGCACCGCTGCTCATGCTTCTGGGTACATCCTGCAACATATGGAGTCGCCCGCAACAAGGTGGGGTGTTAGTCGAATGAATTAACTGAAACACGATGCAGCCTCATGAACGTTTTGAGCCCAATCCTTGCTCTTGCTTTGTAGAGTGGAAGGTTTATTTTGAACATGGTGCACATACACCGCCCCGGAACTTAGCACGCACACACACAGACACACGCACGCGTGCACACACACAGGCACACGCACACACATGCCGTGCGTGCGCGCGCGCGAGAGAGAGAGCGCTAGTGAGCTAGTGAGAATCTTTTGTCTTAGTAATGTAGCAACCACAGCCAAGAACATAGCCAAGTTTGGGTTACATTTAATGCGTAAGGATACAGCTCACATAGCACAGGAAGTCAGATCATTTCAAGCAGCTGATGCAAGCGTATCAGTCAATCAACCAACTAAGTTTATCTTTGTGTATTCGAAGAGCAGGCGAAAAATAGCGAAGAAACGCTGTCTTCCGACAGCTTGACGAGCCCATCAGCCCCATTACAAGGATTCACGGCAACATAGCCACAGATACGTTTTGAATGCAAATCGAAAAGAAGATGCATCATTGTAAAAAGGTACATTACTTGGTAGGCCTACAAATTATTCGTATTGTGTCACGTTCACTTAATGCATAGCGTTGTGGTAACGCGAAAAATAGCCAGAGTAATACTTTATAACTCACGTGGTGCACAGCTCGGAACACCTTGAGGGTGGCAGCAACGTTCACTGCTTGAATCGATAGGCCTACTACTGCTATGCCCCACAAGACTGCGAGAAGAGAAAAAAAAACTTCTTCTATGCACGTGTAACGCGAAAATTGCTTTTTTTTTTCTTAATAAGACGTCCAAACGCAGATTCAATACTTACAGGCATTGAAATGTTCTGTTCTGCGGACGTTTCCTGCGTAGACAACGCCGATTTACTAATGAAGCTCTACGCTGCCCACGCACGGGAGTACTCTCAGAATGCGGCATATTGGTGGGCTTTGTCGCCCGCAGCAACCAGTGAGATCGTAAACGGGAAAAGCTGGAGTCAACAGCTTTCACGTGAACCAAATTTCAAGTACTGGACGAGGAGCAACAATCTCTATTTAAAATGAAGAGTTTTTCGGGGGTTGTTGTTTGTATACTGGAGCATTCGTACTATTATTTCTTAATCCGACGGCCAAACTTGCAAATTGAACCCATGACCTCGGGACTCAAAAGCGGGACCACATAATTACTGCGTCACTGCGATGAATTAGCCCTAGGCTGCAGTGCATGTTCGATTTCTTTGATTGCTGTCATAAAAAAAGCAAGTATGCCTAGGATAACGTTGTCTTCCTCGGGGTAACACTAAAATGATAAAACTTCATGCTGAATGAGATCCTGTCACTCGTGATATATGATCATTTGACTTACCCAGTATCAAAACAAGACAGTCTTCCTTTTCTGTAACACACCAGGCACATGCTCAAGTATTTTGTCGCAATTATTTCGGTGACTAGTGGCTCAAAATTAGTGGTGAACTTGATAGCGTTGTTATTGAGCTATAAATAGCTAATCTTCAGTTTAGTCTTAACGCACTTCTTTAAAGATTAATTTGATCGTTTCACCTAAACCCTCGACATTTGGTCTAGCAGTCAGATCACGTTTATCAGCTCACCTATCTTCTCCGGTTCCAAAGCGAGGGTGAACACGAATCCCATGATGACGCCAATCACCATCCAGTGATAAAACTGCGAAGTAAAATGATGACGAAGAAGCGAAACAAAGGATCACCAACTTGTCGATTGTTAGGTTAATTGATGAACCACGCTTCTATCGTAACTTTCACTTAAAAACAAGCTATATAACCTAGAGCTCTGTACCATTCCACAGCAGATCAAACGAAATTGTAATACTTCAATTATCTTGGAGATAACTCCAGCTTAGCGCCTTCACAGATGGCATGCGAAGCTATAAGCTTAGCAAGCCTGTCCTGGTAGATTACGTCCGCTTCAGGAATGCTTCCTGAGTTCCAATGGTCCAATTTACCGTGCCGGTATAGGAGCGCGCGAAGAAAACCTGAAGAGCGTACTGGTTAGTTTCTTCTTCTCATTCTCATAAAATTTATGTAACTAGTCAGCCGTAATTGAAACTAGACCTGAGCAATAACTGCGCGATAGAGACAGCATGACCTTCCTCGCCCGAATGTATCAATTGATTGATTGATTGATTGATTAATTAACTGATTGATTGATTGATTGATTGATTGATTGATTGATTGATTGATTGATTGATTGATTGATTGATTGATTGATTGATTGATTGATTGATATGTGGGGTTTAACGTCCCAAAACCACCATATGATTATGAGAGACGCAGTAGTGGAGGGCTCCGGAAATTTTGACCACCTGGGGTTCTTTAACGTGCGCCCAAATCTGAGCACATGGGCCTACAACATTTCCGCCTCCATCGGAAATGCAGCCGCCGCAGCCGGGATTCGATCCCGCGACCTGCGGGTCAGCAGGCGAGTACCTTAGCCACTAGACCACCGCGGCGGGGCCCGAATTTATTACTGATCTCACCAGACACAGCATGACGGTGGTGAGCAGGGAGTTACAGCCGTCGCTCTGCTCCATAGAGACGCATGCTCGAAATCTTCCAGAGTTGTCTCAGTTGTGGAAGAGTTCGTTGCAGTCGAGGTGGCCCAGGTTTTGTCAGGGACGACGTATCGCAAATGTTCTTGTTCTTGTTCTTGTTGCCCTTCACTTGTGGTTCATACCCACTGTGGGTGGTCAGCCAATAATTAGGTGGTCTTTTAAAGTATTATTCTATATTAAAATAAAGGAAATTACAAATTGAAAACGTTACAAATTTTAAAATAAAATTTGATGATCACTGATCTGTACTTACTACAAAGTTCTTGTATCAGTAATAGATAATAACCTAGATCAGAAGCTAGCTTTAAAAAAAGAAATAAAAAGGGAGAAGTTATGCGTATGTCGACACAGAAGAATATTACTAGTTTGTTAGTCTTTTCATTTCATTCAGATAATTCCGCACTACCTCGCAAACTTTGTTCTTGCTCTTGTTCACCTATTTACTCGTGGCGCATACCCACTGTGGGGGATTGGCCAAGAATTGAGTGGTTTCACCAAATGGCATGCAGTTTTAGAATAATGGAGGTTATATGTAAAACTTCTTGCTCTTCAACATCTACCATTCACCGTGGTGGGGCGTAGATGAAGCCGGAATATTTACCTGGAAAGCACGCATTGTGCTTTTTTGAAACTTGTCTCGTTTGGTTACTCTCAGCGCACGTTTAAGGTTTGTCCAACAGCAAAATTTTAAATCAATAATAAAGATGCGAGAGGCTCTACTCAATGGTTAATGAAAGTCAAAGTTCTAAAAAATGTCTTCGTGATGCTTTTAAACCATGCGAGGCTTGAGAAAACTAAATGTACTCTCAAATAACATTTGTGTAGAAACTCTTGTCCCCTTTTCTTGAATTTAGAACGTGAAACTAGGCCCACCTGTCTAGTATTCATTGTATAGTATGCCTGTTTCTCCATTGTAGAGGCTGTAAATAAGGATTCTCACTTTCATATCTGTGCGTTCAATGAGAGGCAAATGACGGAAAGCAAGCTATAACTCCCCTCGCTAACCAGCTTTTACACAAATGAGCTTATCTACACATATGCACACTCCCGCATCAACGCATGCAAGTCGCCTCAGAGACCGCATGTATGTTTTTACTTACGTGCCATAATAGAACCATTTGAGTCCTCGCAGCAATGCACTTACCGACCTAATAGTTGTTGTTGCTGCTGCTTAAATAGAGATATGTCAAGAAGCTGTTGTCGCTGTGTTTTTGGCAATGGCTTCCTCTTTCCCACTTGATTGCAAGAAATAAAATTGTCTTCTCTTCTGTGTCCCCGTGTGCCTACGCAAACAATTCAAAATTAATATATTTCAACCAGGCCGAATCGCAGTTTTGCTTCAAATGAAAAAAAAATCACTCAGTTCATTTTGTGAAAACTCTCTGTCAGCAAAGATACAAGCACGCGATTGTATATGCGGGTAGACTAGAACAGCTTAGCATCAGTTCGAGCATCTTCATCACCTTTACGAACGCCATCATCTCGGACATCAACATCATAATCATATTGTTTTATTGATTTCTTTATTCACTCACCGCCTACCCCCCTCTCTCATCAGGTGGCCTGCGTTATGCCGGACAACGCATGCTCGACTGAAAACGTCTCTGCTCTTCATAGTGTTTCACCCAGTGAGTACAAAAGTTCTCGTTTTCATAGAGGCAGCTGTTTGACACACACGAGCACACCACAGCAAACGCGACGCAGTTAAGTCAGTACTCATTCCAAATGCAAGTTTCTTCAAAGAAGTATTGAATGACTTCAATCGCGACTGATAATAAAGCTACTAAACTGATCGTTTAACGCCACCGCTAAGCTTATATTATTCTAATCCCCTAAACCCCGTCAGTGGCTTAACTTCACTCACACGGCGAACATCAAAATTTATAAAATATTCTGTCCTCTCTTTCTAAGTTTTTGTTCTTAAATATGTGGCATATGGATCTGTTCTTTCCTCGGTTGTTACTTTTGCCATCAGCCACGAAGGTATATACGTGACGTGAATGAATCGTTCGCAAATGGTTTTGTGTGATACAATTTTGCGGGCTGCTTTCCTAGCTCTTGGGGAAGCCGATTTAAACATTTCGCTCACAAAGCGGGTTCCGGCACGACCTTGGCAGAAACCCACAGGCGTGTTCGCCAGTGGTTTCCATGCGATTGACGTTTTCCGAAGCACTGACGTTTTTAATCTGGACAAAGGTATACGCCTCACATTAACGAAGCGCTTCTACTGATGGCATAACAATTGGGAAAGACAATCATGTGCATTACGAAAGCATAACAGTTCTAGTCACGAAGGCAATACGCACATTGGAAACTTTTAAGCGTAATTTAAGCTTCGCTTTAAAAAAATATACCAGCAACGCCCTGCGCATGCACTTGATGAAACATTGCGACAGATCGTACTGAAGCACACTGATTCTGTCATTGCCTATTTTTTTTCGTTGGTTTCTGCAAAATGTGTTAACCCTGTATAAAAACCATTCGATGCCACAAATGTCGGGGACACAGAGGCTATCATCCTGCGATGAGTAAAACATACTCAGTTTCTTTGTCACGCACTTAGTTATATTAAACACCTTATTTACTATCTACGTACACTCAATCGATATCGAACTGTCTGGAAACAGTGTGTTCAAAACGGCTATTTATTGCACAATGTCCTGACACCAACGTCACAATCATGGTCAAAAAAGTAAAAAAATAAGTAATAATCACGTGTTTCGGGCGTCTTGTTTGCCTCAGAGTCATGTGGGTGAGCACATTGTCAATGGGACAGATTTCCACAAAACCCGATGGAAACTTCTTAATGCAAATAAGAGCTTTCATTAGCCTCGTCCTAAAGACAAACTCAAAGAAAAAAATTGTCCTAAAAGACTTTATATCGCGGTCATAAAACCGACGTTCTGGAAGAAAATTAGTATTGTAACTTTCTTTGCTTCTTCTATTGTACATGGTGGCATTGTTCTGCCGAGGTTCCCTGTTCACTAGAATGTAAATTAGAAACTATTGGAACTTATGAGAATATTCAAACCCTTTAGGTAAAAACTTCAATTCGCAAATGATGTAAAACATTTGAAACTAACTAGTTGAAGTGTATGAACTGGTTCCGTATTGCTAGAATTTGATGCAATCATCTGGTTAATTGTTTACGTCCACCATTAACTCACCTCTAAGCTTCACGATGAGTCACTGGGACTTTCAACAAACTTCGGCGTGCTCCATCTTTGTAGTAGACTCAATTAGAGACACCGATTCAAGAAACTACGTGTCCACTAATTAACCTATATAAGTTTAAGAATGAAAACACAAGCTTTATGAGAATGCTGTGACTAATAAAAAGCGAGTCTTTAAATTCCACTTCTTCCGTTAAAGAATGAAGGCACTTCCAATACTGCAGTGGTTGGCACAGCGCGTGCTCGCCTTAGCGCGATAAGTCATTAGCATGCGTTCATGGTCAGATTATGCATATTTCTGGAGGAGCCAGTGAATCGTTGCGGAGACATCCGGACTTCTCTGGTGGGCCTTGTCTATAAAGCAACACTTTATTATGCGGGGCTTCACGGCTCTTTTTCTATTGCGTCACCCAGAGGTCTTCAAGGCGACCTATTCCGCCACAGTTTCTGTTCCGTTTGTGAACGTGCTTGACCTTCATATTGAACGGGCGCCTGTGCTATAGGCACGTTTCCTGATTTACCAAGTGGGGCCGTCTGCAAAACGTCGTAGTGAAGGCATGTCTACACTACCGCGCTCCTGATAGCGGTGTGCCTTGCGTTGTAGTTCACCTGAAACGTTTAAAAAGTACTTGTCTTCGGATACCATAACGGTGTCATTTACAGAATCTGCCACACTTTCGTGGAAGCTAAAATTTCGCGCTCTTCGACATCACTACATGAGTCATTCTACAGCTCGACTTTGATATAATTTACGTAAGGTCCGGTTTAATTCCAAAACGTCATACCCTGACTCAACTGCGCTTGCATTTCGCAGTGAGTGGATGAACTGAAATTTTAAATGGAATACCAACAGGTGTGACGGTGACAACGCGGACTATAAAGCAAGCAAGAACGGATGACATTCTATTGAGAACGGGGACGAGCTGAGTAAGACGGGACATGCAAACGTGACCAGTTTCACAAGCCTTCACATGCAATAAAACGCTTGGGGCTCCGCGGACCAGAAGCTGTTAAGGCGCAACCGTCGTCACCTACTTCAAACTGGTGAACGGTTCATCGAGAAAAGCGACGACGACATTGATACCAGCCCAGCGGACAACAACGTTGGTGGCCATCCGACAGTGGCAACTTCAACCTCGCCAGCCAATGGCTGACGTCGCGAAGTTCCGACGTCGGGCGACCCTTCACCACCTGTGGTGCGTCAGTCAATTTCACCACCGACGCCAGCTTTGAGAAGGTCGACTCGAACCGTGAAGCCACCACAGCGTCTTCATTATGACAAGGACTTTGACCAAGTGTATGATATCATTTTTTGAAATGCCATGTACTTACCACTGTTTCGGTGGGTATGTAATTTCGTTGTTAACGGAAAGGATGTATCCGGCAAGGCTACTGCATCACGACTGCGCATCGGACATGCGCAGATACTCACGGCGCGCTATCGTGCGCCTATATAATCAGTGACTGAATAAACCGACAGGTCTTCTTGTTCTGGCCATCATGCTGTATAGTCGTCCTTGCTAGTTACAATATCAATCTAATAAAATCAACCAATCAATCAATACCTGCAAACTTTTAAATCTCATCGGCCCACCTAATTATCTATCTCCCCTTCGTGTGTTTGCCTTCTATGGGAACCCAGTCGGTTACCTTTAACCAGTGGTTATTTTGTCTACGTGCTACGTGCTCGACCCCTGTCCATTTCTTTTTCTTGAATTCAATCATGATATCCTTAAACCCGATTAGTTCCCTGACATACTCTGCTCTCTTCTTCTCTCTTAAGGTTGCACCTATCATTTTCCTTTCCATCGTCGTTCCAGCGTCGTCCTAGATTTAAGCTGAACCATCTTTGTAAGCCTCCAGGTTTCTGCTTCGTAGGTAAGTAGCGGCAAGATGCAGCTGTTATATACCTTCCTCTTGAGTGTTAGTAGCATATTATTAAAGTACCAATCAATACATATAAAGTCGATAAATTTACATCCTAATAATGTAACCATGTGCCATATTGAACGATGAGCTAACTATTAGTGCACCTAGTAAAAATATTCAGGCCACCAAGGTGCAACGTACTATCGTCTCTGCATAAATTTATTACGGCATGAAGGACCAAGTCGCAGTGTTTCTGCCGCAGTGCTGATGTGCTTAAATATCAGGAAGTAGATCGTTGTGACACAGTGTTGCACCCAAATTTTATTTCGGAAAGGTAGAAAAAGGGGGGGGGGGGGGGCCTCAGCTTTCGACCACAGCCCGCCCACCAGCTACGCCACGTTGTAGCCCAACGCCAAGCCACCGACTCTTCATGTGCCCTTCCTGTATAGCTTGGTACGGCTGAACTTGAAACAGTTGCCACAGCTACGTCAGTTTCACCAGCTATTTCATCTTCTTACGACAACTTTTAATCGCTACACAACAGACTTGCATCAAAGCATGTAAACCTCCGTTAGACACACGCAGGTGGTATATTATTTGTACACGCGTTCTGATCCCCGATGAATTTTATTTCAGAGTGACGCCCTTAAATCACCTCCGCTTTTTTTAACGTAACCCCTGAACGGCAACCACAAGATGGTCGCGTCGTTAAAGAACCCCAGGTGGTCAAAATTTCCGGAGCCCTCCACTACGGCGTCTCTCATTATCAAATAGTGGTTTTGGGACGTTAAACCCCACAAATCAATCAAGATGATCGCGTCATTCAATCAGCTGCAAAAAAAAAAAATATGTCGATGTGATGGCGCCATAGACACGTATGACCCAGAGATCTAGATCAGCTTTATGACTACTGCTCGCGATACAAGATCGACTAGCCAATTAACTATATATGAGTAAACTTATTGCGTGGCTCTTTTTTTTTTTTGTCCTGAGGCTGCTGTCATTTGAAGACATGACCTATAAGGTCAAGCGCTGTAGTTCCTAAGAAAGCGGTATCGGAGAGCGGCGAAAAATATAGAATGTAACGCTTCGTTACTTGGTGCCCTTGAACTTGTTTCTCATTCGCTACGCGCACGCAAACTATTTTGACTTAGCGCTTTGATGAAGTGAAGGAGCGTGGTAATATACCGCACTGCGATGCCAAGCACTTGTTTTACGATGTACAATGGAGGGCTGGAAAAAGAACATCTCGCGACTCTTTCAAATGTTCTATGGGGTCAAACTCACTGCGTCAATATGGCTGCGCTTGCCGAAATTCAGGAAGCATGGTCCCTTATGCTCTAAGTGCCTTGCCCCCTGTGGTGACTTGTGTCCCGTACATTTATCTAGGCCTGCTTCATACCTTGGCTTTATTAGAAGGAGAAGGGGGGGGACGCGATAAACATTTGCCCACCCCGAAGGGAACCCAGCGCCGGTTTATGCAGTCAATGTATACCAGCCCGTGTCATATTTACATCATGAAGACGTACCAGCTAGCTCCCGTTGCATCCTATAATTAATCGAAGGTCATACGTTTTACTTCTGATTCCTGGTGATTTGGTTGATGATGATGATTGATTTGTGGGGTTTAACGTCCCAAAACCACTACTATATGATTATGAGAGACGCCGTAGTGGAGGGCTCCGGAAATTTACTTCTGATTCCTATGCATAAGAACGTGTAATGAGCAATATGTAAAATTATGCTTCTACGATGTAGACTAGAGTACCATGGCAAGAAACAAATCAATAATATGTTCAAAATGCATGCAACCTCTCACGGTAAGATTACGGGATATAGGCCAATAAGCCAAATGGATAGACGCTGTAAATGTGGGATAAAAACAGAAATGTTCAACCTCTTTCATGTTTGAGTACAAATCGGAGAATTATTTTAGATTTCTAAATTTATAAACATATGTCCACGTCCTGCAAGCATACATGTGTAAAGTTCACATGCACCCTAATAATGTGCACATATACAAACATACCAATTCAGGCATACATAGGCGATCAGTTAACCTCTAACCATTTTATGTCTGAGCTAGCCGTCAAAACTAACCATCTTAGGCATCGATTTCAAAATGTTGAGCAAGCAAACGGCTCAAAATTAGTGCCTAATCATTTGCACACTTATGAAAAATTGGAAAATCTACTCTTATGATCGACGGTTCAAACCAATTGCCAAATTTCAGTTCATTAAAACGAGATGATCTTGAACTCTCTCACGTTCAACTTCAACAGTGCCGGCAGCAAAACGGAAACTACCTATAGCCCACGCAGCCCGTAATACGTGCGCTAAAGCATTGAAAAAAAAAATAGTGTGCTTGTACCAGAAGCGTTTCTTTGTCAAGAATAAGCTCAATTCAAAATTATGTTGCTTCGGGATTTGGGTAAGGATGTTCCAAGGTTTCACAGTTCTCTAGGGTTTACCTTTTTCTTCTGGCACTCACATTTACCATCACATCAGGATCTGCTCCGTGCCTGGCAGTTATTAGCCGCCTAAGCGTTGTGCTCGTCTCGCCGTTTTTCCTGCTGCTGTGGCGGCTCGTACAATTTCGAAGTTGAATGACGTACTTGAGAAAAATCTCGTATTAGTTTTATATTTGCTCAACAATAGCAGCCCATCATTTATTCACACACACGCACACACACACACTCTCTCTCTCTCGCTTTGCCTGGGTATTTCAGTTTGGCCTTTGGAGGTGTTCAAGATACACTCACCGTACCATACTTCATAAATGTGAAAGAGAGAGAGTGAGTAATCGTTATTATGATGCAAAAGTTTAGACATTAAAGCTGCTCTACACCAAATTCGTCACCAGCGATGTAGGAGCACTAGGCAATAGAAATACTGTAATTACTGTTAGGCTTCTACGTCCTGAAACCGTGATATGATTGAGGGAAGCTGTAGTGGAAGGCTAAGAAAATTCGGACGACCTGCACTTCTATATAACGTGCGCTGAAGTGCGAGTAGACTGGCCTCTTACATTACGCCGCCATCTAAATGCAGCCGCCATGACACCTCTGGAGAAAACGTTTGCGTATGCCACTGGGGCGCTGCCATCGCTTCTCCTGTATTTACTTAATTCATAATAACTCCCTTTTATTACCCCTCGTGTTCTCAGTGAGGTCATCCCGCGTGCATTTAGCTTCAACGTTGCACAAGCCTCCTGAACAAGTACATCGTAACATCAAATTCACTCTGGAATTCACAACAGCTAAACTTCGCAATCCCCTCATTAACTGTGGCACGTGAAACGCATTTATTTGAAAGCAAACATGAGTCACAGCTGCGCATAACCTGCGAAGAGACCTTCTTGAATACGAAAACCAAATGAAAAGGAATGTACTTTGGCTCTCGACGTAAATTCAATCCTGGGATTTCATTGCCAACGTCATTACTTTGTATTATATTTTTAGGCATGCCGGATTTGGGGGAAGAAGGGGACTTCAAAATAATTGTGGCCATCTGAGGTTCTGCAATTCACCCCTGAATACAATACACAAGCATGGTATATAGTAGTGTGGAAAAAAAAAAGGGGGGGGGGAGGGCAGCCTCGATCGAACCCATGACGTCTAACTTTGAAGCATATCGCCGTAGCCTCTGACCCAAAGCAGCGAATCTCAAAGCGACTTTTAAACATGTCTACAAGCGGTGCTGAGAAAGCCATGTTTCTTGTTTCTTGGAGCTTTGTACACGACTACTATTTTAGGAACAACGGATGTAAATACTCATTCTGTCCTACCTAGGCCTGAAACTTCTCATTCAGAAGACTACAAAAACGGATGAAATTCTTGAAGGTAGCCAAATGGTAGGAGTAACTGTGTCTGTTAGCGAATGTTCCTCTGCAAATGTGTCCCCAATGCGCGACTTTATTATTTACCTATTCTAATCCTTTTTTTTAATTTTCTCTCCCCAATCGTCGTATAGCTAAACGAATCTGTCCATGGTTAACCTCTCTTTCCTTCCATTTTAATAAATCACAATTTCTGAAATTAGCTTTGGCAAACCTAATGGGAAAATGAATCTATGAATCACATATGGTAAAAATTTATTCAACCACCACTAGCAGCATATTTTGCTCTTGTTCGGAATGTTTTGGTTCACAGGCGGTGATAGGTGAGCCTCTTCCAAGAAGTTGAAGACTGTACGGTGAAATGCGGGATGATCTGGATGACTTCGATGGTAGATGTCATTTTTGGTTTCTGCAAAACACAATGGGAAGGAAGGAGTAAAGTGGGCAAGTATTGAAAAAAGTATTATACGACGACTGGGTAAATAACATTAATGGGCATAACAGAGGGTATAACAATAACATAACATTAGTGGGAAGGTATTGAAAAAAGTATCTTACGACGTCTGGGTGAATAACATTAGAAAGGGCAGTAACATTGAATTAACAATTCGTCATTAGCATTATCGGTGTGCATGACAGAAACGTCAGCCACACCCAACAAGTACGGGGCATAAACGTCATGGTCAGAAAACACCACACTGTGGCACATGCTGCGGGCTCAGTTCACAGGAATGCAACTTTATGCTAATACTAATGGTTTTCATTTAGTCTCGTGTCACACTCCCCAAAGGTGAAGTCATGGTGACACCCCTAACTGCGCACGCGCAAGATCCGAAGATATGTTCATCTACGAGCATGACACCAGCGTTGAGGAAAACTATGTAGTTGCCATGGTACTGTTTCTGCTACTCAGTAACAGTTGTCTCACATGATGCGCCGTATCTCAGCAGTAAAAGTCTTGGCACAACACTGAACATTTCTATCGCATTAGGAATGTTTTGGTTCACAGGCAGTGATAGGTGAGCTTCTTCCAATCAGTTGAAGAGCGAACCTTCGAGAAAAACTGCCTGTTTTACGGTGATATATATATATATATATATATATATATATATATATATATATATATATATATATATATATATATATATATATATATATATATATATATATATATATATATACTGCATGTTTCATCGCTACACTAGAATGAGAAAACGTCATTGTTTCGACAACACCTTGCAATACTTACATTTCTTTCTACGACGGAGGAGTAGTGTGCTGTAATCGATGGGGCCAAGGCCATAGGCGTAGTTGAGCCCGTAGTGTGGGAACGCGTAGCTAAGTTCAGCAGCAAAGGGAGCCACACCATAACCGAGGTTTTGCACACCATAACCATACGCAGGAACATGGTCAAAGGCTGGTTCAACGCCGTACCCCTGCAGTGAAGGGCTGGCCAGAATGGACACCCGTCAACGTCGGGCCAGCCCCATACGCTGTGGCTACCGCAGGAGCTGTGTGGATAGCCTCTGGCGCGGGGAGTCCAGTGCTGGTACCAGGAACAGTGGTCACGGATGGAACAAAATGATGTGCGCCGACGCTTGTTACGCTAGCTGGTGACAGTGAAGCTACTGGGGTGGCATGGACGCTAGCCAAAGATGGAGCAAGCTCGTGAACACCAGTCACGGCAGGTGCGGTGGTGTGTGCCGTCGCGACAGCTGGGGCACCTTCGTGAAATGTGGCCGTAGTCCCTCCTGGTGAAGCGACATGCAAGCTGCCCTTGGCAGGACCAGTCTCGTGAACAGCTGTCTCTGCTGGAGTGGTCGAGTGAACAGTGGCAACAGCTGGAGTTGCTGAGTGCAGCGTAGGCACTGCAGGGGCGGCCTCGTGAACAGAGGTAACGGATGACGTGAACGGGTGTAACCGCGCCAATGACCTGGGACGGCTGGTACGTGTCTACTTTTTCCACTCGAGCCGCTGCGGGAACAGTGTGGTAGGATGGAAATGCTTGGACATCGGGAAAGGTGCTTACAGCTGGAGCTTGGTGAATGTTGGGAACGGTGTGGTCAACCGCCTGGTAAGTGGAGGCCACAACTTGACCGGTGTGAGGGGAACCAGCTTCGGGAGCAGCCATGTAGGTGGGCGAAGCAGCACTCACGACTGGAGCTGAGTGTGCAGTCGTTGTGCCTCGGGGTGGAGTGAACCATGACAGTACCTGGAGCAGCCTGGTACGTGTTGTGCGCGGTTGCGACTCCAGGTGTCATGTGATCACCCGAGACAGCTGGAGCGGAGTCGCGGTACATAAGTGAAGCAACGGGAGAAGCCTGGTAATTGCCGATCATTGTAGACTTGGTAACGGACGGATCCTTCATAGCAGTCACGGAGCCAGTGTGGTGGGCTTCCGTAGCTGGTGACGCAGAGTAGGCAGGAAACACTTGAGACGTCGGGTATGTTGATGGCCTACCAAATCCGGGCACATAACCTGAGTAAGGGAATGGCTGATAGTATCCCGCGTTACTCTGAGGAGGTTGATACACGCTCTGCACGTATGGTAATTCGTAGACAGTCTTCGAGCCCGATGCACCACCAGCGTTGACAAAGGGGAAGGGTTGGTAGTACGGATTGAACGCTGGCTGCGGATTGTAGTAAACTGGGTAAGCGGAGGGATCCTGGTATGTTGGCACCACAGGCGCAGGATACGCAGTAGTGGTAGTGACCTTGGAAGCATCAGCTGGAGAGCTTTGCACTGTTGTAGCAGCCGATGCATCGGTTTTTGTGGTCGTGTCAGTCGGCGAAGCGTGAGCAGTGCCCAGAGTTGGGATGCCTACCACAGAAGTCTGCAGCGTCCCGATGGCCGGAGTGGATACAGCTGGAGCAGCGTGCACGTTGGTGACGCTCGTCGAGGCACCATGACTGGTGCTCACAGCAGCCGGTGCACCGGAGACCGAAGTGGGCTTGGTGCCGAAAACAGGAGCGCCGTAAAGAGCGTGCGCGGCCGGCACGTCATGAACGGATGTCACGCCTGTACTGTCACCGTGAACAGCCGTCACTGTCGAGTCGCCATGCACAGTCGTGGCTGCTGGTGCCACCTGTACAGAACCACCTGGAGCCGTGCCCGTTGTAATGGCCTGCACACCAGCATGAACATCACCTTGCACACTAGTCAGAGCTGCATGGCCGGTGGTCACAGCAGCTGTGTTGTCGGCATGGGACACGCTGATGGAGGGCAGCTGTTTCAGTGACGCTGGTGTGGTAATCTCCGGCGATGGCACTGGATGCCAGTGACAGCAGCAAAAGCGCTGATATCTGCAGACAAGCAGAAAAAAACACCAATATGAAGCAAAGCATAAACTGTTATCTTTAACTACAGGACACGAAGCCTCTAATTATTATAACTGAGGACTCTAGAGCCTTATGAACGATTACTTTTGGCTTTGTTAGCGATCGTCTACTTCAGCAGTAAATTCTTTACGAGCCGTTAACATTTGTCACATTCTCCTGTTTATCTCAAGATTATCATAGTTCATATCACGTTTTTAACCGAAAATAAAGGGTGAGAAACTACATTCATGGTGACCGCTGTTCGCGAAAACTCACTTAACGCTGTCATCTTACTACTTCTTTTCGTAGAACTATTTACACAACCGAATAATGCCACCTGCATGTAATGACTTGAGAACAAGAGTGGCTCTAAAAAAAGGAAAAAAGATCGCGTGCGTCTTCTTCGCTCGAGAGCCAGCCGCGACGGTTGTGGTTTTCGAGAGCTGGCTACATCATGGCTAACTAAAGGACTCCTGCACTTCTGAAGTCTCGTGGCAATATGCAAGATTCCCAGAGGTCAACTCGCGCTATGCTTTCCAACTCACTCCGATCATTTCGTCCACCATCTGAGCCAGCTTCCGGAAGGTGGGTACCAGACTGGCTACGTGGCCGATGCCGGTTAGACCCTTATATAGTCTCCGGGCGAGGAGGGGTTCCACACTCTACGGGCGGTCTCCAGTTGCTATCGCCCAACATCTCTCCGTATTACTCTTCTCTCCCGCTTCTTATTTGACTTCTTTGGACAGATTATTCTATTTTGCCACACTTGGAAGCTCACATCATTTAAAAAAGAGTAACCTAAAACAGTCAAAAGAAAGAAAAGCCTGCATATGCACCACCCTAACCTACCTTTGAAGGGCGAGGGCAAAGCATGTTCCCTGGGCATGCGGTTTCTGAGACAAAAAGAAAGAGCGCATCCCTGGCGCCTCGCTATACACTGCCCTGATATCAGAAATTCGGCGCGGTAGACGAGTTCAAAGTCAATTTCTTCTTTGTGTTCTTTTGGTGCGTCTCTCTCACTTTCTTTGCAGCTTCTTGCCTACACTTTAGACTAACGCTTTCTCTCTCACCCTTTGATGTTCTTCACTGCCTGCCGCTCTTCTGACTGTTGCGTCTTCCCGTCCACGTTCCGGACTCGTTGGCAATGCGCAGCACGTCGATCCCGTCTTATGCGTTCGACGTGCTCGCGTGATAGGAGAGGGAGAAAAGCCAGCCGCGATCGCCGTCCATGATGAGGCATCTCCTTGGCTTCTCTCTCTCTCTCTCTCGTTGCCGAAGTTGACAGCAGCACCGGGATAGTGTCGCGTTGCATTGGGAGAGCCTGTTTTCGCGGTCCTTCTAACAGGTGCGCGTCACCCCCTCCAGTCCGGCGCGCTCAAATGTAATCAAAATTGACACACAAGAACGTTTACCATTTCGTACACGGTGCCGCTTGGTCTTCTCTTTTTTTTCTGTTCCATTTTATTTCTACTAAATATTAACCTCAGGTGGTATAGCAAGCACGGTTTAACGAAGCTCCTCTTAGCACATTTTCTCGAATGATTGCCGTGTTAACTGCATGCGCTTTCATCGCTCCAAGGTCAGTTTTTTCATTTGGTCTTGCCGTCCGAAGGTGTCCTTTAATTCTGTGGCAGGATGAGTGGCTCGCCCGGATTTTATATCGTTGATAATTGTACTGCGTGCGTCATCTGCAAGAAACCCATGTTATACGCGTCGTGCATGCGGACCCTCGAAGCGCGCAGGAGTTGACATTAACCGCTTGCAAACACGGATACCGATTCCGAAGGCGACGCTAGTTTAAACATGAAGGCGAAACAATTACAGCATCATACGAAACACGCCACACCTGTTGCATGCACGAGTAGCACGCGCTCAAAACCTTGAACGTAGTCACGTGTAGATGACTCAAACGCTGAACTGCTATATAGTCAACTGCGCGGCAGCCCAGATTTGGTCAATTTGACTGTGTATCTCAAATCTGCGCAAGTGTCTGCTCATTTCGTGCAGCGTTATTAAAAAAAAGATAATTGATTTCTTTCGGGCGATCGAGAACCCACTGGTTCTATTATGTATCTATAACGAGAGCATTTAACAAAATATACCTGGGCTCCTACGTGTCTTGCAGAATATACTTTGTACGCTTAGCGGCAGCCGCATTGATAAAAGCGATAATATCGATGTTTCCAGGCCCCGCCTCCACGTGCAGAGAGGACTCAGTGTTGCTGTTTGGCTAACACAGCCGAGTTTAAAGTTGTGGCCTCGAATTCCGGTCATGCAAGCCTATAGAAACGTTCCAATCAGAAGTTCTATCAATCGTTTAATCCAGTCTCGCAGGTCGACTCTGTCAGGTATCACGCCGATGCTATACACGGACCATACCTCTATGATGTATGGTCTGTGTATTATAACAAAAAAAAATTCTGACTACGCCCCTGACATCCGCTCTGTGGTATGCGTATTCTCGCATCAGTTTCTTGAAATATCTCGTCTGGCAGCTTGTTATCGACAGTTTTATTCGCCTCTGGCGCTGTTAGTGACGCAACGCAGTGCACGGACGAAGTCCGTGTTCCAAGAAATTCGTGGTCGTCGCTATCTGCAATCTACGGCTTTAGGCGCAATATAAGGTATGTCAGTACAAAAAACACTCCGAAGCCGTCATCAAAGGTACTCTTATTGTCTTCGGAGACATTCCGTTTGCGTGTATATATATATATATATATATATATATATATATATATATATACACGCAAACGGAATGTCTCCGAAGACAATAAGAATATATATATATATATATATATATATATATATATATATATATATATATATATATATATATATATATATATATATATATATATATATATATATATATATATATATATAAATTCATGCACAACATACATAAAGTATGATTCTGGTTACGCCACCGACATCCGCTGTAGCCATTGTATGCGTATTCTCGTATCAGATTCTTCAGATATCTCGCCTGGCGGCCTGTTATCGACAGTTTTCTTCGCTTCTGGCGCTATGTTAATGCCTTACCGAATCCGAACAGTGCAGGAAAGCCAAGATGTGTCATGCGCATCGCTGTCTCCTCCTTGACCCATTTGCTACGACAAAATCTTCGCGCGTCGTCACTTTCTCTCCCGCGATTGCCCGTTTCCATTCTGGAATTCCCGCGGCACATTGGCACTGATATCTACTTCTTGGAAAACAGAATTGCTGACTGGTTCTCGAACGCCTTACTACGTCACCCTCTTTACGCTACGACGCAGCGGTGTGTACGAGTTTTTTTCTGGCTCCACTCATCGGCGCGATTCCGCAACAAACTTGCTCCATTAACAGAGTCATGCAAGGAATCTTTTATTATTTATTTATTTATTTATTTATTTATTTATTTATTTATTTATTTATTTATTTATTTATTTATTTATTTTATCGATAAATACTGCAACACCGTTAAGGGATTTCCGCAGGATGGGATACAAATATTTTACACAAGTAGTAGGGCAAACAAAAACATTGAAAAACAATCTACATGTGGTACTAAGTCTAGGCAGATATACGCTTCAAGTAAAATTGAAACAACGCGTCAAATACGGCTATTAACACAACGAGAAATTAAAGTAAGCTAGTTACACAATATGGGACATGAACAAATTCAGAGATGGCTGCAATACCACATCGTTGGACAGTTTATTCCATTCATTTATTACCCTAGGAAAAAATGAGACCTTAAAGCAGTTGTTGCGAGTAGTGAAGGTGGTGATTGTTAGTGCATGTCGCTGTCTTGTAGCATATAACCTGTAGCAAAGGAGATGACATCATCAATATCAACACTGTAGTGTCCCTTGATAAGTTGGTAGAGAATTTTTAATCTGAAAACATGGTTCTTTGTGTCAAGACTGGATGATTAGCTTTTTTTTTTAGCAAGGCTGTGATCGAAGTGCGTTCAAAGCTGTTGTATATATATCGAACCACCCGCTTTCAAATACATTCTACTTTATCAATGTCTTTTTTGGTGAAAAGATATCATATTATGAATGCGTAATCTAATAAAGGCTGCCCAATTGCGTTATATGCAAGACGACGAACACCGGGAGTTGTGAATCTCAAAGCCCGTCTAAGAAAGAAAAACTTGTTGGATTGGCAGAATTATGCATAGTTTTTTTTTCTTCTCCTCGCTCCTTCTATACCGCAATCTATACATGCTGCTGAAATGTAATAAGAAAATAAATCACTCATTTGCGTGCTCTTCAGCTATGTTGCTGTCTAAATAAAGTAGAATTTTTTCATACCTTCAGTCAGTTCAGTGCGCTTCACTCTTTCGAAATCAATCGCATAAAACCCCAATCAGGCCCAGCTTTTATCCTATAGCTTGCATGAAATAGGCGCGCTATTGATTGATTGATCGATCGATTGATCGATTGATTGATTGATTGATTGATTGATTGATTGATTGATTGATTGATTGATTGATTGATTTATTGATTGATTGATTGGTTGATTTATTGATTGATTGATTTAATAACTATGTATCTTTCCGTTTTTAACTGTACAACTCAAGGTCTCAGGCTGTCTCACGTTGTATCTGATTTGCATTCTCCGGTTGCAATTTTGCAATTTCTTGCTGCCATTTTACTTTGTTCAAATGTTATCCTATGTTCCACTGCCTTAACATGTTTTGATTGCTTGAACTTTCTTTTTATTGAAGTTACATTGTGAATCACTTTTTATTGTGCCCCCTGCTTGGTCTTCCGACCGCAGTATTCTGTAAATAAAACAAGTAAATAAAATAAATAAATAGATTTATTTATTTATTTATTTATTTATTTATTTATTTATTTATTTATTTATTTATTTATTGACTGATTGATTGATTGACTGATTGATTGCGTTCAAGTACCGAAATCAAATGCATGGCCTCATTCTGGGTACGATGCCCCGTAACGCCACAGAAACTCAGCCATCATTTAATAAATGAGTGCTGTATATTCCAACTTATTGGATATACGTCAAACGCAGTACTCATTGCATAAACGATGGCTAAGTATGCCACTCTTCCATTACTATAGATGCGCAGCTAACGTTATTTAGGCGTCCTTCAGCAGCCCATAAGTGAGCTGCCCCCCTTCGTGAACCTCCAATGATTTCTTTTAACAGCTCGCTGCCGATTTGTGAGCAATGAATCAACCCCTACGAACGAAACCGGCACTTCCATACAGATGCGGTGGTGAGAATTTAAAGAAGCTTCGTTTTTGGAGTCGGGAACAGTACGTTTCCCCGTTACACATGTACGCCACGAATTCGAATGTGTTTCTCTCTCCCTGTGTAGTCTGTGCGGCACTGTCGCCGTTCATTTTTCACTCACTAGCGAGGCAGGAAAAAAGGTACACCGCTAAGGCAGCTTGGCAGTTATTCTTATGCCGCAGGCTCTGCCACGCGATCAACTGCATTATACACTGCCGGATCCGACTGGGAACAGTACTTTTCTTAAGGATTGCTTCGAAGGGGATTACGCCTGTTTAACGTGTCTTCTCGCTCTTTTCAGCTGGATCGGAATGTTGCAATACGCTTGTCTTTTCTGAGTCTGTTTTTGACAAATTTAAGCTTTCTGTGTTCCGAATTTTATAACAGTGATGCACATAAGTCTGCGTATACATAACGTAATGCTACATAATAAAGCTAAAGCATATTCGCAGGTTTTAAGTTTTGTACCTTTCACGAAAACAGGAAAGGCTGCCAGATACAGTCAACCCGCTAAAGGTTGTGTCGAAAGTGACGTCATGTTCGTGATACTGCTGGGCCAACCACACACGTTCACATAGCAAGAGTGCTCGAGAAGCTCTCGCTGCTCAGAGTTTTCATAAAAAGATAATTTTTACAACTTCAACGCACAAGGGGAGGGGAGAAACTACCATACCAGTAAACTTTACCCAATTTATCACTTCTTTTGAGGCATATTGATAAACTAACAAATTTAATAATTGATTGGCTTATTGATTTTTTATTTGTTGAATGATTAATTGTTCTATTGATTGATTGATTTTTTATTTTGATCCCATGGATTAATTGACGTACATATTAACCTAAGTGCACCGGTTTCTGTTTTAATTCATCACCATCGGAAATGATGTAGGCCCGTGTGCTCAGATTTGGGTGCACGTTAAAGAACTCCAGGGGGTCGAAATATCCGGAGCCCTTCACTACGGTGTCTCTCATAATCATATGGTGATTTTGGGACGTTGAA
The DNA here is from genome assembly GCF_013339725.1 of Rhipicephalus microplus. Taxonomy (NCBI): domain Eukaryota; kingdom Metazoa; phylum Arthropoda; class Arachnida; order Ixodida; family Ixodidae; genus Rhipicephalus; species Rhipicephalus microplus. Next base: position 156,803,266 of record NC_051171.1, on the reverse strand, counting down.
CCCCACATATCGATCAATCAATTCATCACCATTAAAATTTGGCTGTCATGGCCTCGAATGGAACCCACTACCTTCAGCTTAGCACTCAAGCATCTTAACCGCTAATAATTACGACGGCTGAGACAAAGCAGGCAATGAGAAGACGTCGACTTATTATTATTAAATACGAAGAATTTTTTGCGTATACTGCAAGCGCCTTTGGTGTCTATCTACGTATCTATAGCTATCTAGCTATCTATCCACCTACCTCTAAGTGCTCTCGTGATCACCACCTTAACTTGGGGTAAACCGAAATCAGTGCAGGAGAGTAAGATGTTTTGAATAATACGACTCACTGGTCATGACATGAATAATGCCACAATTCCGTCTCGTAACGTCGTCAAACACTTTCCGCCAGACAGTGGCCCATACCCGTGAGCGGGCATGTGCCACTGGTATGAGGGTATATGTCACAGGTGATTGACACTTCATATATATACCCAGGAAAGGTGAGAACACAGATGGGTGATTCTAACGTGTGAGCGTTAAGAAAAAGTTGACATTGACTGCGTTGACTTGACTAATGTAAAGAAAAAATATGGTCCCAGAAGGAATGAAACGCCACATTCTCCGTGGCAATCAAGTATTCTACCACAGAGCAACCTGGTCTCGGTACTACTTTTCAAGTTGGCCGTAATGTTCGTGAAACGCCAATTGTGGTGCCAGTGCTGACTATCCGATCTTATAAACTGTGCATACGTACTCCTGTCATATAGCCGTCACACCAGGTTAACGGCAACTGTAGGGAAGCGCCATCCACTGAAGCTCAATCTGACAGTGTGCCGGGTCGCCATCCCAGCAAACCCAAGTGCTGGATATCAGCTTACCGCTTCTGGTGTCCATGTTGCTGTTTGCATAGTTATGCAACAGTAAACATGCGACTGTTTAACATATGTCTGTTCGAATAACATTTGTACATATCTTAAGCGTCGTTTTAGGACGTCTCGCTCAATAAAGAAAGTTACAACACAGTCCCCTTCCTTCCGCATGCTTCGCATAACATCGATCCCCGAGGTACGTGGTATCTGTCGAATCTTTTACTTCCGAAGTATGTTGCCCTATACCATGGCGGTAAGATGCCGCAAGTTTTCATTGCGTACACTAATAGAAACATCGATAACATTATTCGCAGACGTCTATCACATAAAGCTTTCTCGGAAGAATTGACGGGGGCCAGCCACCATCAAACTAAGATGTACTTAGTACAGTGGTCAGTTCTCGTGCCTACAACGACGGAGCGTCGTGCTCAGAACTGCATTAGTGACATCTGCAGCCCTAAAGCTGAGCATTCATGGTGCCAATGACCCGGCTTTTATGCATTTTACTACTGTTTATCACTGCGGATGCAACAACCGCTTTGGATACCGAAAGCGCTGTGGGTACCACAAGGCTCAGTTATTGGACCCACTCTTTTTTCCCTGTACGTTAACGATTTTCCCTCCATCCTACTATATTCAGAAGCTTTAATGTACGCAGACGATACGGCACTAATCTTTGTTGGTGACAGCTTAAGAGACATCGAAGATAAAATTAACGAAGAGTTACAGAGAGTACAAGTATGGTTTAAACGAAACCACCTAAATATCAACACAGAGAAAACTAAATACATGGTCTTTCACTCTAGCCCCGCCGCGGCGGTCTAGTGGCTAAGGTACTCGGCTGCTGACCCGCAGGTCGCGGGTTCGAATCCCGGCTGCGGCGGCTGCATTTCCGATGGAGGCGGAAGTGTTGTAGGCCCGTGTGCTCAGATTTGGGTGCACGTTAAAGAACCCCAGGTGGTCGAAATTTCCGGAGCCCTCCAATACGGCGTCTCTCATAATCATATGGTGGTTTTGGGACGTTAAACCCCACATATCAATCAATCAATCTTTCACTCTAGGAAAAAAGAACTCGACTTTGCAGGTTTCAACTTCGTTTTAGATACGGCACTGCTACAGCCAGTAGCCTCGTTTAAGTACTTAGGGGTCATGTTTGACTCGGACATGAACTGGAAATCGTATATAGAAAAGACATGCTCCAAGCTAGCATATGGGTGTCACACGCTACTAAAAGCCCGTGAATGTTTTGGCGCATCGATTTTGCGCATCCTATATTTTGCATTCGTGCACAGTCACTTGAGCTACTGTATAGCATCGTGGGGCAGTACATATAAAACTCATTTGAAATGTATTAGCCGCCTGCAAAAGAGGGCAGTCCGGATTATTACATACTCAAACAGGACGGATACTGCAAAACCACTGCTTAAAATGATGCGTGTACTTCCACTGGACTCTGTTCACGTGTCTAGTGTTGCTGATATAGTGCATGAGATAATAAAACGTGATGACCCATTCCCATTAAGCACCTTTACGTTACCCGCGCACTGTACAAGAGCTGCAGCGAATCACTGTTTTAATTTACCGGTAGCCAGAAATGCCTATGGTCGAAGGCTCATAGAATTTCACGGCGCTCTCATATGGAATGCGATACCGACTGATGTGAGAGGCAAGAAATTTTTCATTGGCCATGAAGCATGCACTTCATGCGAACTTTCTAAGTAATACGTCTGCATAGTCATTTAGTATTATTATTATTATTATTAGTAGTAGTAGTAGTAGTAGTAGTAGTAGTAGTAGTAGTACTAGTAGTATTAGTAGTATTACTATTATTCTAGTGCTATTATTATTCTGTGCTATAAATAGCTATGTTCTGCGCTATGTTTCTTTGTATAGTTCAATCATGTGTTTTTTTTTGCTTTTTTGTCTATTTTAAACATACATTGTATCCAGTTTGATGTCCTTTGTCGCAGTGTAACCGCTTGCGCAAGTATGTAGGTATGTCACACAATTGGTCTCTCTACTAGCCAGTTAGGCTATTGGACCAAACAAGTGTTTGCGAAGTTTTTTGTTACATGGATGTGAAAGTTACAATAATAAAAAAATGAAAAAAATAGTTTAGCATGAAAAAAAAACAAGCAAAAAATTATGACGCGAACCATGCTCGGTATAATATGATACCACAAACCGAGCATACGTTCACGGTATAAGAGATACTAATCTGGAAAATTGCAGTCTATTTTCTGGGGTTTTTTTTTTTCAGAGCTATAGATTTTACAGTGCATATAACGGTAAAGCAGTTATCGCGGCCGCGGCAATAAGTAAGGACGGACACTGCAAGGCAGGCACACCATTGGCGCATGCTCAGATTTGGCCCGTTTCAAACTGCAGCTGTCGCTCTTTCTATTCAAAGCGCGACGCTCCGTGGCAGTGGACATGAGCTGGCCACTGTGCATCGCTACGTGGCGGTATCCCATTAGCGAACCTATATTTACATATGTCTGATCTGAAAATATCTGCACTACGTCATTATTGCAAGAGAAACTGATACCGCTAGTTGGTGTGAATTTCGTTAAATCTACCTGTTAAACTGAGACGAATGGTTGCCGCAGGCAACATTGCCTTGGCAAAATAACCTCGTAAGGTTGGTGCACGCCTTTGTAACGTGTCATTTCACCTACGTTGCAGCCATGCACAACTGGCAGAGCTACGGAGCGTGATAAGCTCAACACGTTAATCAGAAAGGCTAACAGGAGAGCTCTCGGTCTTCCCAAGTACACAAGCTCTGACAGACTGTTTCGTCTCGGCAAGCACAACACGCTGGAAGAAATCGCAGAGGCACAGGGAGAGAGCACGATTCGCCAGGTTGTCCTCCACGTGTTCTGGTAGAAACATCCCGCGAGAGCTGGGGCAGCATGGTTTACTTAGTAGCCTAAAATTTGGGAAATTTTAGAAATTTTACAACAGTATGATCCACCCGTCTCCTGACCAGTCTCCCTGGGTGGGTAGGTGCAAATCTTCTTCTTGTTGTTGTCCTCTTCTCATGGCTCTTACCCAATGCAGGGTATTGGCCGCGTGTTCATCGCAGGAGCATCACCATCATCATCGGTGTCGTCGTCATCATCTTTAGAGCTCGAGACCAACGCTTCTTGCATCACGGTGATCTCGTTCTAACAAGGGCGTAAGGATAGATATCGCAGTGATGGGCCAAGCCATGGGCGTAGAGGTAGAGCAGAGCAGGATGGAGACGGCCAGTCTGGTCGGATGGGCGACACGTGGAAGGGGTCATGAATTCGCGGAAAGAGCGACCGCGGCTGCCACCGACGACGCGCAGATGGCCGAGACGTCCGCGCTGGCCGCCTGCTCGCCGGACAAAGGCTGTCCCGTACTGGTCGCCGGCAGAGGACACGGCGATGACGACGAAGACTACGACGACGGAGACCATAGCCCCTTCGATGACGTCGACCTGCGCGACAGCAGTCCCGAGGTATCACACGCATGCAAAGCTCGTAGAGCATGGGTCCCAGACGCAGGCGTGCGGTCGGACCTTTTCTTGCCAGCGGCTCGTCCTCTCTCTCTCTCTCTCTCTCTCTCTCTCTCTCTCTCTCACACACACACACACACACACACACAGATGATTTAGTAGTGTCCCGAAATCGCCCTTTCACATTTTTTTCCGTGAGGCATGTATGCAATCTTCGTGTCTTGAAACATACACAGAGCAAAATCTCAAATATGAATCGGTGTCCAGACTTTAGTCGCTCGGAAGATTGGCATCGGTATGTTTCTCTAATCCTAATGCCCTAATGCCAAATTCCGTTATTGAATTACTAATCCACGCGATATTTAAAAGGCATTCTTTCAAACGGCGACTTTCGCTAACATTCTGTTCAAAATGTTATCATACGTCACTGCATTAAATGAACGCAGTGACGAAACGTGGCTGAGTGTACTGCATGTCTACGCAAAACGTGGCAGACCTTTCTATCGGTCTAAGAAATATAGCGCAGGTTGAGAGCTTCCTACCATTCTTATCGTACCTTAACACGTTTCTGCTCTATGCGTCAAACTTCTAATTAAGTTTTATTTTGGTCAAGCCAGTGCGTGATCAACTGCGTATTTGATGTGGTCTGCACACTCGTGGTTGATTCCAGTGATCGTTGTGGAGCATGTTTCCCTCGTTTAGTCGTCGCGGTCGTGATATTGTATTTTGATAAAATTAGTGCAAGATCGCGTGTTTCGCTGGCACTTCCACGCTTTCACTACAAACTGCCTGAAGAACACTAGGTCATCCCGCATGGTCGATCGGAACGTGTACGCATCTGTACTACTGATAAAACAAAAGGACAGGAATAAACACGTTAAATACGCCGGCAAAACCGACTAAATCACAAAATTGGTATCTTCATTGACATCGCGCAGTTTCGGAAATGGTAAAGTGAATGGTCAAGAAGGGCGACACGGGTGCAAAGAAGGACGACAGGCACACAGCGTGTATCGCTTTCCTTTGTTCCAATTTTCTAATGCACTGTGCTCTTTGCAATGTTTCACCAACGTGCCCAAGCGTCTACAGTTGGTGTTATTACGACAGTCAGCATGCGGAGACATTGTGCATCTTATGCATATAGGGCTGTCAGCAAAATCATTGATCTATTTAAGCTTGAACAGCTTTGATTTAATGCCTTTTGCTTACGACAAGAGTGAGCTATACTGCAGTCTGTAAATCATTCAGAGAACACAACTAGGATGTTCTACCTTTTACACAGGCTTGCCAGTCTACAACGACCACATTGAGGCGGGGAATATTTTTCCATCAACTCTTGATTCGCCGATTGAGCACGCTCTGGAAGTAATTTTTGTACTGCGTTCGATTCTGCAGGACATGGCGGCGCACGTTCGAGCCCTGCGGGGTGGCTTCGAGGACCCGCGTTTCTCTTCAGGCTGGGACGCGAGCAGAAGCCCACTGGCGTCCCCCGTGCTGTCACGAAAGAAGCCTCGCATCGTCCTGGTGTCCACGCACTCGAGCGGCAGTCTACAGGCAAGAGAATAACAGAGCTCATTGTGGACGCGCTTTTCTGAAATATGCCACGTATGCGGTCTGTCAGCCACGTGTTATTTCTCACAGTGCTCCGAACATGGCTTTGTCTTTCGCGCGGGTAGTTGTCGTTAGCACCGCATCTCTTCTCGGCGCAGCATACCTTCGCGGTCCTTATTTGTTTACTGCTCCCAAATTCGACGCGGAGCTTGCAGCACAGAATAGCACAGCTTTTAAGATTTGTTGGCGTTGTTTGCGACAAGCCACGGCCACGAATCCATCCAGAATTTCAATCTGGGCCTTGGAAGAGGGGTGTTGGGGTGCGGTGAAATAGCTGTTTTGTTGTTGTCGGAAAGGGGATGCGAAATTTGAGGTGTTCGGAGGGGTATGTGAAAATTTCTAGCTTTCTCTGGGAATTGAGTTTTGACACCAGTTGTTAGGAACCTCGTCCCGAAAATATGTCACTGTGCTTGCGTTCACATTTCCGACCGGACCAATATTTTGTTACTATAATACGCAGTCCAGGTGTCGACTTAGAAAGTAAGAAACACTGTGAGGCCACCGAGTTGATACGGTGTTCTGTGGCTGACCCGAAAGTCATGGAGTTCGATCTTTGCCGCGTTGGTCGAATTTCGGTAGAAGGGAAAAGCTAGAGGCCCGTGTACGCCTATGTTTGGGTGCACATCAAAGAACTCCAGGAGGTTTACATTCCTGAATCCCTCCACTATACAACGTTTCCCATAGTCACATAGCAATTTGACTCGTGAAACCCCAACAATTATTATAACCGCATAACCCTCGGCGGTTCCCCTTAAACCTGCAGGCCGGTGCTCGTTCCAGTGCCGTGCGGAGCCTCCAGCAAGCAGCGTGGCGCCATCAAACGCTGTGGACATTGCTGACCGTGATGGCCATCGTCACCATGGTGGTGGGCGCAGCGGTCGCGCTGGCCGTAACCACGGCGAGGAGCAACCGGCGGTCGCTGGCGCTGATGCGCGCGCTGCGCCATTGGTACGCCACCGACGACAACGGCACGCGCTCGCCCCTCGAACACGGGCGCATACCTCTGCCGGCGAATACCGGCGCCCCGACGATTTTCGCCGACGCTGCCAACGACACACGTCCACAGTTCGGGCTAGTGTTTCGATAAAGATTGCGCGCATGCGCGACTCGCATACAAGAATGCATTCTATATGCGGGTTCATGTGCAGTTGATGTATACCATGGCCATGCGGCCTTTGTGGAGGAAAAGTGATAAAAAAATAAGAAAAACGCAAGGTGAGTAACCGGAAGAAAAACGGGAGGGGCTGGTTATATTATTATAGAGGGGAAGTTGGTGTGGATGCAGTGCAGTAACTTTGGGTGAATCTTTCGCGTAACATTTCAATACCAATTAAACCGTGGCGAAGAAGAATGAATGAAGGGGCTGAACAGTCTAATCATAAATGTGGCCTCCTTGATCAGTTCTGGTAACGTGGGGGCGTCCCCGGAGCCAATCTCAGAGTCCACGTCATGACATGCGAAAAAAAAAAAGTGAGATCGATGCCTTCGCACGTGCGCCAAGAGTTGGCGAATCGGGCCACCACACAGAAAAGTAAATTGCGCCTTGCGTAGCGGCCCGTGAGGATGCGCATTTTCTGCTGCATCCTGTTTGCTCATCGGTAACAAGGGGGGGGGGGGGCGTAATAATGGAAAAAGATGGTGCGGTCACGATGTCGCAAGCAATCAGCAAGTGGATTCAAAAGAAGAGAGAGAGGAAATGTGAGTCGGAGAAAAAGGAGGGGGCAAAAGATACCATAGAAAAAAACAGACTTCACAATTTCTTTAATATAATGGTTATTTCATTTCGCTTTTTTTTTATTTTTTTCTCTATTTTTTCATTTTAATTAGCATTTTAGCATTACTGTAGTTATCCATAGATTACAATACTCTTTCTTGGTCTATCTCCCGGAGGCCAGTCTTGAGGCTACAAGCTAACAAATAAATTCCTATAGAACAGCACCACCACCATCATCATCGACGGAGGGTGGGAAGGGACAGCAGTCAATCTCCTCTTCCCCCACTTCGCCCGAAGGAAACAGCCGGACTTAAAATAAAGTGTATTCATCCAGAACAGCAGTGCAGAAAACCAGCATCATCACCATCATCAACAGCAGCAAGCTCTCATTTTTCGCATATGGGCTCGTGCCATGTCTTGAGAAGATCATCATCATCAAGTCGCGTTCCGTTTTGGCTCGTGCCGACACGCATTCGAAGCCCTGTTACCATCCTGGCTTTCGCACGCTTCAGCGTAGGCCAGATGCCATAGTCCACTTGTACCTCCTGTGTTCGCGTTCGCTTCGAGTTCGTCCATCTCGACACCATACGGTGAGTTTGCGCGCGAAGCTGTGAAACACTCCAAACACTCCCTAAGCAGGCGACAAGGGAATTCGATGACGCAACTAGGCCTTATTTAGGACAGGCATGCAATCGCATATACGTTACGCTAGGTGACGCTGGTTTGTATTCTAACTTAAGTGTTTTCGCCTTCCAGCACTTCTATCAAGTGTGTCGAAGTTTGCGCTTAGTAATAAAGTAGCTGGCGATCATACACGTGCGCACTGAAGAGAAAGAAAAGGGGGGGGGGAGGGGTCTGCTGCGAAAATTAGTCCTTTCCCGCGCACTGATCTAGACGGACTGGTAGCTTTTACTAAGTGAAAATTTTTAGAAAATCTGATAAAAGGTTAGATGAGACATGCAGTAAGCTCCACTTTCCACTTTGCGCATTTCCCTTCGGCGTAAAAGTCTTATGGAATAGCAAGAGTCTAATGTATGTCCTGCACCCATCTTTTCACCTCAGCGAGAACATGGGGGAGGCGTTGGATCCCTACTACGTCCGCTGGTTCAAGCGGTCCACATATATATTCCGCATGGTGATCGGCTATTCTGCGCCGCTCTTTTGCGTGCCGCTCATCAAAGTCGGCGACAAGGTGAGACGAAGTACTATATATGAGTATATGTGTGGGGAGCATAATGGTGTTTGAAATACAGTCTGTGGGCTAGAATGGCAAAAAGAAATTCCGAGCTTCAAGTGGACAAAAAAAAGTATGGCACTGGTGATGTAAAGTGAAAATATAAAAACATCACCCCCCCCCCCCCCACACACACACACACACGGTGTTCTGGTGGCTAAGGTACTCATGTTGCTGACCCGCAGGATGCGGGGTCGAATCTCGGCTGCGGCGGCTGCATTTTCGATGGAGGCGAAAATGCTGTAGGCCCGTGTGCTCAGATTTCGTAGAACGTGAAAAAAAAAACAGGTGGTCTAAATTTTCTGAGCTCTCTACACGGCGTCTCTCGTAACCATACGGTGGTTTTGGGACGTTAAACCCCACATATCAAAATCATTGAGAAATATCATATAAAATTATACAAAGACGAACTATACATTATACAGTAGTTTATGAAATAAATGCGTAGTGTCTGCTCAGTATGTTCAACTGATTGGCATTCCATCACTTTATTGGTATAGCTGGCTGTTGGCTAATTGTGGCTTTATTTTGTCTAATGACGTCTAATGCAGCATATCCGCTCTTACTGTCGTATATTAGAATACCGCATGCGTGCTTCTGTAAGGTTCCTCTTAAGTAAGTTCGCCGCAAAGTTATTTTTCTTCGCACTTGGTTCCGCAGCAATCGCGCACTGGTGGCAGTGCATGCGTTGCGACAAGTCTCAAAGCACGTAGGCGCGAACGATGTTCTAATTCACTGTAAGGTATCCGCATACTTCTCGTTCTGTGTACTCACTTCTCTTTGTGGCATCTTCTGCAGAGTCTACGCTGTTTGTACGTGCTGATAGTGACGTACGAGCAGCTGCTGTTCGGCACCGTGCACCCAGGCGTCGCCAGCTTTTTACCGTTCGTGTATCTACCGTTGCTCGAGATAGACACCATGTCCGAAGTCTGCAACAAATATTTCACGGTACGCTCTCCCACGTGAACCTCCAACGTTCGTCGCATCAAGTTATTCCCTGCGAGATTAAACGTGCTATCGAGCAGATGGTCGCTGACTTTAACTTGATAGAGTCCTTGTGAAAACAGGCAATCCAAGCCAAGCGATGTTTGCCACATTACTGCAAATAGGAAAACAAATATTACCTTAGTGATGTCTGTAGATAACCGTTCTGCACAAATTGTACAGTTACTTCAGACCATCAAAACAGGCTTGGCATAACAGAAAATGAGTTGTACATAATGACAGTGTTACGACATTGACTTTCGTGCGGTAACTCGGTGCATGTGTGACGACACCGGCCCCGACTGCATCTGCTGAGGACACCCGTTCTCTTCACCGGTAACCATACGCTGCGTTATATCCTAAAAGAGCTAAAAAGTGAATTTCGTGAAAGTTTCTGCGGCCAAGATACAACAAATAACATAACCCCCATGAAAACTGGCCTAGAACGATTCTATGCCCGGGCTGCTGATTCGGCGAATAATTCAAATATGAAACTTGGACGTTAATTTTGTGTTTCAAGATTTAACTCGTGTTACTGCAACATTAAAAGACGCACACAAAAAAAGCATACTTGTGGAAGCACCTCAAATTGGTTCGATGCTTCGCTTTACAGTGTTCATTTTAAACCTAAGCTTATTGAACCGCCACCTTACTCACCAAGCAGGATTTCTTTTTTTTTTTTTGAACGTTTCTCAATCAATCAATTAAAGAACTTTATTCTCACCAAAAACAAAAACGAAAAAGCTTGTGTAGCCAATTTATGCTATTAGTGCGACTGACAGAATGTGTGCATTCCTGCGTCCTGAGTATCAATGCTGGGTGTTTTTTTTTTCTATTTGTCATTTAGCTTACATGTATTTTTATAAAAGTATTGTGTTTGTTTAGTACACCCGGCCACGTGCACTTTTGATAGTGAATTGCCAGTTCTAGTTTTTTGGGGGTGCATAATCTGGGTGTCTTAGCAGCGCCAGTTCATCATCATCATCATCATCATCATCATCATCATCATCATCATCATCATCATCATCATCATCAGCCTGACTACGTCCACTGCAGGACAAAGGCCTATCCCATGTTCCGCCAGTCAACTTGGTCATGTGCTTGCTGCTGCCATTTTATACCCGCAAACTTCTTAATCTCATCTGCCCACCTAACCTTCTGTCTCCCCCTAACTAGCTTGCCTTCTCTAGGAATCCAGTTAGTTACCCTTAATGACCAGCGGTTATTCTGTGTACGTGCTACATACCTGGCCCATGTCTATTTCGTCTTGATTTCCACTATGATATCCTTAACCCTGGTTTGTTCCATAATCCACTCTGCTCTCTTCTTGTCTCTTAAGGTTACACCTATCATTTTTCTTTCCATTGCTCTCTGCGTCGTCCTCAACTTAAGCTGAACCCTCTTTGTAAGCTTCCAGCTTTCTGCTCCGTAGCTAAGTACCGGCAAGATGGAGCTGTTATATAACTTCCTTTTGAGGGATAGTGGCAATCTACCTGTCATGATTTGAGAGTTCTTGCCAAATGTGCTCTACCCCATTCTTATTCTTCTAGTTACTTCAGTCTTGTGGTTCGGCTCCACGGTTATTAGCTGTCCTAAGTCGACATAGTGTATTACAACTTCAAGTGCAGTATTACCTATCTCGAAGCGCTGTTGTCTTCCGAGGTTGTTGTACGTTACTTTCGTTTTCTGCAGATTAATTTCAAGACCTACTTTTTTGCTCTCCTTGTCTAACTCTATAATCATGAGCTGTGATTCCTCCCCTGAGTTACTCAGCAATGCAATGTCATCGGCGAAGCGCCGGTTTACCGTATGGTAATTACGGTAGTACCGTACAGTTTCAACTGTCATACCCCTTTTTTTTTTTTTAGTCGGCGACACCTCTATTAACCACTTGATCCCGTCATGCCGCACAGAAATAGCTACTTAGGGGCAGGAACGTTCTCTGCGTGCAGACCATGACCATACCGTTAAACGGCACTGCTGAAATGCTATTCAGCCATGAACAAAAATTCACAGGAATAACATGGCAGCGGAAAGCACGTATAAGACCGCGTTGACTGGCGGATCATGAAAGAGGTCTTTGCCCTTCAGTGGGCGTGGACAAGATGATGATGATGATGATGATGATGATGATGATGATGATGATGATTATGTTAATGCGCCAGCGCAATGAGAGACGATGAATATCCGCTTAATGACCTTTTCCTATAGCATTCTTACCTACAGGCCCCTCTCTCCTTTCGCGCCTTCGGTACACAGGAGCTGTTCTTCACGTGCTTCGGGCAGTTGGCCTACACCCAGCCATGACGACGAGCGGCCTGTGCCACCGGCTCGCCCTCTGGTCGCTGCGACACGTGGCCTACGGCATCGAGCTCGGCATATTCACCCTGATGGCTGTCTCCATGGCCATCTCCTTCTGGGTGGACAACGCTATAGCCACGATGACCACGGTGTCCGTGGTCAACGATACGTTCGGCATCATACAGCGGAACACTTACATACGCATGACGCAAGACTCCTCCTTCCGGGAGCTGAACATGACGTCGAGCAACAGCGGAGAAGGTAAGGTAGCCTGTCTAAAGGGGTAGAAATTACAGGAGTCAATAAGTGCCAGTGGCTGGTGGAGTCACCAGGGAACCCCCCCCCCCCCCCCAAAAAAAAAAAAAAATTTTTTTGGCGTGGCATACACAATTCGAAATGACACTCGAAGACATCTGCCTGCCCGACAGCCACTTCAGATCAAGATGGTGCCCTCCCCCCCCTCCCTGCAAACAAAATTTGCTGCCCATGCCTCTGTCAGTGGCACAACAAAGGTCTGCCAGTGACTTCATAATATAAGTAGTTAACAGCTGAAAGAACGAACAGTCATGAATGACATCAACACTCGTAGAAGATTAGTAATAAATAAAAAAATGTTTATTGGAATTGGAACGATGGGACACAGATTAGCTTCCTATTCGTTTCATTACGAAATTTCGAAACTTTGTGTAAGTCCTTTACGAAGACCTTTGAGAAGTAGATTCTTCTTTCTGTGACTCGAAAACATTGACGTGGTGATTAACAAAATAATAGGTGTTCACCCTGTTAACATCTACAGAGTGAACTGGTGTAGGGATATTAGACAGAACATTACGCTAAAAATAGACACATTAAAAACGGAAAGGAAGACTTTATTATACTTACTTACGGAGCACCACACTCTCATGGTACCTGATAGAAGGGTTATTCGATTCGCATTGGATACCGTAAGCTGTCAGTAGTTGCAATGATATTGCGGAAGTACTGGGTTTGCGTTGGTCTAATGCGGATGTAAAGGTGACAAGCAGAGGTGGGGGTAAAGAAAGGTGTGGAGTTCATGATCTCGTTTGGTAAACCTCCTATCTCCGCTATGTTGAACATGTAAGGTGGCAAGGAAGCTCACTAGTGGGAAAACAGTACGTTACCGCATTTAATGTGCAGTATATAAGGCATCGTTTGTACAAAATACACATCAATCTGACTGCAATATTACTACTAATATGTCTAACTTTCCATATTTATTATTATTTTTCAATTTGCCTTTTTGCAGACAACATTCCTATTACTGAAGAGTTAGCTGACGAATTCACGTAAGGGTGAAGTTCATATCGCTGTTCAAGTCGATTTCTGTGTTGTTTTTTTTTTACATTTCCATGGCGTTTCACGCAGGAAATTGGACCGTATGCGGCAAACCACCCTGATTGGCGTCGGCTTTTGTGCGACGCTAGGCGGGATGGGCTTACTCTCGGGTCACGTGATTAATTACTACCTGCTTGGCTACATCACTGAGTTGAGTATAACGTATGCCGTAAACAACGGTAACTTCCGGTTACGCAAGGCGTTCTTTCAGAAAATGCCTTCTGGCATACGTATAGAAAGTATAACGTGTTGTTGTTGTTGTTGTTGTTGTTGTTGTTGTTGTTGTTGTCGTCGTTGTTGTTGTTGTTGTTGTTGTTGTTGTCGTCGTCGTCGTCGTTGTTGTTGTTGTTGTTGTTGTTGTTGTTGTTGTTGTTGTTGTTGTTGTTGTTGTTGTTGTTGTTGTTGTTGTTGTTGTTGTTGTTGTTGTTGTTGTTGTTGTTGTTGTTGTTGTTGTTGTTGTTGTTGTTGTTGTTCGTCGTCGTCGTCGTCACCGCCGCCGCCGCCGCCGCCGCCTACGGACAGCTACTCAACAGCCTTTTCAACCTTTTGTGTACTGACTACATAGCTTTCAATCCATAAGGACGTGGATAACAATTAGTCATTTGAAATGGACTTACGAGGGACTTTCACATAAAGCGCATACGTAGCTTAAATATACTACATACCTGTGATCACATGTTTGTTATAAAATCATTGCGGTTTGTAAGATGACTACTGACGATCTGGTTCGTGCGAGGTGTAAGTGTTTAGGCAAATTTTTACGCTGCACTTGCAGTGAATATGGCCCGTTAGTCATCACTCCGCTGTCTTGGTGCCTGTTCCACCTTCCGCTGTGCTTCGTGCTGCTCGTAGCTACGTGGGCCGTGCTTCACTTCCTCGCTTTGGGCAAAACGTGAGTGTTCCTTTCTTTCTTTCTTTCTTTCTTTCTTTCTTTCTTTCTTTCTTTCTTTCTTTCTTTCTTTCTTTCTTTCTTTCTTTCTTTCTTTTTCCTTTCTTTCTTTCTTTCTTTCTTTTATTATTTCTTTTGTTTTACAGAAAGAGGAGCAAGAGCTAAAAGACATGTGGCCTGACAGAGGCTCTTACTCCTTTGAGCATTCGGCGGCATACAAATGGTTTCGATACATTTAAAACAATAAAGCGTCAATGTGCAAATAAGGAAAATAGTTTCACATGATACAAAATACCTCTAGGCAACAAAAAAGTTTAACAAACACTTTATGAAACATACGACAAAACACTTTATGTAAAATAAAAAAAAAGTTATGCGAACCCTTCATGACACAAAACATATCCTGCAAAACACTGCCATTCAGTGTCGTGTCGCAAATATCACACCAGCTGTTTCTATAGCAACTACACTGTGTCGAAGCACTAAGCAATCATCAAGAAAACGTAATTTATAACACAGTAGCTATGCTTCCTAATCTTTTTACTTATAAAAATAAACAGATGGCCACTTCGATATAAACAGATAGTCTTTTCGATATGCTTTCTGATCCCGAAAAGTGTGCATTGGGGTTCACGCGGTGACTGTTGAGACATATGGGGGTTCATCCTAGCGCGACAGCCACTTATCAGTGACCAATGCATTAGCATCAACAGCAGCACCATTGTCCTTCACATCCCTCCCCATGACTACTACAAAACAAATCAGTACGAGAGAAACCAGTACAAACCGAACCAGTACAAAATAATGCTCTTCGATACATCATCATACTTATTCCCCCATTATTGGCTTGACTATTGCGCAGAGGCGGTATATACAAGCACTCTCGGCAGTTTTGTTCTTTTTCTTTCTTCCACTCATACGTGTTGCGAAAGAAAGCGAAAAAAAAGGGGGGAGGGGGTCATCACTTCGGTTTCTTGCAGTGGCACTCGTACGTTGACGCTCGTTTGCCGCAGTGTATTGCATCGATTAACTTTGTGTTTCATCGTCCTGACGAAGCTTATCTCAGAGGCTTCGTAGAAAGAAGCACTTGGTTGAGATCTGCTCCACCGCAACGATCCCAGCTGTTCAAGAGTAAGCCTTCTGCTGCTTCAGTGAACTCGTTCAATTATTTGTCCTGGCAGTTAATTGGCCCTTAGCTTAACTAAACATATGCTCTTATAGGATATATATCCAATATTACTCTTAACTTGATCCAGAAACATTGATTTCGTATCCGTCAGTGTTGTCTTTTAAAACACGTCGTTTGAATATTCGGAAAACTGGAAGTGCTCGACCGCAAGTGCTTAAAAGAGATACAACTGTGTAACTCGTCACACGTACCACTAAAAAATTAGCGTTGAAGAAGGGTACACTCTATGGCTTACGAGGCAAGCTTTCGACAATTGAACAGTGAGTCATTGGTAGGCGTTTATTGATCTTTTTTTTTTTTCGTCACCTTTTCTTTACTCTCGCTCTCTCTCTCTCTCTCTCTCTCTCTCTCTCGCTGAATGACAGGGTAGCATCAAGATACCGGGAGCATATCGACGAAGACCTAAAGAAGGCCATCAACGAGCAAGTTGAGGCATTGGGTCCGCTAAAGTAAGTACGGTAGGAAGGTACAAATGCTACCAACAGAATCGCTGAGGTGCATTGACGTAGACCTCTTCCTAATAGGCATGAAACATATGGTGCAGCCACGCATTTCATAAAGGTGAAAGCCGAAAAAAGTTTTTTTTTTTTCTTAGCACAAGTCTACATGATCGATAACGTGAAAGTTCTTCAGCGCACCTAGCTACGTACGGCGTCTACAAGATAAATTTATAAACAAAGAAGTAAACAAACAAACAAATAACATTGTCAAAACTTAACACAGAAGGATGGTCAAAAAGCAATTCTTTTTCGTCAAAAACCATACAGCTACAGTTTTTAAAACAGCCGTATTTGATATCTACCATTATCTTGAGATGTCTGCCGGCACAGAAAGATCTTGAAGGTAGCGGGCCAGCATCGCCTTCACCTTGTTTGTGAGGACTTGCGCAAATACATTTTTTGAAGCACCGGCATGTCTGACGCAGGGATGCTTTACTTCACACCTATTGCAGGCTGCACGAAGGCGGCGTACTCTTGAACTACATCCTGCTGAATGCGCTTCTCTTCTTGGGCACCAGGTTCACACACGAACTCAGCAAGCGCTCCGGCGTCGCCCTGTAAGTCCGGGGTCTGTGGTAGCGTGCATTAGGCTCGAGTTCAACAATAATACTGACTCGCCGAAACCCGATGCAATAACTGCGCTACTGAGCACTTTCATTGCGTTATTTTCGCGGCATATTATAATAATAGATAGGATTTCACGTCCCCAAACCAGAATATGATTATGATGAACGTGAGCCAAGCGAGGTATTTGGCTATTTGATTTTTCATGATTGAAAAAATTGTGGTAGTGTTGCTGCCAAAAACGGAGTTAGGGAGGAGACACACTATGCAAGCTTGTAGTGTCCACCTCAACAAATGTAGCACATTTTTTTTTCAATTATTATAAATGCCATAGTTGAGGCCTAAGAAAATCACGGGTCCCTTTTGGACTCCCCTAAGAGAATGTGAAGGTTTTCACCTGCCTCCAAGATTGGAGGCACCTTCCCTCGTGTTGCGCTGTAGCCTCCGTGATCCAAGCCACGATGTCATGTGATGACGGCATCATGTGGCGTTACGTCGTGTGGCATCATGCCTGGTTTAGTGACGTCATTATGACGTCCCGAATTTTCGCGACATGTGACGTCACATGGTGACTTCATCGCGTGATTATGGTTTTTTGCATCGTGCTGCGTCCGACGCCGCGAGACGCCGATGGTCAATTTTCGTGTTTGATGAGGCGTTTAAAGCTTTCGGCTATGGTAAATTTTGTAAAACCTCCGGTTGTTTTAAGTGTGCACCTAAATCTAAGCGTACCCGTCTGTAGCATCTCCCCTAGATCAAAATGCGGCTCCCGCGGCCGGCACTCCATTCCGCAACCACCGCAACCATCGGGCCTCGTAACCACAAGACCAGTTTTATTGCCCATACGATATTCCTTTGTGGGACAGTGGTGCAAATGTGTGTCACGTTTTCCCTGCATTTCAAACGCCCATAATAAAAACTAGCCATACTTCGGTGGGGGATCTAAAGTCCATCGCCTTGGCACGCATGTAAAAGGCACAGAAAATGAAGGTATAATAAGTACAGGATAAGGGCTTTAGTGTTTCTGTGGAAATTCTGTTTCGGCACACCCAGCTTCAGGTATGGCGAAACAAAGAATGATACACGCAACCTCTCGAGGTTGGGTGCGTCATGCGCATGGCTTCTTCATTGCCTGTGGCCGCTGTGACTGTCACAAGATAGCGAGCGAGGCCTTTTATGGCGAAAGCCTGGGATTCCTCATGAAACGCAAAAAATATTTGACCATCAGCGTACCGCGTCGGCGGCAATGACACGACATGCAAAAAGTAATCGTCACGTGACAAAGTCGTGTAACTTCATGTCACGTGATGACGTCATCACATTATATCACTTGGACAGAGGTGCGCCGATCATGAAGGCAATGCAAAAACAGGTGAGGCGCAGAAAGCTTGCAATGGCTCCTATCCTGGAGCAGAGGGAGCAGGAAGTGTCGGAGTCCCCTTCGCTCCCACAAGAACAAGCATAATCAAAACATAACGTATAAATTATGTGCCTCTTTGCCTGACCCCCCCCCCCCCCCCTCTCAATGGAATTATATTGTCGTCGGTGCCCCCTCAAAAAAAAAAAAAAACATCCTGGCGCCGCCCCTGTCCTGGGGGAAACCACGTTAGGCACAGAAAGCCCTCGGAAGTGAACGGGGGAGAGGGGGAATTGATACGTGAACTGAGAAGAAGGTAGATTTCGCCTTCAAATCGTCCAAGACAAATGCATAAGGAAACCTGCGAGTTTTTCTCACATTTTTCTCAAAATTTACGGCAGCTTTAAAAAAAAAAAAGCACTTTACCTTGAAAGGAGAGAGTCGAGTAACGGCGAGAATCGCAAACATCGAGTGACGCAAGGACAGCACGCGTGTTTTTACATAGTTACTATAAAAAAGTAAGAAAGAAGTCATGACTCGTTACTTTTTTTAGTCATAGGACCTAAAAGAGCGTTCATGTGTCATGTAAACTCAAAACAATGTTAGTCAAAAAGAAATAAGCTGCACCGTTGAACTACCTTGGGCTATTTGATGATAGGAAAAGGAGAAATGACACGTATACAACGAGGACAAGGAAGCAGCGACGCATGCACGGTGCGCTAGAACAATCTTTTTGCTGAGAGGCGAAATATGCATCTGACGTTTACATTTTCACGTTTTGCCCTTCTAACTATTTTAATGAATTTGCGTCTTTCATTGACATGGTTTATATGTACTGGTTTTGAACGAAGAAACAGCTCTAGAACTGGACGAATACGAGAGGGCACAAATCAGGTTGTCCGGTGATATGTACTGGGCATGTGCTATAGCAGGCATTGCTTTTCCGTATTTTGCTTTGCTGCAATAAAATTGCTGTTTGTTAACAGATCACGTGCTTCGCTTCTTGTACTCATCGTATAAGCGTTTTTTTTTTTCCTTTTCAAATAAATAGAGCGTCTTTTGTCCTACAGCAGCATAGCCGTACGCATGTGAGGGCAGCGCGACGTGACGATCAAAGATTGGGCTCGGTGGTGGCAACCTGTCCCGCCATTCGACATAGGTTTTATTGCGCTAGAACTTATATGGACACTCTTGGCTGATTTTTGCCGTCACCGTCATGTCCCAGATATGCATATATGCTTATATATAAACAAGGCATAACAACATATACAGGGTGTGCGCACGTGTGCTGCTTAGTGCGCTCTGTTCATCTCTCTATCTTTCATCTCCCCCATCCCCCTACCATGCGCAGGGTAGCAAACCGGCTGCCTATAGGCTGGTTAACCTCCCGGCCGTTCTTTTCCTCCTATTTTCCTTACTTCTTGGCTGATTTTCGCCGTCGCCGTCATGTCCAAGAGATGCATATAGATCTTATATATAAACAAAGCATAAAGTAAAACGAATCAGTAGAAAGACAGTCTAAAGCAACATGCCAGAGATTCGAACAGACGACCCTCGCTCCGCAGCCCGCTGCGCAAGGCAACGCAGCCACTCGCCATGCTTTTGCCGATGATGTAACGGCGAGCTATTCGTATGCATCATTTACCACTCGTGGTACGCATGTCTCGGAACAGCTCGAGCGCATGTTCTATTACCAACACCCTTACATTCTCTTTCAAATTGGAAACTGCCCTTGAGACGTAGAAGTGGTCCGCTTCTGTTCCATTAATGATGTAGAGTGAGTGAGTAAAAAGCTTTATTGAACATGTCCGGCGTCATTGAGCGGGGTGGGGCTACAAGCACCCCGGCCTAGGTGACGGCCTCGAGTCCTTGGACCCGAGCGGCATCCTGGGCTTGCCGGACGGCGCACAGTTGATCGGCAAGGTGATGATGTAGAAGAATAAAAAAAAAACGCAGGGCACGCTACCATGTGGCAGGAGACGCAGAGAGGTCATTCCGCGTGCCGCAGTTTAAAAGAAAAACCAAACAGCGTCAGCTTCTGCATAGTTGACGTTTTCAGCGCGTTCCTGAAATACAAACACGTAACTAAGTACAGGGTTATTAGTTCACACTTGTCCTGTACATACATGCGCGTTTTTTGTTTTTTTGGGGGGGGGGGGGGGGCGTCCTTCTTTGTGCAGTAGGCGCCGAGCTGAAAGTATTGAGCTTCTTCTTGTCCTTCGTGCTGATATCTGTCGCATTCATTGATTCGCCCTAGTGGCGAAACTGTGACTTTTTTTTCTCCCTCGATAATGGCGAACGAGGACCTCTGATATTGCATTCAAAAACTGCTCGCCTCCCAGCTTTGCCACCCAAAAGCGGGGGACCATTGTTAAATTCAAGACACGTCATCAATTTATTTTCAATTTTGCATTCATTTGGAAGCTTTTCGTCGAACTTTACGAAACGGGTGAGGGGTAGTGATAGACCGTCGACCTATTCTATTGTAAAATCGTGCATACGGGTATACGGGCAGCAATAATCGCCACCTATCTTGCATGCATTTACTCGCATTGCCGCCACGCCCACAGCATTTCCAGAACACGAACGACACACTAGTTTGTTATTAGCGTGACATAGCATTCTTCATATGAAAGTGGCGAGCGCCGAGTTCAAGAAAGAGAATGCTAGCAAGCCATATGGCGATTATTGTTGTAGGACAAAAAGACGCCCGTTTTTGCTTGTCATATGTTTTTTTTTTCAGATAGAACGTGGCACGTTACGACCCGCCCAAACGAGTAACACACACACTTTGTTGTTGTTGTTGTTGTTGTTGTTGTTGTTGTTGTTGTTGTTGTTGTTGTTGTTGTTGTTGTGTTGTTGTTGTTGTTGTTGTTGTTGTTGTTGTTGTTGTTGTTGTTGTTGTTGTTGTTGTTGTTGTTGTTGTTAAGGACTTAGTTCAATTGATAGTTCCCACTCTCATCTGGGCTGACGTTGCGCTCGCAGCACGCACAGTGCCCTCTGGGTTGGCTTCACGATCATGCTGTTTATATTCCCGTCCGAGTCGATGACGCGATGCGACAGCAGCCGCCGGTTGCTCACGTGGGCCGAGCTGAACAACGACATGCCCTGGTACACTCTGCTGCTCGCAAACACATGCGTGCTGCTGAGCACCTACTTCCGAGTGAGTACGCATACGTACGTACATACATACATACATACATACATACATACATACATACATACATACATTACATACATTACATACATACATACATACATACATACATACATACATACATACATACATACATACATACATACATACATACATACATACATACATACATACATACATACATACATACATACATACATACATACATACATACATACATACATACATACATACATGCATGCATGCATACATACATACATACATACATACATACACAGATGAATAGATACATAGATAGATAGATAGATAGATAGATAGATAGATAGATAGATAGATAGATAGATAGATAGATAGATAGATAGATAGATAGATAGATAGATAGATAGATAGATAGATAGATAGATAGATAGAGATAGATAGATAGATAGATAGATAGATAGATAGATAGATAGATAGATAGATAGATAGATAGATAGATAGATAGATAGATAGATAGATAGATAGAGATAGATAGATAGATAGGAATAATGGACGGACGGGCGCGTTTTGTTTTGAATGTAAACAAAAATGGTAGGACATCTCATCATTGCATAAAAATAGCAATAACTAAGTACACTGCGATCGCATTGGAATTTGCAGACAACCGGTCTGCAGCAGCTGGCGAGGGACGAAGTGCACGAACACTCGCTGCCCAAGCCCCTCTATGTGCAGATCGTCATTTCGATCGTCACGTCGGTCATGTGCGAGCTCTGCCAAAACACGGTCGTGGTTGCCATCTTCGCGCCTTACGTTACGCACCTGGTAAGTATAAAAAGAAACGCTATTCAACCTCCAACTATTCGCCTATTCGCTCCAATGCTATTCGCCTCCAACGCTATTCAACCCTCTCCCCCATTTTTTTTTCTATTCGTGGGTTGTGTAGACTTACGTACAGACAAACTAATGCAATGAGAATGGAAGTGACTGATAACACGCAGACCTAAGTTATTCGCTTTGGAAAATTCAAAATACAAGAAAAAACTGCCTATCCTCGAAAATCCTTTTTTAGAAGTCACCTGACCACATTTCACGCACCCGATCATGTCGGATGGCTCCCCCAATGAAATGAGCTGGAAGCGCCCGCGTGGTGGAAGCTCGCACACTATTGTTGCTTGTTTTTTCCAACGTAACGTTGTCCTCGTTGCCACAGCAACAAACGTGGCGCAAGAAGAATAAAGAAAGAGATATAGGTCCGTCATATGAGCAGTTGACCTCGAAAGCCGAAAATCCAGTGGTGAAATGGCAGCCCAACTAGAGTGTACTAGAATGGGGGAGTGGGTCCACTGTGGCCGGCGGCAAGCGGTGCGGGTGAAGCAAAAACGGCGGAAAATTTGGTGGCGCTGCAGTAGCCTTCTCCTGAAGTGACGTCAGTTTCGGCGGGAGCGTGCGAGTCGTGCGGCGGTTCGGGCCGCACGACGCGCTGGCGGGGACGCTGAGCGCTCGATGTTGTCGTCTGCTCGACGCGCCGTCGTCTGTTCGATGCACCGTCGTTCGTGCGCTGTTTTCACAATTTGTCTCCTGGTTCTTTTTTTACACATTATTAGAGACAAAAACAAGTGACATGAAATAAAATGTATGCTTTTTTTCGTGAACGCGTAGGTTTGTATTTCCCTTTGAGCAAAGCCGTCTGGACAAAGAATACGCGGCAGACGGCACGTTTGCGTGCGCAGATATGTGTCTGCTGGTTGCATAACGGAGCGTTCCAAGCTGCTTCAAAAGATTAGAGGATGAGCACGTCTAGGCGTAGAAATTACTGTTGTGTCGTAGGCTGCCAAACCGGATACAGCAGAGTTAAAAACCAGCCCAAGCTCTCACTCTTTGGAGTACCTCAAGACGAAGAAAGACGCCGGCTATGGGACCAGAATCTCAACCGCGCTGATCGGCCCTTGCAAGTCACCGATGCCATTTGCGAGCTGCACTTCGAGCAAAAATACATACTAAGGCAATATGTACATATTATCGAAGGCCGAGAAGTATATATAGAGCGGGGAAAGCCGGAACTTCGCAGTGATGCTGTACCCATAATTATACCTCATCTCCTGAAGTGTCCTGACGAGCAGCCCACACCGGAGCAGTCAACGAAGAAGAGAGCGGCTTCACCACCAACCTGTGAAGACCAGCCGTCAAAAAGAACTGCGCTGCAATCAGTTGAGCCGCAACTGAGATTTGAAGATTGCGAAAGTGCGAGGCAAAGCGACAACGCATTTGAACTTGAAGACGTTGTCCGGCCAAACGACCACTGGGCAATGCACAAGTTTCGTCATTATGACGGAATTGCTTATGTTTCGGCCTCCCTAAGTCGTGAACTCGTAAGCATCGAAAGACTGTGCTCATGAATTACGGTACCGACCGGAGTGAAGTGATTTGTCGGACATATGTTCGGAAGACGCTGATCTCCGAAAAGGTCGCCTATAACCTTGAAGATGCCAAACAAGTCCTGGACTGCGCAGAATCTCTTCACCCTTGCAGAGGAGCAGGTAGGGCGAAGGACTTCACCTATGACGTTCTTACGAAGAAACTGGAGCAGCAAATCTCTCATTCCGACGGCCTTGTCTTCAGTGTCACGTGCAAAGGAGCGGTTAAACAACAAGGTGAGTGCGGCAAACGTTTATTGAGACGTCACTTGTAATTGTACAATTAATCAATCAGTAACCTGTTTAATGCTAGAACATTTGTGTGGCCCCTAATTTTTGTAGTACTCATTAACATTTACGAAAGAATAGTTTGCCTACAGAAAGTGAAAGTGCATAAATTGCGTTTCAAACATGCATGGTAAAAAACTGGAAGCTCTTCATAATTTTTTCTCGTATACTTCCAGGTTCTTCATGCATTTCATGCAAGTACGTGAGGAAAGTAATACTCACCAGAAAAAGCTACCTAAAACGAAAAGAGCGAAGAAACTCAGTCTCCACCAAACTGCGGGTCCTGAGTCAGAGAAACAAGCGGATGGCGACAAGGCTGTTGGACATTGCTGGTCGTCTCGAAGAGATGAGGGCAAACAATGCGAATGTCGCGGATAAAATACTAGAGGATAAAATATCGTCACTACCGCGAAAGCAGCAGGCAAGTGTTCGCGCTTGCTTTCAAGCTGCCAAACAAACCAGCAAGCAGGGCATGCGCTACAATCAGGAGTGGATCCTCGAGTGTTTACTCATGAAACTAAAGAGTCCCCGGCTTTATCAGCACATCAGAAAGAACGAAATTCTCATGATGCCCAGCAACACTACTTTGAAAAGATACTTGAGGTCATACGAGTCGGCCTTCGGTTTTAATCAAGCAGTAATGAACACTCTAAAGAAAAAAACCGCGAGCATGTCAGACCTCGAAAGACACGGCGGACTATTGGTGGACGAAATGAAATTGTCAGAACATTTCAATGTGACGGCGTCTGGCCAGATTCAAGGCTTCGTGGACCTTGGAGAATTTACGAAGCCCGAAGACAAGTACCAGCAATGTGATCACGGCATGGTCATCATGTTTGTGCCTTTCGCTGGAAAATGGAGCCAAATTGTGGGCGTTTTTGCGACAAAAGGAAATGTGAGAGGAGACATTTTATTGAAAATTCTCATGGAAGCTACCATCCTCGTGGAACAGGCGGGCTTGTTCGTCGACCACATCACTTGTGACGGAGCCCCCTGGAATCGAAAAATGTGGAAGCTAGCGGGGGTGTCGGCGTCATCGAAGAAAATAAATGGCGCCATACAGCATCCTGTCGACGAGATGAGGAAATTGCACTTTATCTCCGATTTCCCGCATCTGCTAAAATGCCTCAGGAATGGTCTTCTCCAGAAAGGCTTTGCAACACCAGACGGATTGGTACGTATAGATTCATGGTTGACATTTTACAAAGATTGTGTTTTTTGCATACATTGCATTACCTCAACCTATATTTCTAGGTGTCTGTGCATCCGGTTCGGGAGGCGTACCTTCTAGACAGAAGTGTTAGGACACTGAAAGTTATGCCCAATTTGACCGAGACGCATCTGGAACCAAACTCATTTGAGAAGATGAGAACCCCTTTCGCCTTCCAACTATTCGGTCCATATGTCCTACGGGGCCTGGCCTTCTACAAGGAGGACATCGAGAGAAGGTGTGGCAGCATCGAGGCAACTCAGCTGTTCTTCTCGTGAGTTGCGCCTACGTTCCAAATGAATTAAGTGTAATCGTAAACATCTCAAACGCATGATGAGCGCTCTTCTGACATACATTCTTTTTGTTTATTTTGCAGGAAGATCCAACGACTGATCACCGTGATGACTTCCAGGTTTCGGGCCGAAGCGCTGAGACCAGCTTCTACAGACGTGGCATTCCTGTCCAATTTTCTGGACTTCCTGAATGACTGGGAATCATTCAGTGACAACAAGCGGCACTTTCTCAGCGAGTCCACTGCCATAGGTTTTAGGGTCACTATAGCAAATACCCTTTCATTGCTGAAGTACCTGACAGAGAGCGTTGGATTCAAATATCTCATGACATCTCGACTTAGCACCGATCCCGTGGAACATTTCTTCGGCATCGTTCGCCAGTCAAGTGGCTGCAACGCGCACCCCTCTCCGGATGAGTTTCTAATAACCGTCAACTGCTTGTCCTTTTATAACTTGGCGCACAGTGTGGACAGCGCAAACGCAAACCCTGACATGATAAACGCTCTTGTCACTGTGCATGACAGACAGGGTCTAAAGGTCACGCACAAAAAATTGATGATCTTATATCACAGGGAAAACTTGGCGAGGTCGAAAGCACGATTGCCACGATGCCAGAAAAGTTTGCTGACCACATCGATGTGACTTTGGAGAAGAGTGACTCGAGACTCATTTACTACACAGCAGGGTACGTGGCCAGAAAGTGTGTATTGAAGTTGGCATGCGTACAATGCAAAGAAGTGCTTCTGTTTGAGAAAGCTGTCGCGGTTGCTGAACAGCTCCCTTCGCAATTCACGGAGCAATGCGACTGGGGTGGACTTCTGTACCCCTCACGACAGCTGTATGATTTCATTGCCTCACTTGAAAACTTGTTTACTGAATGTTTCAGTGTTTCCATGTTGCACACAGATAGCATCTCTGACATCCTTTCATTGGTGAAAACTAATTTTCTGAACTCGAAAGCGGTCGGCTGTCCAGACCACAAAGATGCAGTGAGCACAAAGCTCGTTTCGTTCTACGTGCTCACTCGCCTTCACTTCTTAGTGAAGGGAATGAACAGGGAAAACGCTTCGAAACGAGCGAGAGCAAAACACTTAAAGCTTAGCAGGACAACATAGAGCCTGACGTTCCTTGAGCGACGGTGTCGAAGTCTTTCGATGATATTTATTTTGTTTTTTATATTTATGCGAAAAGCTTGCGCAGTCAATTTAAATAAAATATTTTGCGCATATCACTTCTTTATTGGTGTCTTTCAGACTTCCTATCTATAGGTGAAAACACGTTCATGTTTCGAGCAAATGTTTGCATGGACACGTACCGCAGGCACGAAGAGAAAAGGTAAAATATAACATATTTCATTAATACCTACAACGTATACCAGCACTAGATGCCGAACAAAAACTCATCATAAAACCACCGCGACGGACGTGCGTCCGCCCTATAAGTCATTTCCTACGAATAGCACAGTTGCCGTCCGATGTGACTAAACTTCCTTTGCCAACACCCTCACGTAATCGCAACAGGACTGGTTCAGTTTTTCAATAATATCACGCGTCCCTAACGAATAGCTGCAAATTTGCAGAAGGGTTCGCATACTTTAGCTTTAATTCTCGTGATAACAGCTGGTAACTTTAGTCTTGCATCATATTCAATTTGCTGCCGTGAGTCTAAATTTGCACCAAACGCAAACTTACTTATATATCCCAGTTATATTGACATTTTTAAAAGCATCGCAGTTAATGCTCATATTACACTTTCGATGCGTACGTTTTCGCAAAAGCCAAATTCAACTTACGCTCTTGATTGTAAACAATTACCGTGGAAATCACGGTACTTGCGTGCGTGACTACCTATACGAGCAGGGCGTTTCGCAATATAAACATTTAGATTTTGTTGAACTGGCGCGGAAGCACGGTGCGACGCCGTTCACGGCCACGCACGCACGAACGAAGCAACAACGCTGCGAGACTGCGCCAGACGCGCGAGCAGCACGCGAACCGCGCGAACTATCAGACTACCCACCCGTCGCGAACCGCGTGGCAAAGGGGACTTGTAACCATGGCAACCACGGCTAAGTCTTCAGGTGAAGGCGATGGTAGCGCCACCTGGATTTTCCGAAAAAAACGCCTCAGCGTGGAGCCTTCAGTGGACCCACTCCCCCATTCTAGTACACTCTAGCCCAACTATAGTGTACTAGCCCAATGTTACTAGATCTTTGATGCAGCCATCGTCTGGTCGTGCTTTGTAGTCACAGTAATATTTTTTGTTACGGCCGTGTTTAGAGTCCAATAAAAAAGCACAGAAGAAAAATTAAGCACATTAGTAACCTAGTTTTGATCCTACGCCACGATCACTTTTAACATTGCATTTATCCAATCACAGGCCCCCATCGTCATTTCCGCCAACCATAGTTCTGGCGAGCGCCACTACGTGCTGATGCGGTCAGCAGCGATGCAGTGATTTCATGTCGGGATTAAAATACTAAATCATTTCCTATGGGCGCTTAAACAAATGCTAAAATTATCCTCAGTCATCACTCTACGCAATGCACAAATAAAAAATAGGGGCTTGAAAAGACCGAAACTGCCCACGACAACGCTATCGGGTGGCCTAACAAGGGAGTTGAGAAATTTGAATGAAGGGGCACCGCAGCCGAATGCTTTCGTGAAAGGCTGCTAGTTATCTCGCCGACGCATCGCCGCCTTAGATTCGTGTGTATTTTGGTA
Source organism: Rhipicephalus microplus (assembly GCF_013339725.1). Lineage (NCBI taxonomy): Eukaryota > Metazoa > Arthropoda > Arachnida > Ixodida > Ixodidae > Rhipicephalus > Rhipicephalus microplus. The sequence goes on along the minus strand of NC_051171.1, from coordinate 156,775,165 downwards.
TGCTTCTCTGTTTCCTGCGAACAGTGCGCAAGAAACTGCAATATCTACCTTTTTTTTTTTTCTGGGAAGCATATAATTCAGGGGCAGCCACTGCAACGCTTATTCTTGCAGACTGACGAAATAGCTTTTCACGCCTCTTACCACCCACAAATCAATCGATGAACCAATCTCACGCAGACATTAAGCTGGCTACTTCTATATTTCAGAATGCGTGCCGATTTTTCTGACAAGACTCTGCTTCGGCGCGCCTTCATTCAAATGTCGTCACTTTCCTGTCACGTGTTATTATCTTCGTGCTACCGCGCTTCGTACGCGCCAGGTGCGATCAGTTTCGATATTGTCCTTGAGATGACTATCTCGGACCCCATACAACACTTAAATTGAAGTATAACTGAAAATCGCGGCTTTATAGTTATTTCTAACAAATGGATATGCCATAATTCATCATGCGCTACAATTTTCTAATATAAACAGCCCTCGATTCAGGAACTAAGAAGTTAATTAACACATTTTTTTCTGAATTAGTCACGTCAACATCATTCCAGGTGGAGTAAAGTATTTCCGTCCCGACGTAGAGTTCAGGTGAAAAAAAAAAACTGAGAAATCTTACTTTTACTTTTTTATAAAAAAAAAAGCTATATTGTCTTTTAAAAACACCCTGCAAAGCACTGCAACGCCTGTCCACACATACGTCGATCAAACAAAATGAAATATAACGCAAATTTGAGCGCTCAGATATGAAAACTCTAAGAACGATCCAGAAAGATGAACATACCCAACTTCTATATTATTGCGTGAAAGAGCAATTTAAACGGACAGTGTAAAGATTCAGATATCAAATCTTACGGACCAGAGATACAATATGTTTGCGTTAATCTAATATGCGAGGATCTATGGTCCTGAAAATATATCAAGCAACACCTGTCCGAGACAAATGTTTTGGCGTTTCATAACTGGCAGGTTTGTGGAGTTATTTTAGCCCACCCTAATGAGGAACCATATTCAAGGTCGTAGAACGTCTGTGCTTTGTCTGGCAGTAAACTGATCTAAATCTGATGATCGGGGAATCTGTGTCAAAATGCACAAAAAAACAATTAGGTTTGCTCGTTTTTTTTTTTCTTCGTTTGCAGCCTTCTGAGATGCTCCGAGGTAAAATATGACTGAAGTTTTGGTAGTCTAAATATGAGCTTGCAGAAGCAGAGGCAGTGGAAAGCGCTGGCAGCGATTGCTTGTGTAATGATTACTTAATTGCTTCAACAATTAATCACACGAACTGCTACACTGCTATCGAAAATGTTGTCATAGGGTCGTGGCGCTCGTTCACTGAAACAATTTTTGATCGATGGTATTCGGTGGAAGGATCAACTCGAAGTGATCGCATCTAACTCTCGAATACTGATGATCTGCGTGCTCCCAGCTTAGATTAGCTTATTAGAAATTATATTGTTGGTTAGAAAAATAGACTGTTGAGCAAATTGGCAATCAATTGTAAATAAAACAACACGAAAAACGTGTACGAAACGTGGACGCGTGCGCTTGTGCTGTTCATTTCTCCCTGTGTCTACGTTATTCACGCAGCTTTCTTGCTAACGACTCTCATTACTGATCTACTAGAGTGTACTAGAACTTTTGAGTGGCGCGACCGAAACGCTTTCCCCTTGCTTTCTCCATCCCCAACTAATGGCGAAAGTAGCGGCGGCGCTGCCATTGATTGATTGATTGATTAAAACTTTATTTTTGTCCTGAGAAGACGCAGGGGAGACCCCGCGCCACCCGGCTAATCCCGCGTTGGGACCGTCAAGCCGAGCTTGGCGGCCCGTTCGCGGGCACTCTGGATGGCCAGGGTTTGATCCTTAAGTTCGGGGCTGCGTAAGAGCGCAGCCCACCTGTCCTCGCTGAGGGCGGGGCCGATGGCTTCACATTCCCACAACACATGATTGAATGTGGCTAACAGTCCACAAACGGGGCAATCCGCACTTGGATACCGTTCAGGGTAGATGGCATGAAGAACCACAGGGTTAGGATACGCACTGGCTTGCAATAGTCTTAGGGTGACTGCCTGCGCCCTGCACAAGGCCGGGTGTGGGAGAGGGAATACCCTTCTTGACAGATAGAAGTGCTTTGTTATTTCGTTGAACGTAAGTAAGGGTTCCCAGCGAGGCAGAGGGACTGTGGAGGCAGCACGGTCAGTGAGTCCTCGCGCGGCCTCGTGGGCGCCCTCGTACGGGTTAGAGGTAGGGCCCTCAATCGACCCCAGGTGAGCGGGAAACCAAGTGAGAGAATGGGGCGTGATACTCTTGACGCTTTGGAGAATGCGGAGGGCCTGAGGGGGTACCATCCCGGTTTCGTAGGCTTTGATAGCCGCCTTGGAGTCGCTGTATATTTACTCTCTGCGACTATCTAGCACAGCCAGCGCGATCGCAACCTGTTCGGCTATCACGGGCTTCGATGTGCGTACTGTGGCGGAGAAAGTGAGCCTGGAATTTGAGTCGACGATGGAAACAGCGAATTCCTCTTGTTGGGCATATGGCGCAGCATCCACAAAGCTTGCATCAGTGGGGTCGCTACGGACGTGCTCGAGCAGAGCTCTACCCCTGGCCCTACGCCGACCGACGTTGTGCGCAGGGTGCATATTGCGGGGAATGGGTGCGATGCGCAGCTGAGACCTGATGTTTCTGGGAATCTGCATGGAATCGGGGCACTGGTCAATAGAGTTGAGGCCCAAATCATCGAGTATCTTGCGGCCCGATTTGGTTCCGGAAAGCCTGAGCAGCTGTGAGCGCTCTTGTGCCTCGATTATCTCTTCGAGTGTATTGTGAACATCGAGCTTGAAAAGGTTTTCTGTGCCAGTGCTTACAGGCAAGCCGAGCGCGAGCTTGAAAACCTTTCTTATGAGGGAATTGAGCTTACTTCTTTCTGCAACAAGCCAATTATACATGGCCACCGAGTACGAAAGGTGGCAGAGCACAAACGCATGTATGATGCGGATGAGATTGTCTTCCTTGATTCCGCGGTGTCTGTTGGTGATCCTCCGGATGAGGCCGAGAGCACTTTCCGTCCTGGTAGTGATCTGTCTCAGTGCAGCTCCGTTAGCGCCGTTGGACTCGATATACATTCCCAATATTCGGAGCGAATCCACTCTTGGCACTGGGGACCCGTCACTAGCGAAAAGCCGTATTTCATTTTGAGACGCGGGTTTCCAGTCACGGTGGCCGCCGCCTCGGGTTCTTTTCTTGTAGAGCAGAAGCTCAGATTTCGATGGGGAGCACTTGAGACCGGTGGGACGGAGGAAACGTTCGGTCACGTCGATTGCGTGCTGCATGGCTTCCTCAACTTGACCGTCGCTCCCGCCGCTGCACCAGATGGTTATATCATCTGCGTAGATGGTATGATTGATTCCTTGAATCTTCGCGAGTTCCTTGGAGAGCCCGATCATCACGATGTTAAATAGTGTTGGTGAAATAACTGAGCCCTGAGGCGTGCCGCGTGAACCGAGGTTGATCTCTCGTGAGAAGTACCCTTCGATCTTCAGCTTGGTAGTTCTCTGGTAAAGAAAGGATCTCACGAAGTCGTAGACCCTCTTCCCTAGCCCTAGGCTGGCAATAGACTGGAGAATTAATTCGTGAGAAACGTTGTCGAAAGCCTTCTCCAGGTCTAATCCAAGGATGGCTCTGGTATCTCCTGTGCTCCGGTCGATGATCTGATGCTTTATCAGCTTCATGGCATCCTGTGTCGAGAGACCAGCTCTGAAACCAATCATATTGTGGGTGTACATGTCATTGGTCTCGAGGTGCACCTTGAGTCGGTTCAGAAGGGCGTGCTCTGCGACCTTACCGACGCAGGAAGTTAAGGAAATCGGTCTTAGATTATCTATTCCTGGTGCTTTACCAGGTTTCGGGATTAGAACTGTGTAGGCCGTCTTCCATTGTGCGGGAACCTCCCCACTGCGCCACACCTCATTAATCTTTTCCGTAAGGAATTCGATGGAGTCATCATCAAGGTTCTTGAGCATCTTGTTGGTTATGCCATCAGGGCCAGGGGCGGATTTGGCATTTAGGGAAAAGAGAGCCTGCCGTATCTCGGCCACTGTATAGTCCTGGTCCAACTCCGGCACGTCGCACCCCGCGTAGTCTGGGAACTGTGTGGGTGCAGAGCTATCCGCGACTCGCAGATACCTGTCTATAAGCTTGTTGACAACCAATTCGTCCGGGGTAGAGTCAGTAGCAAGATGGATGGCTCGCGCGAGTGATCGCCTCTGAGTGGACCTGGTGCTGCCCTGATCGAGAAGATGTTTGAGAAGAGCCCAGCTCTTCCCAGATCTGAGCTGACCCTCGATGCTCTCACAGAGCTCATGCCATTGTTGTTTACACAAGGTTTTGCAGTCCTCCTCGATCGCCCTGTTAACCTCGGAAACCTTCTTGCGGAGCCTCCTGTTATGCTTCTGTCCCTTCCACCTCGTGAGTAGGGCTTGCTTGGCTTCTAGTAGGTGTGCCAACCTGCTGTCCATGTTTTCAACATCGAGGTCAGTGACGACCTCCTTGGTCGCTGCCGTGACGTCATCTCTGATTCCTTTGTACCATCCTTCAAAGTCTGTCCCAGCCATCGGTGCTCTCTCAGCTCTGACTTTGCGAAAAGCGTTCCAGTCGACCACCTTGAATTTTTTTGTCCTAAAGCGGGCAATCGCGAAGGATACCTCGATGATGTAGTGGTCACTTCCGACGTCTAGAGCCATGTTGACCCATTTGACCCCATCTATATTCTTCACAAAAGTCAGGTCCGGGGTGGTATCCCTACATATGGAGTTACCTCTCCTAGTGGGGAAATCCTTGTCAGTTATAAGCGTTAAGTGGGCTTCTGTCGCAGTCTGCCATAGCTCACGTCCTTTTGGGGTATCATACATGTATCCCCACACGCTGTGTGGGGCGTTGAAATCCCCTACAACTACAAGGGGGTAACTACTGGCCATGCTCACAGCCCTTTTGAGGAGAGATTTTGCTCTCGCCCTGCGATAACTGGGACTGCAGTATACGTTGAGAATAAAAAGGCTATTTCTTCGAAGACCCTTCTTGGGTGAGTTCATTATAATTTCAGTCATTACGTACTCAATGCCATCGGCAACTGCACTGAGGTCACGCGATAGGTAATTGTACCTTTTGCTGATAAGTGTGGCAACTCCCCTTCCTCCTGAATGTGATGACGCTACTAGGTATCCCGGGATTTTGAAACCAAGTGGGAAGATTGGGCGGCGCTGCCATCGCCCAATCTTCCCACTTGGTTTACTCGGCTGGCTCGGCGGCATGGCCGGCATCTCGGTTTTAGTCGCGAAATGACGAAGAAGTAGCGTCTAAACGATTTTTACGCGCCAGGTTGCACAACTGGATATCCGCGTGTGCAACAAAGTCGGAAGTTATCACTTTTTAAGGCCTCGAAAGACGAAGAACGACGACTTCTTTGGGAGCGGAACCTCCATCGGCTTGACAAGCCGCTTGATGCCGATTGTGCTGCGTGCGAGTTACATTTCAAACCGCATTTCATTGTGAGAGACTACGTACATGTTATCAATAGTGTTCAAGTCCGAATTCCTAGGGGAGCGCCGACACTCGCCCCTGATGCAGTCCCGACGATCTTGCCCAACCTGCCTGCATATTTGACGCTCAAAACTCCGGCTCCGCGGACCCAAACAAAGCGGCGTCATCAGTGTGTGCCGGCTGAGAATGACAACAGAGAACAGCGACGCATTAGCACTCCTGCACAGCTTTTTGTGGACACAACCGGTGCAACTTCTGCAGATGGCGACGAAGCTGACGGGGCAAGCTCAAGTCCCTCGTCTGACGCGGTTGTCACTCTCGGTGACCTTCGTGGTCTTGTCCTACCATCAAAGTCATGGGCGCTGCACGAGTTTCCTGGATTTGCTGGCGTGTCGTACGTAGCGTGCTCACTGAATCCTAGCACTCGTGAACTTTGCATTCAACGAGCCGTATACTTCACCTGTGCAGACAATGGAATCGTGCAATGTGAACCGTTCGTGCTTTGCAGTGTTGTTGCGTTTTTTAAACTCTCAAAATCTTCCACTACTATGTTTCACCGAAGACATTCTTTTGCAGTATTTCTGTGGGTCCTACAACAATGAATCTATTCCCATATTTTAAAACCAAAGGGATGTTTGGAAATACTCTGCTGTTCTTCAAATATTATCAATAAAGCCTACTTTTTTGTCGTGTGTGCACGCAGCCACAAGCAATGAGCCTTTTATTTGAGTCCAGCTTTGGTGTTTTATATGGAATGGACCAAGAGTTCTTCGTTTTGTGTGCACCATATTCCTTTTTTTTTGGGGGGGGGGGGCGCTTCCGGTGCGTACTGGCCAGCTGGTTTCTCGTCTAAAATGTGTACACTTTATAAATTAAAAAAAAACGCGCTCGTTATATTGTACAATGTGCTATGCTGCTTCGGGATGCAGTGCGGGCCTCAGCAACTTCAATAACAATAATGTCAAATAACCTTTATTTGCGCGAAAAAGGGGAGGTATGTGAATAAGAAAAAAAAAAGAGGGAGATCATCTTCACACTAGGCGCGACAGAGAGGTACCAACACGTACGCGGAACGCCTGCCAGCCATCCGCCCGGGTAGATTGGTCGACGCCAGCGCCACCGCATCATTCCACGCCGAAACGGCCGTTCCCAGGCAGCTGCTCGCGCCACTCAAAAGCTTCTAGTACACTCTAGATCTACAGAAACTTCTAAAAAAAATGTCAAAGACTTGTAGACAGTCTGAAACGTCGTCTTCAAAAAAGCGAATTTGGCTCGGAAACTTAGCCAGCAAGTGTGCGCATGCAATCTCAACCTTGACAACTAATCTCGGATTCCATGTTCGTTGCACAATGAGGGCGCCCACGCTCCGCTGCCGCAGATATGACAGCTGCCGAACCACCACCAGGCGCTCGTGCACACCTCGCGCTAAGTCCCTTACCTCGCGCAGTACTGCTCCTGGATATTGCTGATTCAGTGGGACACACGTCGTTGCTTAAATTGAAATTCTGAGCACATTCATTCGTTTGATCGTATTGATGTTTCGTTCGTATCGATGTCGATGTTTTCTTTTTCCTGCGACAGGCTGACATCATGCAGGTGCATCCAATGTACTTCATCCTTGCCGTTTACCACGCTGGAACGCTGTCAATCATGTACCCGCGTTCTTGCGTCTGCAATGAAATAGTCTTCGCCGAGAAGTTCATCAAGACAACCGACATGGTACGTGTTGCTTTGAGCGACTCCATTGCGTTTTTGTCGCATTCCGTTCTAATTGCAACAACTTTATTTGCTATCTTACAGGCTGTTCCTGGACTGATCATCAAGCTTTTGGGAATTGTTTTAAGCCTCATTTCTATCAACACATCAGGCTACAACGTGTTCAACATGGGTGCACCACCGTTGCGTTTACCTCATGACATTTTAGACGATACCTAAATCAACAATCTCATCAAGCTCAAGAGTTTTGTGACTGTTGGACATACGTGGCTGGAACGTTGCAGACTAAACTAAATCATTGCTTAGAAGAAAAAAAAGAACTTTGATACGCTAGCAATTTTATGCGACTACTAGCGCCACTTTCCAAGTGTGAGACCTGACGCTTTTATTTTGTGCTATTGTTAACGCTTGTTGTTACACAAATCGTCGGAGGACGCCACTGACATCTGAGACTTTCGGAGCAAGGCGTAGTTGCTGTTGAAAACAGTGCATTTCTTTCTGGTATCGTTGACCTGGAGAGGCCCAATCCGTTTGTTTTATAAGTGCTAACAGCATTTTACATGGCCTCAGCGTTGTTCGCATGCACAAGATGCAACGCACGACACCCATTCGAAGAACTTTCTCAAGGGCAGCAGCTTTGTAAAGTAGGTGAACAGTGCCTCAAGTTTCTTGTTCCTTTACTGTAATTCAAATTCGTTACGTACAATATTCTTGAAAAGGTATAGTGCATTTGGGGAAGAAATCGCGGCGTACATCGATCATCGCCGGCTGCGTTTTCCTTTTCCTTTTTTTTATCATTAGGCTTAGTGCATCTGCGTCCAGTTGATTCAACAAAAAAAGCTTGTTTACAACAATGTTTCGAGTAAATGCGTTTTACGTTACCTTATGCCCACTTCTTGGTTATTTCGAGTGATGCGTTTAGAAGAATAAGAATGAGACATTCTACGATGTTTGGTTCCGTTGGTGTGTGGTATGAAAGGCCAGTGTTACTGTTTCATTGCGTGCTACGCTTTCAATTTATCGTGCGCGCAAATGCGGTTATCCGTGCAATTTTCCACGCGCACTCATCTGTCAAACTTTTCATGCGCACTATATCGTGCGGGATGCTAATAGGTGGGGATACCTCACATCAGATGCTCGTTTGACGTCAGAGTGAATCATGATGGCCGCTTAGGTTTCCGTGCGGTGATATTGCAAGCCTTTTTTTCGCATTTGCGTGAGCAAGTCGCAAAAGATAAACGCTGCGCTATTAATCGGAGTGGGTGAAATATGAATTGAGTAGCGTAGGCTTCGGTTGGTGTGACGAGATACGGCGCACGTAGTCTCCGCTTTGATTTCCTGACACGCCTAGTCCGTGTCGTTCGAACGAGTTCCGTTAAAACAAGCTGCTCGCGAGTTTTCATAGCGAGATGGTGCAGTTTCTGTTGAATGAAGGAAAGTGCCACTCCCCCCTTGGTTGCACGTTTAAGAACCCCAGGTGGTCGAAATTTCCGGAGCCCTCCACTACGGCGTCTCTCATAATCATATGGTGATTTTGAGACGTTAAACCCCACATATCAAAGTGCCACTCCCACCTGGTTCTGCAAATTCATAGTTATCTAAAACGCCGTGCTTGAATTATGGAGTCGTCTGTGAAAGTCGCACTGTTTATGACAAACTCAGGTGTTTCTAATATGGAAGCTGAATTTTGTTAATCTAGTAGGTTTGAATTCCTTGCTGTGGCAGCCACCCGCTGAATGTAGAAGGAAGCTGATCAGGTTACATTTCAGACTCTTGCAAGAGTCCTCTGTCAGCAGTGCTTGTAGAGTAACTGGAATCTACTGGAATAATTAGTATAACACACGATCTACTGCACAGACAGATGAGTGCACGTGCGAAATTGCACGGATTCCCGCATTTGAGTGCACACCCATTTGAAAAACTTTCCCTAGGGCTCCACAACTGCAGTGGAGCACTACAGCAGTGGAGAAGTTACACAGCCCTCTCATTTCGCCATTGCATCTAATGGTGTATTCAGTTGGCTGTTTACGAGCACTCTAGAGCACTGTGAAAAGTGGCTGCACCTTCGGTTCTTAGAATCCTCAGGACTACCTTAGTTTGATTCTTTCGAAGCACTCCCGACTGCTCTGACTTCGAAGTGAGTGTGGCACGATCTGACCAGGACGGATCGCCTGACTTGTCTGGGCAAATCGCATGGCTGTTGGCAGATGTACCAGTTGAAAAGTGCCAACAGTGCGAGGACGCATTTCAGAAGAGGACATCACGGGGCACGTGCATTGTTAGTGACGGTAGCAAGAATGTCTAGCCGGCCGCTTCCAGCTCCTAGTCACAGCTCCTCTGAGATCGCCGACGGAACGGTTGGCATGCTGCCTCTGAATTTGGCAACTCTGAGCCAGAGGATCAAAGCGGCCAACCGAATATGCCATAAAATTAGCAGGTTGTGATCATGATAGAGATTTTTGCATGCAGGAAACATCTAGACAATGCTTTCCTCACACTTCACTCTGCACCGTTCCATAGTCCATTTAATGCATAAGACAATACAATGTAGTGCTTTTCTCATTGCTTGCAGCTGACGCAGAAAAGTTAAGGTCATCTAAAAAAAGGGCACCCTGTAGGCACCCTGTACGTTTTTGCATTCCTGTATTAGTGTAGCCAATTATTTAATTTTGCAGAAGATGTCAAATATAGCATGGAAGGTAATATAATTATGGCCTACTGGACACTGTCAGATGAGTCCTTCCTGTTTCTGAAACGTGCTGCATTGCTCACTGAAAGCACAAGGTTGTATAGGTAATGTGCGACTTCAAATAACCATAAAATCTCCAGTTTTACAGTAAGCATTCCATGAAAAGCATTATAGATCAGCTATAACTTCCTCCAAAACATGCTCACGTGAACACACCACTAGCACATCTTTCATAGCCACTCCGCTGCGGTGGTTTAGTTGCTAAGGTACTCTGCTGCTGATCCACAGGTCGCGGTATCGAATCCCGGCTTCGTTTTCGATGGAGGCGAAAACGCTGAGGAAAAACCCTTGCTTGTATGTGACGTTCCCGTAAAACACCACCGCACTCGGCCAGATTAAATATAGACCATAACTACAGCATGAATCGGCTTCATGAAATTGCTGTTGCTGTAAGTGTTCGGCTGTGTTTCGAGTATTTTTTGAGAACTTGAATCTATTATTGCCTATACCTTGTGGTGCCTAAGAATCACTGCAAATTTGTTTCTTCATATAGCCTAGTTTTTTTTTTTTGTTTGCCATAAGTGCAAGAAGTCGAACTTATAGAATTGTAATCTGAAAGGTGCAAGCAATACAGAGCTGCCAGCGGGTTATAATAAGCAGGAATGGTTGCCTACTTATTTATTCCTCAATGCATTACCTAAACACACACACACTCACACATTTTAAAAGTGGCGTGGTGATATATAGCCTTGTCCTTGCAACTACGTTTGTCTTTCTAAACCATATTGAGAGCTGTTTCTTACATTAAACCTTTTGCTAACCATACAGTTATGCAAAAAATTCAGCTTAACACTTTCAGGAGTGCTATTTCCATGGAATAATCAGCATGGCATATAATTGTTTTGATTGGGAGGCCATTGAAGGGTTTTGTTAATCGTGTTAGTCCCTGCCATGGTACAGCTCGAAATGCTTTCATTAAAGAAAAAAAAAGTGGTAAAAACAGCATGGCATACTCATGAATACTCTGGCTCATACCCGGTCCACACTGAATTGACTGGCACGTTAGAGCACATGCGAGTGCTTTTTGAGTAGAGGCATCAACAGCAGTAATTGCTTGTTTATGCAAGTTGAAGTCGAGCTATTCTTCTAAGAGTGAGGGATGAGTTCATTCTTCGTGAGTTAGTCTTGATGGCACTGGAACGAATGCAAGTATTTTTGTCTATGCGTACCCTTAGTGAATGCATGTGGAACAGGTTCATGTAGGGATGTGAGCAAGCAGAGTAATGACTCGTGGCTTTTAAAAGGGTGGTAGGACCGAGTGTAGCTTTGGGGAGTGCATATTTCCTGGTCATGGAAATGTCCAGAGAATTTTCCACTGTTTGTGTGAAGGTTTCCCAAGTAATGGCTTCTGAATGGGCTGCTAAATCACTTTGAACATTTCACCAAAATGTTGGTAGGTGATGGTGTTGCCCTGTACGGAAACCAGAGGTAGTATAACACCTGGTAAGCTAGTCTCAAGCAAGATATGTAATGAAGCCGTGCTACAAATGTAAGCCGTTAAGGGATGAGATTACCACAAGTGGAGGGCGTAAAAGGAGATAAACTTTATGAGCAACAGGTACGATATGCTCTATTTGAGAACTAAATGCTGCTATGTTGCTGACAAAATGAAGACATTGTGTATCGCCATATTTATGTGCAGATATATTCTTTTCAAGTTTTTGCACTCTTCTTGGTTCATCTTATTTTTATTTTTTGATTTCATGGCCTGTAAGAATTGTCGGTGCACTTGTGCGGGTAAGGACTCGGATGCTTTAATATGTGTACTTATGTAGCAGTGGCGCAGTTCCTTGAAATGTTTCTAGAATGAAGCTTTTGAGTGTCCCCAAGTAAAAAATTCAAAATGTTGCTCATGCACTTGTCAGTATGCTGAATAACTGAGAAAACTACCATGTTGTGGGCTGTAGTAACTTTGCTTGCAAAGTGGTGCCGTGTGTTAGCAAGTTATTGCTTTTTTTACAATGTTGTGAAATGCTTTTGTACAAAGCATTCCATTGTGAATGCGAAACTAGCTGCTTCATTTTTTTTTTTCGGTGTGTTCCTAGTTTGATTTTTGTGTATTCAGAGCAGTTTCTTGTATAGTATTAGCATGTCATAATTTGTGTTCACACTCTGCATTCCAATGTGTGGTGAAAGTTTTGGATTGTGTTGAGCCTTGTAGCATGAGGCCTGTCATGATTTCAAGATTGCCTTCATCTGCAGGGACACTGTTCAGTCTCTGCTCGCTCAAAGTAGGTTATGTAGTGAGTGATATTGGGCTGTTAATTCCTGGTTTTGTTGAATTATTTTCCTAATACAGTACAGATGGCCTTGTGTATTCACTGCTTTAACTTGAAATTTTATTGTTTTGTGGTGCTTTGACTCCTTTGGCAGGTTTTGTGAGGAACTAAAAATGTCAAGTGCGTGGGAAGTACTTGCAATGTTCCTCAAGAGTTTCAGCAACTGCTGTTCTGAAATCCTGTTTTATGACCTTTTATCGTTGTCTGAAAGTTAGGACATTCGATCTGCAAGAAACGCTGAATGCTTACAAGTGGCGAGGTAGCCTCGAATTCGGGTTTATTGTGCAACAGTTTTTGCAACTTACACAATGACTATAATGCTGAAAGATTTGGCATATTTGAAAATATGTGAACCATCCACTCCCCCCTCCTTTTTCTTTCTGCTCAAAACTCTCGTTCGTACATTTTTTTAAACTTTTCCTGTGCATGCATTTAGCAAAACCACTTGTGTTATGTTCTGTACAAATGTTTCATGGGCCACCACAGCTAGCTCTAGCTAGGCTTATTTGTCTATAGCAGTTGCCACCTAGAGTGGGTAAGAAAAACTTTATTTTCATGCTCTGTTCATATCTCTTGTAACATTGATTGGATCTGTGACTCAATGCCAGTTCGTAAACTTTTTATAAATTTGTCCTTGACATGTCTTCCCACTTTGCGCGTACTACTCTTGAATATACTTGGTTTGTTATAAATACGTAAAGTATCATGATGCTTTCCTGCATATGGGCGAAATTTGTTTGCTGGCTGCTGAGCCATCTTGTTCAGACTTCTAAGTTGTGTGCATCATTCTTGTTATTGACGGTATTCTTGCACAGCTCTTTTTGCCCGCCTTAAATGTATTTGAGTGCGGTTTAACACACTTCCTGTACTCTCTTGCACTTTCAAAAGCAGTTGCACACTTTGGGGGCGATTTTGGTCCCACAATGTTAAATGTTACCTGGTTTGCCTGTGTTTCTTTAAAACAAAGGTGCCTCTATTGTGTGTAACAGTCTTTATGACCGTGTGCCTTCAACAGCGATCATTATAATATACTCATGATTGAAATGACCTGTCACATCTTTGGTGCTCCACAGTTGGTTTCCATGTCAATAGTTCACTGAAGACGAAATGCAGAAACACAAGGGTGATACGAATTGCTTGTTCAAAAATTCAAGATGTGAAATTATATCTACACTACAGCTTGCATCATAATTGCATCAACAATTTGGCCATAATATGCCACAATTGTTGCGATGATGTTGTGTGGTGGTGATTTTGTTCTTGTGCCCTCTCACAGCTCGTAAAGCCCACCATGATGAGTGCCTCCACACTAGAGAGCTCAGTGCCTCTCGGCAAAGGTAAGGCGTTGCCCGAATTCTGTCTATTGGCTTTTGTCTTGAGCAACTGGGCCGTGCTGTGTGTTGTTTTTGAGTCTCTCCTAGGCGATTGTCAAGGTTGCGAGCGGGTCATTCTCCGACCATGCTCAGTTCGCAATGATGATAGCAGCATATTGACTACTAACCAAGGCCTAGGTTATGTGATGGGGTTAGCCTGAGCATGCAGTGAAAACAAGGAGATAGTTTCACTTTTTAGTGGTGTAAATCTTACAGGAATTAATATTTTATTTACTCCTTATGATTGCAAATTATTTTTGTTCAGTTTGACGCTGTCAGATATTCCCCTTTCAAAAAAAATTCAGAGTGAATTTGAGCTAGAAATAATAAATATTCTGGCATTCCACATAAACTTTACGAAACCATTGCAATATGATATTTTATTATATGTCCTAGTCTTATGAAAGAAGGTCTTTAAAAAGCTCTCTAAATTTCACTTGTTTATTGTTTAGTTCAGGTGTGTGGCTGACCAAAGGATGATAAAAAAAAAAGAATCGCTCATAGTATGAATGTCTGTATTTTCAAGAGTGAATGCCTATTAATTTCATGCTTTTAGTTGTGGACATTCTTGCGACGTTTCACGTGAAAATGAGCTCTCAGAATTCGGGTAACTGTCTTAACTTAGTCATAGGTTAAAAAAATCTCCTTGATTAGAAGGCTCTCTGACTTTTACCAGTCATTTGATAAATAAGAAGGTAATAAAAAAGCATGATTAGTAAGCTTCTCAAGATGTAACATGGAAGCAATCTTTTTTTTTTTTGTTCTAAAAATGAAGAGGTGAAAAACAACACACAAAGCTGTCCAGTGTGCATGATATTACTATAATAAAAAGTAAATAAAATATGGGCACTGAATTTTATGAACTGAAGGTTGTGTGTGGAGGCACTGCTCATTGTGGGAACACCTCAGGTCTGTGTGCAAATCTTTGTCTCTGGTCTCATTAGTTACATAAAAAGTAATGATCAGTAGTTAAGATTTCTGTATTCTCATTTATTACCAGAAAATAATGCTGGTTGCACTTTCAGCACTGCAATGTAATACTCAATCAAAAAAATGGCAACTTCTAAAGCTGTATAGCCAATTTTCTAAAATGTAGAAACGAAGGCAGAAAATTGAGCTGCTTCTGAGTAAATATGTTCAATGGGCCAGTCTTTCACTTGCTGAAAATGCACTACTGGGGATTGGTTGCCCCTTTCCCAAGGTGAACGTAAGAGAATCAACATGCATGACACTTGAGGAAGTGTGATTTGCTAGGCTATCGCTGGCATTTCACGAGCGTCGTCCCCCTTTTGTCAGTCAAGTATTTTGCTGTGAGGTTGCGCTATAGCCTCTGTTCAAAGTTAAAAATGTAAACATGGTTTTCTTTTTCTTCCAATGTCTAAATTTTGCTCATTCCACACACTGAGCTGTGCCTTCACATTATTGCCGTGCCATTACAAGTCTTGCCCTGGCATCAATATTATGTTTTCATACCCACCTACTTCTTTTTATGGTTCTTTTGACAGGATTGCCGCGGCGCTTTTCCCATTGTCAAATGCACCTACTGCCGCACCGAATACCAGCAAGAAAGGTTAGTATTATCTACTGTTGCAAACAACTTGAGCAAACAGCTTTAAGGGCTTCTATCCCCATTGATGTGACAATGCATGTGTCAGTACTAAACTGTTGCTTGTCAGGTGTGCTACCAGGTTAAACGGTAGACATAGCTGTTTAGATCACTTACTGTTTTATCCTAAACTCGGCCGCAATTCGCCATGGTGGTCTGGTGGTTATGTGGCTTGACTGCTGAGCTAGGAGTTGCTTGAACAGATTTCTACAGCTGATTTTTGAACGTTTTTAATAAATTGGAGCATGACATTGTACCTACCACCCAATGATTTAACCAGAATCATCTGATCAAGCAATATTGCAAGTTGGCCTAGCTGGAATAAGTCTCACGCACTCTTCATAATATTTACGCGAAAACATGCGGATAGTCTTCCTGTTGCTCTTTTCTCTTCATTTTCATACAAATAATATCAAGATGGACCATAAGATGGGTTGCTATTTGATATGCCTTATTTTTGTGGCAAACATTATTCTTCCTGTGACTATACATTACTGCCTGTATTTGCAGAACACCTTGCAGATCCCTTAATAAGCGACGTCGTGAGTAACAAAACAACCACCATTTTTTGTCCAAACGAGTACTTTCTCATTTTTATATTGGTTATGTTAATTTTCTAATGTCGGCATTGTAGATAGTAACCTCGATACTGTATACTTGGCAGTGCATTTAATCAGTGATGCTGTATTTAGTGCTACTTTTTAGTTTTCTTTTAGCGTAATGGCTTAAGGCACCGCTGCATGCTCAAGAATCGCAATCATTGTCACCTTGAAGGCCACTTAACCGTGAAGCAAGAATTATTCGGGAACTGAGACATTACTTGCTCGGGCGTCCCAGTGAACTCTTGGTGCTGCAACACCCTGTGTTCTGGAAGTCAGCTTGGGGAACAGGGGAAGTGCAAGTGGTAACACAGCGGTAGTGGTTCGCAAGAACGGGGACCTGGTCTCGTGCTGCACCTCTAAAAACACAACCACCACAGAGGCAGAAGAACTTGCGATTGCTTTGGCAATAGCTCAAAAAGGCACTCGAGTGATTGTTAGCGACCCTAAGTCAGCCATTAAAAACTACGATATGAGCAGGATCTCTGCTACAGCCGCCAAAATTTTAAGACAAGGACCAGTACCCGCAGAGCTAATCTCACTAGTATGGTCCCCGGCCCATCAAGGTCTGAAGGGGAATGAGAAGGCGCACGCGATCGCCTGAGGGCTCACTATCCGGTCGATCGACGCTGACCCGCCGCCTTCGCGTGAGCAGCCCCTCTCCACAAGAGACGAACTACGAACGTTTCAGGAAATCACCGCACACTATAAACTCCACCGTAAGATTTATCCAGAGGCAGCTAAACAGCTGAGCAAAAAGGAGGAAATTTTGTGGTGAAAATTGCAAACCGGGGTGTTTCCAAACCCTCACCTGTACAGTAAATGGCACCCGGAAGTGTTCAGCTCCAGATGTGCACACTGCAACAGCACTGCGGGTTTAGTGCACATGGTATGGACGTGCCCATCCTACAATGATACAAGTAGAAACGTAGAATCCTGGGAGGCCTTATTACACAGCCGTGACGCTGAAGAACAGCGTCAAGTCATCGGTCTCGCCCTGACCGCCGCCGAGTCCCAAGGGATTCCGGCCGATGGTTAGGGGGATGATTGGGGGCAGAGGCCGCAGCCTCCTCCCCCGTCATTCTAGACGGGTGCAATAAATGTTATTTCTCTCTCTCTTCTCTCTGCAAGTGCTACTTTTTTTTTTTTTGCAGACAGTTGGGAAGATGTTACTACATTGTGATTTTCGTCTTTTGCGTGTGTAAAAAGGCATGCAAACTATGAGAACACTTGGGGCACATGCGATTTGTTCTGTTGCAATAACACCTCACCTTCTTTATTTCTCTTCTTAAATACATTTTTGTCCATGCCTTTGCTTAGGAGATACAAGCTGTACTAACCAATGAGTATGTGCTTCACATGCATTAAGGAGATGACTAGCTGATAATATTTTGCTGTCAGTTACTGCTGAGGTACGGAATGATGCAGTAGCAGATATTTTCAATTCTTTTTTCTGCCCAAGTTCAAGAACTCCTGTTATCTTGAGAGATTAATTGCATGAGAGTGAACCTCCATATTGTGCAGTGAGTCATTTGAAAATAACATTCCATCTTTTATTTTATTCTTTTCCATTTTACAGTGGCAAAGTCGGTACAGGAGTCATCTGCAAGAAGTGTGAGCAGAATGTAAAAGCTTATGGAAAGGTATGGCTTTCTACCACCTGAGTGGGCACTGCACACGTGTACAATAGACTCAATATGAATCTTTCTCCAATTCAGCCAACAGCCTGCGAATACTGCAACATCATCGCTGCTTTCATTGGCACCAAGTGCCAGCGGTGTACAAACTCTGAGAAGAGATACGGACCCCCTGTAAGCTGCGAGCAATGCAAGCAACGCTGCGCCTTTGACCGCAAGGATGACAGTCGGCGAAAGGTGCGTGTTGGCACGTTGTGGTGCCGGTTAAGAAGTCTTAGCCAAAGCTTTTGCAGGTTCAAGATTTAACTCTTCATTGGGCTGCCCATCGAATTGCAAGTGCGCTCAAAGCACAGTGATTATGACGAGCACAGACACCTGTCGAGAAAATATGATCTATGATTCTATTACAGTTGAGCCCGCTAACGAACCTGAGCCTGACGCGGCATCCGTTTACATACATGAGTAACATTATTTGTAACTCATGTATGTAAATGGCCAACACTGATATGAGAGACACCCATGTGCCTACAGTGAAATATGGGTTGATAAGAAAATGCATACGAGGTATCCTGGTTATAAGAGACATCTCACGTAAAAGACAAGTATTGCTGCCCAGAGCATGCTTCTTATAAAGGGGTTTAACTGTAGGTCAGGTCTGTGTAGTACGGGGAGTGCTATTTACCTTTCGAATTACGAAGGTTAGAGATTGAATTTAAATCTACTTAAAAAATTTAGTGCGAATGGTAAGATGCCTACGTGAAGTCCCCCTTGTCAAAGGAGTCGAGCTTATTTTTGTTGACTCATAGTTCTCATGCTGTTTGTAAAAAGTGAGTGTCTAATCAACTGAGTGGCTTTAAACAACTGCATTTTTTATTCTTCCTGAGCATATTTGTTTTGGAGTTCTTCAGTTGCATCCAAAATTTCTCATTTCACATTAAGGCATCTGTTGTATTGCAACTGTAAGAAATATTCACCACTTTCAAATAGTGTATTATTATGAATCTATTAGACCATTACGAATCGTACTGTGAAGACAGTTTTGGAGAAGCAAAAGCAATCTTGCACTTTTGTCACGGTTAGTCCAACTGAAGGGGATTTTGTGTGTCGAATTGTTGACAGACACTTGAGGCAGTACATGCTTAAATCTGCAGAAAATGTTAAATTTTGAGAATGTTTGTGTATATGCTTCTATAGGCCAAAGTTTGTTCACACCGTGGCGATGATTCTGGGTCACTTCTTTGTTTCTGTGCATTTTGTTTTTGCCTTTATGTAGCAGCCATTGTGGTTGTATAGGGATCAATGCTGATGATGAACAATTTTTCAGGTTGAAGGCAAGCTGCTGTGCTGGCTCTGCACGTTGTCTTTTAAGAGGGCCGTGGCCAAGACTAAGCACAATGACCCGATCATCACCATCACAGCCATCATCACCATCGGTCGTCATCGGGTTCTGGTGGAGGCACAAACACTGGTTCTTCCACCGGACAGAATCATCACCACCACCGGAAGCACTCCCATTCCTCGTCATCGCTCTCCAACAGCAAGTGAGTGGGAAATTATTTTATGGGACAGAAGCTGGTTATCGCAGTGATGTACCTGCTGCTCCAAACTGTGATCTTTGTTTGTAACCGCTCCGAATCTACCCCAAAACATCACCGAAAAAACAAAGAACATCAACTGTGTGGCCAGCTCTCAAGCCCTGATAAAACTGAAAATAATTGATGTTTGGGTGAAATGTGAAAATAACAGATTGCTTTGGTCTCACACTATGTGATATGACAAGTTACACAGTTAAGGGGGTACACTATTCATACTATCAATCAGGTAATAGAAAAATGCTCAGAGTATAGCCAACCACTATACATAGCCTTCATAGATTACGAGACGGCGTTTGATTCAGTAAAAATATCAGCAGTCATGCAGACACTGCGGAATCAGGGCGTCGATGAAGCATATATAAACATCATGGAAGAAATCTACAAGAGATCAACTGCTACCATAGTACTCCATAAAGAAAGCAACAGAATACCAATCATAAAGGGTGTAAGGCAGGGGGATACAATCTCCCCAATAATATTTACCGCGTGTTTACAGGAGGTTTTCAGAGGCCTAGAATGGGAACAGTTGGGTATAAGAGTTAATGGAGAGTACCTTAGTAATCTGCGCTTCGCCGATGACATTGCATTGCTGAGTAACTCAGGGGATGAATTGCAACTCATGATTACGGAGTTAGACAAGGAGAGCAGAAAGGTGGGTGTTATAATCAATCTGCAGAAAACGAAAGTAATGTACAACAACTTCGGAAGAGAGCAGCACTTCGAGATAGGCAATAGTCCACTTCAAGTTGTGAAAAGACTGTCTACTTAGGGCAGGTAATAACCGCGGAGCCGAACTACGAGATTGAAGTAACTAGAAGAATAATAATGGGGTGGAGCACATTTGGCAAGCACTCTGAAATCATGACAGGTGGATTGCCACTATTCCTCAAGATGAAGGTATATAACAGCTGCATCTTGCCGGTACTTGGCTACGGAGCAGAAACCTGGGGACTTGCAAAGAGGGTTCAGCTTAAGGGGGGACATGGGTCTCGGGGCTCTCTCATTCAACGTATTTACTCGATTCTACCGCGCCCTCGATTGTAAAGCGCACCCGGTTTCCACGACGGAAAAAAAAAAAAAAAGACGTCGATTGCAACGCGCACCCATTTTTCTCGTTGGCCCACATGATCACACTACTCGGGAAAACAGCTTCTTTCGGAAGAGTCTTCCGTTTAAATAAGAGGTACGGGGGAAGCTTGTACTCATCTGACGTGCAACAGAGCATTGCCGTCGCTCTAGTTTCAATGTGGCCCGATGTCAGCACGCGAACTTGCTTCGCCCCCTTCTTCTCGGCGGTTGTGGTGCCAGGCATGTCGAAGTAAAGAGGCGTCTGATCGGCACTCCCGATTTGCCCAAGCAGGTAGGTAGCCGTTGTTGTGCCGCAAGTTAAGGACGAACCTCTGAAAACTGTGAAGCTTTTTATCGTACTCCTCCGGAAACTTTGCGCATATGCCCATTCGCCTTCGGAGGGAAAAGCCTTTCCTCTTCATAAAAATACAGTGAAAGCTCGTTAATTCACACCTCATTGATTCGAAATGGTCGCCGCAGTGCGGTCCGCAGTGCATAGACCATGTGTAAAACGATTCGTTAATTTGAACGGAAATTGCTGCCTCTACGGATAATTCGAAGCACGCGCCGCGGAGCGTCATCATCATCAAACACTAGTGGAAGCTTTTACGGCTGAACGATAGGTGGCACGACCGGTTTTTTTCGAGCTTCAAGTGGCCTCCGAGCAAAAGGCGAGCAAAATATGGCCTCCAAAATCCAGGGAGCAATTTTTTTTTTTTCCGTAGCCCTCCCGCTATCTCAGCGCCTGACGCCACTCGTATACACGGGACCCGCAGGATGCTGAGGAGTCGGCAGGGTAGTCCTAGCTGTCCTAGGTCGCACTCGGCATCGTCACTTTGTTCCTCGAGCACGTTGTTCGTTCACGCCGTCAAGCAGTCTTATTCCGTATCGAAGTTGCAAGATGCCGCGGGGAAACTACTGCGCAGAGACTATCAAGGAGAAGGTGGAGATTTCGCTAGAGGTTGACCAAGAGAACTCGAGCAAATACGAAATTGCGAGGAAGCACGGCATACCTCCGAGCACGTTGTCAACCTACATACGCAACAGGACGGCCATTGAAAACGCCTATGAAGCCGAGGATTTTGGCGCCAGTCGAAAAAGGCTAAGGACAGTGAAGTTCGCGGAACTGGAGTCAGCTTTGATTATCTTGGTTAAAGAAATGAGAGCCCAGAGTATCACATTGAGCGGCCCTATCATCATGGCCAAGGCCGCTGATTTTGCCCTGCGCTTGGACATTCAAGACTTTGTCGCCTCCGAGGAATGGTTTCATCGTTTCAGGGAGCGGCACAATCTGGTATTCCGCACGTTATACTGCGAGGCAAAGAAAGTGGACGCCGAAACATGCGTAACTTGGAGGAGCGACACCCTGCAGCAGTACTTGTAGAGCTACTCACCACAGGATGTGTTTAACGCTGACAAGACAGCATTGTTTTTCAAGTTGCAGCCAGACAAGACGATCACCTACGAGGGAGACAGCTGTGCCGGCGGCAAGCGCAGCAGAGCGTGTCACTGTTCTGGTCGCCGCAAATATGACCGGTACCGAAAAGGTCCCCCTTTTTGTGATTGGCAAAGCACCCAAGCCACGGTGCTTCAAAAACATTCGGTCACTGCCGGCGCAATACGCCGCAAGCAAGAAAGCCTGGATGACAGGTGACCCATTCATGAAGTGGCTACTGAAATTCGACAGGCGAATGGAACTGGGCGGCAGACGCGTTCTTCTTGTCATCAACTGTTCGGCGCACAAAGCCGACGTTGAGCTGAGAGCAACAAAGTTAGTGTTCCTTCCAGCAAATACGACTGCGGCCCTACAGCCAATGGACCAGGGTGTGATAAGGAACATCAAGTGCTTTTATAGGCGACACGTGCTGGAGAGAATGATTTTGTGCACGGGTGACAGGAAGGACTTCGGCATTACGCTGATCACTGCCATGCACATGTTGGTGCACGCATGGGAACAGGTGACCGCGACCACAATCGCAAACTGTTTCCGCCACAGTGGATTTGCAGCTGGAGGTGCGCAGGATAGTTGTGACGTCGACGTGGATGGGGCTGAGGAGCTCATGCGAGTGGCATTGCGCGACACTCTTCGGGGCGTACGTTTTGCCGATTATGTTGAAGTTGACACTGGTGTGTGGTGCCCTGACTGATGAGGACATTATCGCTCAAGTAGCCGGTGTGCAGCCTGTTGCTGAAGAGCCAGAAGGTGAGGAAGACGAAGCGCCTGCACGCCGTCAGCTTCTGCGGTGATGGAGGCACTTAATGTGGCGCGTTTCTTCACCTTTGAAGAGGGTGAAGAGGATTCCCTGCGCCGCGTTCGCGCGCTGGAACAGAGAGCCGCAGCTGTAGCATTCAGAGAAAAGAAGCAGATGGTCATCGCCGACTTTTTTTTTTTTTGGCCAATAAATATTTTTCGTGCCCCCACCCCCGAAATCCACCCATTTTTGCTCACTTTCATTATTTCGAATTTTGTTTAATTCGAAATTGCTCAGCGTTCCCGTGGAATTCGAATTAAGGAGCTTTTACTGTAGTTAGCCAGCACCTGCTCGCTTTAAACTGGCTCCGCATTAGCCCTTTTTCAATGGCTAACTGCATAGCCCGCACTTGGAGCAGTTTTGTCGTCCTGGGCCGCTGTGCCGCTCGCTGCTCAAGCACATACTCACCGAGCAGCTCTTCAATTTGCGGAAACCGACCCTGCTGTGGTCCACTGAAGCCTTTGCGTGAAGCTTCGCTGTTGACAATCTTCTCCTATTGTTTCTGCCAGTCCCGCACGCACGTTTCGGGAACTCCGAACGACCGCGATGCGGCCGATTTCCGTCCGTTTCTGCACACGCGATGACTTTTCTTTCAAATGACTTTTCTTTCAAAACTCGCACTTGTCGAGTTTTTGGAGTCGGACCTTCCATGCCATTGATGCTAATGCATTACAAAATGTCTAACTTCTCGGCACACGTACGAAGTGTCGCACATGGGAAACACATACGCAGAAATGGCCAACGCGACATGCCGACGCTCGTAGGGGGCGGCCATTTGGGAAATGCCGATGGCAATAGAATGACCGTATTCATTTTTTTTTTACTCGATTCTAACACGCATGCGATTTATTAACTCACTTAACCAGAAAAGGGGTGCACGTTAAATTCGAGTAATTACGGTATTTTCGAACCAAATGTGACAAATGTTGGCATGCTTACTTAGTTTGTTCTCCCGATTCTAAAAATGTAGTTATTTTTCTGTAGCTTCATTAGCTAATTATTTAAGCAAGATAACAATTTTTATTGTTCTTACCACAATAGGAAAATAACCACCTCTCAAAAATTTATAAATGACATAGAGATTGACAGTAGAAAGCACAAAACATATAACACAGGAAGCACTTTTTTGATTGGGTCATTTCTTACTTTACAGTGCACTAAACTTCACAGCTCTGAATGTGGCCATTGTGTGGTCACACAAAAGACTAGTTTAAAAAACTTGCATCAAGAAAAATCAAAATCTGCTTCCTATTTTGAGTGCTCCAAACATACAGCTTCATGCTGCAAAAAAAATATTCTGCTATCTCTAATAGTTTCCGCTATATTGCAGTAATTTTTATGCAGGGTGTACAAAATTGTAGTTTTGAGAAAAATGAAGAAAACAAAGAATTCTAACATATTTAACTGTAAAAATGTATGTACTTGGAATTACATAACCAATGACATGTAAATGAATGCTAGAGAGCCTAAGGAGTGCAACGCTGCAAGCTGATCAAAAATTGAACGAGTACTTCTCGAATTACAGCACAGTAAAGTTCATTGCATGTAACCAAATACAGAAATTTTTATAATAAAATAAAAAATTAAGCGGCCCATTAAAAATAGGCTCCCAGCATTGTTTTTTGTGCACATTTAGCAGCATTGTGCAAAAAAAAATTACAGGTCTAGCTGTCCTAGGTCCACTTTTACTGAACAAGCAAAAGAAATTGGTCAAAATCTGTGCTTCTAGAATAATGCTGTTAAAACTTTATTTCGCTGTTCCGAGTGAAAAATATCGTGGCACACATACTTTTAGTTAGTTAATATGCACCGGGAATGTCATAGGACTGATTGTTTGCACGAGCGTGTAGTTTCTTTTAGTCCTGTAGCAAGTTGTCGCCATGTGCTCGTCTGCCGCGCGGCCGCTTATCAGTTCAGTGACTGTACTGACGGCGAAGTGCGACAAATGTGCGTGCGTCGTCCGCGATCCGTCGAATAACATGGCGATGTTTTCCGGCTTGTCCAGAATGAGTTACCCGTAAATGTTGCGAACCAAAGTTGCTCCCGCGCTCATCAATTTCGAGGCTACACGAATACCGAGGTATTGTCTTCCTTTTCACGTTAGACTGTGCATTTTCGAACGGAGATCGCGACAACGTTACGAACACGTTAAAAGCAGTCTACCTGTTGCCAGTAGCCTCCATTGCGGGGGCGGCGAGCATGTTCACCACGAACGGATTGACTTTCTGTTGTTCGTTGACGCGCGGCGTACTCCACTCTGACGACCGGTCGCGCAGTTCAAGGTCCTTTCGTCAGGCGGGGGGAACCGCGTTATCGGCTTTTTACTTGCCGTCCTCTAACTGATGAGGCTGCAAAACAAAGCCGCTCTTAGTAACGTTGTCGGCGACCGCCGTAGACTGCGTAGAGTTCGTTATCCTCGTTGTCCTTAGCCATAGCGGGACTCTTTCTGAAGTTCACAGCGAACGAACGACCGCCACACCCGCTTTACAAATTACTGTAGCACGGAACATCTTTACCGCAGGCAGTCAGTAGCACCATGACAAAATGGCGTATGTCATGATAGGGAAGCAGACGCCGGAAGCGCCCCTTGGCCAATCGGATGCCTAGGTTTTGTCATGGGCCCCAAGCAGCCAATTGAATCGCGCGCTAGTGCTTCTCGATGACGCGTTTTTGCTAAAAAAACCAAGCGGTGGCGGGAAATCGAAGATGAAGAACGACCCTTCCAAACGAGACCAAGATGAACACGATAGCTCGTGTGTAACAGCAACAGTTCGGCGCGGAATTAAGCGCGATTTTAGCATTGGTTTGCACTCACATTCATTTCACAGGGATGTTATAAATTGATTTCGCGCCAGAAATAATGACGCGAGAAGCTAGAAACTTCTCAGATAGGTGCAAAAATAGGTACAGATTCCGAAAATGTCAGCTTTGAAAAGTCGATTTTTGTGATTTCTGGTTTTCTCAGACCCGTGTCCCCCCTTTAATTGAGGACAACGCAGCGAGCAATGAAAAGAAAAATGGTAGGTGTACCCTTGAGAGACAAGAAGAGAGCAGAGTGGATTAGGGAACAAACGGGGGTTGAGGATATCATAGTTGAAATCAAAAAGAGGAAAGGAACATGGGCTGGGCATGTAGTGCGTAGACAGGATAACCGCTGGTCGTTAAGGGTAACTAACAGGATTCCCAGAGAAGGCAAACGGGTTAGGTGGAGACAGAAGGTTAGTTGGGCAGATGAGATTAAAAAGTTTGCGGGTGTAAATTGGCAGCAGCAAGCACAGGACCGAGTTGACTGGCGGAACGTGGGAGAGGCTTTTGTCCTGCAGTGGACATAGTCAGGCTGATGATGACTCTATTTGAGACGAAATGCGAGATATTTTCATGTGTTTATAAAGAAATTCCAGAGTTATTGAGTTTTTGATGCTGATTTTAAAAATGTAATTACTGTTCCTTGATACCAATTAGTTTTTTGAGATCCTAAAGTTCATCACCTATTGTTTGGTGGTATAATGATGCAATAAATTTGCATTGCAGAGCTACTATTGGCACAAGCCCGTGTACTAATGAACATAAGCTACGCAACGGTAGGAGTGCTTTTTTGATTTGATAATTTTAGCAATGTTTTTCGCACTTTGCATTTCAGTGTTGCAGACACACCCATTTTATGCTCCAATTTCTGGCAAAAATAAAATTTTTTGAAGATCTCAATCGAAAATTCACACCTACCATTGCATAAGCTAAAGATACAGCTACATGTCACAGCGGAAATGACAGTCCTAGCTGCCTTGGAGGCAGAGATATCTTTCAGACAAGTTTGCACCTGCAGGAAAATTTGAATCCTGAGAAATCGTGAAAAAACACAAGTCTATTTTGGGCAGACAGTAGCATGGAAAAGCTGTTTATTTACAATGATTTGCAAATTCAGTGATTTGCAACACGCACCAGGCATGTAGTCCTTCTGTTTTGCGTCACCTAAATGGCGTTTTTTCAATGCCCGCTGCATGTTTTCCTTTCCGCAGAGGCATATTTGCGAGCTGATGCGGTCGCTTTGTGCTCGTCTGCCGACTAGGCTGCTAATCAATTCGGTGGCGCCTATGTGCCATGATTGTGTGCGCGTTATCCGCGATCCGTTGTATAATACAGCAGTTTTCTGGCTTGTCCAGATTGAGCTGTTGATGTTGCAGACCGAACTCGTGCACTCGGTCATCAGTTTCAAGGCTCCAATAGCAGCGAGGTGTTAGTTTCCTTTTCATGTAAGATTGTCGCATTTTTGAGTGGAGGCCGCGGCGCAATATGTTCATCGTTGCGGACGCGTCGTTACGAGCACTCTACCTTCACAAATTAGTGAGGCGAGGAGCTTCTTTATTGCGGCAGGCAGTCGACAGCACCATGACAAAATGGCGAATGTTCGATGTCGGTGCGCGTCACGATGAAGAAGCAGACACCAGAAACGCCACTTGGCGAATCGGGTGTCTAGGTTTTGTTACGTGCCCCAAGCAGCCAATAGAATCGCGCGGTGATGCTTCTCGATGACGCGTTTTTGCTGAAAAACCAGTGAGCAAGGAGAGCCACTGGTGGCGGGAAATTGAAGATGAACGACCCTTCCAAACAGGACCAAGATGACCAGGATAGCTTGTGTGTAACGGAAACGGTTCGGCGGGGAAAAAGTGCAACTTTAGCATCTATTTGTGCTCAGATTCATATCACGGGGTGTTATAAATTGATTTTGTGCCAGAAATAATGACATGAAAAGCTAGCAACTTCTCAGATAAGTGCAAAAATAGGTGCAGGTTCCGAAAATGTCAACTTCATAAAGTTTTTTTTTTTTTGCGATTTTCGGCCTTTTAAGACCCATGTACCCCCTTAAACTTGCTTATAACGAACCTCAACATAATGAATTCTTCTATATAACAAAGCTTTTTATTGCCTGCCGTTACTCTATAGAAGCACATGTATTTGCGACCTCTGTGTAACAAAGTAACACAGGGGGGCAAACTTGATATAACAAATTTTAGCCACGGACAATCTGGGAATTTCACCCCCGGATTTTGTCATTTTGGCCCTGCCGCAGATAAAGCGCGAAGCGATGGCGGCATTTTCGACCCTGTGCATGCATGCATGGTTTCGCTGCATGTGCGTGCTGTGGCCCTCGGCGACGTTCTGTTTTTGTATGTATTTAATACGGACAACGATGTCCCTACCGAGGGGATGTCAAACTAGGTGCTTAAGAAAACTCTCCAAGACCACAGTGACGACGGATTTTCGGAGGTCAATTCTTCATGCGTTTTTGATTGCACGGCATGCTCGAGGGATTGTAGCATTTGCGATTAGCCAATTAGCTCTAGCAACAACACGATAGCTCATTGAATGCAATGCAATGAATGTGAGAGCAAAAAATGGTAATGTTCTACAAAGTAAGGCTGGCAGCCAACTCTCTTGAATGCAATGTCGTGTAACTCCTGCGAAAACGCTGGTGAAAGAAAATACGGCTGCTACAGGAAGAAATGCTCTTTTCACACAGTTTCTTTGCATTGAAAGCGCATTGATGCTTGCTGAAGTAGCACGCGTGCCAGCTAGCGATCACCACCGCCCCCCTTAACTCTTTCGCTACCGCGGGAAAAGGGGCCGTTTTTACTAGGTGTGAAAAATAATTTTTTACGGCTAGATACTAATGCCTTATTTACATTGTTTGGTACCAAAATGTAGCTAAAAAAACGTTCTGGTCAATAACATAGTTGTTGTACATATATTTATTACACATAATAATGAAAAAAAAAATTATATAGAAAAGTTTATACAGTGTTTATACATTTAACACTTTAAAAAGGGGTATACCTTAAAAAATAATGAGGTTAAAAAAACTGAAGATATACAATTTGTAGCCTATTATGTTGAAAAAAGGTTGTTCAAGTTTCAAAAATAATTGCGAAAAACTGTTTTTCCCACAAAAAAGAAAGTTAGTGAGGGTGCGTCTCGTGCCATTCTCGAAAGCAGTCCCTCGTCGGGATGAAACAAAGATAGACCCCGCATGGCTGACACAAAACTGCTGTTTTCATCTGTGTCGTTCGTTTGTCGTAGCAGAGCTTGCAATTTCGGCGTTTTTCTTGCACCTGGGGCTTGTGTTCCGACTTTTTTGGAGGTGGAGGAGGGGGAGCATGTCTTTCGTCCGTGCCCAGAAT
Source organism: Rhipicephalus microplus (assembly GCF_013339725.1). NCBI lineage: Eukaryota > Metazoa > Arthropoda > Arachnida > Ixodida > Ixodidae > Rhipicephalus > Rhipicephalus microplus. The sequence goes on along the minus strand of NC_051171.1, from coordinate 156,746,587 downwards.
CTGGTTGATCAGCTCAATTCTAAATGCGAGCTGGTCAAAGCCAGTTTTTCTTGACAGCTCATCTATTTCAGGGTGATCTCTCCGGTGTGCCTCAAAAAGAATAAAACTATTCACGATGGCAATGTCGATGGAGTGAAAGAACAGCGTCTTCCACCATCTCACGCATTTCATCAACACGTTGTAGGAAGCAATGAGTTGATCCTACTTGTCAACACCAAGCATGCCCTTGTTGTACTCTTCTATCAAGAGCGGCTTCCTAACGGGAATCTTGGTCCATCTGTCTGCCCTCTTCACTTTTCGCGTTGCTATGACGTGTTTGTTTGCTGTGTGTGCTGTGCTCATCAAGTTTACTACACGCTTGTCTTTCCACTGCAAGTACAGCACGTCACTGCATCGCATCCAGCGAACGTCTCCTCGAGCTGCTCTTTTCTCCCATGTGGTATCTTTCAGCTGGGAGGGGAATCCGCGGCAATCTTTGCGTGTTGTTCCGCAAGCCAGAGTTTTCCGCTCAAGTAGGTGTACAAACAGAGACGTGGATGTGTAAAAGTTCTCGAGGTAGATGATGTATCCTTGATCTAAGTAAGACTCGCAGAGGCTCGTTACAACGTCATATGCGAGTCCCTTTGAGCTGGGTGCCTCTCTCTTCCCGGTGTAAACACTGAATTGGACAGTGTAGTCTGTCCTTGAGTCTGCGAGGACCCAGAGTTTGTACCCCCATTTGACCCCCTTGTCCCGCATATACTGACGGATTCCCGATCTTCCTTTTGACTTTACCATTCTCTCGTCTACACACACGTTGCGGTACGGCTGAAAAAGCTGCGAAGAGACGTCATTGATGTGCTTCAGTAGGTTTGATATTCTGTGCAGCTTGCCATCGCGGACGGGGTCTGTCTGCTCCGGGTCCATGACACTGAAAAAGGCAAGGAACGCAAAGAAACGGCTCCTCGGCATGATCTTCGGAGGAATGAGACCAGAAAATAATTCGGAGGTGTTCCAATACAGATGAAGGCGAGGCAACTCAACAATTCCCATGTAAATGAGCATTGCAATGCACTTCATCACTTCATCGGGACTGAAGTTCTTCCACGAGCCGTCTCTTTCCGCGTACGTCTGCCTCTCTAAAATATGCATCCACGCATATTTGTTCGTGTAGTTGCAGATCATGCTTATCACCTGCGTGGTGAAAAACAACTGGAAAAAATCGACCGCCCGGACGAAGCGCCATGCATTACTCCGGAGCGCGCCGCCGACTTCGACCCCTGGGTTTCGTCTCGGCAGAAACTGTATGCGCTTGACAGATGCAGGCAAGGAATCATGTCCGTAGAGCGTTGAGACCCTGAAAATGAGTAAAATTGCTATGAGTACACGCTCCGCCACTTGTAACCACTGATTAGTCAACAAAGTGTGCGGCACGCATACAGCAAACACTCACCTGTCGGACGTTGCGGTTTGACTTGACGCATCCTCGTCATCGGTGCCAAAATCTGATGAGTCAACATCTTCTCCAGACTCACTGCTGCTGATTACATCCTCAAAATCGACTGTTGATGAGCTGGATTCGCGAGAAACGTGTCGTCTTTTGGGAGCGTCTATGCGTGATGACGACGCCATGATCGGTACGCGCACGCCGCAACCGGAAACTTATCGCCGCGAGAAAAAACTTCTCCGCAGCAAAAAACAAGCAAAACATTGCAGGTCCCTTCGTGTGTTTCTCACTTTCTAACCTAGATGGCGTTAGGTGCCCGTAAACTGCACAGCGGTGCGAGAATTCAAATTTGAAATGCATCGTTCAAATTCAACGATTTGAATAGGCGCGGTAGCGAAAGAGTTAAAATCAAAGTTCATCATTGCTACTTGAACGATTCCCGCCCCCCAGCATTTTTTATTTTTTCATGCTCATTCAACAGCAGTTCTAACATGCGGAGGGATGTTATTGTATTATCGACTTCCAGGCAAAAGAGCGGGTAAGTGTGACCGCTTGGCTTGGGCCTAATCGCCGCGTTAGGCGCCGCGTCGCGGAGCTGTTGACCGCCTGGCAGCCAACTTGCCGCTTCGGGCATCCCGGTATTCAGCTGTGGAGACCGCCTTTATTGCATCTGCTCTTCGAAACAAGTGCATCACTGATATTTTTGGGCAAAAAAAAAAAATTGTGTTTTCACTCGCAACTTTTTTAAAAGCTGTGTTTCACTTAGTACGAACTTCGGGGCACAGCTAACGGATGCCGCGTCAGGCTCAAGTTCGTTATAAACGGGCTTGACTTTAGCTTGTAGGTGTGATTTGAGGCAAGGCAGGATAAAGTACTTTTTTAAGCCAGCCTGAATGCAATGAATTTTACTTTTTTGTAAAAACAAATTTTCCGGACTGTTCAATTTTTAGGACTATTTTTCGGTCTCCTCCAGGTCCAAAAAAATCAGTCGGCGACTTTGTCATATTTGGCTTTGCTAGTTTGATCTCATTTCTGTCAACTTTAAATATATAGCTCATTTCACAGTGCAATTAATAGCCAACTATTGTTTGTTTCTTGATATTTTCATTGGTGATTATTATAAAACATTTTTTGCAATAAATAACATTTGAGACACTTCACCAGTCACTTCACTCCGAGACTTTTATGTCATATTTTACCATCTCGTTCTATAGTACCAATAGATCCTCCAAACTACCATTTTTTTCTTCCTAGAAATTCACTACAAAATGTAAAGTCATTTCTATCACTGTTTTCATCACCTTGAACTGGTATATAAACTAGGTAAGCCAACAGAGAATGAAGACGAGATAGGCACAGGGGACATATTTGTGGCTTTTAGCAGTAGTGCAGTAATTCTGACACAAATGGAAAGCAAATAAAGTTCAAGGAAGAATGGTACGGACCAGACCTACAATCTTCGTAGCACATCTGATGCTTGTTTGTTCTGTTTTTGTAATCCTTGGGCATGTTAGCCGGCATAGCTCGTAGCCATGCCAGCAAGTTTGGAACACTTTTCGCCAGCTGGCATCGTGTAAAACGCTAGCACAAAGTGTTTCCTGCTCTATGCCGTCTGAACGTTTTTTTATGCATGCTGTTTTAAGCATACAGTCTATTGCTGTTCTCGCCTCATCAGTGTGGCCTGCATTTGGTATTGCAGGGTTGGCAGTGATCATGGAAGTGCCAAAAGACCACGGCTGGATCCAACCAAGTTGGCGAACGGCAGTACTCCTCTGAGGTGAGTGTTGAGGTGATGCGGAGCTTCGCGCTGCGGTCGTCTTGAATCGGTCTACAGTGGTATTCAAAACAGAGAGTGTAATGAACTAATAATTTAGGTGGAGATTGTTATGTATGCATACCTGCCCACTCTTGAATTTTCGTAAAATGTATGAATTTCAATCTCTCTTACAAATGTGCAAACTTTATTTTAATATTTACAGAAAATATTTTATTTTCGATTAAATAAAGTTGAATATCTTTTAAGTCTCGGCCTTCGCGATAAGCTTAGGCAGGTTGCTGTAGCCGAGTCGCAGAGGCCACGGAAATGGCATTAGGTTACTCAGTCACACCTGCCTTGAAAATGCTTCGTTATATCCGAAAATTTGTTGAACCTGTATTCGTAACACTGTATCTATGACAAATCTATTGTTCCTTTTCTTTGTTGTAACAGATAATTCGTTATATCCATGTTCGTTATATCAAGGTTTGAGTACGAGAAGACAGTGTGTACTTTGTTATCAGCAGCAGCTTCATCGTTTAGCATATCGACTAGTTTAGGCAACTAAGGACTTCTTTCATCTTTTCTGGGGATGGCTATGAATATATACCATAGATAAATTTCCCTTTTTCTATGTCCATATCATCTCTGCGCATCTGCAGACATGCGGCAGTGGGCATTGAGCGCAGGCCGGACTTTTCGTCGGTTAGGACTTTTCGTCTCTTTCTGTATGACCGACTGCCGCGTCGGACTGCTCTTTTATACTCGACTGGTTGTTTTCGAGCGCTCCTGAGGCTTTAGACAATTTGTGTAAAATAGAAACAAAGCATCACTACTTGATAAGGAAGGAGGAAAATTACTTTCATATCTGGTTGTTCTTGTAGAGCATTAAAGCTGCCAAGTTCGCCACTTTTAGAAACAGTTTGAGCATTCATACTACTGCCCAACGTGCCATAAACTATAGCGGATCCGCAATGCAATGGCAGGCTCGAAGCCGCAACAGTACTACCAAGTGTTTCTGAAATGGCGCACGTACCTGTCAAGTCACCTAGACTTTCTAGAAGGCTCCAGGATTTCGACCGTTTCTTATGTTCGTGCGGTTGGCTAAAAAATCTCCTGGAAATCGAAGTTTTTGTGCGTGATCAGGTCGCTTCCAACTCGGTCTGATCCAGGCTTTTCGGGAAACCATCGCATTATGTTGACCAGTTTAGGAAGCGTTGATGTAAGCGTACAGTAGTCTCAGTGGTACGAAATTTACTGATATGAATTTGTGAAGCTCCCCAGCTGAATTCTACTGTCCAGTGGGACCAAAAATCGGAGGCTCTGAATACTTTTCCTTGTCGTGACAGATTATACAAATTTCTTACCAAGCCGTCAAGTGATGGCCGAGAGCAGTATGCTGGAAGCTTTGAAAGTATGCGCGCAGCTAGCTCACACACTGTCAAAACTGTGGCTATCGTTTGTCACTACAGCTGGTCGAAACCGCGGTCATTCTGGGCACAATCTTGTATGACGACGACGAAGATGGCAAAACTGTGCCTGCACATCTTACCCCATCAGTGACGCAGCTTTCCTCAAATGCTGTACACAAACACCGTGGTAGGTGTGATCATATATTGCAACTGTTGATATAGTTTTGAACGCACGTGTGTGACCAGCGCTGGCGGACTGAAAACAGAGCTACTAATTGGCGCGACCGCTGTGACATGATTGGCTACAAGCTCCAACGGTACGTGGCAACGCAGCTGTAGATGAAAGGCAATAAAGTTGTGAGAAAGCCACAAAGCATTTCAGTGTCCCTGTCAATCTTTACTTATGACTATGGTGGAGCAAACTTGCACACTTACAGTAAAAGCTGGTTAATTCGAACCGCAAGGGGAAGCCGCCTCAGTTTCGAATTAACGAAAGTTCGAACTAACGAAAGTGAAGAGCAACAATAGTACACTGCAAGTAGGGCATAACAATTTATTTTTTGAAACATTCTGTGATCGCAGTCTGCCTTCTTTCCTTGAAGGCGACAGCCAGCACTTTTTGCTCTAACGAGCAAATTTGGCGGAAGGCCTCTTCTCCGCCTTCTTCAAAACTTAAGTAAAGACGGGCGGCATTCAATGCGGCCATGACTTCCGTAGCAGAGGGCTTCGTCCTCCTCCCCATCATCGTCACTGGCAGCGACAGGTTCTGCACTCCTCACCTGACATAATATGTCGCCATCTGTGAGTGCACCACCACTGCACTTCAGTCCACATCGACATAGTTCGCAAAGCAGACGTCTATCAAAACGCCCGCCATGTGGGCAGTGACACCGTGTTCGAGCACTGGTGGCTCGTAAGCTTGCAGAGCTTGGGTGCTGAAGCCACAGTGGCGAAAGCAATTTGCTATCGTAAGCGCTGTCACTTGCTCCCAAGCACGCACAAGCATGTGTAGTGCACTTAGGAGCGTCACTTGGTAGTTATTGCTCAAAATAATTTGTTCCAACATATGACGCCGATAAAGATTTTAAATTTCTAATTACACCCTGGCCCATGGGCTGCAGTACCGCTGTCGTGTTTGCTGGAAGGAAGGCCAGCTCAATGGCCTTAGTCTCAACGTTGACTTTATGAGCCGAACAGTTGTCCACAAGAAGCAGTACTTTGCGGCCACAGCGTTCGAACTTCTTGTCAAGCTTCCCCAACCACTGCGCAAACAGTTCCCCCGTCATCCAGGCCTTTTTGTTGGCCGCGTAGTCTGTTCGGAGGGACCGGATGTTCTTGAAGCAACGAGGACTTCTTGATTTGCCTATCACAAACAGGGGCAACTTCTCGGTCCCAGTCATGTTCACAGCAACCATCACTGTGATTCATTTTTTAATTTTCTTCCCTCCCGTGCACTTGTCGCCTTTATACGTGATAGTTTTGGCGGGCAGCAATATGAAAAATAAGGCAGTTTCATCCGCATTAAATATGTCCTGCAGAGAATACTTCTCCATGTAGCCTTGAAGCACTTCGGAACACCAACCTTCACATGTTTCCATGTTGACGGCGTTCATTTCACCTGACACAGCACTGAAAACGAGGTCGTAGCGCTCACGAAAACGGTGCAACCAACCACCTGAAGCAGCGAAGTCGTCATAGTCTAGCTGCAGGGCGAAGTCCGCTGCCTTTCTGGGCCACTCGGTGGTATGTCCTGCGAACGCATTTCCTTTATCCAAATGAGAAGCGCTTTCTCGAGGTCAGGATACTTTGTGAACTTCTGCCTCCTATTTTTTATATAAGTAGATAGCGTCGTTTTCGGTATCCCATGCTTTTTCTTGATACAATATCTTGCTTAGGCAAGAGTCCAGCGTCCACTTCCCCCAGGATATCAGCTTTCTCCTGAAGTGTTTTAGCACGGTATTTGCCGCAGGCACACGCCATCAAGCCGGAGCAGCAGAATCGCGACAGACAGGAAGCTACTACCGGCGCTATCGCAACAAACGTTAGCCGAGGCCTAACACCAACACAAAGGATCGCGACAGTCGGAAGCTACTCCCAGCACCAACAACCGAGGTGTACGACGCACGCCCGAGACAGACTGCAGAGAAGGCTGGGCGAAGCTACGACGCACCCGTGTGCTGGTCATGTCATCTGTCCTCTAACAGTGACCCCTACGCAGGATTTTCAAAGGCTCCGAGATTGGCGCTTAAAAAAAATCTTGGAGGTTATGTAGGACGGAGAGCAGGCAGCCGCCGAGAGAGAGAGAGATTGTGGGGGAGGGGGGGGTTAAAAGTAAGTGGCCCTATTTTCTGCACTCTGGACTCTGTGCCAATCTCTCCGTTTTTCTCTCCCCTCCCTGTCAACGCCACCTCGTAACTTGGCAGCCGCCCTATCAAGTGACTAGCCAAGCCGCCGGCGCGTAATTAGAATTATCTGCGGCGGAACCTACTTGCGTTCGAATTAACGGGCTTTTTTATTCATAGGCTTGTATGAAGCTTGGCTGGACCATAGCTTACAGTTCGAATTATCCATAAATTCAAATTATTGAAGTTTGAATTAACGAGCTTTCACTGTAGTCTTCAATTGGCCTCAAGGTAAGCTTTAGTGCACACTTTTGGGGCAACCGGTGGCCCTTATGGGTCAGTTCAGACGCATCCCACAAGTACGTGGCTTGAAAAAAATTTTGCTAGTTTTTTTTTTTTTTATGCAAAAGAAAAAGTCCTAGAGAATTCGCAGTGGAGAATTCAAGCGAAAATGGCAGCGCAGCCAGAAAACTCCGTCCGCGCCCGCCGAAAACGTTTTCACATTCGTTCTGCCCCTCGTATACATGCCACCCTCGCCGCCGCCATCGCCGCTTGAGAACTCATTCCATTTTGCCCGGTTCCTGATCACTGAAGTTTGTACCGAGTTATAATTATGCATACAAGGCACTGAAAATAAGCTGTTTACACCTTTATCAACGTTATTTCGGAAGACACGCCAGCCGAAATGACACGAGCGGACACAGTGGTGGCGGCGAATTCAGCCGGTAGTGCAAAAGCAAGACAGGTTCGGACAAGCTGACTCGTTGCTGCTGCACCTTCTTCTACTTCCGGTGTTAGTGATCTTAATCCAAACTAGGCTCTCGACGACCGCGTCCCTGTAAAGGCCGGGAGCTTTGGCGTGCCGCGCGGGTAGTTCGCGATAGCGACAGCGCCGACGTGATCAACCGCTGATGTTTCGCCACCATGTTGATTTGCGGCTGGTTGTGGACATCACGTGGTTTGAGAGATAGAGCAGCCGGTAAAGCCAAAGCCGTGAAGCAAGAAGGCGATACTATGCCATCGTGCGGCGGGAAAATTGGTCTCGGACAGATTTTTTCGCGTCGGCCTCGCGGCATGTTTTTGCCGCGTTGTGCCGCCGGCATGCAGCAGTCACTAGGACATTCGTATCATTAGGGGTGGCTGGGGAAACCATTCGTATAACATGGAATCACTCTGTATTTCATATAACGTAGTTCATCCAAAACAAGCTTAAAATTTGTATCGCGAAATTCGCATCAGTCGTAATCGTATCGTCGAGATTCTACTGTAGCAATCTCGTTGCATTTGTTTGTGGCACTTCTTGCGTGTGGTTAGGTGCATTTTTAATCCCTATGAGAAACTCTACTACAGTGTTTATAGATCAACACTTCTTGCCTTTGCGTGTTCTGCTAGAGTGCCAGGTTACCATACATCCATTGTATAGGCTTTGCGGGTCATGGACAGCGTTGTATGCGCAAAAGTAGATAATTTTTCATAATGTGATTTGTGCTGTAAAGTTGTTTTTCTTTTTGTGTGTTTTTATGAGGTCACTTTGCCACAGCAAATTACTGTTGTAGTGAAGCGTACTAAGAATGAGAAGGAACCTGTAGCTTTGACGGAAACCAGCACATTTTTCTCCTTTTGTTGCGCACATGCTGTGCATAAATGTCTTGGGCTTCACAAACCAACGTCGGCCTTACCTCGCGTTTTCCTCAACTTCCTGTACTGTCTACATGCGTTATAAAGGCACAAAAATGGTAACATGGAGAAAGATTAGGGCAAGACTGGTTTATGAATGTTAGTCTAATTTGTTTATTTTGTGCAATAAAAATTTAAAACCGTTAAGAAAAACTTAACCGCACCGCACACAGAAGCACCGCTTTGCGTCGCCACAAACTCTAGGAAAAGCTGAGGTTGGTTTGTGAATACGGCCTTAGTCTTTCAAAAATGGCAAAGATGACTATAGTTGCATTATGTGCAAGCTGTGTGTGCTCATGATTCTAGGAATGAAGGGCTACCCACACGTGTAATTTTGTGCTTTACTTATCAATCATTTGTGAGAATGAAAGCGTGATCAACTATATAAGGAATGGCGATACCTGTTCTCTTCCTGTTTAGGAGTGTGGACAGACATCTTAGCCAATGAAAGCCCAGAGAACGTATGAGGTTTCTTATCAATATCGTAATTATTCTCACTTAAATTGAAAGAAATTAAAGTGGACGAAACATCTCCCTTTCCGTCCGTGGGATTCAAGATCGCTACCCCCTCCAAACCCGCACCTAAGTGCGCGTGCAGGTTGTTTGATGCTTCCATTCTTGCGTGCTGTGACTGCAGGAGCACCCCAGAGACCAGCGGCTTGCTGGACCCGAACAGCAGCGATCACGTGGTGGCACTGACGCAGCTGCGTGAGCAGGTATCCTCCCTGCAGAAACAGCTGAGCCTGAAAGACCAGCAGCTGCTTGCCAAAGACAAGCAGGTCGGTTTTTATTTGCTGCTCCGCACTTACACGAGTTCTCTTTCATACTCTGACAATTTAGGCGTGACGAGTCCGTTATGTGAACATTAATTTTTATTTAAAATTAGCCCTGTGTTCCCAAGTGATACGTCTTTCTGTGGGCCACCCTTGTGTTTGTACTGTTGGAGCCTACCTCACAGAGGATGGTGACCCCTTCAGCCCTGATATCATCACTGACAGAGGAGAAAGAATCTCCTTTGTCAAACTTCAAAAGAGCTGGCACAGCTTGCCAGGCTGTCAGATGACCTCATTTGTTTCACTTTTCCTGTGCTAGTTTACATCTATCGTTTTACACTTTAGGGAATTTGGTTGTGATATCATTGTGGCCATTACGTGAAATCTGCTGCCCATTCTGGGATTTAGTTTCAGTGTCTTGTTTTTTTGGTTATTCAAAATTATTTAAGAGTTCCTTAGTGAACTTACCATGGAATCTCCTACCTCTTGTCAGTGCTGTTAAAAATACTGTTTTAAAACTGCTGTATCCTGATTGGTTAAAAAAAAAACAACACCAGAGCTCTCCTCTAATGTGCAAGCTATTGCATTCAAGCACTTGGGATCCCAACTTTGGATGTATGCGTGGCACAAGGTCTATTTTATGTCTGCATCTTGTCCTGCAGTACTTCTGTCATGTTTTGTGCCGGTTTATAGCACGGCCGAAACTGTGCACTATCTGGAGTCTGCATTATGCGTGGGCATTTGGATTCACTTTGAAAGTGTAGATCCTTTGTATGCTCTATTAGACTTTACTTTTTTCGGTTTCAGATTGCGGAGCTCAAAGCTCACATGTCTTCAGATGAACGCAACGCTCGAGAAAAAATGCAGGCGGAGAAGAAGAAGCATTCGGAAGTCGTTCAGGACCTTATGGTGGGAACTCTTTGTTAGTTTGTTTTACTTTTTGCAAGTGTGATGGACGTCTCGGCTGCTTAAATAAAACGCTATTACCAGGCTCCATTCAAACATTACTGATAGGCTGCTGTACAAGAGAATGCTGAAAAATCCAGGATATAGGTCAACCCTCGACTTCTGCCACTAAAACTTGGAAAAAAGATTTGCACCTTTAACGTGAAACAAAACAAGTTTCGACTAGTGCAGTCGAAATGTCATTTATTTACATGTGTATAGACTTCCGCATGGAAGAAAATTAATATATGGGCTCAAGCATTATCTTTGTAAAATGTCACCATTGGTCTAGGCAACCTTACTTTATATACAACTTTGGGGTTATTGGTAGCAATCATGGCACGAGCATAGCTCCCAGATAAACTCCACAACCTTTGTCTCCAGCTTTAGATATGCTGCGGTCAGGCACAAAAACGGTCTTGCTTCTGATGACTGCATGTTGTAATGTGATCCTTTAGTGTACCCAGTGATGAATGCTTCTGTGGTGCACTTGATCTGCCCTCCAAAATTGATGGTAGCCATACGTGCCAGAAGCAACAAAGAAAAAGGATTATCTAATCTCGCCATATCCAGAGTTTAGAGCAGTGAGAACGTCTGTGCAAAGATAAACTTTTAGTTATTGTTCGTGACTCAAGGCTCCTTCTTGAGGTCACGGGTGCTAGCATCGCAGCACATCTTTCGCTGCACTGCCAACCAGCTTTCTTCGTGCCATTGCAAAGTCAATCGCTGTTTTTTCTTGCACGGTACAGTAAACTGTCATTGGCCACCAGTCAATAGCAAGAAAAAAAGGCAGCTTGGAGCCCAAGCAGATATACAAAAATACCACACACAAAAAAACAGTCAAAATTGGGCCGCCCACGGCACAAGGCTAGTTGTAAATAGAGCAACTTCGATAATAGGAATAGAGGCAGTTGACTTCATTATCCCATAGTGGCCTGACTTCTGAAGCTTTTCTGCCAGTGACTGGTATATAAGACATGGTCTGACTTCTCTTGACTATTTTCTGAAATAAAATTTGACCTATATTCCTGTTTTTACGATATTTAAAAACAGTACATCGGTTTTTACACGCTAACTTCTAAATTTTTCCAGAGTTTTGTCCGAGAAAGTTTGTTCTGTTGTACCTATTGCTACTGCTATCATAATTTTGTGTGTGTGTGCATGCATATTTGCACGTGTGTGGAAGCTGTTTAACGTTGCGCATATCTGCAATTTTTACTTTTCCTAAATTTGACCGTTTTCTATATTTTATATTGTGTATCTAATAACTTTTGAGCTTTTTTAGGAGTCTCCTCTTTTCCACTTTTAACCTGTCAGCATTTGTTTTAGTACAGTAAATGTAAAAGGAATGTTCCCTCTAATAACTTGCTCAGAAACTAGCATGGGCTGAACTTGTTCATAGGCGGTGAGATAAAAATACATCTAGCAGTTTTGCCGGCAACTTTCTCAAGCGTCTGTATGCATGCATCTATTTCAGAACAAGCTGCTGACGTTGCAGAAACAGATTGCAGCCTAAGGCGAAGAGCAATCGGAAGAACACAACAGCGACAATAGACAGCCCCTCTTCCCTGATCACGTGACGGAAGTCTCTTGCATCTCGTCTCCCACTCTCTTTTACCCGGTCTGAATGGAACAAGTGGCAGTCATTATCTGATTTCTCCGACATCACTCCATTATATTGCTCTTCTCCTGCCCTTCTCTCCCCCCCCCTCCATTTATCAGGAGGCGAAATCACGTCTCTGTATGTTTACTTTTGTTTCAACACTTGTAGCAAATGTGCTGGATTTTGTGATGAGCGATGTGCAACCCACATTATGGTTAGGTGCCGGTTCTCAAGTCATGTTCTAAGCTTTGGTGATTTTAATGGCAGTGGAGTACTTGAACGTTGCAAGGCCTAGCTCGCGGACTCTTCAGATGCAGTATCTCGGACCCACCCGGCCTTAACAAGTGCAAGATGAACAGGCTCACCCCTCCCCCCCCCCCTTTATTTCACCCCAGGGATATATGATAGACCCTTTAAACTATGGACCTTTGCATAGTAATCGTTAGCAGATTAGGCAACTAGCACAACATGTACACATCCAACGTCCACCACCCAAGCGTAATCAACACATTCACATGAGATTATACCAATTTGCAAATGTGTTCTGTCACCACTTTGGAGACACGATGCCTCGCGTTAACGTGCGCATCTAGTGTGTGGCAGCACCGTTCACTTTGTGTATTGTTGCATTCTTACCTGCGGCTAGGACTTATGTGGATCTGATTATCAGTCCAGCAACACTCGTGGTAATAAAGTTAGGTTATCCTCTCTACAGTCATAATATGACATTAACTGTAGCTGCTAAATTTGCGGACTTAGCTGAAGACGGTTGTTCTAAGTTATTTAGTGTGAGGATTTTTCTTGATAGTTGCAACAATTAGGTTTGTAGAGGTATCAGGGCTTTGAATGTCTTGATTTCTTATCTAAGTAGTGAGTGGGAGTTGGAATTTTCATTTATATGACTTGTAAGTCACGTTTGCTTGCATGTGTTCGTGACAACTAAGACTGAGATATAGTGTTGAGAGCGGAGCCACCTGTTTGGGCCACTGATTGAAATGGAGCGTAGTTATGGGCTGTTCTTGATTAGGTAATTCTGAGATTCACGTGGCCGAGAAAGTTTGAAATATTATTGAGGAGGGTGGTGGTACTCCATTGCCATATTCAGATACCCTTGATTTGTTTTTAATGGTGGCAAGTCAACACCTGGTAATTCGGTTGGTGAAAGTCCATCGCCTTTACTGTCACTACTGGCAATCTGTGTGTTTATATAGTCCTTAACTGGAGCTCTTGGACTCTCTTCATTCGAATGTTGTTCTAGTGGAAAGTCCATGTATCCACACACACACACGAGGTGTAGGTTCGATTACGTGAAATGATTATTTAAGAACGCTCCCTCCTTTCTCTCTCCGAAACGTTGAGATCTGGATTCGAAGGTCCCTACAGTCCACATGGTGTTTTTATTTTCTTACAAAGTCGTTTTTATCTGTTTCAGACTGCATGTGTTTCTCAACAAAATGTCGAAACCATCTCCATTCTTGTTTTTATACTTTTTATGAAACGTTCTCGTTTAAGTAGAATATGTTTTGCTCTAAGCAGACTGGCAGGATGTGAATCTAGAAATAGTTTGAACGTGTTGTGGTGGTGCTTTCGGTGAGTGAAGTAAAGGTACCGAGAGATGCACTTAAAAAGCGCTTTTGCGGCGGCTTGCGATTTGCCCCTGTGATGCTGCCAAGATTGACTGCAGGCGACCGTGAAAGCGCCATTGAAGCAATTTCGAGCAACCAAGTATCACACCCACCAAAAAGCCCTCCTTGGAGTGGAAATCAGAACTGGTTTTGTGTGAGTGTTAAGTGTGTTAGCATGTGCCATGCATTGAGAAATTTGTGTTTTGCAACTGCATGTGCCAGTCTGCTTAAGCAGTCATCTTTTTCAGTTTGCAGCATTGTACATTCAAAAAAATGGCAAAAACAATAAATTTACTCGCCAAAAACTGCTTTTGTGTTCCTTAGGTGGAAACCTGTTTAACGCACACACACTTCGGGATACCAGCAAAGGTATCGGAAACTGAAACTGCCTTCAATCGTCCTGGGCAACTCTAAAGGGCGTGCTAACAGCTCCCACTGTAGGGGCCCTGCGACACGAATTGAAAATGCTGTTTATATCATTCCTTGTGTTACAGTATAATATGACAGTATCGTAGTGGAACAAGTGGACACGCTGCTATGTTAGAATATGGCAGTTTTGAAGTGCAACGATGATCACTAGCAGTCACATTTTAATGGAAACGAAATGCCCGAGCTCCACGTACTGCGTCTGTTCACCTTAAGAAGACCAGATGGTCAAAATTGACGGAGCCCCAGATAACACCAGAAACAAGGTATTTAGGATGGTATTTCAATGAGAAACCACCATCTGCTTCAATAAGTTGCACGCAACGGTCATTTTGTATATAGCAACTGATGCTTGGTTATGCGAAAGTTTCTCCAGTGATTAAAACTTTTTGCGACACCGGCAGTGTAACTAGCTGGTGCATTTATTTTCTCGTTTCTGATGTTCTTCTAAGGAGTTGTTGCGTAGAATCTGCTGTCTCTAAACTTGAGTAATCAAAAAAAAAAAGGAAAATCAGACTACTTTGTGGCTGTTGATTTCTTCAAGATTCTGAGGGTGAAATTTTCAGTGAATAGAGGTTATTGGCAATCAACGGGTAACAAACATAAATTGCGCTGATTTGGGCGAGTTTGTTTTTACTTGGTTACATGCAGTATGACTGAGATGAAGTCTGCTCGTAGATACAAATTGCGCTCATTTGTGTCAAGTCGCGGCGTAAACTGCACATATGCAGGATGTCTGCACCGTAGAAAGCACATTGTGACATGCTACTGCTTTCGTAAAATGGTGTCTGGAAACGCTGCCAACGAAATTTGTGCAATGTATTCTCCTCCGAGTGTTTAACTGCTACATACAGAATTGTGGGATGTTGCTAAATTGCAGAAGTGTTAACAAGGTTCAAAATGTGTAGGGCGAGTTAAACTAGCCTGAGTACACGATGCACCACACTATAGAAGTCTGTGCGCGTGTGTACGTCTGAGCGCATGTTCTTTTGCCTTAGAAACTGTATAGCTCAGCTTGCTTCTTTATAGTTTTACCTTGGATGAAGCTCCTCGAAAGTATATTTGTGTACTCAACAGCACTCATATAGGAATCTTGTATTGTATTCAACAAGATAGCAGTGTACAAAACTTTTCTTGAGACCGACAATATGCTTGACATGGCAATGCTGCATCCCCATAACAGTAAATTACTTCCAGAATTCAAGATTAAGAAGCCACAATAATACTAATTACCTCATTGCATGGCCTACGACAATGCATTTATTGTAGAATTGAAGTTTCTACAATTGTGCATTGGCCTGCAACTGTTGCTCCATCCAGCAGTCAAATGCAGTCTTTGACATCTCCGACAGCAAAAAATGAGGCATTTCTATTATCTTAAATCCAACATGCCGTAACTGACGCAATTTCATGGTCTCGATACCCAAAAGCTTGTTCATATTCATGCAGTATGATCCTGGCCCGTGCACAACTACAGCATATGAAACTTTTGTGCCACTTTTGACCGGTCGCCATGCACCATTCGCCAACTCCAGTTCACACTTTGACAGTTCCAACTCTCCTCTCTGTTCAACACAAAACAAGATGTCGGGAAAGTGATGGTGTGGGAGTGCACGCTTGACGGTGCACACGTCGCCAAACCGTGTTCGCAGCCGATTCGCAATTTGAAGCGTAACCTGCTCCCTGTGGTGCAACCCTTTTGTTCCTTCATCAATGTCGCGTCCCATGACATGGCGTTCAGTCTGTAAGCTCTTGAGAACGTGAGGACTTAGCATCGGTCCAGTGTAGCAGGGCAATTCAATTCGCACCGAGCTCTGGAGTGCCTCAGCATGAAAGCTGACATCCTTGTGCCTGTGACTACCATACACACGATCATCATTTAATGCCAGTTGCAGCAAATCGGCAAAGTATATACCAACAACTGCCAGATACCACAGTGCCGACACAAATGTGTGATGGTGATGTTCAATTTCTGGCCTCCTACATTGTTTCAACAGCTCGTGTAAAATTGATCTGTAGTCTAACCCTTCAAGGCTATGGTTGAACAGTGCAACAGCTTTCAGTGTTCTTGTGATCTCCTTCAACCGAATGGTTGGCATCTCTGCCATCAAGTGCTGTAAAGCAGAGTCGAGCAGAACGGGATGGTAACTCTTAAGTGCAGTTGCCAGTGTCGTTACATGCGCCACGGTGGTTGGAGTCCACTCTACGACACTAGGTTCGCAGGCTGTCAGAGCCTTCACCCAGACGGATGTGTCATGAGCAGTCCGGCTGTAACGAAGTGCTTTCGCTAATGCACTAATGGTGACACTATCCGCCGTCGCTGCATTTTCTTCCAACGTCTTCACGACGCGTGCCATCAGCCGTTTGTCCTCGATTAGCTCTTGCGACTTGAAAAAGCTTTGACACGCCAGTCCGACTTCAGCCACTGTGAGCTCGTCGAAACACGACACAAGTCTTTCTTCAATGACTGGCTTGATGTGTCGCACCATCCGTCGCTGCAAATTCGTGAAGAACAGGTACTGAATCAGCTCCCGGGCAGTCAGCTTGTTCATGGAGCGACTGACAATATTGAGCATGGTTCTGTTGTACCTCGAGATCCTGCTGAGCCGCAGATGATAGAAACAGTCCGCCAGCAGAAGCTGACGATGTTTGTCCCATCGAGAACATCGTGCGCTGCATTCATTATCCAGCGCGTTCCACAGGTGCTTGAAATGCGGAGTTGTGGTCGCTTCCGTCTGAGGCCACAAGCAAAGGCCTGTCAGGGCGCACGTTACGCCATCGTCGGATGTCGCAGGTAAGCTAACCACGACACTCTCTATGATCGGTTTGTGCTCCCTATTTTCAATGCATGAGCTGCGTTGGTCCGCGCGCACGGAAAGCTCGGCGAATCGACGCACGGAGTCGTCTACGCCGGGGATCGCAGCTTTGAGCAGTTCGCGAACGCTGTCCTTGTTTGGTTGCCTCATAACGGTGCGCTTCAACTCAGGCCGAGTTTCTAAAATTTCGTGAAAGTGCTCGTTTTCAAGCTCGCGATAAATTTTGCCGTGCAGCGCTCGCCGAAACACCAAACACTCGCACATCCAGCACATCGCGCTCGCGAACCGCGGGTTTTTAAGCATCGTGGCATGCATCGCGCACCTCCGACCATGATCACGATGCTTCAGAGTTTTGAGTACATGCGCGCCCAATGACTGCGTATACTGTAAAGGCCACAATCGCTGTCAACGATACGAGATAACACAGCAGTTTAGCGCATGGTCTAGATTGATGGTCTTTTTGGTCATGCGCCGTGCACTTGCATTGCAGAACACCTACCGTCGTGTTTGTGTCCATACGGCTTCGGATTTGACTTAGAGCTCGTGTTACGAAGAAACCCAACAAAATCCGAAAGAGTTAAAAAAAATACTCAAACGAGAATGTTCGAGACACGCACTCCGCATTTTGGAAATTCGTTCTTTGGTCTATGGGTGCTACGCCTTAGCAAGGAAGCTAATAAAACATGTTAGCCCAGGCATAAAGCTCTTCTCGTGTATCCCAGCCAGGTCCGTATGGTGGCTCGTTTCTGGCTTGGCGTACACTAGCTTGCAGTTTGTGGCTAATTTGTTTCAGGCACGGACCATAGCACGGAGCAAGGAAAGACCTTTCCTTCCTTCGTGGTTTCAGAAATTATTGTCGCTTGGAGACATTACGGAAAGTTTTTTTTTTTTTAGGGGGGGGGGGGCGAAGCTTTTTAAAGAAACCCTAAAGGCAACTTTAGGTCGCAGTTGATCGTTGAAACAGCGGTTCAGAAACCTCGTACTGTTACTTTTGTGCCTAGGAAGGGCCTATTTTGAAATAAAATCACGTTTAGTGGTTCGCATCGGGTTACTTAGCGCACTTCAAACTACCTGCCTCAAGAAGCGGACCGATAGGACCGACTCACGTCATTGTTGCCGTGCACAACATTGTCCGGCTTTACTGCGCAAGTAGCAGCAGACCACGGAGGAAGGAACCGAAAACAGCGGGAGCCACAGCAGCAACAACGACCTTTTATCAATTTTCCGCCGTTGGCTCCAAGATTGCAGCCGTTTGTGGTTCAACTGGGCCCCGCTAGATGGCATTACCTACCCAATAAAAACTGAATTTTTGAAGCACTACGTGAAAATTGAGTTTTTGAATCACTCGCGCCATTCCCCATTGTAACGTCCGGCGGTTCTTTATTCCATGAATGAAACAGAAACGAACATGCAGTGCGGTTTCGGTCGCTGGTTCGTATCCCGGCTGCGGCGGCTGCATATTTCCGATGGAGGTGGAAATGTTGTAGGCCGTGTGCTCAGATTTGGGTGCACGTTAAAGAACCCCAGGTGGTTGAAATTTCCGGAGCCCTCCAGTATGGCGTCTCTCATAATCATTTGGTGGTTTTGGGACGTTAAACACCACATATCAGTCATTCCTGCATAGGGTGGTTAGCACGTTCACTCGTCTTCGTTTTCTCCGAGGATATGTCAACGGCATCAACATTTTTCGGCAAATGCCCCATTGTGAGTACGAGCCATCTGTGAAGGATCATCATCATCATCATCATCGGTGTAGCGCGCACAGTGTCTAATGCGCGAGCACTGGTACATGGCACTGTATCGCTAATAGGCGAAGATGAAGAAAAAGACCTTCACACTCTGCATTCGTTTGGTTATCAGGTGACTTATCTTTCTTTAGGGAATCAACGTCTGATATTCCACTCACTCCAGTAGTCCCCCCAAAGCGATTGCTTGCTGTCGGCAACGGTAGTGTCAATTAAACGCGGGGAAGTGAGTAGCAGCGTTCGAAAATCGTCGTGCCTCGATGTCTCAGCCGTGGCATTCCATGTTTACCGACAGTGAGGAAGAGAGCGAATCAACGACGAGTGTTCACGCGAGGTATGAAAACAAACCACCCGGCAAATCATCGACAGCATCGACTCCGGCATCGGTGGAGACTCCGAGCCAGCAGCACTTGAGTCCACTCGACAGCGATGCCACGCCTACACCCGATACCACTCAGGACAATGTCCCTGCATTGGCACCACAACAGGGTGGCTGCGATGCTCTCGGTTATAGCTTCGCCAAACTCATTAGCTCCTTGACGGACGCCTTGAACGCTTGCTGCGGCACGTCTCCGCCACCAGCTCCGCACGACAGAAATACTGATCCAGGAGGCAAAGATGGCGAGGTGAGTGAGGCAACCGAGCTGAAGAATCACGACACCGAAAAACCCGTTGCCGGGGAAACTGCCAAGAAGGATAGCGTTGGCGATTCCACTAGATCTCGCAGCTTCCTCGATGACCTCGCCATGGATCACAGGTCTCCCGCGGAGCTACTAGCGGTCGAACTGCGTGACAGCATTGAGAAAGAGATGGAAGAGAAGCTCCTTCAGTACCGAATGCTGTGGCAAGCTGGTGAACTTTCCGACCCCGCCGCATTAGATTACTTAGAGAAGGAAAAAGAGGAGCTGCAGTCAACCCCACTCACCGCCCTTTCGCCACCATTCAAAGAAAAAGAGAACACCGTTGAGGAGGAGAAATTCGCCGTTCACTTAGTGCACGTATCTCCCTATGAACCAGCGACACCGGTCACTAGCGACGAACAAGCGACGGAACCATCGTCCAATGGCGAGTCAACGAGCGAAGATGACACGCCGTCGCCACCTCCTGATGCTGCAACGTCAAAGTCATCCTCGACTCCAGCTACACAACAAGATGCTGCCAAGGAACACGACGCCGCGGTACTTGGCTGT
Source organism: Rhipicephalus microplus (assembly GCF_013339725.1). Classification (NCBI taxonomy): domain Eukaryota; kingdom Metazoa; phylum Arthropoda; class Arachnida; order Ixodida; family Ixodidae; genus Rhipicephalus; species Rhipicephalus microplus. The sequence goes on along the minus strand of NC_051171.1, from coordinate 156,726,851 downwards.
GGTGAAGGCGGTGGTTTCGAAGACGGCGTTGAGGAAGGAAAGCAAGAGGTCCACGTCGAAGAGGTGGTCGACGCCGCCCGGAAGGCTGGGGCAGTAGGCGACACTCGCGTGGTCGCTCCTTCGTACCTGCCGAAGGACGTCGTGCAAAAAATCCCGGATGTTCCGAAAGACACCGCCGGTGCTGCCGTTTCTCCCGAGAGTGAGCCAGTGCCTCCGCGGCACGCTCATCATGCGGCCGGCACGCAGGACACTGAGCTCGTCTTTCGTTACAAGACGAGTGTCGGGTTGACCATGACGCTTCTGTTCTTGGCGGCGGTGGTGGTTTCCACTGTTGCCATCGGCCAGTTGGCCGCCAGGAATGGTCAGTCGGAGAGCTTCAGAGAGGCCACCACGCTGCTTTCGTTGCCGGAGTGGAACAAGAGCGATAACGGCCGCGCTCAGCTTATGATACCGGAGGAAGAAACCGAATGGGACATTCTAACGCTGGACATCACTTAGATAGGTGGGCTGCTATTCGATCGTCATATATTTTCTCTCTTTTTCTTTCGTAATGACGTGACCTATGATTTTTGCGTTGCGTTGACCCATCGCGCTGCTGCTGGACAATTGTGACTGATTTTGTGCAAGCAAGCGTATATATAAACGTATATTGTTATTTCGTAAAATGCGTGAAACCTCGCTGCATGGCTGGAACAATCTAACCTATAAGCATGTTCAATGAGCATATTCGTCGCTACCACAGTACCACCGTCCATAACTAAGTCCGCTACTCGAGCGTTTGCAAGCGTTCTGTAGTTGCCGAGTTTGTTCATTGTACAGTGCATCACACTATTTGTTGGACCCACACCAAAAAACACCTCTGGCGCGCCTATCTTTGAGCTTAAAGCCCTGTAAAGTACGGTGACGACCGAGCGTAGCTGTGTGTGCCCTGATGAACGCTTGAAAGCGCTCAAGTCGCGGCGCGGGAGTGTGCGTCTATTTCATATTTTGCGTGTTTCTCGTGCTTTTGTTTTCTTCTAAAAGAACAACCGCGCAGACTCCAGCTGAAAGCAAATGCTTGATTCTGGGGTTATTTGATTTGAGCTACAATGTAAAGTCAATATATTTCACCGATTGAAGCAAGAGTAAAATGATGGCTGAATAATTAGCGCTTAGTCATGAAAAAAATACAGCTTGAAAGTTTGCACACGACTACCAGTAATATAAAATATATAAAACTTTCGTGTAACGTATGCTTTCTTTTTTTTTTATATCTTGGTCTAAGTTAGCCGGGACCACCCTCTATAAGTGTTGTGGGGACTGAGTTTGTTGTGCAGTCTTTTTTGCCCATTTCTGCCGTCCACATGTCCTAACATGACTCCCCCTTCTCCGCAATTCATTGGCGCTGGGAGAGCGCGAGTGACGTTGGCTCCTCTCACCCGGCAGCGGATGTCGACTGTGGCGCCGTGCTCGGAGTCTCACAAGACGATTCGCATGCGCGCCCGGTGGGAGCACAGAACGTGGGAATGAGAGATCCTCTGCGGACAGCGAATCATGAGCACGCTTTGTACCGTCGGCTTCCTTGTTCTTGGAGCTCGCTCGGACTCGCCAACGGTGTCTTGCGCCCGCGGCGACCGCTTACCTTTCGTGGCCCCTTCTGAACGCTGCCGAAGAGCGGTGAGGTGTGCTCGCGCGTGGTCCTTACTACGACAAGCCGTACCTATCGAAGCCAACGCGAGCGGAGTCTGTCCTCGCTCGAGTGATCGGACCCTGTGGTCACTTATCGGGAGAGCACGCAGCATAATCGCGAGTGACCGTTCCCCCTCGGAGACGTCTCGCCGTGAGCCCTTTCCCCCGCTGAGACGTGCTCGCAGCCCACGTGTCTTGTACTTTCGCTCGTGCCGTGGTTAAGCCTATTTTGCTTTACCGCCGCCTTTTGCAGCGGGCGCTGTAGTGCGTTTTTGGTGTTGCCGCAGGCAGTAAAGTGTTGCGACTTCTTTTATAGCAGTACTGTGTACTTACCGCGCTGCGCTCGGCGTCTTGGCTGTCCGAACGCGCGTGTGCACCGTTACGCGAGGTGGCGGTGAACGTGGCCCTGTGGCCCTGTGGCCACACGCTAGTGGCCGTACTCCTACGAGATACATGTACACAACAGTATGCGTTTGTGTGTGTCGCTGCTCTGTGAACTCCCCCCTCTCCATTGAAGGGATACTATCACAAACGACTGCAATTTTTGTCTCGCCCGCGCACCCCATCGCCCAAGGAAGGGCGCCTTTGTATTGGGAAGAAGACATCCGGCGACTTACGACCCAGCACTGCGCCGCCGCGTTTTCCCTACACCTGTACCGAAAGGGGGACACATGTGTTCGAGGAAGAATAAATGACCTCCAGAGGGGACGGGAGCACGCGTACGCCCCGAAAAAGTTCTGACTGCTTCGGAAACGGCAGTTGACGTGCAACCAGCGAGAAGCGCGGTCGTCGGTGTCGCGAGGCTCGCGTAGGCGACGAGCATAGAGGGACCCGCGCAACGTATTGAGACGGCTGCATTACTAAGCACCCGCTTCGTCTACTAAGCTGGCGAGATCTTCAGCGACACCCCGTCAACTCCCCTACGTGTATCAATAGCTGACCTGGTCCATATGGAACTCTTTATTGTGACTTCTTTAACTGTTAATTTATTATAACCAGCTTTTCAATAAGTGTAGTTGTGTGCACTGCGTCCCACGAAGCTCAGAAGCGCGAGCCTGAGCTTTTTCTCTTAGTTTTTCTTTGTATCTCCCTTGATTTCTATCATATGTTGTTATTTTATTAATGTTCCACGTTGAGGTTACTTGTACCTGCTGTAGCTTCCTTTTAGAACATATATAGTTTGTTATATAGCTGTTCTTTCCATCGCGCGAACTTTTGTTGTTTCCTCTCAAGTTAATTTTTGTTAACTCCTGCCTTTGCCCTTGTGTTAATTAAATGCTTGTTGGATTCATATGAAATCTCCGTGTCTGCTCTACGAGTACGTCGGTCAGGCCCATACCTCACCACACGTCGACCGACCTGCTAATAAATCTGAGATGTACCACTTCGAGGCCTTTCAGGCGTCACAGGCCAAAGCGTAAAGTAGAAGCCTGCGAGTCTGCCGCACGTCGACGTTGGATCGGCGGGGCCTCACCCGAAGTGTGTGACAGAGACCTTGTGTGTGCAAGCGTGTGCAAAAACTGTCATCTGCGTCGTCATGTGCCAAACTGTGCCGTCTTTCCTTCTTGCTGAGGCAACAAGTTGACGACGAGCTGCAACGACTAGAGTCGACTGGCATCATTGAGAGGGTGGATGCTTCGGACTGGGTGTCTCCCTTGGTCGTCGTCCGCAAGAAGGACAATCCCATTCTCGTCGCCGAAAATCTAGTATCGTGCGGCGGACGGTCATCATCATGAATGGGTATGTGTCACAGTAATTGGGCCCATCATACTCACCACAGTTCTACCAAAAATGAAGAAGGCAGCAGAAATGCGGCAAGCACCTACTGAAACTTATAGACAGACGTATACCCAGTAATTGCGAACCAGAGATAACCACCTGTCCGTTACCGTGCGTTTCAGTTTGGCTGACGCAAGTGTATGGAGACTAGCTCACTAGTACGTGCAACCAGAGGCTAGCACAGGAAACAGGAAGGACGACAGCGGCTGCGAAAAGACTCCGAAGCTATGGAAGCCCTACGCGAACGACGACAACGGAGGTGCGAACACTCGGTTTCTGCGCATGTTTAGACATCCATATCGTGCCTGCAAATCTTGGATTCGACCCTCTCTGCGCTGAGAAGCAACCTTAAGACAACCTAGCATCACTTTGCTAAAACCTAGCAATTGACAACTTAGAAGCAGCCAGATTAGACTCCAGAATCGTCCAGCTTTGCGGTTTCTTCTTCTTCTCCTCATCTCATGGCTCTTGTTGTTGTTGTTGTTTCCCTGTGCAAATGGCTCGTACCCAAAGAAGAGGATCGGCCGATTATCAGGTGAATTTGCCCTAAACTTTCAGCATTGCGTCATTCCTACAAATTTTTTGTAACTTAATTTTGATTTGAAATATCGATATCAAGTTTGCAGAAAAAAAAGAAGAAAAATAGTGAGACATGGTTCTTACCCAATGCAGGGGATTCTTCTTCTTCTTCGTCTTCTCCTCGTCTCATGGCTCTTACCCAATGCAGAGGGTTGCCCGAGTGTTAGGTGAATTTGTTTTTTTTTTTTGTTTCTTCGCAATACTACTCGTATATGCTATAGAGATAGGTTTCACAACAAATAATTGCTGAATAATAATATTTAAACATTTAAAGGAATGAATAATTTAGCTCTACATTCTTTTAGTCTGACTGATAAATACCTCTATTGCGTAGTAAACATCCCTGTGACTGTAGCCCAGAGTATAGAGGCGCCGAATGACAGAACAACTGACTCGGATATTTCCAGACCCAAGTTTCCAAAAGGTGGTGCTATGAATTTTCTTCTTAATGACGTATAGCGGCAACACGATAGAAAGTAAGGACTGATTGTCTCCTCCTCCTTACAGAAGATACACAGAGGAGATAACGCTTGGCATGCTCTATGCAGGTCAAAGTTGAGGGAGGTAACCCGGCATCGAAGTTTGGTTATGGCCACTTCCATTATTCTCGACCGCGATAATTCACTTTACCAGGGAAATAATAGGTGCCTATATTCTAGAGAAGCTGTCGAGACGGGGTCTGATAATCATTTTTTGAAAGTTAAGGTGCGGAATCGTGCAACTGTAATGAATGTTGTCTGTGGGAAAACCGGAATGATTGGCATCAAAAGCGCCGCTTTTGCTAAAGAATCGGCACTTTCGTTTGGCGGAGTGTTAGGTGAATTTTTATTCTTCGCAATACTACTCGTGTATGCTAGGGATAGGTGACACAACAAATAATTACTGAATAATAATATTTAAGTGTTTAAAAGAATGAATAATTTAGTTCTATATCCTTTTAGTCTGAAATCACTGCGCGGCTTAGCGCAAGCTTCGTCTTTTTTATGACTGAAATTGCGTTAGTCTAGTAGGGTTGAGAGCTGGGCTAGTTGGTGAGACATCATTTAACCATATGGTGTAGTAGCGCAAATTCACGGGGACGAAGAGGACAAGAAAAACACGACACTCGCTACATTCGCAACTAATTTTTATTTCAGAAGCAGCACTTCATATATAACCCATAACCCTAGCGACACAGAAAAGAACTACAAACACTGAATCATTGCCAACAGTAGCTGTTGCGCAGACTCAAGCTTTTTTTTGGTTTTTATTGGTTTTTTTGGTGTTTTAGATTTGATGTTACCCAGGGCTGTTTTTTTTAGTTATGTCATCTATAAGAGTGTCTAAGCTTAACTGCCGTTTACTTTAGCTTGAGTCTGCGCAATAGCTACTGTTGGCAATGATTCAGTGTTTGTAGTTCTTTTCTGTGTCGCTAAGGTTATGGGTTATATATGAAGTGCTGCTTCTGAAATAAAAATTAGTTGCGAGTGTCGTGTTTTTCTTGTCCTCTTCGTCCCCGTGAATTTGCGCTACTACACCATATGGTTAAATGTTGCGTTAGTCTATTGATGGTCATTGTCAATAAATTGAAACCCAGTCTATCTGGTCCTGCGGAACTCGACGGGATCGCACGCCCGGCTTAGTTTTACGAAGAATTGGCAAGTCACTATTCCCCATGTCTAAAGATGTCAATTTTCCTCTTCCACCGCCTTTATTTACGTCTTAATCTTCGCATTCGCATAAACCGCCCGCTTCTTGTCCAAGTGGGTAGGAGGCAGTAAATAGGAACATGTAACCAAGGTCATGAGCGTCCGCATCATCATCAAGAGGAAGAAGAAGAAGCAGGAGTATGGGCCAGTATCGACAATCAACTGGCAAAAGTCCTCTATAAAGACTGACTACGAAAAAGTGACATTGTCCGAAATGTCAAGCGTAATTAGAAACTTACCCTCTTCGGCTCCTGGTCCTGACGGTATAACAGTTCCTATGATTAAAATTTTATTCCAGATATCACCCGGCGACGTCCTCAACCTTATAAACTATTCCTTAAGCAATGCCTGGATACCACATGACTGGAAAATAGCTAGAGTGATTCCCATATTAAAAAAACAAGGGTCAGGTTTTAACATTGACAACATCAGACCAATCTCTCTAACATCTCACCTGATCAAAATTATAGAGAGAGTTCTCAAGAATAGAATAAAAGTTTGGATGGCTGACAAGCTAATATTGAAACCATTTCAAATAGGTTTTCGTAGCGAATGCTCAATTTGGTGTGCTCATGCCGACTTAGAGAGCCGAATACAGCTTGCCCGAAAAAGACGACAATACGCGGTACTAGTAACACTAGACATAGCTAAAGCTTATGATAGCGTTGAGCACTCAATTTTATTGAATTCTTTACACGAATGTGACTTTCCGCGATATATTGTTGATTGGGTAGCAGAGTTTCTAAAATCGAGAGAATTTTATTGTGCAAAGGATGGATGTCACTCATCTAAATTCAAACAGCAACGTGGAGTACCTCAAGGGGCGGTCCTATCTCCGCTGTTATTCAATGTGTTGATGAGCTCAATTCCCATTGAACGAGATATCACTGTCTACATTTATGCAGACGACATTGCATTTTTCGTTGCAGACAGTGACATTTATTCTTTGCATCAAAAATTGCAAAAGTACATGTATTCTCTTGAAATTTGGCTGCATTCAATTTCATTGTCTCTAAACATCAGTAAAAGTGCGCTCCTAGTGTTCCCTATAGCAGATTCTATTCAAATTTCAGTACTTTATAATCAGGAACCGATTCCACAAGTAGAGTCTATCAAATATTTAGGCATTATTTATAACGAGAAACTTAACTGGAGCCCTCACATAGACTATAACGTGGCAAAGGCACAACGAGCTTCAAGCTTATTGCGAAGGTTGAGCAACAGAAAATATGGGTTACGTAGACACACCTTATTAATGATATATAAAATGTACATGCGCCCAATACTCGAATTTGGGTGTATATTATTTTCGGGTGGCCCTACGTACAAAATTAAACCGTTAGTTCTATTAGAGCGAGAAGCGTTACGGTTGTGTTTGCGACTCCCCAGGTATGTCGCTATTAATGTACTATATCAGGAAGCTCGCATACCAACTATTCTTTGCCGATTCCGTATCTTAACAGTACAAACATACTTGAAATTTTACGGCTTATCAGCGAGACGGTCTGCATATGCCTTTATTAGTGACCCCGACGCCTTCTTCCTCGCTCACTGGCCACGCTTTCGTACTCCCCAGATTATTTTTGTACAAAAGAAACTTGAAAGCATAAAGGTGGATATCAGATCGGTAATTGGAACCAAAGCATTAAATCACAATATTACGATAGAATGTGATGAAATTTTTCCCCCACTATCTAAGTTTCAATCTTCGAGTTACTTAAATGACAGGTTAGAAGACTACATAGCTCATGCGGAAATAAAGAACATAATAGCCACAGACGCTTCTGTGAATAAAGAAAAGGCAGCAGTAGGAATCGTCTCAGATTACCTCGGTTGGTCATTCTCGGTAAGACTACCAGACTTCACTCCGGTTTTCGAAGCTGAGCTCCTGGCTATTATTTTAGCGCTACGAAAACTTCCTTCAAACGAAGAGAGTGCAATGATAATTACTGATTCTCTTTCGCTGTGTACTACTCTCACAGCTTCAGAACAATCAAGAGCTCTAGCGACATTACAAACATTAGTTCCACCTCATGTGAAGTTCCTGAAGTTAGTCTGGGTCCCGGGACACTGTGGCATACGGTTGAATGAAATAGCCGATTCACTATCTCGAGCCACACTTGATGGCCCTGTGATCTCGGTACTACCAGAATCGGAACACATAGTGTCGATCAGATATAGAAAATGGGCTATTTATACGGATATTATGGAAAATATTACTAAATATACGGACTATCAGCACCTAACATACCCCTGGAAACCTCAGTGGAGTCAATCTAAAAAGTTAGAAGTTATTTTAACCAAATTTCGATGTCGTGTCCCTCCATTAAACTTTTACTTGCACAGAGCTGGTCTGGCGATATCCCCCCTGTGTCCATTCTGTGAAGAAACGGAAACAATAGAGCATTACTTTATAACATGTAAAAACTATTCATTAATTAGGAAAAGACTTTTAATTGTTCCGTTTCAAGCAGTAGGTTTAAATTTAACTGCAGATAATGTTCTAAGTTTCGGTGCCTTTAGCTTGGGACATTGCCACAGGAGCGTATTCGATGCTGTATGCAATTTCATTCGAGAATCAAAGCGCATGTCATAATAATGCCTGCTTAAATATATTTCTGAAGACACTTGTCTAATTTTGAATGAAATTTGCATATTCATTTGATTGTGACCGGGTGAGATAAGCTCGATTGTCTGGTCTACTCAAAATTTCTGTCTTCCACTGTAGTATTACCTCACCTTTTCTCTTCTTGATTCAATCTTCAATTATTTGTTTAGTGTAATATACCTTTTTAGTTAATTATTATTTTCTATTACATCATTAGTTTTTTCATTAAGGATAAACCTTTTAATATATCTCATATAGGATACTTCTAGATTTCATGGCCAATCCCCCATAGTGGGTATGTGCCAGTGCGAAGGGGCAACAACAACAACAATGGGCCAGTATTGGTGTCTTCCAGCAGACACTCCTGTCCACGCAGATGACGCGGAGGCGCAGCTTGTGGAGCAGGAAGGAGAACGGGGCACGTCGTTCATGGTTCACGGGGACAACCGGGAGCCCACTGTTGACGTCCACGCGGCCGCAGCCGGGAAATCGGACGCTGTGCCACCACGCGACACCAAATCATCTGCGGGCATGGACGCGGCTGACCATGCGTCCCAGTCCAACGGAGAAGCAGCCAAAGCCACCGATGGAACGTCGAAGTCTGTGGACCCAAGAGAGCACAAGAACGGCATAATGGTTACAGGAAAACACACTGAACACCAGTAAGTGGCCAATGTTCTATAGTAGTTTAAACTTAAGCCAGGATTGAGCTATTTGAAAGGCCTTGACGTGCGCCGATCGTCATTGCTCGAAGAATGTCTCCAGTATAACAAATGTCAGTCTTTGGTGAATATTGCCACGACCATGACACCACTAGAAGCTGAGATGTGATCAGAGCTGAGGTGTGAGAGAGGTCTTAGAAAATATACAAGTAGCGCCGACTAAAAAATCTGGTGTGTTTCTGTCCGTGGCGAACTGGTGAAGCTGATGGTTAAGGCTAAAACCTTGCATGGCTCACCAAACGCTAAAGGGGACAGTTGACAATAACACGTGGGAGGTAAAAAGAACACTATGTGATAACGTACGTGAGAGGTGGTGTCAGCGGTGGGCACGGAAAAGTGGGTGGCTGGAGTACCTTAAAATTTTCGTCTGCAATCCCCCAATCTCCAAGAGCAAACATAATCAAAACAAAACGATAAGTTCACCGCCTCCGAAACCCCCTGAAGGAACTCACTTATCACGTATCACGGGTGAACACCCCCTTCCCACCGCAAACTCTCCGTCACCCGAACAGAAAATGGATTGTGCGGTGCCTCCCTCTGCCCCCCTCCCCAGAAAAAATATCCTGGCGCCACCCTGGATGACGTCACAGGTTGCAGAACTTGTGACATTTTAGTGGCGCCACTGTGACGTCACATGACGGCATCGCATCACTTCGCTGCCTGGTCAATGGTGTGCCGATCTTGGTGGCAGTGACACGCAGCGTTGGGTACAGACCGCGTTCCCGTTTTTTCAGGGAGGAGGGGTGTCAATATAATGAACTGAGTAGAAAAAAGAGATAAAGATGGCTGTTACCTTCGGGTCGTTTTGGGTAAATTTAAAGGTAAAATGCCCCGCCGCGGTGGTCTAGTGGCTAAGGTACTCGGCTGCTGACCCGCAGGGTGCGGGTTCGTATCCCGGCGGCGGCGGCTGCATTTCCGATGGAGGCGGAAATGTTGTAGGCCCGTGTGCTCAGATTTGGGTGCACGTTAAAGAACCCCAGGTGGTCTAAATTTCCGGAGCCCTCCACTACGGCGTCTCTCATAATCATATAGTGGTTTTGGGACGTTAAACCCCACATATCAATCAATCAATCAATTAAAGGGACAATGAGAAAGTAATTTCCTAAGCCAGAAGATGACTGTCTCTTAGAAAGAGGGCGAGGTAAAAATGCTTTGCCAGCGCTGTGTCTTCGCCTACATGTACCCGTGACACTCATGATACGCACATGCCTGGAGTAGCATATATTCTATGGGCACACCGCGTGTAATCTTTTTGTCTGTTCATTTGAGCACCTTTCTTTGTTCTAGCTGCATGGCCAAAAAATGAACGATTAGTATTTTGCGGGGACACTGCCCTTAAACATAAATTCTTCCGCGACTTTTACCGAAGGGATTTTGCGGTGACACTGCCCTTAAACGTAAATCCTTCCACGACTTTTACCGAAGGGAGTCATCGTCGAAGCCGAAGCATGCCGCCACGCTGGATCGTGTCTCGGGAGAGCATGCAGTCGCGATTACGACGAAGACAGCTGACGACAAACCGATTGCCAAGAAATATGCGAGCACCGCAGCCGTGCATAAAGCCATCGGCACGCGGTCGAAGAATCACGAGGATCATGCTTCAAAGGGCGGAAGCCGCCGGGGAGCACAAGAAGCACGAAGGCAAACATGACGAACAGCGGGGCACCCCTGTAAGCTTGTCTCTCTTGTATTTGCAAGTTGCTACACAACGACGAACACATCGTCGTTCGGGTAGGGCTTCTATCGCTTCGGATTCTTCTCGCCGCCGCCGTTGACTTTCTTGTTTTCTATAGCATTCTCTGTTTTCGTATCGCCGTTGTCGCTTGCACACTGGACTAGCGGTGATTAGTGCAATTTGCTCAATTCTTGCGGCATATACCCGTTCACGTTGATGGCATGCAGTTTTTTTTTGTTACCCCCAAACATATTATTAAACAGCTTCGTTAAAAAAACACGCGTAGCCATAACCCTCCATGGCATTAAAACATGGCGTGAGAGGTCCAACTGGAGAATGGAAAAAGTCTAGAATGGTCCTCCGCCTCCCCCCTAGATTGTTAAAGGAAACTGGCTATTCGCACCCGCCAACCTCCACTGCGTCTAAACCCACAAACGATTTGGAGATAAATCCATGACATTCTGATTTTAGCGCTACAGAAGACGTACGAACGTGAGAGCGCTAAAATCCGGCCATGTTATGCAGTCGCCAACTTGCCCAACGAGTTCGGAAAAAATCCACGATCTTTGTAGGAGAAAACTGCCGGTGCTGCAGTGGCCGAGCAGCCGTCCTCAGATGAAAAGAGCTCGCCCGTCCCGCCGTCTCATGCTTCTCCAACTGGCGACGCAAACGCACATCCGCCCGCGGTTGATCACCAGCCGGGTAGTGGTGGAACGGGAAGGAACGTCCCGGCTGCACCATCGTCGTCAGGATCGGCGCATTCGGTCAACCAAGAGGAAGAGGTGCTGCGCAATTTTTCAGCTCTATTTCGCTTTCTCGCTCGTTTTCGTCGAGGTCTAGTAATTCTTTAAACAGCGACGTACAGGACACGGCTCTCGCTAAAACTGAGTCGCTAAAACAAAGTCGCTGTCATCGAACTGAAAACCGCATGCTGTCGCCCGTTTCTCAAGGTTTAGTAGCTGTTGTAGAGCGGCTTCGGGGCACTTCACGCTTTAAGGACAGCGGTATAATCAAGCCGCTCGTCGTGGTTTAGGTCTTACAGATAAACCTCGATACAACAAACATCAGTATAAAGAAATTCTTGATATAACGTAGTATTTCACTTTGTCGCAACTTTATGTCTATATAACAAGAAGAATTTTGAACCTCACTATAACAAATCATGTTATCCGACCCTTTTCCGGTTTCCGACCCTATTCTCTAGAGATACGAGGAGGCAGTTAACGCACGCTGTCTAAATATTGTAGCGTAGTGTTCTGGTCACTACTTGGTCGCCGCCGGAGAGATGACACGTACACACAGCAGATCCATAGAGTTGCTCCTAAACCGATTTATTTGGCTTGGTGTTCATCATGAACGTCGTACACACTTGTACGCTGCATAACTCTAACAACTCGGAGCAGCACCCGCTGCAACCTGCTCTCGTGGCGTCTCCGGTGCGACTCTCTCTCGGCTCCCGGGGAGCGTCTCGAAGCGACCCCCGAGACAAACAAAAAAGGACCACTCAGAAGTATCCGTTCACCACACCCAATCGGGTGTCACGAATTCAAACAGGTACACCCAATAGCGGGCGGTCTCCACCGAGTTTGAACTCGATGACCGCCGTCCGCCTAAACACAAAATGACCTAAACTAAAGTAAAAACATACAACAAGCTACCGCGACATCCGTTAGGCCTCTACCGTACAACTCAACCCGCATACCTTCAGGCGCCGCGGAAGCAAAGCCGTCTGCGTTCCCCTGAATGGGAAACAGCCCCTCGTAGGAAGGGAGATAACGCGCTCGTACAACAAAGCCGGTGAGCCACTCAAGGACACCACCGAAAACCCTGCTCCTGGACAGACCCGCGACATTGGAACGAGCCATATTTTATATAAGTGGTTATACGAGCCAAAAGTTGAAAGAAAATAGCTACATCTATATCTACGCGACAATATCCTTTCAAACAAGTACGCGAGTTCGTTGCTTTGATAAATAGAATAGCTTCCTATAGCAGCGTTCCACCATTCCTATATAGCATGGACAATTGTCTTTGATGGTTTCTGCATAGTTAGCTTTGTTATTTCAACCACTTCTACGATAACGCTAACATGCTCTAACCATGAGAATGCTGCGTTGGATGTCCGCTAGCTATACACATTCTTAAAATTATTTATGCCGAGTATGCCACACTGAAGTCACGTCACTCAAAAGAATAACAGAATCCGGGTATACATGTATACTTCTGCGTCTCAACGGCTTCGTGTAAGACAAAAAAGTAATAGCGATAAACCATTTTCTGACTATACTATGGAATTTTCCCATGGGATTTTTACTTGCGAAAAGCAGCCGCATGCGTTTGCATTCTTTGACACTTTGCTGCATCTAAATAAATTTCAGAACATTTTTGTGAATCACACGACAGTGCTACTGTTCTTTCTGTTGTATCAGCTGCTACTGTTATTGTTGATGATGATGATACATTATGATAATTATAATGATGCTTATGATGTAGTCCGAACTCGGCGTGAAACATTCTCTGCAACATTTTTAATCGACGTGCAAATAGTTATAGCTCTGCAGAAACCAATTCGGATTGTGCGCACCTTCCGCTGGTGTGTCCGAGATGACAGTGCCTCTATCAACAAACCTGCATTCCCAGGCTCAGCGAGTGGCTCTGCGCGAAGCCCACACGAGGGCGCTGGTGGAGAGCACGTGGAGCCGCACGACGGCCATCTTGTGCCTGCTCGTGGTTCTGGCCGTAGCTCTCGGGTCGTTGTTCTTCAAGACGGCCGAGGAGAAAGCGCACCTCTTGAGTCTGCTAGGCTCGGAGCATTTTACTCCTTCGTCAAGCAACCTGTCGGAAGCAGCTCTGCTGCAGCCGGAGAACGAGACCATTTTTGGCGAACCACGCATTGACAATCCTGTGTTCGATTGAGTGCGCTCCCGAACCCACTTTACCGACCACGTGCCTTGCTGAGTCACAGTGTACGATAGAAAACGCGCGCGTAGTATACCAATGCGTTTAGGTCTTGGCGAGTGACGTCGCGAACATTCGTGGCGGCGATTGCCTTCCTGTAGCGATTGCGTTTCTATTTTCTTTTTCTGAAAGTGTACTTTTTTACGCTATTTTACGCGTGACTGCGACAAATATTGAAATAGTATAGCAAATATGTTTTCACCTGTTGTTTTCCAGCGCTTGAGCTAGAAAAGAAAGGCCCTGTGCCTAGAAAAGCACTGGACCTTTTTATGTGTCAGTAAATTTGCCACAATCAACAATCTTAAGACGTATCGTCTATGCTATAAAATGTCACTGATAATATGTCGCCACAAGTTTGTAGTGATTTAGTCGTGAAAACTGCTGATAGTCGGGTATGCATAACGCCCGTTTTGCATACAAGTACAGACATATACTACACCTGGAAGTAGCCGCCGGCTGCGGCGGCTGCATTTCCGATGGGTGCGGAAATGTTGTGTAGGCCCGTGTGCTCAGATATGAGTGCACGTCAAAGAACCACAGGTGGTCAAATTTTCCGAAGTCCTCCACTAAGGCGTCTCTCATACTCATACGGTGGTTTTGGGACGTTAAACCCCGCATATCATCATCAGTATCTCCTTAAAAAGTCGCATGTTATCAAATGATCCCGGCAATCGAATTGTGTATGTTATATTCTTTCGTTACGCACCGCTGGTAAAGGAGGACGAATGAATTATTATGGAGAAGTATAAAGCAGGGCGTACTGAAAGCATGGTTAGGTTATTTGCCCACCGCTTTGTGGTGTGCGAGTCGAGCCTCCTTCAGATTCGTTCAGCGCCTTCTCAATTTAAGTAATAGAGGAGGCGCTGATCCGGCTGATGGGCAACAGCGAACGCGGCGCGAATTCAAGGCGGTGCTGTGCCCTCGCTTGAAGTCGTACCTTCTGCAAGATCGCCGTTTATCGCGACTGTACCCACAAAGTTGTACGGACGAGAGTCAATAGCTTCTTGATTTTTCGACATGTTATTGTATACATACTGTCTGCCGAAAAACAGTTGTAATTATGGGACCTGCAGAAGCAGGCTTCACCTCTCAAACACTAATATTGCAGAAAGGCCATTTCTAAAACTATGTTTTTTTAGTCATGTTCGCATTTTTTTTATTTTCATGTTTTTTCTGCGTAAAAAATTGCGTAAAAGTTATGACCGAACGTGGTTCTTAATGTCCCGTTGTCTGATTACAGTATGCCTAAACATTGCCCCGCCGCGGTGGTCTAGTGGCTAAGGTACTCGGCTGCTGACCCGCAGGGCGCGGGTTCGAATCCCGGCTGCGGCGGCTGCATTTCCGATGGAGGCGGAAATGTTGTAGGCCCGTGTGCTCAGATTTGGGTGCACGTTAAAGAACCCCAGGTGGTCTAAATTTCCGGAGCCCTCCACTACGGCGTCTCTCATAATCATATAGTGGTTTTGGGACGTTAAACCCCACATATCAATCAGTATGCCTAAACATTGTTCTTCATAAGCCTATGACTTTCATTGAGGGTTCATTGGTAATTCTACCGCAGCTGAAGTAAAAAAAAAATGCCGCTGCTTGCGAAGGTACATAACACACCAAAAAACCGTGAGGTCGCATAGTTACAGTAGATAGCACCTTAATTGACATTACGTAATTCTTTACCTACGACCTGCGGGTGCACACAGATGACTACGCAGCGTACTTACCTACGGGGCAAGAAACTGCAGGTTTACAAAAACGATTTAACATAAATTGAGGATGCCGCTTCAAGCACAGGATAGGAAAAACATGGGAGGCCTTTGTCCTGTAGCGGACGTCGTCTTGTCATTGATGATGATGATAATGATTATGATGTTGACAACGTGTGTTCTTGTGATGCTCTGCATACGTGCTACTGGGAAGTTGAGCACTGTGCACACCCTTAAAATGGGCAATAAGCAGTGTTTTTCACATTCGATTTAGGCTTCATAATTGGGGAAGATGCCGTGTTATTTACAGTAAGAGATTTATTTTCGTCTGAACTGGATCAATGTTCTATGTAAAAGTACAGGCGGGCGTTACTACTAATCACACATCATGCCATCAATGAACGAAACTCCTGTGCAAGAGAACCCCCAGATTTGGCCTACGTATACGTGCCTCTGTGGGCAAGTTTTAAAGACCTATTGTCAGTAGGTGTGTGCATCCAAGAACACCCGTTCATCTTGAGCTTTACTGTAAAAGAAGACCCGATAAAACACCTTTTTTTTTGTCGCTCTTTTTTTAATACAACCACGCGTCTATCGAAGGCTACCCTTTAAGTATAGGAAAAATAACATGTTGATGATAAGTTTGTGATTAAATCTATTGCATAAAAGTGTCACGTGCACTGAATTTCCAAGACTACTTGTACTAATTGGAAGCCATGCCAAAGAGCCGGTTTGGACCTCGTCGTAATCAGACGCTCCATCTCGAAAAGCATTCTCACGTCTCGTCAGTCACGTCGAGGATGGCGATGTCACCTGCTTTGGTCTCTTCTTCGGACAGGAAGACGAAAATGCGCCTGGTTCGGTTCTCGGTCGTTAATAAACGAGCCGTTGGATTTATGTTTGACGTCCTCGACGATGTCGGCTTGGGTGACATCGCATCAGTCGTACCTTCCTCGCTGTAGAGGTAGTATTCGGTCGCCACCGACACGATGACTACAAGCGCCATGATTACGAGCACCGCGGTGACGGTCCACATTGCCTCGTATCCCACCACGACCTCGGCTTCTGGGTCCACTGGCTGTAGCGCCGCTACATTCTCCACTCGTTGATCGGGCAAATCTTCGATCTTTTGAAAAACGTCTCTCGGCGGAAATGATGGTTGCGCTGGCACCTTGACGTCTCTATCTCCTCTTCCTTTCTTTTCTGGCCGATTGGTTTTCGTTTCCGTGGGGCTCGCTTTCCGTTGCTTATGAGACAACGTGCTCTGGACCACTACCGTGTCTGCCTGGCAGGTCTCATCCTTGCGGCGACCTTTCCGATAAGCGTGTGAACTCTCTGGCAGGCAGGTCGCGTTCTTGCGGTGTACTTTCTGGTGAACACGTGAACTCTTTGGCATGGACTTCTCTTTAAGTCGAAACTCCTCTTCCGCATTCATGGGGGATTCTAGAACTAAGTCGAAGACCAGTCCGCGCTCGCCTTCGTCAAACCAGTCATCCGATATATCTGCGGCCGTGTCAACATCGTCCACCGCGCCATCACTCAAAGACGGTTCGCCAACGACCAAACCCTCCAGATAGACGACCTCGTCCTGGGGGGCCACTTTAGAGACCGTCTCGTCGGAGTCACTGAGCGTAATCACGACCTTTGGGTCCCGATGGCGCTTGTGACGGCAGCGGTCGTACTGGTCGCCAGTTCCTACGGAGAAAGAACCACAACGAAAGTCGGGGACATTGGGCAACATGACACTGCGCTGGCTTTCCATGGAAGGGCGGCTTGCAGCGCTAACTCTTGGTCCACCGTCGTTCAGCGCGTCGGCTATGGTTGTCAGGCCTTCGGCGAGGTATCTCAGTCCCTGTGAGGTACCTGCCTTGAGTTTGGCTCCCACAGACTCGGAATCATTCGTGGGTGTTTTCGACATAATGGGCGTTTCTTCCTCTTGACCGAGGCCGTCGGCCACTTTTGTCGGCTGCTGCATAACGCGACTATGATCGACCTGACAGCGCAGCAACTTAACACGTTCTTGGTGTGCGTTCCGTCCGGCAAAGCTCACTAAAAGCACAACGTCAGTTCTGAAGACCCGCACAAAGGAGCGAACGCAGCACGTTTCCTCTCTTCTCGCTCTTCTTCTTCGTTATTTATGCAAGTCACGTGAGTAGTTTTGGAGCATCTCCAGTCGAACAGCGGATTTGGTCGTATGTGGAAGACAGCTCAACTTTTTCTCAAATGTTAACGACGGAGTGGTTGGGGTAGCTTTCGTGAAGACAATTTGTGACGTACAGCCTACAGAAAGAAGGCTGATGGAAATTTTCACTAATAATTTTTACCGTTTTCTCGTGCCGTTTTTCTGCGCGTGCCTGTGTATACGCCACCGTGCGCTCATCACCAACTTCATACGCCACTCCCGTTCATAGCTCTTTACATCGTATCGCGCTTTCAGACAGTGATTACTGTTGCGCAAAAAAAAAAAAAAATAAAGACTCTGAAAACAAGTTTCACGCCTACAGGGATTCTATATAAAAATGCTTATTCATGTGAGGATAGAGCAGTATAGCCAGCTTAGTCTTTCGATCATGATGATGATCATCATCATCTTTAGCATATTCATCACCACCATTCCAAACATCGCAATCGTTTCGCTGTATTTGTCCGTTTATTCCCTCTCCACTTTTGATCACGAGACCACATTCTGGCCGTCCAGTGCGCCTGCGACAGGGCCGTTAGGTTAGACAGCTGCCGGTCCCCATGTGGAACGTAGCGGGGCGGGGCAACCTCAGCGTCCGCCTATCGTGCGCTGGAACGGTGGTAGCTGTGGCCTCTTCAACTCACACTTGCTCGGCAATCACGTGACGGCACGGGGGCGCATAGCAACAGTTGCATTGCTGCAGCTGTGGCCTCTCCCCCTTACACACTCTCATCCATCATGTGAGAAATAGTAAAAAAGAAACCAGCATAGTCACTCGGATGGCCAGACTTTCATCGAACACACTTTGGGATTGCGAAAGTGTCCTTCAATTTCTTTCTTTTTTCCCGCAGTGTTTATGACTCCCGGCTGATTTGCTCGCGTGTGCGTTGGTTATTTATTTGGAGACGTTTTTAGACCACCCAGTCACAGTTGCGGTTTCAAAGAGCACCGAGCTAGGCAGGAGCTGCTCCAGCTCTCAGGTAAACACAGTTGGCCACGTGACCACACGAAACTGAGGCGCGAAACCGCGTGCAAGTGGGTGACGCGCTTAAAGTTAGTCAGTTGGGCTCATGGAGGATGGCTGGGGTTGCAAGTGTTGTGCACTGTCGTCACCATCGTGGAGTCGGTGCCGCATTATCATCGGGGGTGGTGCATTACATCTTCCAGCGGGCAAGGCAATCGAACAGCAGGAGATATGTACCTGTATGCACGCTGCGAGCACCCTGCAGCCAACACAAACTCGTGACGTAGACGTCGTTTGATGTTGACATCACAAGGTATTCCGCGCATTTCGCTCTGTCACGGGGCATGCACTTTAAAATTGATTTTAGTTGTGTTCCTGGCTTTATTTGCCCTTGATATTTCATAGATGTCGCGCGCCCACATAAATATATCTCACTCGCTGTCTCGCATTTCGCAATTTTGCGTCAGTACTACTTTACTCTCTCTTGTGAGCTGCGTGACAACGGATCACTCACCATGCATAGTCGGCGGAGGCTAGAGTTACAAACCACTAGTCAAAGAAATAATGATAAAAAAAAAACTCGCTAAGGAGATCTGCTGTTTTTAGAGCGCATCGCTTCACAAGCAATAGCATGCGTGTTATTAGCGTGAACACGGCGTTATTGGCAGGAAAGTTAAGACCACAGTATGAAAGGAATCGTGTGGTATGTCCACGTATCCAATGTAGACTCCATGTTTGCACGAATGGCATACGCATAATTAGCTTATATACTGTTCTCAACTGGAAAGTACACAGCGCAGGTTTTTCAGCAAAAACAACCTAATAGGCAGACACGTGCATGTGTAGTATTGTTCGAAAAAAAAACAATCAAAAATACAATCGTGATATATTTTGTGTGCCTGTGTCGCGGTTGTGATGTCCTCGCCTGAGAAACAGTTACTGCGTCACTTAACCATGTGCACTCTTCACCCTCCTATATTTCAAGAATCTCTTCTCTCAATTCCACTGCGCGATAAGGCACAAATGTATGTATATGTAGATGATATAGCGTTTTTTGCATTTGACTGTGATATTCATTTCCTGCATTCAGCTTTACAGTCATATTTGGCAACATTGAATATTAAGTATAACGTGGCCCCACGGAGGAAGGAAAGGAAGGACCTTTTTCCTTCCTTCGTGCGTGGCCCAAATTCTATCTGGCACACTGTTATAAACTTCATAATTCTATTATTATTATTATTCTTTCTATTAGCAGTCTTTGTCTTAACACAGAAAGAAGACAAACTAAGTGCCCGAAATAGCATGTCAGCCCATTTTGAGTGGTTATGACGAAAAAAAAAAAAAACGTTAGTGAAGTTGTGAGCTATGCAAATAAACATAGTTTTGCACTGTGAGCGCAATGTGAGTGCACTGTGAGACACATTTTATGTCTTTCAATGCGATAATTCAGCGAACGTTTTAAAATGCTGCAGCGCACTCGGAAACCAGAGCCGGTACGTAAGATATGTTTGAGGCCACTTGGCGGTGTTTGCGTCGGTAGTCTGCGAACTATGAAAGAAACATGTCTGCGTCCATGGGAAAGCGGAGTCGCTGCGGGAAAGTGCACATGCTTATGATTCGTACGGTCAATTAACGCGAAACTTGTCATTTACGGCGGGTAAGTGACATTATGTTGAGCGCGCTATAAAGTTTCGCATTGTGTGAACTTTAAACTGGACCATGCGTGTTCTCAGACCGCTGCTGCCTTTCGCAAGGCTTGGAAAGCGTGTCTTTGCTCCCGCTCGTCACTTCAGGGAAGGTACGCATCGTCTGTTCGACTTGGACGTCGAATTCTACGCAGACGTCGCGAACCACGACCTCATCACGAAGAACCTCACGAGGAGGGGATGCGTGGCGGACCTGGACGAAATCCGAGACCTCTGGGAGCAGCTGAAAGGGAGGCACAGAAGCGAACAAATGCGAATCGATCTGTCGCGGGCCATCGCAAGGCTGCCCAACATGACGCACCCTGAAGTGCTGGAAAGGGAAGGCGACGAACCAGTCGTCCTGGACGTCATCGGTGAGAAAAGGCAAATGGACTTCGTTCCCAGGCGCTTCGAATACCTCATGTCAAGGTTGGGCCTGCTACAGGCAGATCCGAACTACAACATCATGTTCGGCGAGCGTGCGTATTTCTTCCGCGGTGACCTGGCGCGTATGGAGGAAGCGCTAATCAATTTCACCACAGACAAGCTCTTAAGTAAAGGTTTCACCCCGGTGTACGTGCCGGATTTACTGCATCCGGATCACATTGAAGCGTGTGGTATGGCAACGACCGGACTGAGGAACCAGGTGTATCGCCTCAGGACTAACTGGGGCACGGAGGTTTGTCTTTCTGGAACGGCGGAGATGGGTTTGGCCAACATGTACCGCGACCGCTGCCTAGATGTGTCTGAGCTGCCGCAGCGCCTTATGGCAGTCAGCCGCTGCTATCGGGCCGAAATTTCGTCAACAAAGGTTAGTTCGTTTATCCGTGTCCGCGAAACAGCCGATTGGCCTGATCTACAATACGTGTTTATTATAATACACCTTTCTTTCGCTCAAACTGATCGGCTTTGAGCATCTTGATGTTTAATTTTTTTTTTTTGAAACAGGCACATAACACTAAATGCCAAATAATCTTGCATTCCTAAAGCTCAAGTGAATATGTCACTATAAAATCGTGTAACGAGTGTTTTGCAGTCTCGTTTTTGGACAAGCGGATTTGAAATCTAGATAGACTAAGTGTGCACACTTGATAGCTTGCCACAAAGAACACAAAGGCACCGATAGAAGTACGTCACAGTCAAGCTCATGACACGCAACCTGGCAAACGTCAGTTGCTTGCAAGCCTTGTAGGTGAAGTTAATGTTGACGTTACATGTTGAAAGCTACCTTAGCTGTGCCAGTATTAATGCCAATTTCACTGTGATCTAGTCGTCAGTCACCCCTAGGTAAATTTCAGTTGACAGTGCAAAGGGTGGCCATTGAATCAATTTTTCTGTGCCTATGCTAATTAGCATGAGTCTCTGCTCTGCACTTCTCATACTTTCTCCTGAGCATTTTTTTTCATTATCTTTGGGAGTGATTTGGATCTATCAAATGGTGCGCATGATAATTTATTTTACTTCATCTTATTTTACGTTCTCAGCTGCCTAGCAAGTTTTTACTATCTCCGTGTAAAACATTTTGGAGGGTGTATTATCGTTTCTTTATTTTTGTCTGTTTTTCTTTGAAGGAAGAGAAGGGCATCTATCGGGTCCACCAGTTCAACAAGGTGGAGATGTTTGGCTTTGCGTTACCTGGTCAGAGTGCCGTTTTGCGAAAGGAGTTTGTCGAGATCCAGGAAGAGATATGCAGAGACCTCAAACTACATGTACAACTTTTAGACATGCCACCAATTGACCTTGGGCTGCCAGCATACCGCAAGCTGGACATGGAAGCTTGGATGCCAGGCTGCCGAAAGTACGGCGAGATCAGCAGCGCTTCGGACTGCACCGATTACCAGAGCCGCAGGCTAGGCATCACGTGTCGGCAGGCTCCGGGAGGGCCACCGTCCTACGTGTTCACCACCAATGGCACAGCCCTTGCAGTTCCGAGAATGCTCATAGCCATTGTTGAAAACTACCAGCAAAAGGACCATTCGGTGGTCATCCCCGATGTATTAAGAAAGTATATGGACGACAAAGCCCTCATGGAACAGTGTGGCACGGAACGGACTCCGCGGTCAGTGCCATTTTATTTCATGGAGAACAGGTAGTATTGGGGTTTTGGTCTTTGCAGCCAAGTTGATGATTTGGCAATTTCAGTTTCCTGCTTCAGACAGGTGATTTATTGACAGGTTTGTGTGGTACTAAAAAAAAAAATTGGCAAATGAAGATTTGTCGGTGTTAAAACTTGGGGCACAACTACTGAGCAGGTTTCATCCTTTCACTATTGGTACTTGAACAGTGATGTTCACAAAAATTGTGCTATCATTTTTATTTACACTGAATAGTGTTATTGAAATTAGTGTTGTCGGGTATTGTTGAATATAACGAATTTATTTCTAAATGTCTGAGAGCCATTAAGTGAAAGAGCATATTGATTGCATACTTCTACCAATAGTAGTGCACAGGGACCATGTGGAAGCTTTGTAAGAATTAATTTCTAAGTGTGCATGAACGCATTGTTCCAAATTCAGAAAAGTACCCAGTGAGTCACCATCGAGTCTTGTGGCTATAGAATTGGTAAAATAAACCATTCATGTTCAGAGCTTTGTGTGCTCTTAATAGTATTTATAGACGGTAGAACACAGTGTGTGTAGTGCAAATCCATTGCCATAGATATTGGAAGCATTTTGACCATGATTACTACGCCAGCGCTTCGACGCGAAAAGTTTTCGATACATGTCCACATGGCAACAGGCTGCCCTCAATGAAATACATACAAGTAAATGGTAATGCATGTTTTTACTATGACGCTAAATTAAAAACTGTACAGTTCCTGTTGCAGTATGCTACTGCAATCCCAACATCTCCTTCACTTCCTCCGCTTCCTGCTGAAGAACATCACTGGCGTACTTCTCGAGCAGCTCCATCTTTTTTCTTCGCACCAGAGCCTCTTCGATCTGCATAAAACCGTGAATATTTTTGTAGTTGTGAACATATGTAGAGTAGAGAAAAATAAGAATTGATGTTAACGTACCCTGAACACTGACCAACATTATTTGTGAAAACAGCTGCGTGTGATTTTTAAAAAACTTCGAAGATATTGTAACTGATTCGAAAGGGGGATAATGTAGGCAGAACTTGCATACTCAGAGAAAAGGTCAAATATGAAATCACCTCGGAAAACAATACTTAAATGGGCCCTGAAACACTTTTTCGAGTAACCATAAATTAAGTCACTGGAAAAGCGTATGCCTCACAAATTGAACACCGCAAAAATTTTAAGAATTTGTTCAGTACGAGCGGAGTTTGAAAAGATTTGTCACGCGCTGCAATCGCATTCTCTCTTCGCTCGTCCCAACGAAAGCGCTGGAAGCTAAGCAGGGAGGGAAGGGAGGGGCAAACAAAAAACTTCACGTGCGCCTCATGACCTTGAGCACTTCTTTCTTTTTTTTTTCTTCCAATACGAGGCTTTCTCAGAGCGATCGCGCGCACGCTATGGACGAGTGACAGGCCTCCCGCGGTGATCTCTGTAATGACCGAGCGCACCATGATCAAATCATCCAATGGCTGATAGATGGGCTCACTACGAGTGATTTTTGGGGTTTATTGCGTGATTTGTCGAGAAAAAAAAGCAATTTTCAGCTGACTTTGATAATTTATTGCGGATTCCAGGCCGCGTGCTGTGCTACAATATTTGGCTTGCGTGTTGTCGGGAGCCTCTACTTACCGATCGGCAGCAGTTTTCTGACCATGCTCAAAAAGTGTTGTAGGGCCCTTTTATCATAGTAGCTCAGTGACTGTAGTGCTAAGGAGTTCAGAGCTTATTACCAGAGGTTTGACAGGAGCAAAATGCAAGAGCACCCATGTACTTGTGTTACGGTGCTTATAAACCTCTATTTCAACCAATGAAGGTATGGCAACAAAAAATAGAACTTGGCCCAATATAGCCAATGATGAGTTTAACAGCAATGTCATTTTCGGTATATATGTGTGAAAATGGTTATGCTATCTATCTTGTCTGGAAAGGATTAAAGAACAGCAGACTGGTAAAAAGTAATCTAGAATTTTTGCCCTGTTAAAGACTATAATTCACTTCTTCTCGTAAAAAGTGCTTTTATTTGGACACATAACTGTGTTGAAACATTTTGTTATATTGTGACAACTACTATGCTCATGACTGAATCGGAAGGCACAATAATGCCTTTGCCCTGTCACTGAAGGACTTGAATGTACACCTTGCCGTGTTGTTTTTGCATCCAAGTTCACTACAGGTTCCTTCAGACCCTCTTAACACCCACGTCAAGCCATATATCAGAGTAGCTATGTAGTGGGACGACACAAAAATGGCAGCAGCTCTAATGGCACAAGTGTGTCTTGGTTTGTCCATGCTATTGTAATGCAAGAAAGAAAGCAAGAACTGGGGTTTCCTGAGGCAGGTTGTTCACACACACCGCAGCAACTGTGTACTGGTACCGCACGTAACTCTTGTATATTCAGAGGGTAGCTTCCGATATGTTTCTAGACTCACAAGTGCACTTGACATTCTCCTGGCTGCTTAAAGCAATTAAAGATTGTGTGGTTTCTCCACGAGATAATTTAAATCTTCAACATTTTAGTGCGTAAAGCATCACGAACAATACTATATCAAACCTTGTAACTGAGTGGCCTCCGGCAAGAAAATACCTTAAATGTATCTTGATATTCCTTTAAACATATACATTTGCTTGATTAGCAGTAAAAAGCAGAAGAAAATGAACAGAAGTTCAATACTTTGGTGCACGCGCCGCTTTTGTAATTAACGACAGCTCACCTCTTTTTGCGAAGGCACTGGTACATGAGCGATAAACCTGGCTTGCTCTTCAGCACTCTCCGCAGTGGGTTCATCATCTATTTCTTCGTCACTCTGAATAGATAAATGCACACACATCCAAAAATAAAAGCACAATGTAACGAAAATGCAGGCTCTCCGTCAATATCCTAGCGACACGCTAAAGATGTGTAGTTTCAGTTGTGAGTTGCCTTACACAAGTTTTATGGTCAAGTGGTGCACCAGTTATAATACAAACACAACATACATGCACAAAAAGTGATCTTGAAGCATGCCATCCCCTTCTTAAGTAAAGTGCACTACAGATAATGAAAGGAATGTTTTACATGATAACTTCATCAATAACTTCTTAAGCAACTAGCCATCCTTGGTAGGATCAAGCCTTGCAGCACATTTTGAAAATGTTATCATTAAAGAGGAATGAAAGCACGGTATTTTTATAAAGACAGGGCATACAAACACGGACATAGAAAGTCAAGATGCCGCAGACGCTGACTAACAACTGCAAAGGTGCACAACGGCAGAAAAAAAAAAAAAAGTGGTGTCTTGACTTCTTGTGTCCGCATTTGCATGCCCTGTCTTTTAGAATGAATACTTACCAATCAACTTAGCTCTGTTATTTTTAAGCTGCTTTGTAACATCGTCTGCTATTTGCAAACCTACCCGAACAGAACTGAAAGTTGATTCGAGCGCGAACACACGACACGATCACTCACACACGCACACACCCAGGCATCAAACACACACAGCGCTCTGTGTGTGTTTTACGCAGTTTTAGAAATGTTGCACCAACCAGCCCAACAACAAGTTCTTTTACTAAACAGAACTGTTTCTATGGTTTCTATCACGTTTTTCGTTCTGGCGTTCCTTTCAATGTAAAGTGTGACCTGATGTAATCAGCTGAACCATGTGGGCTGTAATGGCCATTATCTAAATGAACCAATCAGTGCTGTGTGATTCGGAAAAGACACAGTCAAGAAAATGGAATTCGTACAAAGCAAGACGACGTACCTCGGGCTCCACTGCATAGATGTCCTCTTCATCTTTTGCACTGCTTGCAGCGGCGAGGTCCCCTTCTGCTGCGGCCTTCACTCCTTTCTTTTTTGCTTTCCACTGGCGGACAGCCTTAGCTATGGCCACTTTTTCTTGCTCCTGTTCCAACGGTACCAGGACACCATCGTCGTCATCTCGGTAACCGTAGTAGTCTGCATCTATGTCACGCATGATTTCTGCCCTCGTTCTTCTCGGCGGAGGCGGCGCTGCAAGGCACATAATATTGATTACAATAGTCTGAACATGAAGACTCGCAAGGGAGATACTTCAGATTGTCTACAACTGCGATGGCGATAATGTTATTGGCAATGATATAACTCACTTTGGTAAAAATTAGTACGCAAAGATGGCCAGATAAAACCATACAGCTGGCACAACTACTACAGCTACTGTACTAAGCTTTTTTTGCACTACATATTACACTCTGGTTCATGTACTACTTACGTTCTTGTTCAAAGAGCTCCCGTACTCCTGGAAGGTCTTTTGCAGCACCAAAGTATCTGAATCATTGAAAAAGATTCACAGAGGTACTTAGTACAGCCACAATATTTCAGTTTCTGCTTAACACCAATACTTTTTACAGCTCATGTAGATATACTAAGTTTTCCATTCAGCAAATGTACCACAGCTCACGAGAGTGAGGTCAGGTACGTCACTTGAGGGCGTCCTACTAGAGTAACTGCTTGCTTTAAAGAGAAAGAAAGGATATGTAAAATGTTGACTCAGGATTACATTTAACAACATTGAGTGCCTGAAAAAGTTAATGATTTACATATTTGCAAGCACTCTATGTGAACAATTTATAGCAGCTTACAATCCATCAATCAGGTTGAAACCTTGATACAATGAAGTCGCACCAGTGTGCAAATACTGTTTGTTATGGTTAATAATCTATGACTGGAGTATAGGCTCCTACTGCAGCTCTAGCGATAAACAGAATCCACAATAAGCATGAGCGAGAATGCAGTGACATACATAGTTATTATCGAGATGAAAATCATTAATAATATTATGCTAAGGAATTCACAAATAAATGATGTGGAATAGTTTCTCGTTACCGCAGTAGTCAAAATCGTGGTATTTGGACGTGCAATAGCTTGTAGCAATGCCAGTGATCATTTTAAAAGAGGCAATTGAAACTTCAGTCAATAAAGAGGAGGATGCTGTCTGCCTCCTTTAACATTGCCGAAAAATTCACCGAATCATGTAGTTCTACAGGAGAATTCTTTGTTGCTCAAACGATTGCGAGGGTACCAAGATTAATGAAAGGGTTTTACAACTGGCAATTGGTGTTGCGAGATCTATTATTTATTATGTGTTGATATCAGAGACAAAGAGAACGATTTAACTATAGCTGATATGTTCAAGTGTACTTGCATGTTGGTGCAATCACGAGAACACTTTGTTCTGCAATGTAAGAGGTACAACTCAATTCTCAAGATTCAAGGATTATTGATAGCTTCTTAATGATATTCTTCAACGTAAGTGATCCACCAACAGAAAACACTGCACTATAAATGTAACTATTTGCAATTACCATGAGCTAAGACACTCACTAACTGCCTCTCTGTGTATAGAAAATTTTGAATGGCTCGAAATTTAGAAAGATGAAGTGTAATAAATCGTATCACAAGACCAAGCAGACAAAAAGATGTACTAATTATAATAACTATAGTAACTGAATGATTTCAGTGCCATAACTGTCTCTAGCAATTTTCATGAGCTAACACACTTTGAGTACTCACTTGTAGCCTCGATTTCCTGGCACCTCTCTACCGTCTTGATCAAACAACTTCGGACCAACTTTCTGCAATGTGCATGAAAGCAAAATACACAAGATAATTTTCTTTAAAAATTTTATTTTGTACTCTTCTTCTTCATCTCTCACAAGTAAGACACAGCACACTGTCGCAATACATAATATTATGCAAATCACAACAGCATTCATGCTGCAGACACTGCTGCAAAAGACACTGTACGAGAATAGGGATAAAGTATTACAGCACCCTGAGGTTGGGTCGACATTGTGTAAAAGTGCTGTGCAAAGCGGAATCATATGCTCATTGTATTTCTCACGGGCTACCGCTTGGTCTGTTATGAAAGCTTTTGTGCAATAATGATAGCAGATGGTTGGAAAGCTCGCTTGCGAGTCGACTCACTCGTACGAACTTGTGAGACTGAGTTTGAGTGAGTTCAGTTGAAAATTTTGGTGATTGTGAGTGAGGCTAGCAGAGTACGGATGAGCGAGACTATACACGATTTTCGTGCGTCCGACTGAGTTCAGGCGAACGGTTTATCGGCGAATGCAATCAGAGAGAGTCCTTCTGAATAGAATTCTGGTGTGTGTGAGTCCCATTAAGCCCTCGGCAGAAACACATGTTGTGAGCATGTTTTGGCGAGTTGGACTTATTTTGTCTCCTTACATACTCACTGCATAGTCGGGACCCCCTAGCTCCTTGATCCGGTCCTCCCAATGCACTTTCTCTCGAAGCAGCTTGTTTATTTCGTCGTTCAGATCACGAATACGAAATTCTCCCAGGCCAGCTGTAAAACAAGCGAAACGAGTCTTTGCACACATGCAGCAGCTTCTTAGGAGGACGCACAACATGCACCATCTGCAGAACCCTTAGCAAGCAATGCAGCCGTAAGGCTACGATCAGTATTAGTAAAACATATTGACTGATTGATTAAGTGAGAGTGAGATATCGGAGACCAAACGCAGATTGACGGGCCCACCAAGTCAATAGTCAACTTGCCGTTCTGTATCTGGGCGACTTTTTTGACGATCTCGCGGATGACCTGCAACCTCCACTTCTCGCATTTCCTCAGGTTGTGACAGTTGGACGCCAAGAAGGGCCGCCTTTCCTGGACACCCTTGCCTTGTTCGGCCATCTGAGCGGCTCGCCAACGAGCCAGCGTAGTCCTTGAAAAGGCCGGAACGAGACGATCATTTCAAATTGCACGCGAAATAAAAGGGCAGCGACGGTCACAAAGATACGTAAGAGCTTCTACTTACATAGCCTTTTCTGCGTTTCTTGCCTAGAACAACGTGCAAAAAAGAACAACACATATTGCGTTAAACGACGCGACGTTTGAACGAGACCGGGCCACGAGCCCACAAGATGTTTCAAATGTCACCTACCATTGTTGCAAAGTAAGACGGAAGCTCTAGAATACACTGGTGAAGGTGAGGATGCTGTTACTCCGGGTTACACTTCATAAAGCGAGTGATCGTTGCAGTAGGCACGAACGGGCTGTGCACAAAGAAAACGTAAAACACGATTCGCATGCGCTTCGCAACGTCGGCTGCTTTGGCTGAATATTTATCTGGCCGTAGCTTGTTTCGAAGCTATAATCCTAGACTAATTGTCCTGAACAAAAAACAATTAGAACGACCTACAACTCAAATAAATAACTAAACTTTAAAACTTTATTGCAACCAATAATACTCTGCAAGCACTTTTGTAAGTTGTCGTGAAAATGCTAAGCCTTTTTTTGTTTT
Organism: Rhipicephalus microplus; assembly: GCF_013339725.1. NCBI lineage: Eukaryota > Metazoa > Arthropoda > Arachnida > Ixodida > Ixodidae > Rhipicephalus > Rhipicephalus microplus. The sequence continues at coordinate 156,697,275 of NC_051171.1, read as the reverse complement.
TATTAGTTGTTTGCATACGAAACTTACCAACTCAAGGCGGGAATTCACTGCTTGACAAGAGCGCGTCCCTGGGAAGATCCGCATGGTATCGTTATTCCGGCGCAACTATTGCATGGAACCTTGCCAGAGTGCTTTTGCGCCCGTCGTTGCCGTCGTTAGGATTTATAGCGTAAATGTAAACGTACAAGTGCGTCCTGATAGTGTTAACCTGTGAATCTCGCCGTTGTAATCGCAAGGCACCCCCAAGGTCTTCAAAGAAAATGGACGCTGTCAGCAACGGGTCCTTGCAGCCAGATCTCAAGCGAAAGCGCAGCGACGCCGAAGACCAAAGGTGCCCCTCATTGAAAGCATCGTCGCGTATTACTCGATGAGTCTTTGGCACAAGCTCTGATGTGATTTTTGGTCGTAAATTTCAGTGAAGAAACGCTCCAGTTGAGGACGAAACATGACAACGAATACTTCAAGTGAGTGGTGCACGGGTGTCGCGTTTGAATGTGTCGTACCTAACAAAAGGCTTTTTGTCTTATCCTCGCCGAAGGTGCTACGCCGGACTGGACATTCACAGAGAGATGATTGGCGATTTTGCGAGAACGTTTACGTATAGGAAAGCGATACTAAATAACTACAGCTGCATTTATCAGCGGTCGGTCTTGGACCTGGGAGCCGGCACAGGTCTGCAATAAGCTGTGCGCTTACTTCGGCATTGCCTTTAATACCTGCCCATTCCATTTCATTGCAGGCATTCTTAGTATGTTCTGCGCTCAAGCGGGAGCCAGAAAAGGCAAGCTTGCTCTCTCTTTTCATTGGTCGGTCTGCTTCACTGTCGCTGGCTCGTGCTTTAATTATACCCCTTGCCTGCAGTCTATGCCGTAGAGGCGAGTGGCGTGGCCGAGGTAGCTGAGAAGGTTGTGTCGTCAAACAAAGTTGAAGACCAGGTGGTGGTTATTCAGAGCAAAGTGGAGGTAAGAGGCAGCGAAAGCATTCATGTTTGCCTGCATCTGTGGCTGACCTAGCGAGGATACCGTTTCAATGAAAGTTCCCTTTTCCCACGCCTCGCCGTCGTCGTGTGCTAGCAGATAGAATGCAGTGGATAGTGTGGGACGACAAGAGCCCACTTGTTGTGATTGTTGGTGATGCTTTGGTGCCTCTTTCCTACCGTTCCATCCCTTTCCTGGTTCCGTTCGAGCGCATGGAACACTTTGTTGCTGAAGCTATGCACAAGCAAATGAAGTGCCAAAGAAGCACTGTTTAATGGCTTTGTGCTCATTCACCCTCGTTACTTCCCTGGGAAGACAATGAATGGAGGATATTTTATTGCTCACACAAATTGGTTTGTTAATTATTCAAGCTGGGCTAATTTGCATGGTATATTGTCTAAACTTCTTGTAGGTACTGCTAATAGAGGACCACATGCTTGCCACAGTATTGCAAAAGTCTTCAGTATTACAAGTCCAGCATTCACTTTTGTACTGATTTGACAAGTGAACTGTTTGTGTCACTGCAGGGCAAATTGAATCTTTGCTTTCCTAACTTTTCCAGTTTTGTGTACCAGCTTATTTCTATTTTTAATCTGGTAAATATTACAATAACATAGAGAGTATATCATAGCACTCTGTCATACATTAAATGTGTATTGTGCTTGAAGAGCAAAGCTGCCCAGAGGTACAAAATAGAGTCAAGATAATTTTTAGTGATACCATGGGTGCATAAGCTGTTCAGTATGTCAGCATTTCATCTTGAAATGTGGCAAAATTGTTGAGAGTAGACACAAGTGGGCAAGGCACTCACCAACAAAAGCTTGCCCTGCTTTGTTTTCATATGAATTGTTTTCATATACATTGTTTTCATATGAATTTCTGTATACATTTGTGAGATGTTAAATAAAATCTGCATGTTTGTATATACAATACAAACCCTGGACAATTTGTAAATAATCAAAAGCAACTAGAATAAAATAAAAATGAATTGGAGTTCAATATGACCAAAGCATTATTTGTTATTATCTGGATCGGCCACACTCTCAGAGTGAGAATGAGTGCTGTACACTTAATTTGAGTGGGCAATAAAAAAGGGCATAAAAACATCACAAGAATCTTGTGTAAATTTGTCCATATGCTGTCTTAGAACTGTAGCTTCTTCAATGTGTAACTACTTCTGCTTGACCACTGCTAACTTGCGTGCGTGTGGCACCAGTTTCCCAATTGATTTAAGCTTTTTAGATTGCACGCATTGTTCAGTCTGAATAATATTCTATAAGATGAAATTGTTTTGAATTTGAAGATATGCCATGGAAACTGGAAGTATGCAAAGCAGTGATTTTTCTATAGAGGGGTAGCTTTGTGGCATTAAATTTATGGGTGCTGTTCTATGTAGATTAGCTTCCTGGGTATACAGTTGTGGCTCATTATTAGCTACCAAACAGTGCAGACTTCAGCTTACTGGCAGACACATATTAATTGGTGCCTTGTTTTTGTGTTTCAGGAAGCAACACTGCCCGAGAAAGTTGATGTCATTGTCAGTGAATGGATGGTAATTGTATTCCCACTCCTCCCGCTGCATGCAAGCGCTTAAGTTTATTGGGTGCTAACCCGCACCTTAATGTTTCCACATAAATTTTCATTTGCAGAATGCAGCTGGAAAAAATTTGTCTCATTGTCCACACATTTCTGTAGAGCTGAGCATTGCAGATATATCTGTGTGCATTTACTCCGAGTTTGAGACATAATGCCTGTGACTAAAAGAAGTCACACAAGTATGCAGGCAACATAGTGTTTGGTATAGGTACCTTGAAACCAGGTGTTCTAACCTTTTCCTTTCCTGAAAGGGGAAGTGCTTAAGCCACTCTGTAAAGATACTTGTGGAGCCAATATATGTCCTTTTATTAGCTAGCGTAAGGAGCTTCCCCACCTTTGCTAGGTAGTTTGTGAGGAAGTCTTATTTAATGTACCGAAAGGATTTTCTTTTTAATACAGGGTTACATGCTCCTCTACGAGTCGATGCTTCAGTCGGTAATATTTGCCAGAGACAAGTGGCTCAACAAGGTACTGCTGTGTTCTGTTCCTTTCTGACACTTGCACAATGGTGGCTGATTTCACGCTTGTACTAAGATGGTGCTGTCTAAATGCTTATGTTCAATAGCTCAAGATACATGCTTGCATGCTTACCTGCTGCCAGGCTGTTATGGATATTCGAGGTGTAGGCTTGTGCATTGGTGTGCATCTCATATGCTTTCTATGCCAAATCTCTTTTATAAGTGATAATGCTGTATACTGTGAATTGCCACTATGGATATGATAGTTCCATTCGAAAAAGAGTGTAAGGATTAGCAGCGGAGGGGGCACAGTAGCCAGCCGGCAATTTGTTTGTTCCTGATTGATTTCTTACGCAAGTTTTTCACACTGATGTACTGTAAGCAGCATCTCTCTGGTGAGTGATCTCCTTTTCACGTGTCCCTCTGTAAGGTTGTCCGAACTGCATTACCTCTCAATGATCACATAGGTTAATCAAATTCCTACAGTGTTGTGTGCACAGTGAGTGCTACATAACACATCGCTCGAAGGCGGGCAGTTTGAATTGCACAGTAGTATGCTCTTTCTCGTGAATCTGTCCACTTCGGCAGCATAACACCTTGTCAGAGAAGACACCACAGGTGCGCAGCCAATGGTGGTAAAGTGCGAGTGTGTGCACCTTTCTGCTAGTAGGTAAAGTCGAGAGACTCCTCTGAATCTTGAGGGCGTTCATTCCGGTGATACTGCTTTTCCCAGTAGCCTCAGGCTCTGCTAAAACAGCAGACGGCTGCACAGGAAAACAAAATTGTGGACTGCATGGCCGAAACGGCATCACTGCAGGGCCAAGGCCCCATTGCAGGGTGCAAAGGACCAGTCTACAAAGTCAGTACTGCATAGTGTTGCTCGTGGACAAGGCTGTCTCTGCATGAGTAAAAAGGACTTGTAAGGCACAGAAAAGTGGCATAGGAATTGACCTTCGAAATGAAGTGCCTGCATGCTGTGAAGCACTGTGATGTTTGCCAAATGTGATCACCGTGGCCTTCTGCGCAAATTAGGTAGCTAGATACTTTTTAAAAAAGGAAAAAAAAATCAGACCTTGTTTATTGGACGTTTAAAGGAAGGTTTGGGTCACAAACCATGGTGGTGTATTGTGGGAGTAGACCATCCTTACATTTTGGCATTCGACTCATTATGTAGCCCACTTAGCATCATAATGAATGATGAACAGAATGTACCAAAACATCGCGCGTTTTTCCTGCATGATCATGTTGGGTGTCAATACCTCGCGACTCCTACATAATCGGATAGAGAGAAAAAAAAAACAGTGCGCTTGAAAGGGGTATAGGTAAACGATTTGCGGCACCATGAGGTCTGTCAGTACTTTTCTCACTAATGCTTTAATGACCAAGACATTTATTATGACAAAAAATTAATGTTAACATAATGTAAATGAACAATCCAACCTTGTGGAACTCTTTGCTTCTCCTGTCGGTCATGTGTCGAGAGAAGCACTGTTGTGTAACCATGGGACCATTTCACATTCAAAGGAGCAAAGTAATATGCCATATTCTCGTTTTAGGTCTGTCAGCATTTTCACAGCTTTTTTCTATGTTCTGTGTTGTCGTAGCGTTCCTTCCTTCATGTGTATTCTAAGAATGTTGTAAGAAACTACGAGCGACAAACTGTTACACCTTCCTTCCTTTCATTCTTGCCACGCAGGATGGGGTACTCCTTCCCGAAAAAGCTCGCATGTTCATCGCTCCGCTTACCGATCCAGATGAAGGCTTTGAAAGGCAAGTGAATTGATTTTCATCTTGTTTATACTTCAATTGCCTTGTTGCCACTTCATACCTGTGTCTTGTCACCTTCACATTGTGGCAGTCTCACATTAAAAACACACACTTATGAGTCTTGCTTTTTTTTTTTTTCTGCCGTAACTTGTATGACTTGTTTAACATTGCCATCCGATACTCACAAGCCACTGAGAAAGATTTGTTTACCTTGGTGTATTACATGCCGGATTCTTGCGTTTCTCACCAGCCACGCAAAAGCTATTATTTCCTTAAGTGGGTGTTTATGCACCCCTGAATGCTTCTGTTTTTGAAATGTTGCAGCTGGGAAAAGGCACTTGTCAAAGGACCCATGATCCACTGCTATTGGACGTAAGGAAAAACGCACGAGGCTATAAGACGTGTGGTTTCGCATGCCCTGCCAGTGTTTTTGTTGTTGCAAACATGATGGCTGACTGTGACTACGATCGCTTTTGCCTTTTGATTGGTACTGAGAATGTTGTTGGGCAAAGCACTGTTTTGGGTAGGGCTCTTTGGTTGTAGTGATGTAATCCTCTCATGAGGGCTTACGTCGGAGCATACGAAGAATTAAAAAGAAAAAAAACTCTAGGATTTGTGTTTTTGTTTTGTTTTGGGTGGCGTGAAGCCACATTAGAAAGTGGTGTAGGGTTTCTTGGGAAGTAAGATTTGCAACAAGACAAATTTTCGTTTTGGTATAAAATATTTTTCTCCAGCACAAGCCAGTAAAGCTGCTTGTGTTGTGAGAATTTCGACAGTTTTTACCTGTTTTGCTTTTTATGCAATGCAAATTTTGCTTGTTGAGTTAAAGGCCACCTTCTTTTCTTTCAGGATTGAATTCTGGAAAATGGTGAAGGACAACTTTCATGTGGACATGTCCTGCGTGACCGAATTTGCAAAGGCAGAGATGTACAGTAAGTGCCTTGGCTCTGCCTTGGAACGGGCAAAATTGTGTTCTAAGCTCCCCTCTGTGGCTTGAGCTACATTGAGTGATTATGTCATGTTTATTCTTCTTATTTTTTTACACAGAACACATTACTGTGAAAACTGTAGATGCAGAAAATGTGATCTCCAGAGGCACGTGCTTTCTCGAGCTGGACCTCTACACTGTCAAGTCTGAAGATTTACAGTGCATCAAAGTGAGTTGCTTAATCCGAAAATTTCGTGGAAGCTTGCTCGTACACTTGAAATTACTGCCGGTCACATTGTTACATGTAAGTAAAGATTTAAAAAGCCCAGCTAAATACTAATAAATTGACAAGATTCACGCAGCACTGGTAGCCAGCTTTAAAGCAAAAGTTGTCATCCTTACTTATTTCAAATGTATGTCCCAGTGTGTCATGTAGCGTCATTGTGATAGCAGTAAAGCCTAATAATACGTTTTTGAAAGGGGCCCCGTAACACTTTTTCAGCATGGTCAGAAAATCCTGTCCATCGGTAGCCAATAGTTCTGAGAACATGTGAGCTAACGTAATGGTGCAGCACACGAGTTTGGTATTTACAATGAGTGATTCTCAAAGGCAGCTAGAAATCGATGCTTTCTCTCGATAACTGATGCCATAAACCCAAGTGACCGCGCCGTAACAGTGTGAGTCTAGTGAAGGAAAGACGACGAATCACGTGAGCAAGCAAGCAAGCACCAGTGTCAGTAGCAGCATGGTGCCTGAGACTCAAGTTCGCGCTCGCCCAGCATTTTGGCTGCATGACGCCCTCCCTTCTTCGACGCTTTACCTTTGACGTTGATTAGGTTCGCTGATGTCCAGCGTCAATAAAACCACGTCACATTTGGTGAGGTGCGGGGTATCCAAGGCAGTTCCTCCGTACTTTGGTTCCGAATGGCAAGCTGAATGTCGGGAGCCAAAGTCCGCGACGGCGCATTCGTGAGAAGGAGAATATAAAGCTGGCGCACTACCGCCTCACGGATGAAGCCCTTTATAGTGGAAAGCATGTGTTGCTAGTCAGCATGATGAGCAGTAAGCTGCAAGCTGAATATTGTGTTGGTTGTTGTGAGGGCTTGGCGTGCGATCGAGCGCCGCCGACGCAACTCGTCGAAACTCTGACGCAAGGACACCAGTGCTGCAACACTGGTGGTGTTTCTAGGGAGCAGCTTCTGAAGAGCGTCGTCCTTGATGCCCTTAAGGATGTGCTTGATTTTCTTCTCTTCGGTCATGGTTCACACGGGTGCAGAGGTCGGAGGCTTAGGACATCTGCAATGTACGCTGTGAAGTTCTCACTGGGGAGCTGCGCCCATTGACGCAAATGCTGCTTTGCCCGAAACTTGCGAACCACGTCACATGAGCTACATGTAGTTACCATGGCCACTGAGGAATGGTGTGATGTGCTAGCACGATCACTTGCGATCTCACTGAAGGTAAGCTGTACGAACAAAAAAAAAAAAAAGAAACATAAGAAAAGAAAAAAAGTGTGCTAGGTCATGATGCATGCTGATGAAACGACATAGCTTCTCAAGAACCTCCTTGTAATCCCTCCCTTGCATAGCTTTCAGTGTGCTCACTTGTACGAAAGGGAAGTGCTTAAAGTGTGCATCAAATCCCTGTAGCTCAGCTCATACTTTAGAGATTCTAAAAATTGTTGCAGCAGTCAATTCATGGGGCAGGAAACTTGAATGAAGTTATTTGATGATTATTTCCAGAGGTGTTGCTGAACCCATTTAATAGAACTCTGACGCAAAAATTTTGCATCTCGTTTTTTCCTGTTGCAATAAGTAGCTAACGATCTGCTAATTGTGGCCGGAAAGCTTGCCTGATTGACAAGGGCGCAATGGTTCATTATTTGAAGACGGCATTATAGTGCCCAGTTATTTTGTTATTTATTTATGAATACTGCAATCCCTACTAGTTTTAGTTTCAGTGTCGTGTAAGGTGTGATTTAGAGTGGTTTTCATGAAAACGTACAGCTGTGAGCATGCAAAACCATTGTATAAAGCACGTGTAATTGTTTCAAAATCTTAATACAAATTTACAAAAAACTTGGAAAAAGTTTCCTTTCGTGAATAGAGTATGAAACAAAGGTATAAACTTACTTCCATTTTCGCAAATCTTATGCTGTTAATTGGAAAATCTGCTGCTGTGTTCGTTCTGTGGTTGTTCTAAAATGGCTTACGCTACTCGGTATCTTTGATTTTGCACTTTTGCGTTAAGGGAATGTGAAACATTGTGCAGTCAAGGGATTCCACACTTGTTTCCTATAAAACATATGCAAAATGTAGGCTTTGTACTTGTAAATGTCTTTTGCATTATGCAAGGGTGCGAAATTTTAAATTCGCTGTTTTCTACTATATGAACAGTACCAGCTGTTCGCACAGTAGGCGGCAGCATAAGTCTGTAGTGTCAGTGAAGTTGAACGAATGACTACATACTGCTAGTGTGTAATTTCTTAGAACAAGGTGAAATGTTCTTCAATCAAGGTTTTTTTTTTTAATTTTATTATTCTCCCCTCTTTCTTTTTTTATGCAGGAAAACTTCATGTGCTGTTGTTACGGCCATGGCAAGGTTCATGCCTTCGTCATTTGGTTTTCGGTGGAATTTCCTCGGGATGTTATTCTTTCCACATCACCGTATGACTCGTGAGTTTCCTAAATTATCTTGTCGATAGTCAGTGTGTGGAAATTTCAGTGTGGCTTCAAAGCTGCACACAGCACATTTCTGTGAAGCTGTGCATAAGTCCAAATTAATTGTCTGACTTGCCGCCTCCGGACTACATTACAATTTTTTTTTTACATTTATGGCAGATGTAATGAATTACCAAACTGTGCTGTGTGTTGAAATACACTGAGAATTCATATTCTCCAGTGTATGTGTATTTGGTGGTACAAACCACAACAAAACAATCAAGCATTCTTTTAGTAGTCTTGGCATAGATTAGCAATTGCCTTTTTTCGTATGCAATACCACAATGGAATAAGTTACCACAAGACTTAGTTAATGCTAATATAGATGTAAGGTATGGCGTGGCAGGCAGGGGGGGGGGGGGGGGGGGGCGAGTCTTCTTTGTCCCAAAAGTGTGCGCTTTCCAAGGGTCCGATTCTCGGGAAACGAGAATCCCGCATAAGGACGCTGGTTCTAGCAAGAGAAACGTGGTGTGACGATAGAACCCCTCACAGATTCCCGTGACCGTTCAAGAGGGGGAGGCAGTGGTCTTTTATCGCTTTTAACGACCAGCGAGGTGGCCTCCGACCAGCGGGGTGCAGGCATGCGGCGTGAAGACGTCTGGTGTGTTGACACCCATACGTCTTGATAGAATCCGCGAGGCGGCTGCCGCGCAGGACAGCGAATACCATCTGGCAGTAATGGCATGGGACCGCTAACGAATCAGTGGCACCTGGGTAACATTAGCGGGGCAACCGAAAGGCGCCACCATCATGTGTGTTCGCACAGTTCGTGGAATGTCTTTTGTAGGCCGCCCCTTTCGGCTCTCCCTCTCGGACCGGGAGCTCAAATGTTAAAAAAGAGAGCGAGTGAAGAGGACGTCAATAAGTGTGTTTAGTGTGTCCAATAAACGGACTGAATTGTTTTGGTTGGCCGTGAGGAAAACGGGGAGGGGCAGCTGAGGGGTTAAAACCTGGCTCCTGACATCTCAAGGTGGTTCTGGTCGCAGCAAACAGTTCTCTGCACTATTGTCTCTACCGAGGCAACATGTGACGGTCCCAACAGTTAACAGTCTTACTTATGAAAATACATAAGTTCCTGTGCATAAAGTCGAGTTATTGCATCGTATCGAAAGGCGCTGGTTTCCATTCTTGACAAGCAGCAGCAGCAGCCACGACAAGACAAGAGAAACACCATGCAACCAACCTTCCACTCCCTTCAGTAGCAACAGCAGCTACGCAACTGAGAGAGCTCTGCTCTAGAGAACAGAAGGAATGGGTAGAAGGTTGAGTTTTACTATAGAACAGAATCATTTTTTCAGCTTTGAAATAACCTTTCCTTTGTCATTTAAAATTAAGTTTATACAGTGTACCCTTGTTACAGTGGCTATGCTTACAATAGACATTAGAATACTACATGCCAATTGGCATTGTTTTGCTGACCCCCCTATTTGTTCCATTTATTGAGCTTTGTTTACTATAGATTCTGCTACAATGGACTTCAGATATGATTGACTAAAATGTGAGGCCAACAAAGGGGTGAAGACTCCTTTAAAATAATTTCGTGGCCACTTCGAGTATCGCTTGGCATAATTTGGGGACAGTAACGACGCACCATTCAAGAACGAAAATTACTGATCTCTAGGCTGTTAATGGTCAGACATGCTTAGCTAAGGCGACGAAAAATCCGTGTGTAGCGTGCTTGGTCTTGCATTTTGGGGCGCTGATGCGCGAGATTGCTCATCGCTGCCACCGCTGCTCTGAGCGGTCGCTGTGTGCTGAGCATGGCCAGCCAGGCCCAGGCAGCCCACTGCCAATGCGCAAAATGGCTACCGTATTTTTGCGCGTATAACCCGCCCTTGCATATAATCCGCACCCCCACTTTCAGCTCACCGAGAAAGGAAAAAAAAATCCTCGCGTATTGCCCGAACATTTTATATACAGGAAAGGCTGTACAAAAGCTACTGCTCAAGCAACATAGCACATATGTAGACAGAAAAAGCTTTATTTAGCAAGCAGAATACGCTGTCTGCAAGGCCAGTCACAATTCACTCACTGTCGCTGCTCTCGCTGGAGCTATCACTTGAGCCGCACTCATCACTATTATGCACAGTCATCTTTGGTTCCATCCATGTTGTTTGTGATGCAGCATTTCTTGAAACTGTTTCGCACCATCTCACCTGGAATGGCCATCCATGCCTCAACAATCCACTTGCAGAATAGGGCAATATCAGGCCTTCGGACTCGTCCTGTTGGCGTCAAGTCGTAGCAGCCTTCGGCCATCCACTCGGCGTAATAGCGCTTGACATGCGCTTTGAAGGGCTTGTTAAGCGACACATCTAGAGGCTGCAACATTGACGTCATTCCACCGGGTATAACAACTAAGTCGGCGCCGTTGCGTGAAAGGCGGTCCTTCACTTCCTCAGTTGTGTGGCCGCGGAACGAGTCAAGAACGAGCATGGACCTCTTTGCGAGCATCGCACCGGGCCTCTTCTCCCATATCGTTTTGATCCAGTCTACGAACAAGTCACTGTTCATCCACGCGTTCTCGTGTGCGCGCAGCACCACGCCGGCAGGCAAATGAACCTTTGGTAGAGTTTTCCTTTTCAAGATGACGTACGGTCGCAGTTGCGTGCCGTCGGCGAGGGCACAAAGCAAGACTGTGATGCGCAGTTTCGTGTTCCCGCCGGTCAGCACGCTCACCGAACTGCTGCCCGTCTTCTCAATCGTTGTGTCCAACGGCATTTCAAAATAAACAGGAGTTTCGTCCGCATTGTCGATTTGCGAGAAAATGCAATTGTGCTGCTTTCGCAGGCCAATTACATATCTCTGGTTCTTGAGCAGCTTCCCCTCATAAGAAGCCGGCAAGCGTTGACATATTGTAGTTCGCCGTCTGATTGAGAGCCTTTGCCGCTTCATAAAGCGGTGCAGCCATCCGTGGCTCGCATGGAACTCGTGAGGTAGGCCTAGCTCTTTCGAAAGTCGCCGCGCTTCCACTTGGGCCATCTCGGTCGATACGGCGTGACCCCTGCTTCTCACATCTTCGATGAACTTAACTAGCTCCGCCTCCAGCTCGGGGTAGGCACCGGTCTTGGGACCACGAAATGACCTTCGGTCGCGGTGCGCGGCTTGTAGGCTCTCTTTCTTCTTTCTCCACAGTCGCACGCAGGACTCGTCCACATCATGCCGTCTTCTCGCTTCGCACTTTCCGAATTCCTCGGCGACGGCAATGATCTTAAGCTTTTGCTGTGCCGTGAAGGCCTGCCGCCGTACGCTACTCATCGAGTCAGAACAGATCGACTTAGGCTTGGCGAACGGGTCGAGATGTGGAGAACTAGCGGTATCAGCGAGGTAAAGAGCGCTCACACTCGGCGACAACTTGACAGCACTACCCCTTATAGTACATTGTAACAGCACCCTGGAAACAACAGAACCGAAATGCATGCCTGCTACCGCGTCAAAAAGTAGTAGTACATTAATTTACTGATAATATCTCTATAGGCACTATAATGTCTCATTTGCCTTGCTGAAATAAATACTGCTTTATTTATTATGGAAGTTACTTTATTTATTATGGAACTTTCTTAGACAGCACCACCTTTTCGGCAAGCCCTTTCCAAAAGTAAATATGGCGCCCGTGACGTAGGGACATGTGGAGGGTCACTGAGCGGCCGCGAACGTCCAAAAAATATACTTGTGGTGTGACAGTGAGATTTTACACTGAACAATCGAATTGTCTCTCCCCAAATGTTTTTCTAAACGCTTCAACGATGCAAGCAAGCAAAACCAAGATCGGCCGCAAGCTGCCGTGCTACTTGCGGAGCAACACGAATTTGCGGAAACCGCCTCTGTAGTCTTCGCTACACTGTTAAGGGGCTTCACAGCACAACACGCATTGCTGTGAAACAGCACCATAGGAAAAACCCCGCATATTATCCGCACCTTCACTTTGCCACTGAATTTTTTGGGTTTTTGGTGTGGGTTGTATGCGCGAAAATACGGTATCCTGGTTCAGAGGCACCAGCAGGAGATGTAATTCGTCAAGCGCGCTATGGCTTCTTCGCTTTCGCATGTCGATGAGCGCGATGGTCTTGCCCGCAAATTTCGGAGCGGAGTTGGGCCTAGCCAAAACTTTGAGCAGAAAACTCTGTTGTGATGTGGGTGGTCGTGGTGCCCAATGGTTTAAAGTACGTTGTGCTCGATGGTGAGGAGTTGGTCTGCGGTGGTATTCATCACAAGGTCTGCAGTGCTAACAAGCCGCACCTCAAACAGCGGGGCCCAACGAGACAACGCTGTATACCTGAGACGTACTACATGTGCGATGATCACGACGAGTGCAGTACTCTATTACTGCTATCGTAAGCTGATAACTGAACTTTCACTTTATGCTGCTTTAACTAAATCGCGACCCGCAAACGCGAGTGAGAAAATCTCACAAGTTGCGTGTTTTTTGACGGCTGTGACATTTAGAAGCTATAATTTGTTTCAAAGCGCCGCTTTTTTTTCTGTGACTTGCGCAATACCGTATTTACTCGATTCTACCGCGCCCTCGATTGTAACGCGCACCCGATTTCCACCGCGAAAAAAAAAAAAAAAAAACTTAAGACATCGATTGCAACGCGCACCCATTTTTCTCGCTGGCCCGCACGATCACACCACTCGAAAAAACGACTCCTTTCGGGAGCGTCTTCTATTTAAATATGAGGTACGGGCGAAGCTTGTGCCCATCTGACGTGTAACAGAGCATTGCCGTCACTGTAGTTTTACCGTGGACCGATGTCAGCACGCGAACTTGCTTCGCCCCCTTCTTCTCGACGGTTGTGGTGCCAGGCATGTCGAAGTAAAGAGGCGTCTGATCGGCATTCCCGATTTGCCCAAGCAGGTAGCCGTTGTTGCGCCGCAAGTTTAGGACGAACCTCTGAAAACTGTGAAGCTTTTCATCGTACTCCTCCGCAAAAATTTTCGCATATGCATGTTCTCCTTCGGAGGAAAAAGCCTTTCCTCTTCATAAAGTTAGTTAGCCAGCACCTGCTCGCTTTAAACTGGCTCCGCATTAGACCTTTTTCTAAGACTAATTGCATAGCCCGCACTTGGAGCAGTTCTGTCGTCACGGGCCGCTGTGCCGCTCGCTGCTCAAGCACATACTCGCCGAGCAGCTCTTTAATTTGCGGAAAGCGACCCTGCTGTGGTCCACTGAAGCCTTTGCGTGAAGCTTTGCTGTCGACAATCTTCTGCTTTTGTTTCCGCCGGTCCCGCACGCACATTTCGGGAACTCCGAACGACCGCGATGCGGCCCGATTTCCGTCCGTTTCTGCACACGCGATGACTTTTCTTTTAAAAGCGGCATCGTGGTGCATTAGAGTTTTCGGAGTCGGCCCTTCCACGCCGTCGATGCTAATGCACTACTAGATGACGAACTCCTCAGCACACGTACGAAGTGCCGCACATGGAAAACACATAGGCAGAAATGGCCGACGCGCCATGCCGACGCACGTAGGGGGCGGCCATTTTGGATTTGCCGATGGCAATAGATTGACCGTAATTTTTTTGTTCGTACTCGATTCTAACGCGCATGCGATTTATGAACTCGCTTAACCGGAAAAAAGGTGCTCGTTAGATTCGAGGGATTACGGTAGTACTCGCAGGCACAGAAATTTTTTACAGCCCTTCTGCGTAGATTTAAGCTAGGATATTTTGGAACTAGATAAAAATAAAGGGCTGATATTCAAAAAAATTGTGTATGCCCCCATTGAGAATGAAGTCCATGACTTGTAGTTCTCTCTGGTTATAACATACCCATTCACTATATGTATAAAAGTCTGTTGTAACACTACTTGGATTTTACATACTCCCTTTACAACAGACCAAAATCTTCACTATGGAGGTCGGTCGTAATGAGGTTATGCTGTGCTGTGTAGCAATGGAAGCAGTTGATTTTTGCATTCACTTTTCATTTGATGCATAGTGTGTAATTTACCTAATGTATTGGATTATTATATGTGCATGTTCTATCCCAGTTATATTACTGTGTATTTCGTTGAATCCCAAAGCACAATAATATATACAGTCATTGCAATCATTGCAAGAGGCACTCGACATAACCCACGACTGGGGCACCCAGACTGGTTTCGAAATCTCCAAAGCAAAAATAAAGTTCATGTCGGTTGCGAACAAGTATGGACATCGTAAACCAGAAGTCCGGCTTCTGCAGTTAATTTTGAATCAGCAGCCACTACTCGAAGCCTCAGACCTCCGTGGGCTTGGCCTGAAAATTCACGCCACCGGATCTGCGGGACCTTGGGTCCAGAGTGCCAAGCAGCAGGCATAAGAAACAATACACCTCATACGAAGGATAGCGAAGAAATCTGGCGGTGCTACCTCCAAGATGGCTCGCCTCCTTGTCTGTGCGGTATTGCAGCGAAGGCTCGATTACCGCGCTCAGTTTAATCACCTCACGCTGGCAGAGTGGGAACGTCTAGAGGCGATCAACAACGAAGCCATGCGCGCCTTAAGTGAACTGCCACGCATCACTCCACTGACAGTACTTAAACAGTAGTACCAACTAATCACAATTGATGAATTAGTGCATCAGCGTCGCTGTGCGCACAACCTCAAGCTTCAACGTTGTGTTCGGCTGCTGAATTGGCGCAGTACAGGGGCAAAGAAGTTCACCACACACCTTCAGAGACGACCACTATTGCCCCGTGGAACAAAATGCAACTGACTGAAAACAAACCCTTTGGTCACCTTTAACAGCCCGGTTCCACGCCAGGCGAACGCCCATGTATCCCACTCGCTTCGTACAGATAACCTAGATGCCGCTACTGTCGTCGCTTATACGGATGCCAGTGTAAGCGGCACCACTATTGATACCGCGCTTGTATGTCCATTAATACCAGAGGCTGGCAAGACATGCTCATATTTTGCGGATCCTGCACCACCGGCTCACCTTGCTGAGCTGGCCGTCATACGGATGAGTCGGCAGCGCTGCTACCTCTTCTACAACCAGGCAGATGCTCCCAGCTCATCATTCGTACGGACTCGACGCAAGCTATTCACGATATACGATGAGTTTATCACTCTACGTCACTCTGCGATACTATTCACGTTCTTGCTGCCTCCGCATCTGTGCAAATACGTGTTCACTGGGTTCCACGGGCCGCTTTGCCGGACCTTGTAAAAGCCGATTTGGCAACCCACCCTCAAGTTACATCATGCCCGCTACCGCATTTTCCTGAGGACACTCAAGGCCAGACGCTCCAGGAAAAAGAAATCCTCCGACGTACCACACGAGCTCTTATACCTTGGTGTGAATCAGACCTCCCTGGTGGTTTAACCCTCCGAGAGCAGGTTACATTGTGGAGGCTTGGTGTTGAGGCTGCGCTTACCCGATCCGTGACCACCCTTTGGGGGCAAAAGTATCGAGGCCCGTATGGCACATTATGCACATTTTGTGAGGCCCCAATTCAAGATGTAACTGCCTCACACTTACTGTGGACCTGCACTGGTGTACAATTAAGTCGTCGCCGTCACCTTGTGCCACAGGTCTCGGGCCTGGTTGACCACCCGACTTTGAACTGTTACCGCTAGCTTCGTGGACCACACCACCGTTCTCTATTAGACTTCATACATGAACAAAACTTGTATGTGTATTTTTGAAAAATTATTATGCCTAAGGGCAGACTTAAAAAAAAATAAATATATATATATATATATATATATATATATATATATATATATATACACACACACACACACACACAGTCGATCCCAGATATATTGAACTCAAAGGAGATGATGAAATAGTTCAATATATCGATAATTTTAAATACTAAATATGCGTATTTAAGGTTTAAATTGAAGCATTTCAGGCCTTTGAAATCGTTACAACCATTAATATAATGATTCACTTACATTATAATGAAGAAGAAGGTGTGAATTGCAAATTACCGCACTTTGTTTCGCTTGAATATAGTCCATAAACTTGTCTTGCTTCTTGCACGCCATCAAGTTTCAGTCATCCTCAATATAATTACAACTTTTCGAATAAGCAAATTCAGCTCCTTAGACCACAATAGCGTTGATTGATGTAGAACGCCGAGGGAAGCATTGTTGTGCGGGAAAAGATGGGTTTGCAGCAGCAGCGAAGGCGTTGGCATATTCACAACCACACGGGTACACCTTCGCGGCACCAGCAATTGCAGCCATGATTTCAGCATCGATGCAGTCAGAAACAGCTACGTCGTTATCTGCATTAAAGAAGGCACTCACTGTCCGAGATAGTGCCCGGAAATGCGGATAAGTTGCCAAATCCACTGAGGCACCCTACGCCCTTGTCAGTGGTCATGACGCAGCCAAAGTAATCACCTGGCTGGCATGAAAAGTTCATCATCATCATCATCAGCCTGACTACGTCCACTGCAGGACAAAGGCCTCTCCCATGTTCCGCCAGTTAACCCGGTCCTGTGCTTGCTGCTGCCAATTTATACCCGCAAACTTCTTAATCTCATCTGCCCACCTAACCTTCTGTCTCCCCCTAACCCACTTCCCTTCTCTGGGAATCCAGTTAGTTACCCTTAATGACCAGCGGTTATCCTGTCTACGCGCTACATGCCCGGCCCATGTCCATTTCCTCTTCTTTATTTCAACTATGATATCCTTAACCCCCGTTTGTCCCCTAATCCACTCTGCTCTCTTCTTGTCTCTTAAGGTTACACCTACCATTTTTCTTTCCATTGCTCGCTGCGTCGTCCTCAATTTAAGCTGAACCCTCTTTGTGAGTCTCCAGGTTTCTGCTCCGTAGCTAAGTACCGGCAAGATACAGCTGTTATATACCTTCCTCTTGAGGGATAATGGCAATCTACCTGTCATAATTTGAGAGTGCTTGCCGAATGTGCTCCACCCCATTCTTATTCTTCTAGTTACTTCAATCTCGTGGTTAGGCTCTGCGGTTATTACCTGCCCTAAGTAGACAGTCTTTTACAACTTCAAGTGCACTATTACCTATCTCGAAGCGCTGCTCCTTTCCGAGGTTGTTGTACATTACTTTCGTTTTCTGCGGATTAATTTTAAGACCCACCTTTCTGCTCTCCTTGTGTAACTCCGTAATCATGAGTTGCAATTCGTCCCCTGAGTTACTCAGCAATGCAATGTCATCGGCGAAGCGCAGGTTACTAAGGTATTCTCCATTAACTCTTATCCCTAACTGTTCCCATTCTAGGCTTCTGAAAAACTTCCTGTAAGCACGCGGTAAATAGCATTGGGGAGACTGTGTCCCCCTGCCTTACACCCTTCTTGATTGGTATTCTGTTGCTTTCTTTATGAAGCACTATGGTAGCAGTTGATCCCCTGTAGATTTCTTCCAGAATGTTTATATATACTTCATCTATGCCCTGATTCTGCAGTGTCTGCATGACGGCTGATGTTTCTACTGAATCAAACGCCTTCTCGTAATCTATGAAGGCTATGTATAGTGGTTGGTTATACTCTGAGCATTTCTTATGAATGTGGTCAATTGTTGAGTGGCCTGTTCGAAATCCTGCTTGTTCCTTTGGTTGATTGAATTCTAATGTTTTCTTTACTCTGTTAGCAATTACCTTTGTAAATAGCTTGTATACTACAGAGAGCAAGCTGATCGGCCTGTAAAAGTTCACGACGGTGCTATACTTGACGTCGCTCCAAGCAACAGTGATAATTTTCATCGCTACATGCGGGTCAATGTTCAGTTCAACTTCCGAATCGGGATATATCGGGAATGTAGGCGAGAAGTACACAAGTCCAGACCGCGCAAAGAACATCAAGTCCCCACCGTCGACTTGTTGGCAATATCGATGTCACTTGTGGCTTTTTAGCTGGCAGCCGCTGCTTTCATGCGGAAAGCTAGAAAATGGTAACCTGCAGGAGATGCGTCTTAAAAATGAAAACACCGAAAATAGGTCATGAGATTGCTCATCTCGGAAGGCCATGCTTTTCAGGCTTGCATGCCATTGTGTGCTAACAAACAAGGAAGGGAATCCAAACATTACAACGAGATAGCCCAGTCACTTTGCCTTCTCATTCGAATGTCCTCAGCAATCGGTGTTTCTGGAAATCACCATGCCCGCTTGTTAAGCCCTGTAGATTGTGCATCAAACATTCCGGTGCACTCGCAAGCGCTGCGCGAGAAACCAGATCAGGGCAGGCAATAATACCGCCTTTTCGTCACCTGTTGACGCAAAGGGATGGGAATTTGCTGAAACATAGCTATAAATTGACCAATATTAGCTAAGAAAAATGCACTTTCTGGGCTTTGGCATGGCGCAGGGTTTGATATAGTGCATGTCCCTCTGTGCGTGAGTTCGATATATGGGTGCGCCAGTCCGATAATTTTGCATGGGAAATTCAGGGGGATTTATGAACTGTTTGCTATTGCTACATGTAGGCTGCCACAATGCAAAGTGTCAATGCACGTGTGTGCCCGACGAAGAAGATGAAGGTCGCTTGCTGCTAGAGCTCGGAGCCAGACTGGCCAGTGCTGCAACCACTCTTGCAAATATATTTCAAAAATATATCCAATATATTGACTTGTTACTCACGTAACATATTTGGTGGAGGCGTAACGTTCCCCGTCCTCACCACGCAGCTCCGCAGTGGCCGCATCCTCCAACTTCCTGCCATGGCTTCCAGTGACAACCCATCGCCTTCTCTCTCTGCGGCTTCTCCGACAACCTTTGTTGCGGTACCCACACCCCGTGATCCCGGGACATTCTCTGTGCAACCTGGCCTTGATTTCGACTACTAGCTTTGCCTGTATGAACGAGTCAGTCAAACCGTTGGGACCCTACCATGATGCTCACTAATGTTCTCTTCTACTTCGACGGAACCCCGCGTGTCTGGTACGAAATAAATGAGTCCGAACTCACCAGCTGGGACACGTTCAAGGAGAAGCTACGTGGCATCTTTGGGGACCCGACCGGTCGCCACACAGCTGCACGACAGAAGCTGGCTACCAGTGTCTAGTTGCCAAATGAATCGTATGTGTCCTACACACAAGAAGTTCTCGCTCTTTGCCGGAAATTGGACGAGGCGATGTGTGAAGCCGGCAAGGTTGGTTGCGTTTTGAAGGTGATCTTGGACGACACTTTCAATTTGCTGGTCTACAGCAACGTCTCGACTATCGACCGCATTATTTAAAGATGTCGCCGTTTCGAAACAGCAAAAAGCCGTCGGGTGCGCCCTCCATTTTCTCGTTTGCCAAACGCGGCGGCTACGTCCACCTGCTCCGATTCCGCCGCCACACCGCCCTTTGAGCAGAGTGTCACGTGTATAGTTCGGCGGGAACTGGAAGCAGCAAGTCCAGCGCCGCTTCAGCCCTCTCCCTTCAAACATGCTACCATACCAACAACCCCCACGGTCTCTGTTATTCAGGCGGTCGTACGACGAGAAATCACCAACCTCTGGTTTCCTGTCGCCTGGCCTGTCTCTCGCCCCTCCTCCAGACCAATGCCCATGAATGCATCGCGACGTGAACCATTCGTTCCTCCACGATCTCGCAACCCCACAGAATGGAGGACTCCCAACGACAAGCCAATTTGCTTCCACTGCCACTGCGTTGGACATGTCTCCCGCTACTGCTGTACCTCCTGGACGCCGCCACATAGGAACCTGTCTTTCGCACCTTATCGCCCATATGAAGATCTTCGCCGGTGTTCGCCCAGACGTACGGATCCTGATTTCGACACAGCTAACAGCCGCCTTCCTGCTCGTTCTCCGTCCCCTCAACGCCGTCGTTCCCCGTCGCCCCATCCACACCGCCATCCCTCGCCGCCCAACTTTATATCGTACCCGACAGAAAACTAGACCGTGCAGCTCCTGGAGGTAGTGCGGCATCATCTCCGTCTGAATCAAACCCTCCATTGATGCTTCTTACGAACAAGAATCTGATCGATGTGCACGTGGATGGTATTTCTTTGAAAGCACTAGTCGATACTGGAGTTCTTGTGTCGATAATCAGTGTTCATCTTTGTCGCCGCTTAAGAAAAGTACTCACGCCTCCTGCTACAGAAGCTGTACGTGTCGCCGATGGCAAAGTTGTTCCTATCATTTCAATTGTACGGCTCGCATAAACATCGCCGACCGCTACGTTCCTGTCATATTCACGGCGCTCAATAACTGTCCTCATGACCTCATCTTAGGGATGGACTTCCTGTCGACCCATTCTGCTCTGATAGACTGTCTCGCTGGTACTCTTTGCTTAGACCTTTTTCTTCAGCCGGATATTCAACCTGAACTTCAACGTGGCCTCTGTGCCACAGATTTCCTCCACTTACCGCCTCAGGACCTCACATTCGCTGAATTCGCCATGACCTCACCCGTGTTGGATGGGGATTACATTGTCACGCCGATTCCTGATGTCCTACTGGCCCTTGACGTCACCCTCCCTCACTGAGTCGTAACTATACCCACAAACCAGATACATCTACTCGTCGTCAATTTTGGCTTCACGAAGCAAGTTCTCCCTGAAGGCATCCTAATCGCCACGTTGTGGCCCTTAGCCGATGACCACGTTACCACTTTCGCAGCCGACGTTCGCACCACCAATCTTCCTAGTCGCCCACCCAATGCCACCCGCCTCGACATGTCAGGATGTCCCATGATGGCTCCTGACCTCCCCCCAGCACAATCAGCCGCCCTTTAGCTTCCTACCACGGCATCTTCGACCTTGAGGACCGACCACTCGACCAAACTTTCTTGTCCAGCACCGCATCAACACAGGTGATGCTGCTCCCATTCACCGTCGACCGTATCGCATGTCCGCATCGAAGCGCCAGATTATTCAAGCCGAAGTGAACAAGATGTTAACTAAAGGCATTATTGAGCCCTCATCAAGCCCTTGGGCGTCACCCATCGTCCTGGTTAAAAAGAACAACACATGGCGCTTCTGCATCGATTACCGGCATCTAAATCGAATTACGAAAAAAAGCGTTGAGGGGTGCTGACACTTCCTGTAGAGTTGTTTGTGCTGCGTGGTGCACATGTCTCGCCCAAAAGCCGCATTTCGGGTTACAACTGTTGAGCGATAGGTGGCGTTGTGTTCGCGAGCGGTGATCACCACTATCATCATTATGGTTAGTAGAGTGGTAGCGCCGGCAGTGACCTCTGGCGGAAGGCAAGCCTTGGTGGCGGGCGAGATAGTTGAGTGAGTCACTTCTGCGCGTGGCTGTTGCCGCAAACGGTTGTCTCTAGCGTGGGTCCCCAGTGCGTGGCGCCACGGATTGCGCGTCGGGGGCCCTCGTGGTAAGTCAAGCGTTGGCGACGCTGCCTTGGGTGTGTTATGGTGTTTGTCATGTTTTGGAGTGTATGGTAATATTGTGTAAGGATGTTCTAGTGTGTTGATCACAATTTATGTTATAATAATTTGGCTGACGATATTGTCGTTGTAAATTTGTTAAGTAAATGTGTGTATTGTTTGGTTTGTTCTAACTGTTGTCTGCTGTGTCCGTTCACTCCAAGAGCCTGGCGTGGTGCTGGCTCGCCAAGTCGAGACCCCACAATGTGTATCCTTTGCCCTGTATTGATGACGCTCTCGATTGTCTCCATGGCGCACGATGCTTTTCATCAATCTACCTCCGCTCTGGTTATTGGGAGATTGCGGTGGACGAGAAAGACCAAGAAAAGATTGCCTTCGTCACTCCCGATGGCCTTTACTAATTCAAGGTTATGCCCTTCGGTCTGTGCAACGCCCCAGCCACGTTTGAACGTATGAAGGGCTCTCTGCTACGCGGGTTCAAATGGTCAACATGCTTGTGTTACGTAGACGACATCCTCGCATTTTCACCTACATTTGAGACCCATCTTGAGCGTCTGTCGACCATTCTCGACGTCTTCCGCAATGCTGGCCTCCAGTTGAACTCCTCGAAGTGTCACTTCGGCCGCCGACAGATTACAGTGTTGGGCCACCTTGTCGATGCTTCTGGTGTGCGGCCAGACCCTGAGAAAATTCCTGCCGTCACGAGTTTGCCAGCACCCCGGTCCGCCAAAGATGTCCAGAGCTTTGAGGGACTCTGTTCCTACTTCAGGCGGTTCGTGAAAGACTTTGCAGCAATCGCCCAACCACTTACCGATCTTCTTAAGAAAGGCGTCCCATTTTCGTGGAGGTACACTCAAGCCCCTGCTTCTCTCGCCTCATCACACTTTTGACGACGCCTCCTATCCTGGCTCACTTTGACCCATCTGCCCAAACTGAGGTCCGAACAAATGCTAGTGGTCACGGTATCGGAGCCGTTCTCGCCCAACGCCAACAGGGACACGATTGCGTTATCACATATGCTAGCTGCTTCCTTACACCTGCAGAGTGCAACTATTTGATCACGGAGTGAGAATGCCTTGCTCTTTTCTGGGCGGTCTCAAAGTTCCATTCATATTTATAAGGCACTCACTCGTCGTCACCGACCACCACACGCTCTGCTGGCTTTCATCCTTGAGAGATCCCACAGGTCAACTTGGTCGCTAGGCTCTGCGACTGCAAGAATACACCTTTACTGTGACATCCTTGTCTCGACGCCTTGTTGCGCGTCGTGACGACCGCAGTCTGCGGGTAGCGGGGCCGGTCGCCGTCGCTCCATCGAGCCAAGGACTAGGGGAGAGCTTTGAGCAAACTTAACGGATTTATTTACATCTTTACAGTGAGTTGTCGAGACGAAGACAGAAGAGAAGAGAGTTGGGCGAGACGCTGCACGTCCTTTTTGTTGACCCCGGTTCCCTAGGTCCCTAGGTTGGGGATCACTACGCAAAACAATGCGGACCAATGGTGATGTGGAAGTTCCTCTCAGTGAAGTACCGCCCGTCATGTATGTTCATAGAGGCACAACACTGGCTTGCACATACACACACACCCTTGCCACTAGTCGCAGCGCTGCCGTAGAACAGGGAGGGGGAGAGCGGAAGACGCACGGGCGCCTCTACCCCTTTGGTGCCGGCCTCACGCTGTGTTCTCACGGGAAGATCTTAGCGCCCCCTTTCGAGAGGTGCCAGGTTCGTGGAATCCTCTGGGGAGAGCCCTTTGACCAGCGCCGTCGTCGTCTGCTGGTTAACGCGCTAACGATGCGTGGCCCAGGCGGGAGATAGAGCGGCGGCTCCATAACCCTCTTTGGCAACATTCCACACAGTTGGCACCGCTGTCAATCATTGGGCGCCGTCTCGTGTAGTCGGCCCCTGTTGCTTCCTCCGTCCAGCCGTGGCGAGACTATCCTTTTGGCACTAATCCGGCGTGGCGAATGACCCGCTGGGTCAAGGCATAGCTTGATCGCTACAGCTTGCATCAGGACGCTGATTGCTTTCTAGCTATCCAGTTGGCGAATCGGCTGCCTACCTGATGACGCCTGCGTGTGCCGTTTCCCACCTGACCCACATAGCCGACGAGCAACACCGTAATGCAGCCTTACGGGCTATCATCGAGCGCCTCGACTCCTCTCCATCGAACTGATCCCATCGCTCGTTCGTACTCCAAAATGGTACATTATACCAGCATAACTTTCATTTAGACGGTCCATCTCAGCTGCTTGCTATACCCAAACACCTCCGCTCGGCTGTACTCCATGAACTTCACGACGTTCCTACTGCCGGTCATCACGGCGTGTCCCGCACATACGACCGGATTCGCCGTCGCTTCTATTGACCAGGTCTCGCACGCTCCGTAGGAAAATACGTTGCGGTGTGTGAGGTATGTGAACGCCGCAAAACACCGTCGATATTTCTGGCTGGGCGCCTTCAACCACTTGACATTCCTTCTGAACCTTTCTTTCGCGTCGGCTTGGACTTTCTCGGCTCTTTTCACCTGTCTTCTGCTGGCTATAGGTGGACAGCTGTGGCCACTGACTACGCCACACGCTACGCCATCACACGCGCCATTCTAACAAGTTGCACCACAGACATCGCCGATTTTCTTCTACATGACGTGATCTTTCAACATAGTGCTCCACGCCAGCTGCTCACGGATCGAGGCCGCACATTTCTATCGAAAGTCATAGCGGACATATTACGCTCATGTGCAACCATCCGCAAACAAATGGCCTCACGGAGCGTCTGAATTGAACCGTAACCAACATGCTTTCAAAGTATGTTTCCTCAGACCACTCTGACTGGGACCTCGCTCTACCATACGTGACATTTGCATACAATTCTTCGCACCACAACACAGCTGGTTACTCCCCATTTTTCCTGTTTTTCGGCCGCGAACCCACATTGCCCCTCGATGCTGTCCTTCCGTTGCCAGCAGCTCCGACCACAGAATACGCCCTGAACGCCATCAGTCTGTCCGCCCACGCACGCGAAGCTGCTCGTGCTCGCCTTCTGTGACCTCCCAAGAAAACCAACGGCTTCGGTATGATCGACATTGCGATGTTCACTTTTCGCCCGGTTTGTTGGTTCTGCTGTGGTCTCGGACCAGGCACGTTAGCTTGTCTGACAAACTGCTCTCACCGTACTCGGGGCCATACAGAGTGCTTCGTGCGGTGGCTCCCGTTCCTTATGAAATCACTCCTGCTGCCTCGTCTTCATCCATCCACCCCTCGCGCCAGCGACATCGTACACATCACACGCCTGAAGCAGTACCACTCGCCCAATGACGTTGACGTCTAGATTTGCCGAGACGGCGCCTTTGCCGACGGGGGTTCTGCTACATGTAGGCTGCTGCAATGCAAATTTTCAATGCGCGTGTGTGCCCGACGAAGAGGATGAAGGTCACTTGCTGCTCGAGCTCGGTGCCCGACTGACCATCGCTGCAACCGCTCTTGCAAATATATTTCAAAAATATATTTGCATTATATTGACTCGTTACTCATCATCATCAGCCTGACTACGTCCACTGCAGGACAAAGGCCTCTCCCATGTTCCGCCAGTTAACCCGGTCCTGTGCTTGCTGCTGCCAATTTATACCCGCAAACTTCTTAATCTCATCTGCCCACCTAACCTTCTGTCTCCCCCTAACCCGCTTTCCTTCTCTGGTAATCCAGTTAGTTACCCTTAATGACCAGCGGTTATCCTGTCTACGCGCTACATGCCCGGCTCATGTCCATTTCCTCTTCTTTATTTCAACTATGATATCCTTAACCCACGTTTGTCCCCTAATCCACTCTGCTCTCTTCTTGTCTCTTAAGGTTACACCTACCATTTTTCTTTCCATTGCTCGCTGCGTCGTCCTCAATTTAAGCTGAACCCTCTTTGTGAGTCTCCAGGTTTCTGCTCCGTAGCTAAGTACCGGCAAGATACAGCTGTTATATACCTTCCTCTTAAGGGATAATGGCAATCTACCTGTCATAATTTGAGAGTGCTTGCTGAATGTGCTCCACCCCATTCTTATTCTTCTAGTTACTTCAATCTCGTGGTTAGGCTCTGCGGTTATTACCTGCCCTAAGTAGACATAGTCTTTTACAACTTCAAGTGCACTATTACCTATCTCGAAGCGCTGCTCCTTTCCGAAGTTGTTGTACATTACTTTCGTTTTCTGCAGATTAATTTTAAGACCCACCTTTCTGCTCTTCTTGTGTAACTCCGTAATCATGAGTTGCAATTCGTCCCCTGAGTTACTCAGCAATGCAATGTCATCGGCGAAGCGCAGGTTACTAAGGTATTCTCCATTAACTCTTATCCCTAACTGTTCCCATTCTAGGCTTCTGAAAACCTCCTGTAAGCACGCGGTAAATAGCATTGGGGAGATTGTGTCCCCCTGCCTTACACCCTTCTTGATTGGTATTCTGTTGCTTTCGTTATGAAGCACTATGGTAGCAGTTGATCCCCTGTAGATTTCTTCCAGAATGTTTATATATACTTCATCTACGCCCTGATTCCGCAGTGTCTGCATGACGGCTGATATTTCTACTGAATCAAATGCCTTCTCGTAATCTATGAAGGCTATGTATAGTGGTTGGTTATACTCTGAGCATTTCTCTATTACCTGATTGATAGTATGAATGTGGTCAATTATTGAGTAGCCTGTTCGAAATCCTGCTTGTTCCTTTGGTTGATTGAATTCTAATGTTTTCTTTACTCTGTTAGCAATTACCTTTGTAAATAGCTTGTACACTACAGAGAGCAAGCTGATCGGCCTGTAATTCTTCAAGTCCTTGTCATCTCCTTTCTTATGTATTAAGATGATGTTAGCGTTCTTCCAAGACTCTGGTACCCTTCCGGTCAGGAGACACCTCGTAAACAGGGTGGCTAGTTTTTCTAACACAATCTGTCCTCCATCTTTCAGCAGATCTGATGTTACCTGATCCTCACCAGCAGCTTTGCCTCTTTGCATGCTCTCCAAAGCTTTTCTGACTTCTTCTATCATTACTGGAGGGGTGTCATCTGGGTTACTGCTAGTTCTTATAGTATTAAGGTCGTGGTTGTCTCGGCTACTGTACAGATCTCTGTAAAACTCCTCCGCTATTTTAACTATCCTATCCATATTGGTAGTTATTTTGCCTTCTTTGTCCCTTAGTGCATACATCCGACTTTTGCCTATCCCAAGTTTCCTCTTCACTGCTTTGACGCTTCCACCGTTTTTCAGAGCGTGTTCAATTCTCTCAATGTTATGCCTTCTTACATCGCATACTTTACGTCTATTAATCAACTTCGAAAGCTCTGCCAGTTCTATTTCGTCTGTTGTACTTGACACTTTCATGATTTGACGGTTCCTAATTAGGTTCTTCGTTTCCTCGTCACTCACGTAACAATATATCCGGGATCGACTACATTTTTTTCTTATTGGTTGTAATAGCATATACTCTATCACGTATGTTAGCGAGATTCCTAATTACTGCTGTTGGTATTTGTGTATCATGCTGGTCTCACTCCTGCTTGGGTCCAAGTAGAGCCTGTACTAGTTTGTATTTGTAAATAAAAAAATCTTTTTAAAAATAATAATTTTTTAAAATAAAATTTTTGACGCCTTAATTTCTTTTCGTTTTGAATATGTTGTGCTGTTTGTGCAGCATTTACAATGATGCAAATTTCATGGTAATGTCACTTTTCGTAGTAAAAGTGTGTTGTCATACCTTCAAACTCCCAAATATTGCTAATTTGATCTTTCTCATGAAGTTTATGGATTCTTAGTCACAGGTATGACAAAAAAAATTCTGTTCTCAAGAAAAGTCGTGTCAATCAATCTCTGAAAATACCTTTGATGAAAGCTTTCGTTGAACAAGTCTATTTTGACAAGTTCCTAGAGCAAGGTAAAATCGGCTACAGTTAAGTCCCTCATAAAAGTTACTTGTGGTCTGAAGAGCGATTTCAGCAGCTTATTTTTGTTCTGTGGTGTGCTGCAGTGGTCGAGTGTGCGAGTTGAATTTAAAATCAAACTTGCTGCTCCAATTGAAGTTGCAATCGAGTTCAGCCCTGGCGGCAGAATTTCAACAGGGAAATAGTGTTAAATGCTGTGTACTTCAGTTTAAATGTACATTAATCCACCAGGGTTTCGGAAATTAAATGAAGTCATTGTTCCCCACTACTGTGCACCTTATAATCATTATATATATATAGTACTTAGTGCAGCTACTTCTTCTAGAACCCCTGAGTACAATTTGTTTTTTCGTTCTTCATGATATTAAAACAGTGATTTGCTGCCACTGCTGCTTGTGTGCTGCATCAAAGGCAAATCATCATTAGTCGACTGTGTACGTAACCAGTAAAGTGTGTGTGTGGGTGGGTTTGTGGCAGGCCTTTTAAAAATGTGTTGCTATTTCACTCGTGTCGCCTCTTCATATTCTGCTGTGTGGGAGTAGTTTCCACTTGTGCGTTGTGTGTAAAAGATGCCTCTCCCTCGTGCTATTTGCAGAGAGACGCATTGGCAGCAAACGGTGCTCTACATAAACCCCGTCGATGTCAAGCAAGACTCGGAGATACGGGGCACCGTCACTATCAATCCAAGTGCCGACCACCATAGGCAA
Organism: Rhipicephalus microplus; assembly: GCF_013339725.1. NCBI lineage: Eukaryota > Metazoa > Arthropoda > Arachnida > Ixodida > Ixodidae > Rhipicephalus > Rhipicephalus microplus. The sequence goes on along the minus strand of NC_051171.1, from coordinate 156,668,942 downwards.
GTGGCTTATTAGCTTTTTCTCGAATTTGGTGCCTTCTTTCATCGTATGTTCCTAACAAAAAAAACAAAAACAATAAAAAGAAACATTGAGGGCCTAGGTTTCTAGTTGTTCTTGCAACTTACTGTGTGAAGTTTGACAAAAAACAATGCTTATTGTGCTCCTAAGTAAGTGCACACCTGGCATGCAAATTAAGACAGAGTTACTGTATGGAGTATTATCTTGGTAATTTTTACTTGTTTAATTGAGAATACTGGATTATTTGGGGTTTGTGTGCAGTGTTGAACCTTTGCGTGTAAATTTATATGGATAATTGGTGTGGCCAGTCTGCAGCTTCCTGGTTAACTTTGCATACTTGGGCCAAGCTATGCAAAAAGAGTTTCCAGCCTCAGAGGCTTGAAGTAAATCAGAATCTGCGCTGCTTTTTTAAAGAATGGGTCTCAAAGGCCGTGCTTTTTTAGTTCATGTATCGCATTTTCTTTCCTGGACGATTTCTTTTAGCTTTTCACGTCGTCTCGGATCATAGAAATCTGAATTAATTGGAACACTTCTCTCTGTCCTCGAATTAATACAGTTTTACTGGATGCAGATATGCACCCTAGCTAGCTGAAGTATTCAGGGGGAAGGGAGTATTATTTTGTGTAAGGTACGACTAGTTTTCTTTGACAGTGCCACTCGGTAGTATAAATATGTGCCCTTAGTCAATGTTGTATTGCTCCAAGTTATCCTAAATATTCTTTTCTTTTTCTGCTAAGGAGGTGCTCCAAAGCAGTTTTTCTCAACCTCTAAAGATGTTCCAAATTATATTGTAAGGGTTCAGTAAACACCCTTGTGGTCCAATATTTCTAATGGAAGAATAATTGTGCTTGTACAATGTGAACATGCTGCTTCCAGAACTCTTGCACATAAGTGCTGTAAGGAAGAAGTTACAGGGTTTAGAATGACCCTGCTTTGGCTGGTTTGGGTTTCTTGCTTGTCCCTCCCACATTTTCTCGTAGTGGAGAGGGTAGACATAGCCCTTTGTTGCGGCTACGCCCACTTAGTCAACTTGACACGACATCAGCGATGCGTCGTCAGTGTGCAGCCCAAGGCTTCCCTCCACTTGCGCATATGGTGTGAGGAAAATGTGCGATGCGAGGAGCACTCTCCTCCTAGTGGTAAAGTAGCGAGACACCTCTTCATCTCGGAGGCTGTCATTCTAGTAATACCACTTGTCCTCGTGGCCTCGGGATTGTACAGTATGGCAGAGGGCAGCTCAGGTAAATGAAAATGCAGACTGCATGGTCAAAACGGCATCACCATAGGGCCAAGGGGCAATTTCGTAGTGCGAAGTATAAATCAAAAAGCTCAGGGGGCGCAATGTTGCCCATGGGCAAGATTTAGTTGTGCATTCAAGGAGGATTCGTCAGTTGTGGGAAAAAGCACGGGAATAGTTTTCGAAAGAGAGAGTATCCGTGGTGCTGCAATATTCGCAAAATATGATCGCTGCGGTCTACCGTATGAATTAGTGAGCTTATTTGGGGGATGTATTAAAAGCTTAGAGCTTGTTACAGTCACTGCTGGTCACTTAAACTCACTGCTGAGGGGAGAACCAGCAAATCTATGCAACCGCGGAGAGCTTTTTCAGGTTGCCCAGTGATAGCGGACGGCTGACCTGCTTGTAAATAGGCAGAACTGGCTATTGATTTAGAATGGTGCTGACACACACTGACGATGGTGTTCACTGTATGCATAAGTTGGCATGTACATGATCGGTTGCAAGAACATGCAAATTCTTAAAAAAACTGGTACGGCAAGAAACCTTGCCGTACATTGCACCATGTATGAATGCACCCCCCGCTCAGCGTAAAAGGGGACATGTGTATCTGGGCCTTGATATATTGGTGAAATCCGCGACTTGAAGTCACGTTCATGATTGAAAACTACTGTCTTTGTTCATGTCTTCTTTCGGATTTTTCGCGTATATATTCCAGTTCTTTTCAGCAAACCTTCCGTTTGCAGTCAGCGCTTGTCCTCATGTTTTGTTTTTGCTTTGTTTTTTATATGCATTGTTTTTTTGCTTCTTACACAACGTGTACCAACCATTCCATCTTCCACCGCTTGTTCAGTACATTGTTCTCCATTGGAGAAGGGGGGAGGGGTCATGTTGTCTCTTCCCACTTCTTTCCGCGTTGGTAGAGTCTATCAGTAAACAGGTTTCGTAATGCAGACAAAAATGAAAATAAAGTGATAATGTGCTTCTCATAGCAGCCTTCCATTGGTCCCTGACTTTCCTTGGGCAAAGGTTGGGAAGTAAAAAGTTTTTATATTGTCATAACATTATGAGTCCTTGGCCACTGTCATTGAATTGAAATGGGACTATAACTCTTCACATTAAAGAATGATATGAAAGGTGTAACAGAGCAAAGGCATAAGGCAAAATTGCGGCCTCCATTTGAATGATAAAGAGGAGGAGGGGGGCGCCACCCCTCACCCCTTGTGCAACTCACTGCAGTGGCCTGGCAGAAAAAGGTGCTCGACTCCTGACCTGAGCCTCAAAGGCCACAAGATCAAATCCTAGAATCAACATCACGTTTTGATGGAAGCGAAATGCTAGAGGCCGCAGTGCCTAGATTTAGGTGCACATTAAACAATCCCAGGTGGTTGAAATTTCTTAAGCTTTCCACCATGGCACTTCCCATAGCCAGATCATGGTTTTCGAATGTGCAACCCCAACAATTATTACATTACAGTTGAGTTCCGCTGTGGTGTTCCTCACTACTGCGTTATCTCTGCTGTTGCGTTGTTTGCCCCCGGTTCCGGCATAACTCCCCTAGGGTCTAATATATTGGGAACCTAATATATATTGCAACTGCGGGATGGTTTCTATACGATATGTCACGAAGTGTGCTCTGAGCTCGCAGAACGATTGCTAGGGAACAAGCAAGGGAACAAGTAAGCGAGGGTTCAACCATGGCGACTTTTCATGTGACTTGGCCTGGCTTGACAGGAAGATTAGCCACATGAGTGGTGCAAGTTACAAAAATAACATACCTTCGGGTTCTGCAAAAAAAAAAAAACAAACAAAAAAACGCACTGGTTCGGAGATTCATATTGCAAACGTGGCATTTATTTATGATGCAATTGGTTTGCTAATGTTTTAGCACTTGAGAGAGTAAGGCTTCAGAGATTGGCATTCGTTCCCGCCATCAGGTTGACGGGGACTCATCATTATTATTCGTGGGAAAAGTTCGTGTGTTTTGTTTTTTCGTGCCTACAACTGTAGATGACAGGTTTTCAGCTCCAAAGTTCCATCAGCCAACTAGATCATGACTGTGTGCGCCTATGCATGCACCAATGACGTTGTCGGTAGCTTGTGGAGCCGGGATCATTTTCTCCCAACAGTTGTTTTTGGGAGCACTTTCCCTCTCGTCAGGTGTTCGACCAACAACTACGAGCCATGATGATCTGGCACTGTGCCAACAGTGCTACATTATTGCTTAGAGAGGCTGATGCATCCAGTGACAATCTCGCAAAGTATTTTGCTAAAAGCCATTGCTTGCCACAGTGTCGGGCGTGGTGGCACTACATCTATTAAAAAGCTACGGTGCTGCAGCTGTTTGAAAAACTTTTCATGCTGATCGGGCATTATTAAACGATCCAGGTGACACTGTGCGGTCTTTTTCTCGTGTAAGCATTAAAATAAAATTTTGTGCCGCAAAACGTTTTCTCATTTCTTGTTTCTTGACTGTTGTGATTCCCGGCTTTTACGTTTATTTCTCTTGCCGCAAAACGTTTTCTCGTTTCTTGTTTCTTGACTGTTGTGATTCCCGGCTTTTACGTTTATTTCTCTTGAAATGTGTCCCCCGGAAAACGCATCAATGGGGTTTTACTATATACGAGGTCTGTTGGAATAGTATCCGACCTTATTATTATTATTTTTTTGGGGGGGGGGGGGAGCACCTGATGGATTTGAAGCAAGTGCGCTTGCATCAGCCGACCTTGAACCTTCGTGCGCATGTGTGAATTTTTTCCCGCCTACCGATAGCGTCAGTCACTGGGATGCAGCGTTTCAGTGAGGTAGAGTGCATTGCTCTCGTCATGTTTTTCATTGCAAGGAAAATGGCACAGCGACTGGAGCAGCGCTACAGCATCAAATTTTGCGGGAAACTGGGCGACAGCCAAGCGAAAACCATTAGGAAGATAAAGACGGCTTTCGGTGACAACACTATGAGCCACACACAGATTAAGGAGTGGCACAACCAGTTTAAAGACGGCCGCTCATTGGTGGAGAGTGAGCCACACTCTGGTCGGTCATCAACATGCCGAAATGACCAGGTCATTGCCGAAGTAAACGCTGTGGCGATGCGGGACTGTTGTGTGACTATCGGGGAAATTGCGAAAGAGGTGGGCATCAGCACTTTCTCTCGACATTCCATTATGACTGAAGATTTGGTCATGAATGGAGTTGCGGCGAAATTCGTGGTGAAACTGCTCACAGTGGAGCGAAAGCAGCTTCATGTTGAGGTCTCACAGGACATGCTAGATTTCACAAGCAGTGACCCTAACTTCATGAACACCATTATCACTGGTGATGAGTCTTGGGTGTACGGGTACGACCTGGCGACTTGGAAACCAAATCCCAGTCCTCACAGTCGAAGCACTCGACGTCACCAAGACCAAAGGAGACCCGCCAAGTGCGCAGCAAAGTCAAAGTGATGCTGAGTGCTTTCTTTGAGTGCCGCGGTGTGGTACACCACGATTACGCACCAGTGTCAAACAATCACCTACGAGGTACTACAGGGATGTCCTTTAACACCTACGTGATACTCTGCGGCGCAAGAGACGTGAGTTGTGATCAACAGGAAACTGGCGCATCCATCACAATACTCAATACTCCTGCACATTCCTCATGCTTTGTTCAGACTTCTTTTGGCGAAAAGTCAGACTCCTGTAGTTCAGCAGGTTCCTTACTCTCCTGATACGGCCTCCTGCGACTTGTGGCTGTTTCCCAAACTCAAGAGGACATTGAAAAGAGAGCGATTTCAAACAAGGGAGGACATGATGACTGCAACGACAGCCGAGCTAAACAATATTCCGAAAGAGGCCTTTTCAGAATGTTTGCAACAATGGCAGCACCTGTGGGAGAAGTGTGCGGAGTCCCAAGGGGACTTCTTTGAGGGGGGTTAGGTTTCCAATGCTCCAATTATGCCAGTTTTTTTTTTCTTCCGCCAAAGGTCAGATACTGTTTCCCAAACTCAAGAGGACATTGAAAAGAGAGCGATTTCAAACAAGGGAGGACATTATGACTGCAACGACAGCCGAGCTAAACAATATTCTGAAAGAGGCCTTTTCAGAATGTTTGCAACAATGGCAGCACCTGTGGGAGAAGTGTGCGGAGTCCCAAGGGGACTTCTTTGAGGGGGGTTAGGTTTCCAATGCTCCAATTATGCCAGTTTTTTTTTCTTCCGCCAAAGGTCAGATACTTTTTAACAGACCTCGTGTATCCCCTGTGCACACGCCTGTGACCATGTATGTATATACTCGCATTATTTGGGAAATGAAATGTGGCTCCTGCCATGCTTCTTTTATGGTTGCTGCAGCATAAATTGTTTGTTTGTTTTATGCACAGAATGTTGGATGTGGAGCTGGCCTTCACCGTGGACGGCAGACAGGCACGAAAGCAGCTGTACCGAATGAGCGAGTGTGGTCCTTAAGTGGTGGAAGCTTTTTAATCTGCTCTGGCCTTTTATTTATTGCCAGTGACGTTTCACCATGTGTATTTATTTGACATGGCATGTACAAAGGTGTACAAAAATCCCTTCAAGTCGGAGTAATAAACACATCATACATTTAACATTTCATCAAATCCCTGACGGTTGCATTTTTTTTGTGTTTGCCTATTGTGCAGCAGCGGAAAACAAAGAAGAGGGTAAAAGGAGGTGTTGCTTAAACCTTAGCATGTTTATCCCTTTTTAATTTATTGATACATAATACAATATGTGTGGTGTTGCTTGAGTGGTATTCTCTTCAGTCAGTTTGGAAGGAAGTTTCAGGCATAGCAATTTAGCAAGGTGGATGCTTAGGTAGTGAAGTGTCAATGAAAAAAAAGGAAAAAAAAGCAAATTATAATCTTGGTTGGTGGCATTTTATATCAGTTATGTTATATCTGTTTTTGACACAACTTAACATGCACCATCATGCACAATGTTGGTGCAGAAGTTAAGGCCTGCTCAGTGCAAGATAGAATGGAAGGTGATGGGCTTAAAATGAAAGAACAGCAGAGTGTACCACAAAACGTGCGAGAATAGCCATTAATGTAACTAATCTGAAAAAGAAATGGTGCTTTGAAGGCTACGTAATGTGTAGGACAGGTCAGTTCAGGTACTGGAACAAGCATTGTAGCAGAGAATGAAAAGCACTGCTGAGGACTGCAGTTGTCTTGAGTAATGAAATTGAAGAAACGCAAGCATAAGGTAAAATCGGTTCACTCAAGATAAAGTAAATTGCTGATCACTTCGAGAGGCTGATATCATGCTGCGAATACCACATGAACTGAAGATTGAGATTCATTAGACATGCAAAGTTGATGCACCAGTCGGTAAATATGTTGACCAGACAAACAATTTGGTTGCATTCTAGTTTTTGGTGAGTGCCTTTGCTCAGCATAACTGGCAGCGGGCCAGCCAGATTGATTATTCCGGTGTGATTGTGCTCACCATTCATTTGAGCAGAGCGAGCTGCTGACAGGCCATCGAAATTGGAGATATTTTTTGCTGGCTCGTGGGATGTGTTCAGGCTTCATTTCGATTTTAATTTTTTTGTGTTGCGTGTATTGACGAGTAAACTTTTGTTATGAATGTTTAGTGTAATAATGGCATATTTGTGTTAGGTATGAGTGTTGTTTCACGATGAGTTTCAGCATGATTAAGGCTAGTATATGACAGCTAGATCGCAAGACTGTGCTCATAGACGGTATTCATCGAGCTTCTTCCTCCAGGCGGCATCAGCATGTCCTCTGCTGTAATAAGTATATCAAAGCTAGATTGCAAAACAGTGCTGATAGAAGGTAATCATCGAGCTCCTTCCTCCAGGTGACATCAGCAAGTCCTCTGCTATAATAAGTATATCACAGCTAGATTGCAAGACTGTGTTCATTGAAGGTAATCATCGAGCTCCTTCTTCCAGGCGGCATCAGCAAGTCCTCTGCTATAATTGTGGTTTTTTAGCAGTGTGGCTCATGACAGTCTAATGTTAGGCAGCGCTGCTCCTCACTATGCTATTTTCTTAGAAAAAAAATATCAAAGTGGCACGTGCTGCCGAGAACATTCATTCTAGTCCAACAATCATGTCCACGCACGTGACAACGAGTATAGGCACTGATGTGCCAGGGCTCCTAGCAGATGACATCACGTAAATATTATAGGTTTGACTGTATTATGGGCTGTAAGAATGTTGTGTTAGTAGTAATTCAATTGGGCCCTATGTCTTCTCTTTTAGTGTATGGTAAGTTTAATTTTGTTATAGAGCTTTAGTTTTTATGACAGAGGTGGGACTGCATAAGTGTCTCAGAGAATGTGCATTGTGCTCTCCTTATACCATGGAGCAAAATGTACTCCTTCCGGCAAAAGCTTATGGAAGTTATGGCTCTGCAGAGAATAAATAGGCAACTCATCAAGCAAAATCATGATATCTTGCCTTTTCACCCTTGTTTTCATAGTCATGGACTACCCACACCCAAGTGAATTTGTTTGCCTTAAGACATTGTGTTCAGTAACATTTTTTTTGTTACTGTGCGTGCATTTACATTTGAGCGTCTCATCAAATTTTCATCTACATTTGGAAGCTAGATCTAACAGAATCGAATACAACAAGTGTCACAGCTGCATGCAATGCAATTTTAACTGAAGGGGGCCTAGTTGCTGTGGCACTGCTGAGCCAAGTTGAGGGTTGAATTCTCAACCCCAGTGGCCATGTTTTGACTTGGGACAACACATGAAAATGGTCATGCACTGTGCATGTAGTCAAAAACTAATTCTATAGCAGACTGTGAGGTATGCCTATGTCAGATACAACTGTTCTTTAAATGTTTGACTGTTGAATAAAACAGAGTAAAAGTGTGACGCACTATACATAATGGAAATTTACGCCCTGCATTCGTTTGAGCTCTGACTCTGTTTCTTTCCCAATTGTGTTTGGATTTGATTTTCTCATCATACGAGCAAAGGGGCATTGAGATATATATATGAACCATGCTGTGCTTTGATAGCATTGTGCCAAATATTAGGTAAAAACATGTTTTTGCTACTGCTGCTATTGCAATTTACTGATGACATTGCTACCTTCTGTGTTTGACATGCTGTGAGAACCGATAATTTGCCGAAGCCTTTTCTGTACCTTACTTCATAATGCAGCGCTTGGATGTTCAGTAGTAAAGCGTTGTTGCAAAAAAAAAAAAAAACAGTTTCTTGATTTAGGGTGTTTGTTTTTATTAAATGATAACCCTGAAATCATGGGAATTATAGATTTGCCTAGTCTTCGTACCTTGCGAGCCTCGAATTGAACCTTGTGGCTTCGTTTATTGCAGCGTTTCGGTTTTGTTTTCAATAAAAGAACAAAGGTTTTGAACTTCGTGACCCTATTTAAACTGGTGAGCCTAAAAGATGAAGGGGTGAAGCATAACTGGTGAACCATTGCAGCGTTATTTCTTGACAAAAAGCTTCAACCCATGGGAAGCCACATGGGATGTAAAGTACGAATATTAGGTAAATCCATCTACTGCTCATAATTTTACATGCTTGTTGAAGCGCCTTGCATTGAAGTTCCCATAGCTACTAGCACCAGAGTTTCCTTTAGTGTATAAATGGGAAACTATGACGCCCAGGACATTAGCGTTGTTGTTGGCTTAACAATATGTTCCAATGAAAATTTGGTCGATCCTTAATTGATTGTCTGCTGGATGGCAACTTGGTGCAGACTTCCTGCAGTAAACCTTCATGGCGGTATTTGTCAGCCTTTACAAAACAATTTGGTCAAAGGCTTCAGAAGAAATTCTCAGTACTGTATATATACCTTCTGCCAAGTCTATAGAAGTTAGCAAGTACTATTATCATGTACAGTCGCGGCCACGTCTCTGTAGACCAGTCGGTTTTTGCTCTGCGAAGCGACTTGAGGCAGTTTCTGGCTCGAACGTGGTCAGCATGACTACAACGCCGTGCATGCTCTTGACACACCACATCGGAGCTCAAAACGTGGCTGCGGCTGTACAGTAAAACTCTGTATGCAAGCTGTTCTCTTTGTTAAGCTGTCATAAACTTGAACCATACCAGCTGTATTGTTTATTCGAATCTTTTATTCACACCCTGTGAAATTCAAATCTTCCAAGAAACACTTCAACCACCAAAGAACATGTTACAACTGATGCCGCTGCCCTCGCACTCGCCCTCTAGGCACCATTCTTGTCTGCAACCAATCTGGAACTCGAACCCAATCCTGCCTACACCTTTAAGAAGGTAGCGCAATTTTATCAATCTAGATATAACATTTATCACAAACCTTTTCAGGGCCTCATGAAGGTGGCTTTATATCAAAGCTATCTTGTGCTCGGCAATTTTCTATGTATCAAATACCCACAGCGCCTTCATAGGCATTACAGTGGGGGACACAAACTTACCACCTCCACCTAACCCTTCCTTGGAGGACTTCTCTAAAGCTGCTCATGGTCGACTTTTCGCTGTAAGCCATCTTGACACACAGCGAAGTTCGGTGGTGTGACGAGAGCAAGGCAAGTAGAAAGTGGCACCGGTAGGGATAGAACGCAGGTCACGTGCTGTGTGGCGAGCGAGGCCAACACGCTTCCCAGTTACTGTCGGCGAGGCCAGTGAGCAAAAGGGGGGCGAGCCCCCCTCTCGAAAGTTCGAATGGAGGGCCTGTGTTTTGCCTATGAAAAATGATTCAGCAAGGTCTTCAACAAGTGAGCCCACCCCACGGAGCAAGAAAGACAGGTGGGGAAACTACGGGCACCATGTCCGGGTAAACGCTAGCGCGCGCCGAAGTCACCCAGAGGAGGTCGGTGAACTGTATATGCTACCTAAAGCATATACAGTAACTCTGGTAAATGTGCACAAAGCAATCTTTGCGGTAACGCAGAAAACTATTTTCTGCTCATGGCTAGAGTGACCTAGATACACATGGCCTCCGAGATGGCGAGCATGCGGCGTCGCGCGCCCGAGTAAAACCCGGGTGTCGTCTGTTACATCTGCCACTCGCAGATTCCACTTTGTTACTAGATGCAGCTATGAGTATGGTGGCTAGATCTCTAGCCACCGTACTATGAGAGCTTTTTGCCAGCGCGGTTTTCCAGAACAAAATGAAGGAAATACAGCATCTTAGTGTCAGCATTTTTTTTTTATTTACATATGGGATCAGATGCTCTCTGAACAAGAAAAGAAGTAAGACGATATATATATTCGTGGCTAGGCGCGTGTCTAAAAATTGCTCATTATGTAGCTTGATGATTTATTTAGCACGTTCTTCGATGTATCAGCGCCGTATAGAACTACTGCGCGGGAAAAGAAGACGAACATTCCTGAAGCACGTTTCAGCAGACGGCAACCGATTTAACCAAAGAGCGGAGACTGTCGTTTGCTTCGAGATGTGTATCAATGCTGCGAAACAAACAAACAAAAAACAGTTCAAACTTTCAACACGCCGTCTGTCCAAGAACAGCAGCAAGAATGGGCAAGGGCTATGTGAAGAGGAGACCGGCAATGGAAAGCAAGCGTCTACGTCAAGGAAAATTATTTTCGCATCGGAATGGTCAGCAGGTGCGACACTACGCCAAGTTCAAATTTCCAGACATCCCTGACCAGTCAAAGTTCATGTGGCTTCCTGAAGTGGCACCTTACGGAGGTTTTACTTACCCCCGTATTCACAAACGCTCCTCGACTCGAATTTCGCGACGATAGTTATAGCGCGAGAACAAAATGACGACACAGAGACAAGGAGGACACTTGTCTCTGTGTCGTCATTTTGTTCTCGCGCTATAACTATCGTCATGCCATACCAACAAGCCCAAGCATAGCCTCCTCTATAACTTTGTGCCCGAGCGGTCGGTCCCTCAGCGCCGTCCCCCGAGCTATTATGGGATGCGAGCGCTCCTGGCGGAGCGCCGAGGCGCAAAACGAGAGAATGGATGGCAGCTATGGAGAAAAAACCGGCTTTGAGTAACTACCGAAAGGGCAAAAATGAAATAAGGAGGGAGGCATTTTACGATAATTCAAGGGGAAGCGCTTTACTGTTTGAAGCGAGATCGGGTTGCCTTAGAACGCGTAGTTATAAAGCAAGATTCAGTAAAGAAGAAGAACAATGCACATGCTGCGGGAAAGATAAGGAAACGGCGGAGCATGTTCTGATTGAATGTGGAGATATCCACCCAGGTGTACTCCTGTATCCGTCAACTGAGCTCGTAATGGTTCTAAATTCTCTAAAGAATTACGCGGAAGTTTTCCTCGCAAGAGCGAGAAAGATGAATCAGCCACTGAAGGCTGCCGTTGACAACGCCGCGCAAATACTACAGAAACGTGACAAACTCAAGTGCTCGACCCCGGGACATCATAAAAACTTTTGGAGGTTGTGCTCGTGAAGTTTCTCCGCCCACTTTTTCTGAACTTCGCGACGAGTGTGACTGACAAACACGACTTGGCAAAAGATTTTCATGTCAAACCATTGTCTCGAAAAGTGCTCAAGCTTTGAGCGCGAAATCAAATAACAAAGCTCACATTGCATTCTGCATACAGTGCTTGTGTTAAAAATTTGGTGTGTGCGCACTTCTTAACGTATACGCATAATCCAATGCAATGTAGACGGTTTCTAGACCGTCATAAACGCAAGCGTGCATAGGCCGCGTCGTCTGCTGTTATTATGGGATCGGTGCGGCATCTGGCGGCGAGCGCCAAAACTATAAGGGACGGATGGCGCGTATGTATTTAGCGCTAATGCGCGGGCACAAAAAAATATAGGAGGCTATGGCCCAAGCTGCCACACTTCGAATTTCACCCTTCACTTGACAGAGTTGAGCGCCCCGCCGCGGTGGTCTAGTGGCTAAGGTACTCGGCTGCTGACCCGCACGTCGCGGGTTCGAATCCTGGCTGCGGCGGCTGCATTTCCGATGGAGGCGGAAATGTTGTAGGCCCGTGTACTCAAATTTGGGTGCACGTTGAAGAACCCCAGGTGGTCGAAATTTCCGGAGCCCTCCACTACGGCGTCTCTCATAATCATATGGTGGTTTTGGGACGTTAAACCCCACATATCAAATCATTGACAGAGTTGAGCACTGCGCTGCTTCTCGACTGAAAATGACGCTGCGCTTCTCGAGAATCGCACCACACTATCGCTGATATGCAGTCACTTGCCGTGCCTAGGGAGGGCGCTTCCATCGGCTTTTTCAAGTGAAGGTGAAGCGTCGAGTGAAGGGACGTTCTAGAATACGGAAGTTAGTCGCACCCAGAAATGAAGCCAAGAACTGGCGGAATATCGCAAAAATTACCAACAAAAGCAGCGCGAAACGAACGCAAGTAGAAGATACTCGCTATGAGTCAGAAGTCCTCGGTGAACATTTTACCAACCTTCAAACTTCCAGGTAAGCTACATTGCGAAAAAAGCGTGGTTCTCGGTTTTACGCGTTTGGCTGTAGCTTGGCATAAACTAATGGTTTTTTCGAACTAACTTCAGAAGAGCACAGATAAAATTTGTACCGTTTTTTTGGTTCAATTTCTTTTAATATGAAAGGCTTCCATGGTGGCATGTTTTTTTTTTTTTTCTAGATTAGCGCGTATTGTACGCTGTGTTCCCACAAATATTTCTACCCTTGGTGAAAGAGTGAAAGCGAAGCTGTTTAGCGCATGTGGACAGCTTCGTGAAACTGGTATGGTCTTGCAAGGCACTCTGGACAGCTTAGCGCAAATGCCATGTTACGTTTTTGTATGTGAGCTAGGCACTGAGCAGCGAGCACAATCGTGCAATCAGGCGACAAGTGCGGGCTCCCCGCTTCTCGCATCATCGGCGCGGCAATTCGGCCGCGGTTCTGCAGGTGGCACTGTCCCGACGTTCGCCGTAGAGTTACTGTAAATTGTACCTTTAGGTAGGGATACGTTAGTTCGCCGTAAAGCCCATCAAACTTTGCGAACAATAGGGGCATTACGGCGCTCTAAAGTTTGCCGTTGCACCCCTGGACGACAAAGTAGCGGCGCGGAAAGGAGCAGAGTTTCCACTCCTGTATGTTCTTGCTCCGTAGCCCACCCTGATTAATATTCCTACGGGCCTTCTAGTCAAGCTGCACCTCGCCGAGAGTGACGACAGAGGGGCTTGCTGTATTAACCCGGATTCGTACGTGCGGCCATTCGCTCTAAAACGTGTGACGTGACGTACCGCTGGCGTATACTAACTCCGGTGTACCGTACGCAAAGCTCTTAAGGGCTTCGGTGTGTTGTCTAGCAAGGTCACTAGCGAGATGGCGCGAAGGGCGTACTCGTTGCGATGTGCGTTACACCTACCGACTGTAATTTGTCCCACAGGACGTGATCGCCCGTGCACTTACGCGCTTACTTCGTGATTGAACAGTTTGTATTATTTGTGTGTTTAGCGCAGAGTTTACAGAGCGTTAGGCATGCTTGTAAGTATCTGGCCTTGGAAACAACCTCACCGGATGGATGTCTTGCGCGAATGCATGAGGAACCTTGCAAGTTTTAATGCTTTTTTTCTTTCATGTTTCCCACAACGTTTCTACTTCATCTTGCACGTGGTCTTCATGTAATCCTCCTTCTCCTGGCAGTCCTTTTTCCTCTTTGCATTTACTGGCGTAGGTTACCTGCAGGGTTAAACGGTAGTGCTATATCACACACCTGTGGAAACTATCCACATTCTTTGGAACATCCTCCCACAAATAACCCTTCCGTATCAAGGGCGCATGGATATCCCCGGTTTTTTATTAGAGAGCCATACCCATGAAAACATTTTCTAATATTGCGGTTTGCACTTGCGGTTCGCATAATGACGTTACCCCATAAAGAACTCCATTGTGAAGTCTGCAGGAGATTCTCAGCGTCTGTCTGCGCAGATAACCATGGGCCCCTTTTGGGGGGGGAGGTTTGGTTGTTACTTAAAAAGTTCGTAGACGCTCAGTAGTGATCATGTCCATATATGGAGCACCTGCCTGGTGCTGAAGCGGTCGGAATGGAAAGGCAGCGCATCCTTGCTTTCGTGGAAGCCGTGCTTCGAACGTGAAAGGTAATGCGCACGTTCGCCTTCGTCACAGGTGTAGAGCTACTGCGTATGCTAACTTCGATGTAGAACTACTGCATAAGCTCCCTTCAGAAGTCATACGCAGTAACTCTGTTTAGACTTGCTCGGCAGGTTTGTGGTTGCGCGTGCGCTAGAGAGCTTCCGCAATGTCGATCAACTTTGGTCTTTGGAAGCACGTTCTGCACGACCCCCGCCTACTTTTTTTCAACACTTAAAAAACAGGAAGCACGTGATGAATACATCACGTGCTTCCTGCCCTCGGGGTGCTGAGAGGAAGCAAAGAATACTCTTGCTCGGTGTGCGTAACGGCAATGGTAGACGCCAAGTTTTCTCGACTCGTAACTGCAAAAGTACTTTTTTGTAAAATGACAAATTTTGAAACGTTCTGAGTCGCCGTTCCGATGAAAAACTTCCCATGTTAGTGCATTACACCTACGGACGATTTACTGAAAGTCCTATGGGGCATGGTAGAGGCACATTAATTTTCGTTAGGTTTTCATAGGGATCATACAGTATACAGTGCAAAAGAGCGCGGCCGCGAAAAGTGCAGGCACAGTGCAGAGTTCATGCCAGGACAGTTCTAGCTCACGGTCCGTAGTGTCCGCTTTGCGCAGCTGTGTTTCTTCGCGCTGTATGAATAACCAACAAGCTTATAGTCAGCTAATGTAAGCGAAAATTTATCGAGAAGAAAATATACAGCTGGACGCCCACAAATCAGTTTGTCCTTTCTGTCAATAACATGAGACTCCCTGCGTGTATACTATATCGTGAGTAGTGATCTCGCCACTTAGCACAAGGCTGCCGTCCTGTCGCTGTAGCTCGAGGTGAGCAACCCTTACGCTGCTCAGAGCCAACCTTAGCGCAAGGTGAGCAAGGTTGGGTGCCACGACTTGGGCATCGGTGGGTGTCCAAACCCCCGATCCGAAGGTTGATACGACTTAAAGCGGGGTCGTCTGCGATGGCATTGCAGAGTCCTCCACCGTTGTTGTTGACTTGACGTCATCCGGCTACGGTTTCGCGAGTCCTCTCGTGACTAATCGGTTCGAGGCTCCAAGGAACAGGAGCCGAAGCAGATGCAGCGACAATAGCTGTCGGCAAACCGCAGCGTTTGTGGCCGAGGAAAGGCTTTTCCTGATCCACCTCCTGTAGCTAACCACTGCAATTGATGCACACTTGCACGTGGTCATGCAAAGTGAGCGAGCGACCCAAGGAGGGCTATTTCAATGCTTATGCAATTACGTATATCACTACATAATAGTACCATACTAAGACAAGACAGGACAAAAAAAAAAAGAATAAGTTGAATTTACGTTTGCGTCAAAATTTGTACAACAAGGGACACAAAGGAAACGATCCCGTGAAGTGTGACATTTGCCGGAGATTCTCAATGTTCCAAAATAACCATAAAGCAGAATGATAAACTAGACGAACGAACCTTGGGCGCAGGCTGAGCAAAGCTGGATGCCACGACTTGATCATCAGTGGACGTCCCCATTGTCCAACTGGTTGATATGACTTCAAGAGGGTCGTATACGATAACCTCCTTGGTGAGTCCGTCGCCTTCATCGTCGTCCTCACGACATGCGGCGTGATTCCGGGCCCCTTGTGACCCATAGAATCACCGAAGCACCCAGGAGCAGGAGCAAAATTGATGCGGGGCAAACCGCAGAGACCGTGTCCGATGTCCGCTATGTTTTTGCGATCCGTCTCCTTAACAATCCGCTTCTGCCGTCACAGAGCCTGCCCAGTTTTATGAAGAGAAAGCCATTAAAAAAAATCGAGAGGCGACTTTGAAGGGATTCTAAAGTGAAACAATAATTTGGTTTAGATTGATAAAATCTGTTCGCAAGAAAATCGGCTGCTCTATCAATGTGCTCATTCAGTTTCGATATATCATCTTGTCGATTCATTGACACTTCAGTAAACTGATGTTCCTATATCATATGTATCAAATATATCTCACCCTGAACCAGAACCATCTATATTGTACCAGTTTTATTTTTTCAAGAAAACAAGTTTTCCGAGTGTCTGGGGAACCAGAAGTGTTCGACTGGGAATGCTTCGAAGAGAGGAAAAAGTCACTCAGTGTCCTTGCTTCACAAATGAAAGCGTTATTTACTTCTGAACCTTAATTCTTGAAGAAAAAAAAACTCAAGATGACAGCGCTAACGATATAAGTAAATAAGCTTAATGGAGTAGTCTTTAGTCTTCTGTCGCGTCACTGTGCTACGGCGTGATGGTTGAGGAGCATCACAGCAACGCTTCCGCGTACTGTTTTACTGCCACTACGCATATTCGCATACGTACCGAATACAGATACGTACCGCTGCTTCTTTGCATTTCTCTTGTTTGCATCTTGTTTCATGAGTGCGCCTGTGGACCAATATGACCGATATGTGCGCAAATCGCCTCGCATATAATTGAGAGAACCTACTTCTGTTGTAGGCTGTATCTGAAAAAGAATGCTCTGAGTGGGCGCAAAGAGATAATTTATGGTGCGAGTGATCGAATTTAGCTAAGCAGGCACACCGATGTAGTCCGAGATTGCACCACGCAATCTCGGGCTCCATGCTGTTTCAACGCTCACAGACGGCGGCACCGTCCCGCCATGCCTAGGGTCCCTGTAGTTATCTAGGAGCCTCAGTCCCGCAAACAGAGCACCTTCTTGGAGTCGAGGAGTCGGAGGTTCAATTCCTGGCGGAGGAACTTTTAGATGCGAAGCATCTTATGAGTGAGCTTGATCCGGTGGCGTGCATGCCACACTGCGCACGTGCGTCCTCTCCCCTCTTTCTCCGTTTCTACGCTTCCCCTTTCTTAGGGAGCCTACTACATTAAGTTACATGGTATACATGGTTACGTTATACATGGTATGTACATACATGGTATGTACATGGTATGTACATATATGGTATGTACATACATGCCTACATGTAATGCAGGCAGCGTCTGCTAACCTACGCTCGCTTACCCATCTCCCGCCTCACGATGTCGACGCTGGCAACGTCTGCTATCGGGTTTCTTGACTCAAGCTGAAACGCTGGCCGAGGCCCAGACCAGGCCTCTGTCACTCTTGATGCTGCGTCAGACGCTGCATCATGCGAATCATTTTCAGAGGACTCCCGGGGGCGCTGCCCTCTTTCGGAGACTGCGGATCCGACCAGTGTCACGGATGGCACAGATATGCGCTCTCTATGAAGAGCTGGTGCCCAAAGCTCTCTGTCTTATCCAGCCCTTTCCACCACATCAGCATCCTCTGGATGTATGTACAATTAGGGCTGTACAACCTCGGCAAAAGGCGGACATCGGCGTGCGAGCTCCACCAGACAGCCGTGGCGAAATTCTATGACATGGCACACCTTGGTGTTCTCGGACGGGTCCGTTCGGGAAAGCCTCCGCTCGGCCACGGCTGCCTGCATCATACCATCGAATGGAACAACCGTCCGGTGCCAACTCCTCTTCCACGCCACTTCCACTGCAGCTGATTTGGCCGGCCTTCACTTGGCGGCCACACCTCGCTGCCACGTTAACCCAGCTGCCCGTGGCGATTCTGTGAGACTCCCGACCAGCCCTATGCAAGCGCTGCTTCAACCAGGTCAAGCAGGCATCACTGTGGCGTTGCTGCTAACCAAACTGACCGCCATCAAAGATAGCGGTGTGCGCCTGTCCCTCCACCGGTTTCCTCACACGTTAGGATAGCTGGAAACTAGGAGGTTGACGCCGCCGCTAAGGCAGCACACCACTGCGACACGCCAGTCACCAAGGCGGTAGCCCCAGTCGGATTACTCCCGGCAACGACTGCAGATGCTCCTACGAATGCCCCACCACAACAAGCGGCAAACCTTTACCATCACTTCCGGAAACTGGCCTGGACAGATGCGAGCGGTGGTTATTAATTCGCCGACGTACCTGGCCAGCGCCACGTATGTATTCTGCGGGTCGCTCTTCATCGCCTGCGTGCCGAAGGTGCGGCGATGACGAAATGCTCTAGCATACAGCGTTGCGTGCTGGTGAGCCGTTATCGTCAGCCCGATCTGCCTGTGACAATGTGGAAGACATCCTTTCTCCCGCGCGCTTGAAGACGCAAGCCCTCCGAGCCTTCCTCTAGTTCTGTGCGTCTGCGGACTTCGCCACCTTATAGGCGAACGCTTTCGCTTCGTTCTATACTGACTGTGCTGACAAGGCTTTCTCTTGCAATGCCTTTCACTTTTTCTTTCTTCTCTTCATATTTACTTCCCCCTACCCCTATCCCGTGCCCCCATCCCTAAAGCCGGCGAACCGTGCCCCCGCGATGAGAGGCAGAAAATAGCGTCCTCTTTATCTCTTCCTCTTTCATTAACCTCCGTATCTTTTGATTGAAAAAAAAAAAAACTGACTGCTTACGCTGCACAACCACTCTTCTGGGATACTTAAAGGGAAAAGAAGAGAAAAATGAGCCCCGTAACTGTCTGCATCAGAGTGCGACACCTCACAGTAGCTCACAAGGGATGGGGGTAGAGAGGGATTAAAAGGATATCATTTAAAGGTATATATTTAGAGAGGAAGGAAAGAGCGATGCGCAAAGACAGCTAGCGACGGAAGAGGCGATAAGAAAGATGGACACGGTCGCAGGAGTCCGAGGACGGGGCACCACTCAGCGAGAGCTCATGTCGGCGGCAGGAGATCGCTATAGGGTGAGCCAGTCGGCCAGAGCTGCGCTGTCGTCGGAGATCGCGGGGGCACAACCGGTCGGCACGAAATCCAGCCAGCGAGTCTGCACAACCATTCACTGGCCACCCCGTATATATAGACACTGGATCTTGACCTTCAAGGTGGGGGATTTCTCTTGTGCGTTGTTGAACAGTAAAATATCGCAGTGGGTGCGTGCGTTGCGAAGCTAACTGCGGGTCTGTGTGGCCAATCGGAATCTTTCGTTTCTCATTGCCCACTAGCAGTGATTGGCATGTTCCAGTAGGAAACATCACTGTGGGCTTTGCGCCTTTCCAGGTTTTTCTCCAGCGTAACGCCGCCGCCAATGTAAGTTAGCGCCCGCTGCGTCGCATGAACACACGGTTCCCTTTAGTGGGAGAAGGTGTAATCTTCCTCATTTGGTGGCGTCGATTTTATCCAACTCATATCCGTAACGAAAGTACGTCACTCAAGTCTTGGTGGACCCCGGCATAGAACACCTCACGTTTAAAGACGTGCGAAATAGCGCCGGCAACTAAAAGCCGTGTACTTGGAAACGTATTTTTTTTCTTAATTTGACAATTGATGACTCTGGAATGTTATGACACTGCAAATGCTGAACTCAAGGTCGCCCTTAAGTCGACACATACAAAAGCTTCTCTTGGGAATAAAGCTGCATAGAAAAAAACAAGAGGCCACTGTAAATTCAAAACTGCGTTTGGCGAACACCTGGGCCCATTTAAACGGGGTTGGGTCAGACTGGAAAGCGATGCGTGCGTCTTCCTTTTTGCTTGATTGAACGCGCTGGGCACAAAGACGCTACGCAAGCACAGCGCGATATCTGTAGAGTTCGATGCGAGGCGCGACCGATGCGGCTTGCGTCCGTTGGCGTGCCCGGGGGGCCACATGGCAGGGCCCGGATGGATGGACGTGAGCATGAGACATTGAAGGCTTTCGCCTTATTAAATTTACTCCCGTAATAAAAAATGCTCCTTGCCTGAGCTTGACCACCGCCATCCATGTAGCACAAACGCGCTTCGAACATGCTGCTTCAAGTGTTACCAAGGCAGTACAAACGCGTTTCAAACGCGCTGTATTGAAGGATGTTGCAGGTGACGTCAAGGAGCGTTTTAGATGCGGAGCATCTTATACTCGCGCCTTGTAGTGCGCCGTCCGCGCCGTCCGCACCGCTTCTCGAACATTCGACAGCTGACGCGCGCGCATGCGCCGTCGCGCCGTCGCCCACTCTTCCACCATCTGTGCACCCTTCCTCCTCTACACACCGCGTTCGACATCTACAATTCTCCTGATTCTCCAGTGGACGCGCATGTGGCGTCGCGCTTCGAGAACATTCAACAGCTGACAGTGCATGCGCCGTCGTGCTGTATATATACTCAAGGTCGGCGCTCGCTCGCTCAGTTGCCGCTCGTCGGTTGGTTTGTACGGCGCGTCGACGTCCAAGGTCGTGGTGAAATGAATTCCAACGAATCCACAAACACAATGATCGACGTCCCTTCGACCAGCGCCGCCCTTTCGCATACGTGTGTACGTGTTCACTCATTTACCACCCCCTCCTACAACCACGTTAACCAATTTAGCCATCGACCCAAGTAAGTCGCAATTTAACACCCCATTTCACAACCACGTTAACCAATTTAGCCATCGACCCAAGTAAGTCGCACTTTAACACCCCGTTAACCAATTACATGGTCCGCATCCTCCTCAGTGATCCCCCGAGGGAAGCTGCGGGCAATTTTTTTGATTACGGGGGTACTCGCAGTAAAAACACCGGCTGTGAATTCGACTCTGCTGTTAGTCGATACAGCGTCGTAAGGTGTATCGAAGTAAGTCATGTAGGCTTCCATTTATCTGACAGTGAAAAGCTCAATATGCGTCTTCAGAAGAACAGCGGAAGATTTGAATACTACAGCAAAAACGGTGAAAGCTGAGGCCAAGGGAGAGCTCCACAATGGCTCGACAGTCACGCATAGCGCGTGATATCACCGCACTGCGGCTGGACGAGTGGCTTGCGTTCTTACTCCTTCCTGACGCGTACATTTAAGGGCGCCATGACAACACGCCCAAGATATAAAAGGGCCTCATGAAAGTGCAATAACAGATGTGTCCGTCAGGGGACCTGAAGCTTCGATGGCCGAAAAAAGGCAGCTTACACTAAATGCAGTGGTGCACGTCATTTTACGGAGACAACAATCACACTGAGAACTAAAAGGAAGACGCGATTCCCAGGCTTTTGGTACAACAGAGGGTGGCAGAACCCGGAGGCTAAATCGATCTCTTGTTAGTCCTCGAGTACTTCAAATGGCTCCTCGTATGGCTTACTTCGAGTACTTCGGCGATGGTGTGCTTCGCTGTGAGGCGGCTGGGCTTGGAAGGCAGCACTTCGTCGGTTCACGAGGCTCCAGAATGGCGCCTTCCAAGGCGTCGACCTGCCACGT
Source organism: Rhipicephalus microplus (assembly GCF_013339725.1). Lineage (NCBI taxonomy): Eukaryota > Metazoa > Arthropoda > Arachnida > Ixodida > Ixodidae > Rhipicephalus > Rhipicephalus microplus. Next base: position 156,647,544 of record NC_051171.1, on the reverse strand, counting down.
TCGCTGAACGTTCTGTTCTGATCCCCTCGTGGCACGTGTCGAAGCGGCTCCTTTGTTTGTTTGTTTGTTTGTATCCTCTAATTCATGGCTCGTACCCACTCTGGGGGATTGGCCAAGAGAACATATAGTCTCATATGGACGATAACTGCATTATTGCTTACAACGAAAAAAAAAGGGCCGGGGGGAGTTGTATAGTGAAGACAGTATGTTAAAAAAAAGAAAGAAACCAATGATTTAGATAGTGAGAAAAATAATCAACAACAAAGTAGACACTAATAGCTACAACTTGAAGCGGCTCCCGCGTGCTGCCTTCTTTTTCTTTCGTGACATCGCATAACGGTGATGACGATTATATTATACAGAGTGTCCCAGCTATCCTTAGCCGGAGTTGAAGAATATGCCAACACACGCAATGACGACGCGATCAAATGCATGTTGCTGACTGATGCCTGGAGTGAGTCAGACTACTCTGTGTTCTAATTAATTGCGTAACTAGGTGCTTTCAATTAATAACATTTTAAGCAACGAAAATGGGCCATACATCCCAATGAGAAAGATGTTCATCAGTTTTCAAAGCGTCTAATTAGACAGTTCGGAGCTTTAGATCTGGTAATATTTAATGTTTTGCCACTAACTGCAATTGCCCGCGAAATGTAAAAAAATACCACTTGACAAGCCCGCTCACGTGCCAGTGCGCACGATGTTTCTTGTGCTTCCTAACGTTCCGCATACGAACGACCATAGAATTTGCTCGATTGTGCTGTCTCGACAGGGCCGCAACGATGGTGGTGGCCTTGCGATGAACACGTTTCGCTATCGACCACAAAAGCGATAACCACTGTGACTGTTTACCACTCTCCGAAGCAAGCACACCGTTCGTATGCGGAATGGTAAGAAGCACCAGGATCAGTGGGTTTGTCGGGTGATATTTTTTTTGTATTTCGTTGGCATTTGTAGTTAGCATACAAACATCAATAATTAACACATATAAAGTTCAAAACTGTCTAAGCAAACGTTTTGCAAATTGATCTACAACTTTCTCATTGGAATTCTTGACCCATCTTTGTTCCTGCAGAATTTAGTTAAAAGGGTCTAATTAATCAATTGAGAAGAACACAAACAATAGTCTGATTTACTCCAGACAACGGTCAACAACATTCATTTGGTGGCGTCGTAATTGCGTGTGTCGGCATATTTTAAAACTCTGGCTAAAGATAGCTGGGGCAACCTGTATAAAGGCCACAGCCCTGTAACGGAAATAGCGCGATGGCTCGCAATCGAAAATACAACAATGACACGCCAGAAGAAGGGAACATCTTTATCATAAATATGTATCCTTTTCACCTTGATTTTTTTTTTGTGAAGCGCACTGAAACTTAGACAATATGAAGTAGACAGGACAGCGTTTACACTGTTAAGTTTGGCCTGGAAATTCGTATGGGCAGATGCCATTGTGCGTAAGCCGGTCTACTGGGGAGGCTCTCAATCCCTTCAGCACCCAGTCTGACAGACGCTGTCGAAGATTTGAGCAATTATCCAGACCATGCGGCAAGCAAAGGTGAATTCCCGATTTTCAAATGCGGACCCGTTCATCGTTTCTTCGAACAGCAGCGGTGCCTGATGACTTTGATGACTTTGATGATTTTGATAGAGCCTTCACGTCAGGTTAACATCAATGGTATAGTAGGGCGTCATGTGCTCGAGCTGATTTATATAGCAGTGTCCAGGGCTACTACCCTCGCGAGCGATAGTGCTTCATATCAGCTTATCGCATCTTCTGTTGCTAATACTCACGTTCCTGTTTGCATCGTTGTGCAAGTGCAAACAACTGGTATATAAACATCTGCGACTTTAAACATATGTCTTTGCTTGCAACATTTATACATATATTTAGCGTCTTTTCATAAAGTGTCGCTGAATAACAAAATTCAACACGGTTGCCTTCCTTTCACATGCTTCGCATAACGTCGATTCCCAAGGTACGTGGAACCTGCCTAATTTTTTTTTTAAGTGAAAGAAGTATATACACGCAGACACATGATTCTTCGCGCATGCGTAACAGAGCAGAGAGCAACAAAAACACTCGTATTGGGACTATCAGAAGATATCACAAGCTTTACGCGTCTGTATACGCGTACTCCTTATAGTCAATCACAATCGTAGCTTAACTACACAGTCATGTCTCTTCTTCCTGACGTGTCAGGATTCAACTATCTCGCGAGTCAACTGATCCTCATGGCGAAAAATGACTTCAGTTTCATTGAAAAACGGGGTAACATCCGCAGATTTTACAGTGAGCCGCGAGATTCTTGGTGTTCTCTAAGCCTATTGCTCACGCATCTTCCAAATTCTCGCATCTACTCGTAGATGCGTGGCGTTGTAAGGCTAATGTTAGTGTTCTTTTAGACTAAAGTTAGTGTTTGTTTTTTGTATCGAACTCGAGGATCCTGCCACACGGTTCTTGGCCCATCCACCTTTGTGGGTGAGTGCCATCAGCAAGACATCATCATCATCATCATTTGAAGCTACACGTCGAACACCGGGCCTTCACCAAAGTTATCGGCTATATCATACGCAGAACAATGAGGTTACATAAAAGAAAAAAAAAACTTTGTATACTATATATGCAGAAGGTTCAAGTGATTCTTTGCGCTATGTATCTTGCTCTTTCTCGGTTGCAAGGGGAAAGAACTAGCAAAAACAAGTGGCGTCTACATAGTGGAGATGGCGCCTTGAGGGGACATAAAAAAAAAATGAGGAAGCTTGCAGTAAGTGGCGCAAGGCTTGAAACAGCAAGACTGCACGATTCTTAAGACTAATATGGTTGCTTCCATAGGTCATTGCTGCAAGTGCTTTAGCCAGGTGGTATACTAGCGTCTCTCCAATTTAGTGAACCAGTGGATTGTAGTGGGATGTACCGAATTTTAGTGGTGCATACCCAATTATCATAATTTTTTCGTTGGCAGTCGACAGATTATGGCTGGCTTAAACCGCTTCGCTGCTAAAGAATTAAGCGGCTTTATTGGGTATATAAACCATGCAATGTGCTATTTTCGAGCGACGTATTAACAAGTTACGTACCATTGAACATACGAAACTTTCTTTTGTAGTACCGTGTTTTTCTTTTGACAGTAATCTAAGCATGAAAGTTGCCTCGCGTAACGTAGCGAGCTGGTAAGCACTACAGTGCAGCCTAACGATGAAATTCATTGCCTTTGACTTATGCACGTCGCCTCGTGTGCATGACCTGCACTCCTGGAGATTTCTGGGCCTGCAGTGCGGCTAGTGAGTCGCAGGTCCACTAAGACTCGGCTCTGTGATATAAAATAAGAACAAAGGCTGCCCGTTATGCAGCGATTGGATTGGTCACCGCGATTCCCTATATCACCGCTTCCGCTACCTTTCCCTATTTCCGTGCAACAGCGTTGGAATAAATTGTCAAAATCACGTTTAAGAAATGGTCGTGTGTGAGTAAAAAAGAAAACGAAGCACACATATGGAGTAATTCATTTTATTGACAACATTTTCACCATTGCTAGAAGCTGTTCATCACGGGCAAGAAATACGAGATCACTCTGAAAAGGATGACAAAATTGATTCCTAAAAAAAGTACTCACCAGACCAGCCTCGTGTCTAAGCTCTCCCTCTCATCTGTCCAGCAGGTGGACTCCACGAAATGATCAAGTTTGTTTTCATTTAAACATATATATATATTTTCAATGCCCGCGGCAATAGTATGACTATAATATGAGAGATGATTTCAAGGCACACTCCGACATAGTGTAGTTTTCACCAGCATAAGATTCTTTAAAGACCCTTTCTATCTTTGCAGCTGCCGTGTGTTTGAGTCGAACCCTTAACCACGTGGTCAGTAGCAGACAAATGGGGAGAGTAAAAGAAATACGAAGATCTATATAAACACACGAGCTCATTTGAGACCTTGTACCGGGAGCAGGACGCCCATTTGACTGATGCCTGACCACTGATTGATTGATATGTGAGGTTTAACGTCCCAGACTCCGTAGTGGAGGGCTCCGGAAATTTCGACCACTTGGGGTTCTTTAACGTGCACCCAAATCTGAGCACACGGGCCTACATTTCCACCTCCATCGGAAATGCAGCCACCGCAGCCGGGATCATGCCTGACCACAACAAAGTGCCGTAGTCAGGGGGTGGCGCGCCAAACTCGTGCCGCCCTTTTTTTCAGGAAATTGTTTCGCCATAGCATACAAAATTACTTCATAAACGTGTCCCCTCCCCCCCTCAGCCTGAAAAAAACTTCTGCTTACGCCTCTGCCACTACATGGTATTGTAATCAGACATTCTTGTCGCCTGATATTATCCACTACATGGGGCTTGTTCAAGAGAGCTTCATGGAAGCTATAATGAACATGAAACCCCAGTTAATGGCTGTATTTCTTTCCTGCAAATAAACAATGTTGAATATTGACAGGCTTAAGTCAACTACGATGTCTCGGATTGAGGCCCGAAGCCGCTCTCCGAGCAGCTCGACGCTTTTCCCAAACCGCATCGATGGCGTCGGCAACGTATGACGTCACGTACACGTGACGTCATACGTTCGCGTAAGCGTAAAGTATCGCAAGTCACATTTTGTTCAATCTTGCAGGCTACAAATTTCGCTATGCACTGACTGAGGCTTCTGATGGGCGCGTATCTAGACCACCCCTCCTTCCCCCCCCCCCCCCCTGCAGGTTGAAGCAGAGAGAGAGCTCTGATACGAGGCTGCTTTGGTAACGAGCGGATCAGTAATAATCACAACAACTAAAGCGAAGGGTCATAGCTCTTACACAGCCTTCACTTTAAATGTCACAAACTCCGGTATAGCAAGGTTTGTCGATTTAGTTTGACTAGCTACACACTATGGAAGCGCCTATCCGGGTTATTGATAAAATGCAGATGACTTGAACGACAAACAACATGGTCACGAGTGCATCCCTGTCATGCGCAGGGTAAATTATACCGCTCCGTGTGTACATGCGCCAAATGTTGGGAACTAGGGCTTTGTTCTTGTGTCTACATTTGATGACATTTAAGTACAAACAAGTTATTAACCTTAATGTCTCGAGTATGCTATAAGGTTCCACGACATTAACTTATGTAGTAACAAACTAACACTGAGGTTTGATCGCCTTTATCTTGTCATCGTTGTCAGTATAGTTGTGTGGAGCGTGTGCATACATGACACCAACGATACTGAATAAGAAATGCGCCATTCTCAACTGTTTATTTGGATCTTTAACAACATGATGACATGCCTCGACTAACACGATGCATGCCTGGGCAATGGATGCGCAAATGTGCTACTTACAGATCAGTTCGCTAACTTGATTTCACGTTGCCGAAAATGCTTTTGCGGTGACGTTCAAGATTTTATATGTACGGTTATTTGCCTCGCCAGCATCATGAGCAGCTAAGCAAAAGTAATGAGGTTCACTTCGAAGCAAGGACCTTTCATTTAATACATGAAGGCGCTGACTGAATTTTAAGCATCTAGAAAAAAAATTCTGATGCGTATCATCTTTTTTTATCGACTATATATATAAAACGAAAATTGTCGCTGGAACCAACGTGTCGACAAGTCACCTTGCCCGACCATTAGAACGAGATACATGATCTGTTTTATAGTTCTCATTGACGTTTTGAGAAACATAGGTAACACTTGTACGGAAGTACGAACGTCACATACGTTACAACAATAACGTAGCAAATCACCTAATAGCCCTCAAGAAAAACCTTCAATTGGTTCATACCATCGTGGTATCTTCGTTCTAAACGAGCCTGTGAGAACCCCTGATACTTCCCTGACTAGTGACTTCTCAGATACGTTCTACAAGCTGTCTTGGTTAGGCGTTGCGCAGCTCCATGCTTGATCATGTTCCGTTAGGACCGAGTTTATGTCGCTGTACTAATCATCGAGTCTGTCGATCGTAATATTCACTCATTTTTGCCCATTTATATTTGGCAACGAAGGCCGTACCTGTCGACCAGTGTGGGTGGTGCGCTTAGCACTTCATCTGCAGATAACTACGCCAGCATTTATGTCGATTATGTAACATTTCAACCAGTAGCGTACGCCGTGTGCTTTAAAATGCAGTCAGTCGTTGATTTATCTGGTTTTTCCTCACGCCAGTTCTCCCAGTTTGAAGCGCGTGGCCGATAATGCAAGAAGTTCTTTACGTCACGTGGAATGATAATAGATAAGTCTTAGTATCTATGGCCAGACACAACCCAGACAGCTGTGTTTGCCGTTTCATTGTTATCAAATATACCTGTTACCCCCCCCCCCCCCCCCCCCCCCCGCGCACTCCAAAAATAAAACAGAAAATGAAGTAGTAAAACTCGGGCCTACTGCGCACTAGACTTTCTGTTTCAGCTTTGAAAAACAAAGATATGTCCGCAGAAGCTCAACTCCCATTCGCTCAACAGGTGTCGCTACGCGTACGAACGAAGCAACAACGTACGCGTCGCGCCGACGCTTCACGGACTCAGCGCCTGTGAACTGTGCTTCGGATGCATCGTGTTGTTCGGCGGGGTTTCGGCCGCAGGCGATGGCGAAGTGGCCGAGTCGGCAACGACGTGGCTGTCCACTGCGACCGCCGGTTCGACAGACGAGGACGACGGCTGCGCCGGTTGGGCGTGCGGGTAAATGGCGGCCATTTGCGAGAAGTAGGAGCACGGAAACGGTGCCATCATCGGAGCGAACCTCGTGAACGGGAAGGACGCGAAGCCCACGCTTCCGGGGCTGGAAGCCGCGGCGCCGGCCCACAGAGCCAGAGCTGCTGCCTGGGGCTGAAAAGCCGCCACGGCCGCGGCAGCTGCAGCGGCTGCCGCGGTCGTCGTCTGGTCGCTCAGTGACTGCGTCTGGGACGCGGCAGGCCCGTTGCACTCGGCGTCGGCGGACGATGAGGTCACTTCCGCCTCGAGGCTCGACTCCTGCTCGGACTTTGAGTGGCCTGAAAACGAGGACGGGATCGGAAGAGCAGACGTAAGTGGAGATCCAGCAATCACAAGCTTTGCAGACGTAGATATAGCTTGCATGTGACGTCCATGCATGGTCGCAGCTTCGTAACGTCCTAGTTCACCAACGTGGCGGCCTTCATGGCGTAAACGCAGCGTTATCACATCGCGTTTGACCTGATAACGATGCGGCCAGAATTTTATTGGCCTCTGTGCGTCAATAACAAGAGAACGCACAAGCATGCAACGACAACGTTAACACGCCGTGTCAAAAACCTTGAGTGATGTGGTGCACCAACATGGCGCCCTTAGTGACGTCAGTGCAAGACCCCCGTAAACTAATCGGTAGTTCTCAGCAGTGCCAGCGCACAGCAAAATGAAAGCTAAAAGAACACACATGGTGCTTTGATTTATTTATTAAGCACATCCTTGATCTCTCAACTAAAAAAAAAAAACAGCATTGGTTATGAAGGACCAATTAGCCTGACAATTAACCTTGCCATTGCAGCAGATACGTGCAACACCATCCTTAGGTTTTACGGTTGGTTGCTGTCGGCAGTCATACTCACATGAAGCATTACGTCACACGCAGTTTGGAACAATATTCTCTGGTTCCGTTACGTTGATCTTTTGGATGAAGCCTGCCTATAGGACGTAATCTTGTTGGTTGGGTGCGGTCGAATGTACTGAGGTCGTAGCATGTAACAATCGGCGCAAACTTATTCCAATGGCCTTGCCTATGACTGTGCGTACAGGCATGTATGTGCGACTCGTCATTTATATAGAACCGTTCCCATCCCTATGATGCACTCGTTTGCAGTAAATGTCCGTAATATTTACACTGATGGCCAGTATGGATATAACCGTGCCCGCAAAGCAAGCAGCCAACACGTTCACGGTTGGCTTTAAAGAGTAACCTAGCACGAGGTGTCGTTAACAGTCGAAGAGAAAGTGAGAAAGAGGCGGTAAAAGAACATACAACAAACGCCCGAATGGCACAGAAATGGCTGCTGTGGCACCTGCTTCGACGGGCCACATCATATCCGGGTGCAGAGCTACCGGCAGTCGCTATCAATGGACACAAATCTAAATTCGTTTTCCCTCTATTCAAGAGCCCCTCAACACGTCCCCTATTTGCGACGAGAAGTCCCTGGGGTCGCGATTGATCTTTCCATAGCGTCAGCGGCGTCCGATTTCTATCTGGTGCTCCCCCATCTTGTTTATTATTTTTTTTTTCACCTCGATGGGAGCAACTGAAGAATGTGCTGTATCTGAGTCTGCGACCCAGAGGGAGTCAGGACACAGACGGCTGAACTGGCGGTGTCGAAAAGTGAAGGCCACGGGAACAAAATGCCCTTTGGGAATTATCCCCCCTCCCCCGACTCCCTCGGGCACTTACTCTTAACTGAAATAAAATAAAAAAGAGAGAGGCTTTGGCAGGGGGAAGGGGAGCCTTCGTCGAACTTCTAATGTTGAGGGAGGAGTAACAGCTTGGGTGTGGTGGTGGGTCGGCGGCCACAACGCTGGCTGGGGAGAGATTATAAGCGCGTTTTTGTCGCCCGCTTCCGATCGCCATGAAATGAGTCGTCCGCGAGGCCGCGGAGCGTGACACCTATCACTCCCGCCACAAGGTGGCGACGACAGCCGTAATCGCAGTCCTGCGTGTGTGTCGTGTGCGCTCAAGGGCCGCGTTGTATGGTGGCGCGTGGCACCTCTCGCGGGTGAGGGACGAACTAATTGAATTCTCGTTTGCCACTGTCGCCCAGATGGGGAGGGTCGCGGGCCTCTCGGAAACTTGACGAGCGTTCATACAGTGAACTGTAGCGGTTGCGTGGAAGCATAGGTGCTGGTAAGACTGCCATAAAACGCTTATGACGGCGCCATCTTTGCGCTCTTCGTACCTGAAGGTAGGCATATCCCGTTGCAGAACGTTATAGGTACTTTTTTTTATGTGTGTGGACGCAGTTTGGTGGTCCGAAGGGCTGAAGGAACTGACCACAGGTGATTATGGGCTTACTCGCTTCGTTAAACACTGGAGATGGGCAGCGCTGTTTTACGACCTGCTTGCGACGTACTCCCCCCTCTGCATTTGATAATGGTTATGGCTAGCGGCTGGGAAGTTGGGTTGTTAGAACTGCGGCCAGACACCAGCTGGTGGTCACTATTCTACGTTTCAGGACCTCAGTTTGGTACTTTACGGGAGTATTATACATAATTCACCCTGTACAACTTCAGCCTTCATTGCTTTCGCGGTCATCATGGCTCTTGTTACGTACAAATGATAAGACTCAAGTTTTGGGCCATACTCTTAATAATATACACGCACTCGGGGAATCAAGCATAGTCGCCGCCCGTCCGTTAAGGATGGTAGAAAATATTACGTCTCGGCTCCTTTATTGTTCATGTTATTTTATTGAATTAATGACACGCATGTGCCTAATATGTGGGAAGTAGAGATGCTCTATGTGTTGCTGTTTTCCTTTCCTGTTTTTCCCCCCTGCTGCAACATTTATCTGAGGGTACGATACTATAGAGCGCCGAAGGAAAAGTGTGGGTGTGTCCTAAAGATGATATTGCGGCGACAGACCTATTGGTTGAATGCTTTCCGGACATCATGTCTGTATTTTGCATTGTTGTAAATTAACAAAAAAAATTAAATGTAGCTTCGGCGCAAAGGCGAAGCAATAAACGCAGTAGCAACAAATTGGAAGGTCACGCGCAGAATGGCAAGCAGATCGAAACGTGTCCCGCGTTTTTCACGCACGAATGACGCACGAAACGGACTCACAGGTACAGATGAACGCGAATTAACGTCTCAGTTTTTAATTCGCTGTCTGAAAAGCGCGCCCCTTTTCGCAAACGGAGGCTGTGCAACGAATGCAGTGACCTTTGTGCACCCCGCAGCTCCAGTCCCGCCAACAGTGGTAAGTGGTAGATATATAAATAGCTTGCCGTTTGAACGTTTAAGGAGGTACCCCTCGGTGGCTCAGTGGTTAATGCCTCGCATTCTCGACGCGAAGGTCCCACGTTCGATTACGTGCGCCGAAGTCTTTATTTCTGGATTTTTTCTTTCTTGCGTTTTCATATATACAGAAACGTATGCATATACGGTGCATGACATCGACGCCGGCGGTGAAATCCAGCCGGGAGTGTCCATATAATTGCAATCGCAATAAAACAAAACTCGAAGTTGAGTAAACCATATGACATATTTTATGTTCTTAGAGGCTACTAAAGGAAGCATATCTAATGTAAACCTTAACTTGAATATTAGCTAGTTTTCCGGGAATGAGCTTGTAATAATGTGCGAGCTAGTTCTTATAGGTCAGTTTTAAGACTATTCACTTTTATGACATATTGCATACATCGCATGTGGCATTTAATTTGTACCTGCTGAAAGAATACATATATATTGACTACAGATACTTTATAATTCACAACAGCTGCGTATTATAACTAGCAGAAGCAGAGACAAGAACCGCTGATTCAAACGTGCCCCTCAATAAATTATTCGTTGCCATTCATTTTTCAAAAACGGTAGATTTCCTTTCGTGCGGGAGTATGCCAACGGGTAACAAGGTACATGACTGCGATGTCTACAGCAACACGACCAGAGATCGATAAGCAAGGCGTAACTTGAAAAGTTTCAAGGGCTTCCTTTCTAACGTCGTAACATGCTCGGTCGTTTCCCCTTTGCCAGTGAAAAAAAAAATCGAGCTTGCGAGCACACATTGCGTTTCCTGAGCTTATACAACGCCACAACAAGCACATTAGAACACTTCTATGCGACTCCATGTCTAAGGCCCATTAACCGGTGGTTTTGCATGAGTATCTGTAAAAAGAAGCCTATATCAATTGCACGGTAGGGACATGAACTTCGCTTATCGTCCATAACCTAGCAGTAGGACAAAGAACGCACTGCCTGTTGTCGGTTTACAAGGGGCGTTGTTAGAAAAAAGTAGCGCTTAGTCTACATTCACACGATTTTCTTGCTGCTTGCCTTTGTTTTCATACCTTTTTTGGGAACACTATACATGCCTTATGTAGGCCAATTTTAAGGAAGTGCAATATTAAACTTTTTTTTTCTGTATCGCTTGAAAATTCACAAGCACTTAATGCGTAAAGCCCGGGCGCAACTTTTTATACTGGTGTAAGAAACGTGCAATTGCAAGAAGTCAAGTCGTAAAGTATGACGCAACAAGATAAACTGCCGGTTTAAAACCACGTAGAAATATTATTACACTCGAGTAAAAAGGGTCTTCTGTCTTACACTTAAGTAATAAAGTTTTACAAGAGAGTAGAAATTGGGTGTCCATAAAGGTAAGTGCGGTACTGAATTGGCGAGTACGGGACAGAGAGAACACATCAATTCAGTGCCTCGTCAATCCAGTACCGCGCTTACCTTTATGAACATGCCATACACTACTGCCAACAAGCCACCCTTTCTATATATTGGGGTTCAGGGTTCGGGCTCTGTGGCAACCGTCTGAGGTGTGAGCGAATAGAGCGTCCACTTTCAATGCGCGTGGTTCCGTGTTCGATGCATGGTGCCGCAGGGTTTCGTCGATTTGAATCACGCAGATAAAGGCGCCCCCGCCTGTCGCACGGTAGTGTTGTTGCTAGGGCGTAGTCAGAAGTTTTCTTTCGGGAAAAAGGGGTGGGTTGGGGTGGCGGGCACATTCTTGATTTTAGGAAGGGCACCCCCTTAAAATGGTCATTTTTTTGCTTTGTATGCCATGGCGGAAAATATATTAGGAGGGGGGGGGGGGGGTTCGGCACGGGTCCGCTGTCCACCACCTGGCTACGCCCTTGGTTGTTGCTTCTCTCTATACATAAAGTGGCCTTTCCCTTTCGGTCTTCTGAATGTCACTTGCATTTCCTCTTTCCTACCCATGGAACATGACCGTGTTTCCTTATTGAGTCCAGAAATTAGCTTTTATTTTAACTTAACGCTATTCAATTCCGAGGGACGCCACTGATTGGGGGAGCGGTAGGTGTTCATGATTACTGTAGACCTCTTCAGTCTTTACACTACTAGCGGCTTCACTAACGTGCACAGCGATCTAAACCAACGGGCGCTTTTGTATTCAGCTTCCCTTGGACTGATGCCACCGGTTTCGACAGACGAGTACTTGACCTCGTACCAGACGCCATAGCTAGTGAGTCACATGGATGAACGAGTCAACTACAACAAATGATGTCTCATCTTACGAACCCCTGGAATGTTGTGGCGACGTTCCGTTGGCGCCCGCGTCATCAGAACTCCAAGCCGCCGCTGCTCGCCTGTAAGATGCCCTGGACCTTGCGGATGGGACGTCACCGGGTTTCTTGAGTATCTCCTCGATCGAGTAAGACGTTACGCCCTTGCTGCCTCCAGTGGTACGCCGTCTTGAGGGCACCTGCTCGTCTGACGAGTCTTGGTCCTCAAGGTCATCTTCCGAGTCGTGCTCGTTCGAGTCACTGCACCCGCAAAAAAAAAAAAAAAAGCGAGGAGCGAACCGGAGGCTGAAGGTCGCGTCACCTCTCGCAAAGAAACAAATGTTTTTCACGTGTGTCGTTCGGGACGACAATGATACGCTTGCTATGTTTTGATTCTTAGCTTGTAGACACTGTTCTTGGATTCGGCTAGAAGCTGATGACTGAATCATCATTGATTATTTAATGTACGTGGTTATCAGATCGCTTAGCCATGCAGAAGGAGGGGTTGCGTAAAGATATGATTAGTGCAAAATGTATCGATTGTATTATTTTGCTTCAGACATATGAAAAGTTTTTCTCGTACTTCCCATTTAGTAGCACGTAATAATAATAATAATAATAATAATAATAATAATAATAATAATAATAATAATAATAATAATAATAATAATAATAATAATAATAATAATAATAATAATAATAATAATAATAATAATAATAATAATAATAATATTATTATTATTATTATTATTATTATTATTATTATTATTATTATTATTATTATTATTATTATTATTATTATTATTATTATTATTATTATTATTATTATTATTATTATTATTATTATTATTATTATTATTATTATTATTATTATTATTATTATTATTATTGCTATTGCAATAGAGACAACGAGAAAAAAAGAGGGATAAACAAGCAGATCAGAGTTGCCCTGTAAAGGGTACTCTGCCGTCTAAATACAGTGCGTTTCGCAGAGCTAACTTGCCGTTATGCAGGTGGCATTGAGCTACGCAGTTTCAACGTACACAAAAACAATCTCTTACTCTTTTTCCTCAAATTATTTCCGTGTATTTTTGGAAATTCGAAAAGCTACTCCTCATTGCATCGTTCATTTCTTTCAGATCAGCGTGTTTTACGTCAACTCGATGCATTTAATCAGTAGTAGTTATGTTGGCCCCCTGTTGCTCACTTCCGAAAACTGGCACTTATTAGTCATCAACACAGGCGCTTGCCCTTTCAGTGTTATGTATAGCTTTTATTGAAATTATTATCTGTTTTGACTGCCTAATAAAGAAAGACCATATTGTGAAAGTTTGTGGAGCCCTCCACTGTATGACGTCCCTCAATCATATCGTGGGTTTGGGACGCAAAACTCCAGTTATTACTATTATTCTTTGCTGACCAGTCTGAAGTTTGACTTTTGCTTCAATTAACTTTCAACCTCGAAGTTTTTCAATGGCTTATGTGGTGAGGCAAACTCTGCCGCCTATAGTACACCATTGTTATGATCTACATGCTCTGACTTGCTATGTGCGTTAGCTTGAGCCTTTCTCTGCGACGTTGTACTGGGCTTTCGCTTCAATAAGCTCTTGCATACGCACGCTGTGCTTCCTTGGGAATTACACGAGCGTAACCGAATGGATATTGTTTGTTGATCACATCACCAATGTGCGCTTTATCAAGTAGCGGCTAAACCCTGGTACCTACGGCCTGCTCCGTTGCTTCTTTTGGAAGAGCATTCCTCCGGAGTTGTGCGACGTCGAAGGCCTCGTCACGGTGGCACACGAAGAGGTGGCAAACATGGCGGATGAGGTGGAAGGCATAGTCGCCATCTGGCCGAGACCGTTCTGCTGCAGCGGGTGCTGCTGTTGATGTTGTGCCTGCCGTGTCTGAGGATGCTGCTGTGGCGGTTGCTGTGGCAACGCGGGCAAGCACGTGGTCACGTGCTGCAGGGCCAAGTAGGGGCTAGGGTAGTATGGCCCCATGGCCAGGGGCAGTGGCTCAGCGAGGCCTCCCGTCACGTCCACTGTTCAGTAAACATGCACAAATAAAAAAAAAGAGAAAAGCGAGGAAGAGTGAGATTCGACGATATACGAGTCGATTTTGAATTATTGGTCAGACGGATACGCCATTAGTACAGCGATGCTCCGTTCATTGTAAAAAAGTAATAATAAAATATGACTTGACAATTCATTCATTAACTAATTTGTGGGTTATCTTATTATTATGGGGGTACATTGATGATTGTGGGTAGCCTGATTGCGATTCGCCCCTTTAACATATGACGAACTTTCGATCTGCCGTACTAAGAAATGCCATACCAGTTGGTGAGGAGAGCGCCGTACACTCAGCGGCGCATCGCAGAACTCTGGAAGCCGACGCCGGTGGAGACCCGAGGCCGTGCTCTGCGCCCATGGGGTGGTCGGGCTGCGGCTGGTGTTGCTGCTGGGGCTGCTGAGGTGGTTGGTGGGGCATCAGCTGCCGCATGTCCCAACCAGCGGGGCCGGTGTCGTTCTTGTAGCGCAGCATACGACGCATCACCTGCGGATTGGATACCTGCAACGGGGGCGCACGGAATAAGCGTGCAAATGCAGGTGCCGTGTGAGAGACTGGCGCCGACGATGGAGATAGAGGCCGATCGTAGTGTTAAGGTCGGCCTTAGTTTGAGCACGAAAGCCAGAACGACGGCATGACTATCGACTCCGCTTTACTGAAGCCGAACTGTCTCTCGGGAATACTTCAGTGGCTCGTGAAACGCACTGAAATTGCCACAGTCATTCGTCCTCCTTAGTAGTACACTGGTTACGGTGCTCCAATGTTGACTCGAAAGTCGCGGGTTTGAATCCGGGACACTGCGATCGAATTTCCATGAAGACACAATCCTAGATACTCGCGTGCATCGCGATGTCAATGCAAGTCAAAGAACACCAGGTGGTCGAAATTTTTGGAGGCCTCCACTACGGCGTGCCTCATAATTATACAGTGATTTTGGCACGTGAAACTTTGGATAATAATAATAATAATATAATAATAATAATAATAATAATAATAATAATAATAATAATAATAATAATAATAATAATAATAATAATAATAATAATAATAATAATAATAATAATAATAATAATATAATAATAATAATAATAATAATAATAATATAATAATAATAATAATAATAATAATAATAATAATAATAATAATAATAATAATAATAATAATAATAATAATAATAATAATAATTCATGTTGTTGTTGTTGTTCCAGGTGACTGTACCAGCACACTGACGTTCTGTTTGCTGTGGAAAGAGAAGAGTTCGTTTTTTACAACACTGGCAAAAAGACCAGTCATTCTGAGTGATGCTGGGTGGTTCCGTTGCCTTGCGCGTGACCCGTAAAGCTTCCTTGGGGAGACAGTCTGGTTGTAGCAAAGCTCAGTTGTTGGTCAGCCGTCCTTTCGTGCTTTGGCGTGTTTTATTTGCGAAATACACGATAGCCGGTGTTTATAAATATATACGAACGTTACTTAAAGGTATTTGAAGGCGAGATCGTATAGGTGAGAACACTTTTAAATAAACAGTGCTGCTTTGCTTTGCACACCACGCACAAGGAAACAACACAGGAAGGAGGTGCGCGACGACAGCGCTCGTTCTTGTGTGTTGTTCCTCGTTCGCGTGTTTATTAACGCTTGTTTTTGCAGATGTCAACGAATGTTCGTTCACGTGTGTCGCGATCTCACCTTGGGCTTGCTCCCACCGATGGAGCCCGGCTTGATGGAGCCGGTCTCGTAGAAGCGCGTCAGTATCTTGGACACGCAGCCGTGCGACACGAGCAGCTGCCGCGAGATGTCGCATGGCCTCACGCCCATCAGCGCCAGTTCGACGATGCGGCGCCGGATGTAGTCCGGCAGCGGCCGCCCGTTCACGAAGACGCCGCCCAGCTGGTTGATGCCCGCCTGGCCTGCAGTACAGCGCGAGTACGCAGGCAGGTCAGAGGGTGGTCTTCGAAATCGCCATAGAGGAACATACAATGTAAAGACTGGCCACTGGAGCCTTTTCACGGCCTAGCAAGGAAGGGTCTGACCATCCGCTAGATGGCGTACCCGTCCTCGCTTTTACTCTTTTGTGTTAAGACATGTAATAGCCTCCTCAGGAGAACAACGAATACCCAAGTTTGACATCAATTTTCTGCAAAGAAGAAATTTTTAATAATTTGTGCGATTTTCCATGTCTGCGCACATCATACATGTGCCGCTGAGCCATTTAATGCCTTACAACAAAAAAAAAAACTGTAAATATTACTAGAAAGTGTTGTCTTTCTGCATTTGTTTTGCACAAAGAGGCACATTCATGTGGTTTAGATGTACTGTAGATGTATTCTCTTTGTGGACGCATGGGTGTGTAGCGTAGTGGTAAAGACATTCGCTTTCGGAGCGTGAGGGCACAGGTTCAAATTCCAGCGTCCGAAAGAAAAAAAAAGTTTTGTTATTTTATTTATGCTGAAGACATTATCGGGTCTGACCAACCACTCGTAGCACTGAAAGCAGCGCACTTAACTGGGCCGCAGGGCCCGACAGGAGTGCCACTCTTTATGTAAGTATGTTTCCCTATATGAACGTGCTCTAGACATTGGCGCAGACGGAAGCTTTTCCATTTCCGCTAATTGAGACACGGTCCCATATCTCACGTGGTCGTGACAATGAAAGCAGCCGTGGCAGCCGGTGATATTCATCGGATTGTATAAACCTCTCGTCGAACATTCTAAGATTAGCGCCGGTGCTTGCGTTAGCTCTATGAATAAAGTGTATCGTTCACGTTGTGCGCGCGTTCTTATGAAAATACACTGAAATAATCGTGAACGTTTCCAGAAATTTCGCGCGCAACGTACTTCGTACGAAGAAGTGCATGGTTGCACATGTGGCAAGCTGGTTACATAAAATAAGAAAAAGAAGCGCGTGCGACAATATTACGAACGTGCCTCCTCGATCAGCTCCTACAGAGCGCCGTCGTCCGAGCTGATCGCCGAGGGCATAGGACAAATGGGTTAGTTCTAAGGAAGCCCTCTAGGTGGAGAAATGTGTGCGAAAGGTGATAAAAAGAAACGTCGTCTATATATCTGCTTTCTTGCACGGTGCTGTAAAATTTCTCCTATGGTGCAAGAGATCTTGACTTGTTCTCTTTATTTCTGGCACCGTGTTCCTTTCGAACGGACGACAAGGTGATTCGTTTCACAAGAGAAGTGATAATTCTACTCGACGAGATATTGCGTATCAGGACGGAAAATTTCTTCGTTAACTTTCGAACCCCAAAACTGTAAACAATTTATGTGCGCCCTGCGCAGCGCGCTTGAAAGCACACATCGGTTAAACCTCCCGCACTCCCAATAACAACAAAGAGAAACGATGTGAAAAAAAAAATGGCTAGACCAGCATTCTCGCCTACGTTTATTACACGTTTTCAAGCCAGAAGTCTCGATATCTGACAACTGAACTGACAGAACGGTGGGCGAACGCTTTAACTAGAAAACAAAGCATTTCCAACAGGAATCAAGCCAGAAAACAAAGGTAGACTTGAATCGACAGCCTCCTGCCAATATAGAATGATTTCGAAACCAGGGTGTTCGCTCGGCCGGCATCGCGGTAAGTGATTGCTTCGGACGGCGTGCGCGCGTATATCAAATACGAGACGGCCGCTTCGCGAGGCGATCGCCGACCTTGGTTGCGTGGTTTTTAGTGCCGATGTCGGTAAGTGATGAGAAGGCTGGCGTTTATACCTTATTTTCTTGCTGACTGCATCCCATTCGTGGTCTCTACACCCCGGGCTCTAAAAAACACCGGGGTCTTGCGCCACTCGTTCGAATCGCCGCGCTTGCGCAGAACGCTTTTGTAAAACGTTGAGCTCTCGCTGGAGCATATAGCCCACTCAGTCGGATCGACTATCGTGGCCGACTTCAAGACACGAAGTGATGATCATAACGCCAATAAAGCTACTAGGCAAAGGGTTGCTTTCTTCACATCTTAGCTTTGCGTGAAGCAAAAAAAAAAAAAAAAGCGTTTGGTGTACACGTAAGAGATTATTATTATACAACGTACAGTACACAAAGTACAGTACACAAAGTACAACAGACACAAGTAAGGGGCAGGGTTGGCAAAAAGGCAAATTAATGCCTGACAGGGTGCCGTAACCCGTCCCAGACTATAAAGCGCAAAAAAAAGCAGTAATGTACACATATTTTAAATGTTTTAACAAAGAAGCAGCCGCATTTACAAATTTCTTATAAGAACTCATAAAAAACGTTGGATGAACATTTTATTAAGTACAGACCTGTCTGCAAGACTGGATTTATAGCAAACAAAGCGAGGAATATGTGAAGAAACCGAAATTTTTTTAATAACAAACCAATTTATTAGAACTCATTAATGAAAATGTCCCGAGTGTATACACTCGTGACATTTTGGAATAAATACTGAGTATTATTTCGATAAGCTTGAATACGAGGACTGCGCGTTAGATCAGTACTTACAAAGGAGGCAAAGTAATGAGCTCTGGCAAACGTCAGTGCCATATTCAGTTCCCCAGCTTTTATTTAGCGCAGTTAGTGGCGCCACAAGATAGTGTATGCCATCCACTGTACGTCGCTTTATTTGTCTACATATCTCGTACAAAGAGCAAAATGTGGATTCTTTGTTTAACCAGCTGATGGGAGATTTACGTCCTCTTTATGTTCTTAACAAAAATACAAAAAACAATATGCAAGAAAGAAAGGAAAAAAGAAGAAAAGAAAGAACGAAAAATAAAGAGCGAAAGCAGCTTCACCAGGGGGCTTGCTTTCGAATCGACAAAAGCTAACAATTACTGCTCGTGGTAAATGACCAAAAGAAAAAAAAAAACCCTTAGGTGTTTTTAGCACGCGCACTTACAACGGAGAGAAGCAGCGTTATAAAGAAAATTTTCATTCAATCAGAAGTGAGACATAAATAGGAAAGCCAAGCACCTGATGCCTCCCCCCCACCCCCCCTCTTGTGTCGTAAACACGTCAAAATATTTCGGGTTGCTCGAAATAGCAACAAAGAAACAAGCATGATAGGTTGACCGGGGTGGTGCAATAGAAAACAATGGCGCGGAACGGTCGACCGGCTGTCATCGAGGCTTGTGTCATCACCGAACCGCTGGAGCTAGTGACAGTGGCGGCCGTCAGGGGGTGCTCGCATAGCCGCCAGGGGGAGCACGCTTCGCTGCGCACCCGTCGGGTCCAACCACACAGTGGCTAATAAACGTGCGAACTGGAAAGACGAAGCTCGCTGGCGAGTGTTACACGGTTCGAAGACCACGACGGCGCTAGTCGGCGGCAGTGTTACGTGCTGGAACACTTGTGTAACTTTGGTGCCAGCGTTGTGCTTATCAGTTTACTTTATTTTATGCTTTACTGGAGAGCGCAGGAGGGTTTTGATAACAGCTGAGCTGTAACGTTCGCGATACGTCGAATCTGAAAAATGCGTTTCTGTGGGAAAGGTTCCTTTACAAGTATACTTCAAGAGAACTTGTTCTCGGTATATTTGGTGTCTAAGCTTGCTTAAGATGTTTCATAATCTCTACTTGACGTCTAGGAAGGAAAATGAATTGAAGAGAACTGAATTTCTCGCATGGGCACGCTTGAGTTACCACTGTTTTGTGTTATACATATATACAGCCGCTTATTGCCATGGGCTTATGACGGCGGCATCTCTTGAACGTACTACCATCAGTTTTGATATCGGAGGGGCAGTTTCACACTGACGTGTTAACACACACTGACGTCACGGGGAAGCAACAACTCACGACGCTTATTTTAGCGCTAGTTTTACAGTAATTTGTCCGACAGGGGCGTGGCGGGATCTGAACGTTCCTTATCAGCCAATCTTGTAGTTCAGTGATTTTGAAGAATCGGTGTTATATGGTCTAATTACCACTCCCAGTTGTGTGCCACGTTGGAGCCTAATTATCGACGTAGAAGGTTTTCATGTGTGGAACTCCGTTCGCTCAAGACGCGGGTGCAAACTTTACAAAGAGACTCGAACGCGTCGTTAACACATACGCTCGCACATCGTAAAGCGTGCCATAAGTGCTTCTATGCGCCACACGCGACTAACGCGTCGTTATGCGAATAGAAGAATAGAGATTTTTTTTTCTACTGGCGGACTATATTGAAGGGAACAATAGGAGCGTTTTGTTTGCACCATTACGAAAGCAACCTCGTAAATTAGAAGCATTTACGAACACACAAGTGCGGGAGGCATTGTGTATAACGAACGGATGCTTTCATGTAAGGCAAGATGTTGCCTTTCGGATTCCGGCCAGCACCTTATTGTTCAACAGAGCACGTTGCACGCATGCGTATCAGATGAACAGGAACAGTGCATCAGCTTATTTGAAATTGGTGTGCCGTCGGGAACACTGTTAAAAATTATCTAACGAAATGTGAGCTGGAGTTCCCGATCTGACGTAGATGTTTCCATTCCATGGTAACTACCGATACAAATCACTGTTGTGATCAACCCGAATTCATGAACTAATTTGGGCACCAAACCTGATTGAACGCAGCTTTTCCTAAAGTAAATGATTAAAAAAAGTGAGAACGGGTATTTTTTTCTCCTATGTTGATCAACACAAGTTTTTCTTGGAGCATGAGCTCTAACGCTGTCGCGATGAAACACTTACGTATCGTAGTTATGACACTAACTGTAAATTGACAACGGTTCGCGCCTCGCCCACGCACGGAACAGCAAATTTAGCACACTCGGGGCCTAGCGCTCTTGATGTGGCTTGAGGCGGTGTTGGTCGCTCTGGATTATTTCATGATTGGTCATGCGACGAATAGCACTGATCATCTCCCCGAAACTTCCTTTCTCGGCCCGTTCGCGCAAGAAACTCATTCGTTCTCCACGTCATCACGGATTTGGTAGCCGATCATTGCATCACGTGACCTGGCCTGAATGGCCCCCTATATATTTCTTGGCTGCTTTTGCGGACATTCAGACGTGCAGGCTTGGATTGCCGGTAGAAGAATGCTATGGAAGCTTGTGGGTGTAGCCACGTTGCAGTTTGAGGTTTCGAAGGACCGAATCATCGCTTTGTCAATTTTACGAAATTCACAACTTAACGAAACAACTCGCTCGTGGTCATAACTTCGTTAAACGAACTTTCAACAGCATGTCTTTACCGCAGGTTTTAACATGGTCATGAGTCCCTTTTCGGTGGCCAATCGGAAATGGTTGTGCGACTTATGCTGCTCACAAGTGTGAATGATACTGTAATAAAGAAACGTATCTGAGAGGCACTGCACTCACCAGTGTGCGGCATCAGTGTCGCCACCTGTAAGCAGAAAAAAAAAACATTGTTCGAACGAGTGGAAACGAAAAAAAAAGGCATTGTTTCCAATTTTGATCAGTTGCTGGCATGATCATCCTGAATTTGCAGAGTGAACGATTGTCTCTGTACATTCTCATAGAATAACCATGCAGTCACAGCAGAGCAATTACAAATCTTATCACAGATTACACAAATGTGGAAAAAATGAATCAGAGTGGCACTAGAAATTCTTGGATTACAGCATGGATTGAAGCGGCGCCACTATTTCGGCCGATACCTCCGAAACACACTGTCATTGCATCTGAAATTTCTTTTCTTTAAAGTATGTATAACGAGTGGAAATCTCTAATACACATGTCATTTGGTCAAGTGTATTACGTCAATTGTATTCAAGTGTATTAAAGCATTGACAAAGATGCTCACACTCGCACCAGCCTGCAAATATTGTTGTTGTGTGGTCTTCATTACTAATCACTTACTATGGTTTTATAAACTATGACGGGATTTCTGCGAATCACTTGCCTATATATGTATGTTGTAAGTAGCTTCAGACGTAGCTCATTGCTGGTATATATGCTATCTTAAAGATCCAGAGCTGTTAGTAGGAGGCAGGCCTTAAATGCTGCCGGTGTTTAAACACAAGACACAGTTACTCGCATACTGATAACGGTACGTGATAACGGTGTGGCCCTTACGGTTCGCTAAAACTGTCTGGGAGTCCAGCAGGAATCGTGGCTTATTAAATTACGCTCCATCAAGAGCACCATAACAGGCAGAGTTTGATCCTTCATATACTTTGGGGTTTGGCAGACACCAAGGTTTCATATGACGTGTATAATAAACATCATGTTATAAAAACCATGAGTACGTGCCTATGGTGGTGTATCGTGGAAAAGTTATTTGAAGGACATATAACAAAGAGGGTGTCTCGAAAACCTTCGGTGAACGAATGAATATTGTTTCGCCTTGGGTCGTATATTGAATTTAAGACCGACAATTTGAGAATCATGGCTTTAGTGTATACTTGCATAGGACAATGAACTATATAAGACAGGCGGTTAGGCTATACGTGGGCAATCGTACACATCTGCTGAAAAGACACATAAAAGCTATGAAGGTTGCATAAGCTATGAAAATCAATATTTTAAGAAGGATTTCGCAATAAGATGGCCTAGCATAAAGTAAGCTTTCAGTATGTGAGCAAGAAAGAGGGCGTAAGAAGTATACGACTGCACAAAAACAGTGCGAACTGCTTTAACTTTTTTTTTATCACTGGAAGTGCCGACGAACGTTTTATTTATTTATTGAGATCAAAGACATAATACCGAGAGTTACTGCACTAACAAAGTGCCGAAGAAAAAACATTGGCAATCATTTCGCTTTTCCCATGGACAGCATACATTACAATTGCACGATTCCGCACGCTAACTTAAAAAAAAATGCTTATCAGATCCTGTCTTGACAGCTTCTCCAGAATGTAAGCACCTATTATTTCCCTGGAAAAGTGAATTATCGCGGTCGAGAATAATGGAAGTGGCTATAACGAAACTTCGCGGCCGGGTTACCTCCCTCAGCTTTTACTTGCATAGAGCAAGTCAAGCGCTGTATCCCCTGTGTATCTTCTGTAAAAAGGATGATTACAATTAGTCATTACTTTCTATCCTGCCGCCGGTACACGTCATTGAGGAGGAGATTCATAGCACCACCTCTTGAAAAGTTGGGTCTGGAAATATCTGAATTACTTGTTCTACCATTTGGCGCCTCTATTCTGGGCTGCAGTCACAGGGATGTTTACTAATTAAGCCATATAGGAATTTATCAGTAAGACTAAAAGAATACTGAGGTAAATTCTTCATTCTTTTAAACATTTGAATACTAATATTTAGTAATTAAATCGGTTGAATCTTAGCCTATCCCTAGCTTATACTAGAAGTATTACGAAGAAACACAGACATAAAAAAATTCTCCTAACACTCAGCCAGTCTCCTGCATTGGTAAGATCCATGATGACAGGAGAAGGAAGAAAAACGGGTTCTTACTAGTGATGACACCGCCAATGTCAATTCAGTGTATCTGCAACGTTAATTAGGCTTCACGCGATGTAGGCTAATGTAAGCTTCTGAACGGCAGGCGAAAGCGAAGGTCTAGCTTGTGCTTTTTCCCTCCTCCCCTTTATACCGTTATTTTACAACGTCGGGAATCGTGTATCCTTTCTTTGTTTCGTAATGAGCAGCTGCGTTCGCGTAACTCAGCTTGCCACGATGATTCTAACAAAGCTATAGGAACGGTTTTCGGATGCCTTTTCGTGTTACTCTTCCAACGGGTGAACAATTAACAGCCGTCGTAAATCTACATAATGAGCTTAAGCATTGCGCGGGCCGTGCAGGTTTAATATAGTCTTTGGTTTTTCTTGTTAGCATTTTGTTATCCGTTAACAGCGTCCCGCATGGACCCCTTCCTCTTTGAGCCAGAAAAAAAAATGACGTGGCGAGTGGTATACCTAACTGATTTGCTCATACGAAAGCGTTATCGGTGATTTCGGCGTCTGTGGGCACCATGACTTGATGTCTTCGCGACTCCCTCCTTTTATGCGTCGCTTTAATATTTAGTAAAATAATATGTACAACTTACGATTTTATTACCTCGCTTCATCGAAATGATACTTTGGTACATCTTTAAGAATTTTTGAACACACGCGTGTTTCGACACGTTTTTTCTCGCCGGTTCAGTCACACTGGACTAGGATATTTACTGGTTAACGTTAGCTTAGCGCCCATATTTACGTAATGCTAAAATAGTGCAGGGCTTTCCGACACACTAAGCTCTCTATTGATAGCCTAATATTAGCTGGACTTCGTGACGACCAGCTGTGCCCTCGCGATCTCCGACGACAGTGCAGCTCTGGCCGACTGGGTTGGTCCTACGCCACCTCCTGACGCCGGTCCCCGACGACGACGACAGCGTAGCTCTGGCCGTCTGGATTAGCCCTACACCATCTCCTGTTGCCGACAGGAACTCTCGCCAGTGGTGCCCCGTCCTCGGTTCCTGTGATTGTGTTTCCATCTTTCCTATCCCCTCGATATGTCCTCGCTCGCTGTCCCAGTGCATCTCTCTCTCTCTCTCTCTCTCTCTCTCTCTCTATATATATATATATATATATATATATATATATATATATATATATATATATATATATATATATATATATATATACCTTTTAATCCTATCCTTTTAATCCCTCCTCACCCCCATCCCTTGTGAGAGCTACTGTGTTGAGGTGTGGCACCAGATGCAGCCAGTTACGGGGCCCACTTTTCTGTTCTTTTTTCCTCTTATAACCACATAAATAAAATAGCCGCTGCTGACTGTACTAACCACTTACTCGACACTGCGACGCGTTCGCTGTTATGGCTGATATAGGTGTCTGATGACTATAAATGGCGTAATAGCACCAGTAATACGTTATAGTATAACGCCTCTACAGGAACATCTGTGAGCGGGCCACCTCCCAAGACAATTGTCATATCGGCTTCGTTCTCGTATACACGCCGGAAATGGTCTGCACGAAGCCTCGTGGAAAGGGAAAGGACTTGGGAAGGAGTGAGAGGGAAATGGTGCCCCGGTGAGAGAGTCGTGCCATTTCCTGGCGGAAAGCCTCGGCTTCGCGCGTGCGTGTATAGGTGCCTGCATCCAGGCACGCGTGCGAGCATGGCGTGCCAATGGTGCGCGCGCCAGCCACGCGCCGACCGAATCCCGTAACGACGTCACAGCACACGGCCGCGGACCCTTTCATATTTGATGAGCGGCGCGAGCGTACGCCCGCTCTCTGTGGCGTGGCGCCACCGCACCGAGGTCCGGCCCACGCGCACCTCTTGACCACGCAACGACAAATGACCGGCCGTGCGGAGTGCGAATTATGGATGACTGCAAGTCGCCGTGGCATCGCCACGTTGCGTTCCGATTCTTTCTTGGCGTGACTTCCATGCTGCGTCGCCTAGAATGGCAGGAAGTGTGTGCGCGCGTGCGTGTGTATGCGCGCACGTGAGATAGATAGATAGATAGATAGATAGATAGATAGATAGATAGATAGATAGATAAGATAGATAGATAGATAGACGGATAGATAGATAAATAGATAGATAGATAAATAGATCGATAGATAAAAAGATATATAGATAGATAGATAAATAAATAGATATATAGATAACAGATAGATAGAAAGAATGAGAGAGAGAGAGAGAGAGAGAGAGAGAGAGAGAAAGAGAGAGAGAAAGAAGCAGAGGGCACAAACGTTGTAGGACAATCACCTTTTTTACGGAGAGGGGAATTTCCTCCTTTTTGGGTTGTTGCACGAGTGTACAAAATCCGACGTCACAGGTTCGGCAGTGCATTTTTTTTTTGGTGGATCACGCGCACTAACAGCTCAAAGAGGCCAATATAGCAGCGCCCAGGGAGCCTTGAGTGAAAAGGTCAGTACGGTTTAAAAACTTGGACGATTGAGCTTCGCCTTCAAGTGTAGAACACGACAGCGTAATCGAGTGCCGTATGCGTCGCCTAGTGTTACAAAATACAGAAAACAAAGAGGCGTGTATCCCAGCTCAGCTAGCGTGGCTTCGGTTCTCGGTGCATACCTCAAGAGGGCCACAAGGAAACAATTGACAGCGCGAATCACACTGGCCGCTTCAAACTATCTTAGAACGCCTGCTGACGGTGCAGTTGTTCAGTGCTCACTATGCCGTATTTTTTTTTTTTTACCTTTAGGAGCGAAGCTCCTTAAGGCGTGGGCTGTGCGTCCTCTGTATGTAGCCACCTCTCGTTCAGTTCTAAGTATTACGCTAGCCACCGCCCGATCTAAAGGGTACAGCCATATCCATCCGTCCATCCGTCCGTCCGTCCGTCCGTCCAAAAAGATGCAAGATGTTATAAACTAGACGGCGGTACGTGTAGTTGATTATGAAAGATGCGAGGTGTTATAAAATAGGAATGATGCCACATATGGCGCGTGTCATCGTTCGATATAGTGCGGCGACGTACGCTAGGGGGAGCGTTGCAATAAAATCGAGTGGGCAAAATGTACGGAGGATTCATGGTTTACCAGGTTTACCTCCGGAGCTTCGCCCACTCATCATCATTCACTTCGTGGATATGGCGGCATTTTTTTTTTTCAAATCAGCGAAGGATCCATTGTGCGTCCGTAACGCAACACTTCAACCTACGAGGCTGTTCACTTTGTTATTTTTGCTGGTGATAATAACTAAATGTCTCATCTCTTCTGTGATAGATATGTGTGGTTTAACGTCCCAAAACCACCATATGATTATGAGAGACGCCGTAGGGGAGGGCTCCGGAAATTTCGACCACCTGGGGTTCTTTAACGTGCACCCAAATCTGAGCACACGGGCCTGCAACATTTTTGCCTCCATCAAAAATGCAGCCGCCGCAGCCGAGATTCGATCCCGTGACCTGCGGGTCGGCAGCAGAGTACCTTAGCCACTAGACCACTACGGCGGGGCCCTGTTTCTGCGAGAACCTTTGAAAAAATCACCGCCATATCCGCAAAGTGAATGATAATAGAGGATCTTGCTGGGAGATGCACGGGGTGTTTCTTGGCGAGACCATTTCTGTAGGAAGACTTGTCAAGATCAGGCGCATGAATGTGTACGTTGAAGGCAGCATTGTCGGGCACGTTCCGAGGATGGCACTGCACAGTGTTGGCCACGTCGATCGTGAGGTTAACCACCTGCCCCGTTATGCCATACTGGCCTCTGCCGTGAGTCAAATACCTAACGCTCATAAATGACAGACGTGGAGCTATCAGGCGTTCTTCAACGGGGTTGAGAGCTAGCAGATGAGGGGGCTTGGGTGGATATAGGTACCCGTGCGTAGCACTCATCGTAGGAACTTCTCTCGTGCTACCGTGCCTACGAAGCGACGTGAACGAAGTGGACGTAGTCGCGGGGAGGCGAGTGCACGGGCCATCAAAAAAAAAAATCGCAAGCATATCCACGGAGTGAATGATGATTGGTGGGGCGCAGCGTTCGTCAGTCTGTCTGTCCATTTGTTCTTGCGTCCGCCTATCTCTGTGATCCTTGGTGCATCCGTCCTTTTGTTCATTCGTCTGTCTGTCCGTCCATCTCTTTTTGCGGCCATTCCTCTGTCTGTCCGTCCGTGCGTGTGTCAGTCCGTTCGTCCGTCCATATGTCTGGTGAAAACTCCAAGCACAGCCATTTCACATCTTTTCATCATGTATTCATCATATACAAGTGCCCCCATCCAGAAGACATTGTAAGGACCGCTATTTTGGGTATGTGCCACTGGTGGTTACGTACTACGAGGGATGCACAGGCCACGCCATAAGGAGCTTCGCCCCTAAAAACGACAGATGGATGGATGGATGCATGTAACCCGCTATGCCCTTTACATCGGGTGGTGGCTCACGTCACCTGGTCATGAAGTTAAGTAATACGACGCCTTCAGTGCCGGCGCGCCATTTCGTAAGCATTGTTGGAATAACCTGAGAGGACGGCTTGAGCGGCGACCAGAGAATTGTACACTGGCAACACTGGTGCACACGCCAGACCCGCCGCCGCCGGACAGGGCGCGAGGGTAAAAAGCTTGCCGAGCAAGCTCCTAAAGGCCCAACCGCATGCACGCGGTTTTCTAGCGACGACGAGTGACAAGATTTCCTGTCGCGAAGGCACATCCATCTCTGCCGCTTTTCGCGTCACCTGCTTCTGAAACACTAGAAAAGATCGCTTGTTTCCCGAAAGCCAGCGTGGCGATTTTTTGCAACATGGTTGCACCCCTGGACCTCGCTTCGATTGCAATTTGCTCTCGATGCTGTTATCCGTGCCTACTTCAAGGAAATGCAAGGTACCGACTACTCTCTTTTAAATTTCGCATCTCCATCGAAGAGTGGAGTCGCTGTATTTTGTCGTAAATCTTGTCATCAATGTTTTTCTTTTTTGAGGTTTCGATGGTAGCTTGTAACAGTTATGGTCGCTTGCTGCAATGTGAAATCGTCATGCGAAGTGCGTCGTAGCCGTTGCAGCGTACGCTTCTGGGCACCCTGTCGCGGTAAAACCAAAGATTGCGAAAAAAGGCGGCCGTACAAAACTCGTCAGGGGCTTCTTTACGCCACACAAGACAGCAATAAATTTCGCATGTTGTCATCGAGATACATTAAAAAACTTCATTTTTTTGCAATTTATGGGTATGCACGCGATGGTTTTCATTCAAGCAACAAGTGACACTTTGTCGCCGACATGCAGTTGCAGCCGTCGCTACGCGATGGCGCGACGGAGTACGTTTGTCGCTACCGCTTGTCACTGTATACCTATAGAAAGTCGTGTGCATGCGGTTGGGCCTTAAAACCCACTCGTTGCGCAACTTGCACGCTGTGACACCTGGCGTGGTTCTACGTTTCTGCCGCGCAATATCGCATGCGTTAAAAAGACGATCTCCTACTATACACTATTTCATACATCAGGTGCAACACTGTGGAAGCTGTGCAAGATGCTTGGTCAGCAATATGCGTGACTACGCGCGTCTCGCACTTGAGTTTCATCGTTGTAAACGCTCGTGCGAAACGAGCACGAACGTTTACGCACACCGTCGCGAAAGCCTACAAGTAAAAAACTCCCAAGCATTTCCCCGAGGGTGAACATGGTTAAGTGCGAATACACGGGGTGATGCTACGAGGGGTACTTATTAATTCGCACTATTATATTTATTAATCACACTATGGTGCCTTTATGGTGTAATGGTTCCTGGGAATCGCAATTTGATCACACGGGAGAGTTCACGTTAACTCACTGGCGAATGCCAACGGATTTTAACTTTACTCCCCCTCACGACCCGCTCTCGACGGGAGACTGAGAGAGAAGGCGGGCGCGCGAGAGAGAGGGGTGCGCGCGCAGCTGCAGCGAGCGAGGAGAGCAGAGGAGCGAGCGAAGGGGGAGGGGGTATAAGGCGCGTTACTGACACCGATATCAGCATCGCGTCCGTGGCTTATTCGGTAGAGCGTCACGCTGCAGCCCGCCAAGTCCTCTTTCTTTTAAAGATAGAGAGAAGACTGCGGACGCCGCCGACGGCGGTGGATGGTTTGGGGTCGCTTATAAAGTGTATTCACACTTAAAACAAGAGGTGAGAACAAAGGCACGTTAAGGGATCCAGAACATCTTATACAGCCGTGCATCTTTACCTCTGGGGCGCAATGCATGTTCATGTACTACTAAGCCAAAAAAAAAGAAATAATGTCTTAGATGGAAAGATCATCGTACGATTTCTTGGTGCGCACGCACTCATTGCTCGCTAGCCTCCACATTCTGTCATCTGATGTATGAAACGGCGTATACATGGCATTCACACAATTGTCATAAGGTATCCGGCGCCGAACGACGAAGACGACTATAAGGGCTGTGTTCTAATTCTTAGACAGCACGTAGACAGTCTAGGCAGACTGCTCATAGAAGACAGCACTGAGCCCATGCTGTCCGAGAATTGTAACACTTCTGGACGGCTTTTGCGCGACGATGTGCCACCTCGCGTCGAGAAGAGAAAGCTAAGATAAACAAACGTAACAGTTGTATTTTCTGGCTTTATTCGTGTTGAAATCAAAAACAAATAAACGTTACTCACATTGAGCGTATGGGAAAGCGTCTGCTTGTGTGCGGACGATCATTCTGGCGAAATTTGATCGGAGCGATTCGCTGAGCCGCCATCTTGTTTAGACACCAAAGTAGCCTGCATCGTATTTGTCTGCGACGTGGTCTTCTCGGAGCTGTCTATTTTGCCAGCTACGTGGAAATTGGATTGGGACTTAAGATGGCCACCGTCCATTTAGCTGTCTATTTAGCCATCTACGGTGAGTATTGGAACACACCCAAGGCGGCAGGAACACGCCAGCACGCACACAGCAGTTACGTAGTTCAGGGAGCAGGCTTACTGTGTGCTGCCAGGGACGCTGGTTAAGACCGCAACGAAGAGAACGCAACTGGCATGCCACACAAATATATATATTCGAACACGCAAATGCACAAACAATGCAAATACAGAAACGCAGCAAGCACAATGAATCCGCGAAGCGTCTTCAAGATAATGTTCAAGGGAACGCTATAGATGCTCACTTTTGCGAGTTTTGGACGAGAAGGGCCTGGCGGGCTGTCGCAGGTTCTATATCCGCCGGGCGCCGGGACCGATAGCGTGCCCTTTACGAGGTCCATCGGATGGTGCTGTACGACGACGTAGCCTCCGACAATGTTCACCTTCCTGACGTTAACGTCCGACCAGGCCGATGCGCCTTCTTGTTTACAGGTTCTGGTCCCGTCTGATCGGCCAACGCGACCTGTTCTTTTTAGGGGCGAAGCTCCTTATAAAGACACCCGTTTTGTCCCTCGTAGCCGTTGTAGTATGTAACAAGTATAACATTTTGACCTCCAAGGTGGTTCCGGTGAGAGATTTCTTCTGTGCATTGTTGAACAATAAACAATAATGCTCAATGTACTTGCCAATGGCTGGTATATGGGGGAATGAGAGACAGGAGAATTCGGATTTTAGTTAACGCGCCCGCTGCGAATTTTTTGTTGTTCAACAACGCACAGAAGACAAGAAAGCGTTGCTAAGTAATACTCGCTGGCCGTAACCTCCTAGGTTTTAGAAAGGTTTAGCGAGCGTTGGGCCGCAGTGCCATGAATACAGTGAACTAGTTTATACCATGAACTCGAGGTGGTTAAAGGTGGGAAGTAGACACAAAACGCAAGCCATAAGAAAGTGTGCGTGTGCCTCCTCTCGTTCAGTCCTTCGGATGTCCGCTAGATGGCAGTGCTTCTATATGAGAAATATATGATGAAAAGATGCGAGATGGTGGTACTTGGAGTGTTGAATAGGTGGACGAACGTACACACGGACAGATGCATAGACGGACGCACGGATGGCTGCACGGACGGATGGACGCATGGACGGACGCAGGAGCGGATGCATGGACGAAAGCAGGGACGGACGCGCAGTTAAACGTGCGGACGCACGAACAGACGCACGTACGGACGGGCGGATGGACACACGGGCGGCCACACAGACGCACGCATGGATGGACGGAAAGCAAGAACGATTGGACGGACGGATGCTTCGCCCCACTATCCATCATTCACTCCGTGGATATGCTGCCATTTTTTTTCTTTGTCTCGGGCCACGTGTACACGTGCAGTAGGGCGTCTGAGACCCATTGTTTTGTTCTGTCGCCTAGAAGATCTTGGCTCATACCCACAAGGGGGATTGGCCACACTGTTACGACCGTGCGTGTGCTGGCACGTTTCTACCGCCTTGTCGTCGTCTTCGTCGTTTCGGCGACAGGTACTTCCACGGCCGGACTATATGCGCGTGCATTTCCAGTCCGGCCGTGGTACTTCATGCAACGGTGCTATTCTCGAAGCAGTTTCAAGCAATATCGCTGCTTTCTCGTAGAACATCTGATGAACACGCGAAGACAGCTACAGTAGGTAAGCATGGCGTCTCACGCCGTAGTTCTGCGCTGTGTGGCCTGTAAGTTCAATACGGACGCGTTTATTTGCTTTATATTTACGTCATGAAGCTTGGAGAGCAATGTATTCGTCGGTATTTTGCAGTGTTTTCTAGATTCTAGCAAATCTCCCCAATAAAGGCAGTACATACCAGATGTATTGTCCCCAGCGTGAGATGGCACGAAGTGGTAGCTGATTTTGCCATTCATTTATTGCTGTGACGAGAGTGGGCGAGTAGCAAGCGTGAGTTTGGATCGAAGCGAGGGGTCACGTCTTCATGGGTGCTGTAATGCTGGTTTCTAAACCCAGGTTTTGGTCACGTGATCAAACATGGCAGCGCCAGGGCGCCGCTACAGAAAATTGTCTATATATAGGCACTGGAAATTGACTTTCAAGGTGGTGCCAGTGGGAGAGTTCTTTTACACTATCTCCCCAAAGGGGAGAACATGGAGAGCATCGCGGGGGTTCGCAAAATAACGTTCACGCGACGCGTGGTAACTAATCAAGTTAGCAGCGTAATAACAGGCAAGGGTTCATTGCAAAGGTAACACCGCAAACCGGTAAACACTATATTGTTATGAACACCGTTGAAATTCCCGCGTTGCTCCGCGTCACCCTATGGTCCCCTTAGGGGAAATTTTGTAATTTTTAAAATTTATTTTATATGTAGCTTTCTCAATTCATCGGCCGTGGATAAGATGTTGATTTTTATCCCAGCGCCGATGACGCCTACAATGCCTCCGACAGCGGAATTTCCGTAAAAACGAGATTTTTAGTCGTATCGCGTTAATAAACATTTTAGTACACGTACCTCTTGAAACTTTTTCTTCAAAATGGAAGCTTTTTTTTTTATTGCATGGGAACTCAAATGCACGAAGTAAAAATGAAAAATTCCTTAACCAGTGTTTGTACACAGTGCTGAAAGAGGAGTGGAAATCTAGGTAGAGTATTATAGAAGCTTGTACGATGCAGTGTCATATGAAAGCGAATCTCAGTGTAGGTTCATACGTCTCCAGAAGTGTAGTGACAGTTTTGTAGCCAGCCTGAGTCAATCTGTGACCTGAGTTGGCCATCTAAGTGTCCTAATGCTGTTTGAAGGTTCCATCATAACGTCCAGGACACTCACACAGAAAGTGTTTTATTATAGCCTGTTTCTTCTCGAGAAATTTACCTTACACGCTATGTATGGACACTTTCTTTCCCACCTCCCTTTTCCAAGTAGCAAATCAGAAGCTTCTCTATCTGCCAACCTCTCTGCTCTTTCCTTTATGTTTTTTTTCTCTGAGACCATTTCAGGATGGCACTTACGAAGACCCTTTCAAAATTGTAAAGTTAGCTTTCCTGCTATGCAGTTTGAACAACGTATAGTGACTTGTCCTTTAGTACAAATAGCCTATTCAAGCTCAGTTTGCTTACGCGATGGCGTGAAAAATGTTGAGTCGCCTCCATTGACACTGAGCACTCATAATATACAAGCCCCATCACGTTCAATTAGAACTACATGTCCGCTTGAACCACGACAGGTGCCACCGTTACTTGTTCAAATATGCAGTGCAGAGAAGCACGTTGCGAAAATATGAAAAGTGTCTGTTGTGCCTGGAAGTCCAGCAACGCTCAAACACTTCTCTTGGGGGTGTATAATATAGCTATTAGAATGATTAAAATTCTTCGGAAGACCATCTCATCTACGTGGGCAGCTGTTCTGCTTAGTACAGCTCTCGACATTCAAACGTGGACAGTGTACCAAGCCCGGGAGGCTCCATGAGGGCAAGGTCTTGACTCTCTCCTTGGGACACGTTAAATCTTGCCGGATGTTGAAGAAAGCTGTATTCATACATACTTCCAAAACCGTCTTATGCCGAACTTATCGAAGTGATGTTACTATGGCACAGCACAGTTCAGTTCGCGATAGCGGTTTGAATCACGGTTATGGCGGCTGCATATTCAAGTGGGCGAAATGCAAGAACGGTATAAGATGTACGTTACTGAGATGCACACGCTCAGAATAATAATAGTTTGATGTTTTCTGTCTAGAGTGCGCGTAATAATCATATACTGTGTCTCAGTGGTAGCTGTGTCTCGTTAATATGCACAAATTCGCTGATGTGAATACTGCCCTTGAGGCATGGCCGGACACTAATGAAAACAAGAGTACCCTAGTGCTTGGGTTTCGGCACTTGTAAAAAACTACAGGTGGTCAAAATTAATCCCAGGCTCACCACGCCAACGTTTCTCATTGCAGTATTGCGGTTTTAGCAGAAATTTTTAAGTATTTGTATCGGTCTGCGTTCAGTACACCGCATATTAACGCTGTGAAGACCAGAGATCTTTAACGTTTACCGTGGACGTCGTTTCTTGCCTACTGTTACGCAATGATACATGTAAGAGAAAAAAAAAACTAAACTTTATTTAGATACTGCCCAAAACATCATAAACCGGCCGTCATCCTTTCAGTTTGTTTAATTTGCATTTTGGTGACGTTAAAAATGACGCGAAGATGACGTTGGGTTATGACTTTCCCGAATCACATTATTTTTAAAATTAACTCAAACGATCTTCGCGAAAATTTTATTCAATGAAACAGCTATGCAAGGAAAGTAAAATTTAATTTATGCTGTGAACATCGTTAGGGGACATATTTTAATAATATTAGAGGGTCTCTTCAATATCCGTTCAAAGCAATGCATTCGATGTGGCCAAGACGTTGTGACTGTTCGGTAAACTTCAACGCAATAAGCTGCTCTGTCGCCTTCGCTATAGTTTGAGCGAACTAACATGGTGTAACAGATGAAACTATAATATGGTAATAGGAAGTGGTATAATAGGAGTGTCGAACAATGACTTTTTTATAGATGTTAAACAACGACAAGATAGGCATGCTCTTAAACAAATGGAACATAAATGTGAATACAACTAGCTCAGCCATCTTGTGCGTGAAGACTCAGACAACTTTTTAAACCAATATTTTATAACTGTGGCTTCTTATCGGGCCTCTGTTTTGTTACTACG
Organism: Rhipicephalus microplus; assembly: GCF_013339725.1. Classification (NCBI taxonomy): domain Eukaryota; kingdom Metazoa; phylum Arthropoda; class Arachnida; order Ixodida; family Ixodidae; genus Rhipicephalus; species Rhipicephalus microplus. The sequence goes on along the minus strand of NC_051171.1, from coordinate 156,612,480 downwards.
CGGGTGTCATATGCTTAGTGATTGCGAATCTTCGTCGACAAATTTCACATCACACGTGGAAGAAGAAAGCTTGTGCGCTCATTAAGCGTTTCTAATTTATTAAACAGGGTTCTGTTTAGACCGAGTGACGTTAACTGGTTTAAACTAAACAAAATGAGTGCTATAAAGGCAATTTCGGAGCGTTCACATCACAATTCATTAATGTGCGGCCCTGAAAAAGCACTTTGACGATTTTATCTTTATAAAGCGTCATGCTTTTTTTGCTACGCACTGCAGTGGTCCAGTAGGACGAAGCATCTAATGAATCGCACTGAGCACCCGAAAAATAAATCTCGTAATTTCATAACAGCAATTGGAGGGGGTCTATGGAACCAAGCAGCGGTGATAGTGTGTGAAACGAACCTTGTAATTAAAACGAGTTGGGCTTTCTTGCAAGAACAATCGTTACGAGGATAAGCCAGCTTTAGGCAACATAGACGTTTTCAATTTGTACTTGCTACTTGCTTTAATATGCTCTGTAGCCGCCGGTCTGAATGTTTTGTCGAAAAACATACAAGGAGCATAATCAAAGAATACTGTCGATATCGGAGGGTTTTACTGAGATGCACAGAGCAAGACACTGGGTTGTAATAACCCCAGTGGTAACACGCGCAAGATATATGTCGCTTATCGTCTTTTTAATGGCAAGTAAAATCAAGCTAATGAAACAAAAATGAAAAATTATGAAATAACCTGGGAACTGCCAAAAACATTATATATAAACGTTTGTTTAAGCGCTGGTCCTACCAAATCTGAGTGACGTATGCTGCACTAACTGGCACAATCTCGTCAATCAGTATATATCTGCAATGCTTTGTGTGCATGGCACCATTTAAAATAATTTTCTCTCGTGAAAGCTCTTTTTTTGTTCAAGAAGCGTTGACTTGCTTTCATAAATATTTAGGACCGCGCCGGATAGACAACTACAACAGCAGCCATTTCACCTTTAGGTGCGACCAGGAAAATGTACGAAAACTCACCTCCGATTTCGTAGTAGGCTCCGGTCTGCCTTGAAAGGAAGGGGCGCAAAAGTTGGATGCAGCAGCGTGAAATCGGCACCCTCTGGCTGGTCCCTGGTCCACCGCCGCACCTTCGAAGCGCGGTGCATGCGAAACTGCGCCACTGAATCGGTTCCAGCGGTTCCATAAAACTTTCTCCCAGTTCCGTCTCGGCGGGGCCGGGGTACGAAACACTTAATACGCAGAACAACTACAGATGCGCTGCGTACTCGAAAGGCAAGACATAAAATAAACCGAGGGAGAGAGACCGTACGGCAGCGCGCATCCAAGGCAGTCTTTCAGGTGAGGAGGAGATGAAGAGGAGAGGGTATGGAATCTCCGCGCTAACGCAGAAGCGGAGCGCACCGCCGTCGACGGAAGCATGACGTCACGGCTGGTGCGGGTCATGCGCATTGGCCGGAGGACAGGCCGAATCAGAGAGCCTCTGCGGCCATCACGTGGTGCAGCAAGGGGCGGAGCTTCACGGGCGCCTCCATGGAATTGAGCAGGCTGCGCGAGGGACCGTAAGGAAGGAGAGTGCGCTAGAAAAACAGGGAAAAGAAGAAAACGGGAGGAGGAGGTCATGGAACGAGCGACCGTGGTGCGGTGCGGGAAGCGCATGCTTGCTTTCTCTCGTTCTCTTTTTTAATTCTTTCCCCAATACGTAAGAGTCGCGAGCGAGAGGCCATATCGCTGGCGGCGCTGTCGACTGACGGCGCGGCGCCGTCATGAATGTTTAAGCGACCGCGGCGACCTCCCTGTTCTCTCTGCCGTGTGCCCGAGACGGGAAACTTTGTCAACGTCCCTTTTGGCTCCGAGGATTAGTTGTAGGGATTTCGGGATGGAAAGCTGGGGGAGGAGAGTTGTGATCGACAGACTGAAGAAAAAAAAAGCCAGACAAAAAAAATAGCAATGTTTGAAGTCGAGTGGAAAGCGGCAATGAGAATGTTACACCTGAAATACACTTAGACGCTTCGGTGTACTTCCGTCTGGCTCAAAGTCCTCGTTTTCCCTTTGGTGTCAATAAATCAAGAGTATAGATGAAGAGGCTGAAGAACCCTCGAAATAAGGAAGTAACAGCGCGAACAGACCTTCACTGCAGATAAGACACCAGCACATTGATCGGTGCGTGTGCGTGTCGATCATCACTTCCATGCGTGTATTTTTGCATTAGTACTTCGATTAATTCATGAACAACACACTTTAACAAAAATAAGTATTGATTAAGGACTCCAAAGATTTTCTGATGCTTCAATATGTGAAAAAAGCTGGGACAAAACGCATCGGCACAACGTTCAGGCGAACCTGGTTTTCGTTAATGTCATAGGAAGTGGCGGAGACAGTACTGGTGGAAAGCGGCTGTCGCGAGAAGGGGGGGGGGAGGGGGATGCGAAAGAGGAAAGAGGGGTCTAGCATCGCGCTGCACCTGCTCCAAATTTTCTGTGTCTCGCACGCTACGGCTTCGGAGGGGCTTAAGTGAGAGGACATTGGCCACGCCTTCGCTTGTCTTCCTACCGATGCCTTCGCCTCCCTTTCGCGCAGCATGGGCGGGGCCTGGAGCGATCGAAGTCAGTGCTGCCCGGATCCAAGTAAAGCGCTCCAGCGCTTTGCTCCGACGCGCTGGATGGCCCGGCAAGGTTTAAACGACGTCGAAACGCCGTTTTAAAACACCAAAGTTTAGGTTAAGAGCCAGAAAAGGCAAGCATATATAAAAGAGAGCAGGAGATAGAAGTACAATATAGAAGTGAAGCCGTTTCAATGGTTACGAACACTAAAAAAGAAGAGTAAAATTCATTTGTGCACAAAGTCTAAAGTATATATAAAGCTGCAAATCGATCTATAGAAATTGAAAGGCCTTGCGGAGAAGGCCGTATACGGGTCGCTTGGCTTTAACTGGCTTGTGGGATATACATTTCTGTCGAAGTTTTGTTTTCCACGAAGTTGAAAAAAGAAATTGTAAGAAACCGTCATCCAGAGGAAAACGGGCGGTGGCCCCCGTAAGACGTGGATTTATCTCGCCTTCCACACCTGGTCCCGTCCGTCGCTCGGTGGTGCGCCGACCGTACACTTTATTGAAGCCGCTTTCGGCTTTATTCCGGTAACGATCGCCGGCTACGTGTGTGGATCGAGCGAAAGTGCGTCGGGGGGAAGAGGGCTTCAAGACGTTGTTTAAAGAAACGACCGCGCCTCGATAACTGTTGTGGGTGTTGAAGGGTTTATGACACTTGACTATATACTGGGCCACTCAACATTGGCGCTGCATTACACAGACATGAAAAACCAACCTGCTCTGCTTCGCGGGCACTGGTGAAACGGCGAAGCTGGTGGCCTTCCCTTCACCAGGCTGTCGCATTTATCTTTTGTAGTATCACTGCTCTTTATTACACACTCTTTGTTAAGCTCTAAGGTGGTAGTATAGCCGCCATCTTTATTAGCACAGTGTCAGGTGACAGTGCACGGCGTGACTATGGTAACGTGAACGCCACTTGTTGGGCCCACAGTTGCTTCGTTACTTTCCGCGGTGGTCTAGTGGCTAAGGTAATCGACTGCTAACCCGCAGGCCGCGGGATCGAATCCCGGTAGCGGTGGCCTCATTCTCGATGGCGGCTAAAGTGCCTGAGGCCCGCGTGCTTCGATTTAGGTGCACGCTTAAGAACCCCAGGTGGTTTAAATTTCGTGTACCTGTGTTTGATGGCAGCTCCACGAACGCTGGCATCGCACGTATAATACAAACACTACATACACCGGGTGATGAATCTAGGTGTATAAAAAGAAATGCCCCCACCTCCCCGAAAGAAATCGTGAGGAAATGCGAATGCATTGCGTAGCGTTCATAATGGTGTTTCGCACGTGAAAACCCAGCGTTACAAGAATATTGTTTTCTTTTTTTTTGCTTACACCGTGCAGCCAATAGCGGCGTTTGCCGCAAGTGGCGTTTTTTTTTTTTTTGCGAGAAATGCGGTATGCGTTTTCAGCTCTAGTAGCTAGCGTGTACGCTCAAAAATACTATGAAGTGAATATAACAAACAGCGATCTCGGCTCGGCATTGGCGTTTCACAGCGGCGTATCGAGCACACATTTCCGGATGTTCTTGAGAGGCGCCCAGCCAGCGAACGGTTGAGAGCGAGGCGCGAGTGGAAGGGAAAGTGTGGTGCAGGGAGGAGAGAGAGCGAACAGCGAGGGAAGGAGCGGCGAAGCAACGCCGACTAAATTTCAAGGCCGAAAGGCTGCCGCAGTGACGTCAGAGGTTGGGGGCCCAGTTGCCTAACTGAGCATGCTCAGTAAGACTTTTTTTTCCACATCTTTTATTCGGCCCAATCAAGCCGCAGCAGCTGCGAGAGCGGGAGCGTTGGTTCTCCTAAAACGTGAACGAAACACCGGCTTTCCTCCGCGTTCGCGGCGTAACTGGGCCCCCACCCTCTGACGTCACTGCGGCAGCCTTCCGGCCTTGAAATTTAGTCGGCGTTGGGCGAAGCAATGCATCTACCCTCTCCTCTCTCGCACCACATGCTTCGGTTGCTAGGAACCAAAATAAGCGCGCTAGCCCACAGGTGTTGCTATGGGAGAGGGAGTGAGAGCAGTGCCATGGACAACGCCGGGTGCCTGACATAGCCCGATGAAGAAATGCATTCGTATGGTTCATGATTTAGATAGTGTGCTTGGTACTCTAGTATGGGAGAGCATAAATCCTTCCCAGATATTGCAAGTGAGTGGAGAAGAACCGAGCTGCGTTTATAAAAAAAATCATAGCATGGGAGGGTGCTGTTGCAAGCTCTGGACTTGAACAATAGCTATGGGCAGTCCAACGGGCCTGTGACGCAGCAGAGAGACTTGGTCTTTCTGTTCCGACGTGGGAGCGGCGCGCAACGTGCTAAAGCACGTTCTGAAGGATCAAATAAGCTCCATCCATCCATCCATCCATCCATCCATCCATCCATCCATCCATCCATCCATCCATCCATCCATCCATCCATCCATCCGTCGTACGTCATCCATCCATCCATCCATCCGTCCATCCATCCATCCATCCATCCATCCATCCACGGAGTGAATTATGATTGGTGGGGTGAAGCGTTCGTCAGTCCATTCATGCTTTCGTCCGTGCATTCGTTCTTGCTTCCGTCCGTGCATGCGTCTGGCCGTGTGACCGCCGGTGCGTCCGTCCATCCGTGCGTCCGTTCTTCCATCTGTTCGTTCGTTCTCTGTCTGTCTGCCTGTCTGTCCGTCCACGCGTCTGTTCGTGCAGCCGTCCCTCTGTCTGTCCGTCCGTGCGTCGATCAGTCCGTCCATCTGCATGTGCATCCATCCATCTGTCCGTCTGTATAGTGAACACTCTAAGTATAGCCATCTTACATCTTTTCATCATGCATTCATCACATACAAGTGCCGCCATCCAGCTGACATTCTAAGGACCGCTCTTTCGGGTATGTGCCACCGGTGGTTACACACTACAATGAGGGACGCACAAGCCACGCCATAAGGAGCTTCGCCCCTGAAGAAGTTAAACAATTTATAGTACTTGGAACTCTATTTTGGGATATTTTAAAGCCGTCGCTCTACATTGCATAGACAAAGTAGCCTGCAGGCAAGGTACTCACTCCGCATAGTCATAAACCTGTGTGTTAAGAAATGGTCGTTAACAATTTAGTGTGCTTCGTACTCTATATTGTTTTATAGGAGAACATAAAGCCGACCAGTGGGCCACGAACGAAACGATTGACACATGCATCGATATCGAACTTAAGTCACACTGAAGTTACACCACAGCTTCAAAAGCGTCTGTAATTGCCCACGACAAAGCTTAGCGTCTTCTTTATTTTGTTGTCACCATTTATGACTATCATAAGATGTTCACAATAATGGAAGATTGCTTCGACTGAAGCAAACGGCTTTTAAACTAATACAAGCCATTACTGAAAATCAAGAGATCTAAAACATTTTTTTTAAATATACATAAGCTTTGTATATTTTGCAGAGACGGCACCGGTAACCAAGGGGGGATGGGGTGCAGTCAAGGAGTTTTTAAGACCGATGTTCTGGCTCATACGGTGTATGTCGGCGTCGTCGTTGTCGCAGCTTGCCGTAGGACCGAACAAAAAAACACACTGTTTACGCCTACCATACGTAGCATGTGGTTTAAAAATAGACCATACTTTGTCTGTCTGTCTATCTATCTATCTATCTATCTATCTATCTATCTATCTATCTATCTATCTATCTATCTATCTATCTATCTATCTATCTATCTATCTATCTATCTATCTATCTATCTATCTATCTATCTATCTATCTATCTATCTATCTATCTGTCTGTCTGTCTGTCTGTCTGTCTGTCTGTCTGTCTGTCTGTCTGTCTGTCTGTCTGTCTGTCTGTCTGTCTGTCTGTCTGTCTGTCTGTCTGTCTGTCTGTCTGTCTGTCTGTCTGTCTGTCTGTCTATCTATCTATCTATCTATCTATCTATCTATCTATCTATCTATCTATCTATCTATCTATCTATCTATCTATCTATCTATCTATCTATCTATCTATCTATCTATCTATCTATCTATCTATCTATCTATCTATCTATCTATCTATCTATCTATCTATCTATCTATCTATCTATCTATCTATCTATCTATCTATCTATCTATCTATCTATCTATCTATCTATCTATCTATCTATCTATCTATCTATCTATCTACCTATCTGTCTATCTGTCTATCTGTCTATCTATCTATCTATCTATCTATCTATCTATCTATCTATCTATCTATCTATCTATCTATCTATCTATCTATCTGTCTGTCTGTCTGTCTGTCTGTCTGTCTGTCTGTCTGTCTGTCTGTCTGTCTGTCTGTCTATCTATCTATCTATCTATCTATCTATCTATCTATCTATCTATCTATCTATCTATCTATCTATCTATCTATCTATCTATCTATCTATCTGTCTATCTGTCTGTCTGTCTGTCTGTCTGTCTGTCTGTCTGTCTGTCTGTCTGTCTGTTCTTCCGTCTGTCTGTCTGTTCTTCCGTCTGTCTGTCTGTTCTTCCGTCTGTCCGTTCGTGTATATGTCCGTCTGTCCGTTCGTGTATATGTCCGTCTGTCCGTTCGTGTATATGTCCGTCCGTCCGTGAATCTGTCAGCCCGTCAGTACATCGGTCCGTCTATCTATTTGTTCATCCTTTATACTAGTAGGTGGCTTCAACGTAGGTGTTGTGATTGTGGACCTTAGAACCTAGCTTCACTCCATCATCAGCATCCGCTTCGTGGATCGTTTGCCAATTTTTAAAATCACCTTGGGTGCAAGCATTCTTATTTAGTGCAAGATTGTGCTCAAATACAAAACGTGCTAATAAAGCATATTTCGTGCACAATAAAGTCATTTGCACACCCTTATGGGGCGTTCGCAGCAACGGCTCCTGTTCTGCCGTTAGACCAGCTCACCTGTGCCCACCAATAAATGATTAATTAACACATTTACAGTAATTACTATTCGAATTGTCTCTGGTTATATTATTGCGTTTTCGACCACAGAAAAGTAATTATGAAAACAGTGAGGAAGGTTTGGATATCGCTCACTTTTTGGAACCCCTGCGTCGTCTGACGTTGTCGCGGATTAAAGGACGCGTAGCTTTGTTTTCACCAGTGTCGCTGTCGTTTGAGTTATACATGTACGACTTGGAGGTAAAATCATCGTCTCACACACAGGGAATTTGACGTGGGAATTATTGATGATGTCGCCAGATTCTTTGATTGATTGCCGACCTCTCTGAATAAGCATTCGCCGTTCGTTATTAGGAGAAAATCATAAACTAACAGTATAGTTAACGTGGTCGATAGTTTCTGGCTCCATTATGGAACGAATTGAACTGAAACCGGATTTTACAGATTAAATCTCGTATATAGAACGCATTTCAAATCAATACAAGTTGATTTAGGCAACCAATGCGTAGTTTCTAGTTTAATTTGCGCGAAAATAAACTGGGTCAGTGCCTAGTGACTTCTCATAAACATTTCCACAATGTTACTCACTGCTCGGCGGCGCAAAAGATGAGAGAATAGGGGAAAAATGCCGTTCCACTCAACGTGAAAACTCAAGAAGGAACGCAACAATGATTCGCCCGTGATGATGCGTGTTGCGTTTGAGGTTCCACGAGGTTAGGGTTAGCTTGCCTTCATTGGTGAGCAGCTGGCATGCGCTTGTATAGGGGGCCCGCGCTCGGGATTCGATCTCCACACTTCGCTGTTGTTGAGCCTGCGCTTCTCTGTGGCGAAGCTCGAAGGCTTATTCTCGATACTGGCGTTTCGCTGTCGCTTTAGTGTCGCTTCCCTGGCATTTCATTGTCGCTTCGTTGGCATGTCGCTGTAGCTTCGCTGGCGTTTCGCTGGCTCGGACAGACGAGTGAACCTTGCAGCGAAGCCTGCATTCACAGGCAAGCAAGTGCTGATGGCGTTTCAAACGGGCAGCCTGCTCCACATCCATGGCTATCCATGGCTGGAAAGGAGGAGGAGGAGGAGGAGGAGGAGGAGGAGGAGGAATAGACTTTATTATTCAGAAAGGGGAGGGGAAATGGGGAAACCAAGTTTGACGGGAGCTAGGTTGAGGACCAGGGGGCCACAACACTAGCAGACCAGTCTGCCAGCTTGGCCTGCATGTGCGAATCCCGGCTCCTTAAGGACCTCTCCCAGGCTTTAGCGCCTTGTTTTTAGCTCTTTTGGTACTTTGAGCGTGACGACGTGAGATGACCATCCGGTGCCGTAGAGTGCTTAGCACTTGAAGAAAACAATACACTGAATGTTAAGAACAGCAAGAGATGAATCATGTACTCGTAACACAGCGTGTAGTCTATCAAGTGCATTTTGTACTGACGTAAAAGCGAAAATAGTGTTAGACAAAACATGAGGCAGCGGGCAATGGAAGAATATTTTATATACTTACAGCATGCAGTGGGTGTTTAGTATGAACGTAATGCTCAACGGTATAATATCGTCATTACATTTATGATACGTTTCTGCATCCTCATCGACGCCTCCTTGTGATACCACCGTGGGGGGCACGCTGCACTTCGATGTCGTGTGTTAAGGCCGAATTAATTTAGTGATGGACGCCATAATATGCGCTTTCTAATTTATTGCAAAGAATGCATAATTGAAAAAGTTAGCAAATACGCTTTACAGTCCTTCAGTAGCATTTATAATGAAGAGGCTAAACAACAAGGAAAGAATGAAAAGTAAGGGACGATTTTTTAAGAGTTTGGAATAACCACGTTCGGAATGAAGAAAAATAGTGTAGACTTAAGGGCTCGGTTTTCTTTGTTAGACACAATATTAATGAGATCTATAGGGCAATAATGGAAAGTATAGGGGATGTTATTAGAAATAATTGTAATGTAAATTCACGTTCGAAATGGGATCGTTATCTGAACATTTTTGTATAGTGCAGCTGACTGTGCTAGTTCATTACTTATACTGATAATAAACATCGCAAAGAGAGAAACAGAGAAGTAAACATTGACGACCAGGCGCGAATCCTCTCCGCCCAGAGGTGGGTGACTTCCTAATTTCAGGTAGCCATGGCTACCCAGAAAGTTAGAAAAAGAAAAAAACACGGTGACCTGAAAATAAAAAAAAAAGGACAGGCACGAAAGTTGGACACACTCGGCATAGTTGGTAGTCTGCGTTTGTCGCGTGTCCACTTTTAGTCACATTTTTCTTTCGAGCTGTTTATTATCGCCCCTACTAACGTGTACGTGATACACTGCAAGATGCGTATAGTCTTGCGAATTCGGGAACGGGCGTGAGGACAACAGTTGGTTACCGCAAAGCGCGCAATAGAGACCCACCTGCGTGCATTCCCGTTGTATACTTCTTACGTAGTTGCTTTTTTTTTTCCGTTGCTAAATGATGAAGGAAAGCAAGCCGAAGTTCGGCACGACTTTCCCGTAACTTCAGGTGGCTTACTCGCGTTCAATCACGGGCGCGCGTTACCCGACTTCCGGTGCGCTTTGCTATCGAAGCGGAAGGCGTCATTCATGCGTGCTCTAAACGCGGAGCGCAAGCTTCAACGGGCGAAGAGCCGATGCTCGTCGTTGCTTGGAGAGAGCGTACCGCTGGCACGCAGTGTAGTGGAACGCCGGAAGACGGGTTCGGCCGTTGGGTGACACTACCGGTCATCATCGGTAGAGTAGAGAGAACACTCACGGAACTAACTGCCCGTTCTGTTGCTTACTGTTTCGCCGGAGTAGGATCCCATAAGTTGAGGACACTATTTATAGAAGGAGCTGTGCCAGCGAGACTGCGTATGTCTAGGCGAAATCAAAAAACTTTCCGTCTTCTTCATATGCATGCGCACTAGACTAATGGGAGGAAACGTTGGCTCCACTTTCAATCTTCTAACAGAGGTGCCAAGTGTACGTGATGCCTTTGCTCAATCGTGTTCTTTACTTCATTACTAAAGGACGAGTTTGTGATGTGGAACTTCACAGCGGCATTACGAAAGTCATGACTGCGCTGAGCAGCTTTATTACCATGTGCCTCTTCTCAAGACCTATATCAACACCACACAACCTGTCCTACATCCCGGAGCTCTGTAAATTAATGACCTATAGCCTCTACCTCCTATATGTTTTACACATCCTTTATAACCTATACAAGCCTATATATTAACCCACAACTATATCAACCTCTTATAAAAACCAATGTTCTCACAAACAATGTTCACACTGTCTTCAGTTAAACCTCACTGTGTACTCATTCAATATCTGTCCCTTGGAGAGATGAATAATACTTTCCATGCTTTATTTTTTAAAGGCGAGAGCCTAGGATGCCTCATCAAACGAGGAATTTGACCTTCGGCGTCGACCGTCTCGTGGCGGCGGGGCCGAGTGAAGCGAAAATTCCTCATCATCACGAGATGACCTCTCAACAAGACGTCATAATGACGCCACAGTTAACAATATATGTCACGTCATCACGGCGTCACATATTCTGGCGTGATGCCATGTGACGTAACGCGACACAATGCCGTTGTATACTGTCTTCCTTTAGGCGGTGATCAAAACAAGAGAGTGCGCCACGTGAGAAGAAAACGATGACGGCGATTGGCAGTGGAACGTGAAGCCAAGGCTGGCGTTGTCTGCTCCCTTATGCATCTACTGAGAAAAAAAGAGAAGATAACTTTCACGCCGTTTCAGGTGAATGCACGAGAGAACTTGTGGGTTCTTCTTTGTTTCATGCGTTATGACCATGACTTCTAAAGAAGCGCAGCTGTTGAGAGCGCCCGTGGAGCAACTGCGAATCATCCGAAACGCAGTATAGAGAAGCATCAGCGCTCACAAAATGCGGCAAGCTCTGGAGTCACGCTCGTAACGGTGGTCAACGACTCCGTCAGATGCATCTAAAAGAAAAACGAAAATGTCTGCCACCCGTTTCTCTATATAACTTCTGTCCCCGGTTCTCGACTGTTCCCACAAATTAAAATCTCACTATACACTCCCCGAAAAGAACACCCTGAGCGCGCGCGTGGCACTCTTCGTTCCCACCTGCCTTTTTTTTTTCCACTTCTCGATTGTTATACACGATAACATTTGAGCACCGAGAAGGCCTTCCATCGAAACGGTGAGAGCAGGCGTCTGTATCAGCGTATCTGCGCTAACGATTTTTCTTCCCCCGCCCTCCAAAAGAACCTACCTCCGAAGGAGCCACCGTATTTACTTCCTGGAGAACTCGGAGGCATGCGCTAAAGTGTATTCGGGATGCTTAAGAATAAGAAAGATATGAGGTAAAAGAAAGTATAGGCACAGCCGTCATTACGAGAGAGCGAGAGAGACGGACAACGCTCACGAGCGATGAGCGCGCCCCACGGCTGCGCAAGGCCTGCACAGACGGCGTGTATACTGTGACGTGCCTCAGTTAAAAACGAAACAATGCCGGGACACGCAAATCGAAGTCTGTCTGTTGGTTGCAAGGGCTCGCGTGCGCCGTCGAATGCATGGCGTGCACGTACGTGAAAGCACGGGAACGTGAGCCTCTTCAAGTTTTGTAAGCGTATACACTGCGAGGACGGCGGGTGTTGGTGGCGCGTGGTGGGATTTAGAGATCGGGCGTGAACTGAGGCTTAAAGCGGGGTGGGTGGGTGCGCTAGCAGCGGCGATCTGCGCGTCACGAAGAGAGCGGGGAGGATTTCGGCGCGGGGAGGTGCTGGCGCGAGTGTCCCGAACCAGGCTGGGGGCTGTAATTAGCTAATGGTTCACGAACAACACCGGTTCCTCGCTCCCCTCCACCACTGCAACGCCCCTTCGAGGCTTTACTTCAGTGGGCCTCCCGTAATTGGCGGTGGCATCGAAAGGTGTTAATGGCCTCTTTAAGGTTAAGCGGCCGCGTTTGAACACTTCATTTCCTCTCGCCTCGATAGCGTGCTCAGAGGAGGTGACAGCGTGCAGCTGTATACTAGTTCATATATATATATATATATATATATATATATATATATATATATATATATATATATATATATATATATATATATATATATATATATATATATATATATATATATATATATATATATAACTGTCATCGTACTTCCCCTGTCTGTCGATCCCTGAAAGAGACGTAATATTAGAAACATTATCCTTGTCTTTGCTGCTGCTTCTGTGGTCATTGTTTCTGCTCATATATTGATGCAACCCCTCAAGGATGGCACCGTTTATATTTATTATTATTATTATTATTATTATTATTATTATTATTATTATTGGCAGCACTTCGCAGAGGGAGAAAGGATTTCATAAGATGAAAAACTAAATAATCGTGCGAAATGAACAAGCCCACGCAAACGCGGCGAAGGTGTCTAACAAAAAAACATTCTAGTATTGTCTTTAATGTAGTTTTTTCTCGGCAAGAGAAAACAAGATTATGCTGTCTATACCTGATCGGCAGCCTCGTGCGCCGTTCTCGTTCAGATATCTAAAAGGGACCGAGGCTCAGGTATACGTTCAGTGGGTAATGTTTAGAGCCTCATGGTAATGATGTGTGTGATGAGTACACGTACGCGTACTGCTTACTAAAACTCTTTAAATGAATATTATTTGCCTTCGCTCTAACAAGTGCCATGTATTGCATCTTCAGTATTTTCTCGTGTGGGTGCTATTTTCATGTTAGTTCCAGTGGGTGTTTTTTTTTATTTACAAGGGGTTGCTCCACTGAAACATTTTCGACACTTCCGTGACGAGAAAAAACAGTTGCTGCTATACTTCAATGCAATAATTCTTAATTGCGTGTAATTGACACTAACTTCACTGCGTGAAGATAGTGTCCCTACTTAATTCTAGTGCCATGTCGACGAAGTTTCCTGAAAACTGCCTTTGTAAAGAGGGCGAAGGAGCTTGAAGTGCACAAGAAAAAACAACGAAACGTTTCACTAGTGCAAGTAGGATAGAAAGTTACGCAATTGTAAAAGGAGAGTGTGTGTACGTGTAGGGGAGAGAGAAACGTTTGAGAGAGGTCAGAGTTGTAAGGCCACTGATGGCGGGTGTAAAACCGGCCCGGTGCGCTAAACTAAATCGCAGTTCAAGCTTGGAACGCGTTGCGTGCGTCGGCGAGGCTGCGGCTTTGAGGTAGGCTTTAATCGAACCATTACGTCCAGCAGGCAGGTGCACGGCGCAAGCGGCGTCGCCTCTGCGATGGAAAATCGACAGCCCCGTCATCAGAGGTACGCCTCCTGGATGTGGGTCAACAGAAGAGAACCCGCCCGTGTGGTAACGCAGGAAAACACCCGAACGAATCGCAGTACACTTCTCATTTTTAAAACTGAAGAAAGTTAAAGAAATTAAATAAAAGAATACGTTGGTACAATCTGCGACACCAATGTACGATAATTTCGAAACCTGTCTATGATGGCATCGCTAATTGTCTTGCGAAACGATTACTAAAGCCAGTGAAGCAATCCGTTGAGTGTGTCTGCAAGTGTGGTAACGAGCCATGACGTCACTAGCGATTGAGTGAGAGAGTGAGTCAGTCAGTCAGAGAGAGAGAATGCACCAGTAAACGAGTGAACGTTACTGAATGGCTACGAAGAGTAGGTTCGTCTGAGAGAAACACTCCAGAACAGGCACTGCACCGTGCTCCCGAGGTGCCTTTTCTCATCTTCTAACCACTACCACCACTCCAGAAAGAAAGCAAACCGCGGTATAAGGTGGCCTATAGTGGTTAGGGTGTTCAACTACTGACCGCAAGGTCCCAGAATCGAATGTGGAAGAAAAAAAATGCCTGAGAACTGTACACTTAGATTTAAGTTCTTGGTAAAGAACCCCAAATGGTTGAAAGTTTCGGGATCCTCCACTTCGTTGTCCCTTATAATAATAACGTGGTTTAGGGACGCAAAGCCCCAACAACAACAACAACAACAACAACAACAACAACAACAACAACAACAACAACAACAACAACAACAACAACAACAACAACAACAACAACAACAACAACAACAACAACAACAACAACAACAACAACAACAACAACAACAACAACAACAACAACAACCAGAAAAACCACAACAAGAAGAACAAGAACAAGAACAAGAAGGACAAGAAGAAGAACAAAACAATAATAATACTAAAAATAATAATACTAGTTGTGGTTGTTCGTAGGCATAGCACATTTAAACCGTAATGCAAAAAGAAAACTGCAGTTTCATCATATAAAAAGCACGTGATTCTGCCATACTTTTGCGTACGTCCCAAAGAATAAATTTTCTGACAGCTTGCGGGTGATGTTAAACCATGAAGCCGCGAAGAGGCTGTCTAAGGCTGCTGCTACAATGATAACTGAATCTACTATAGTTACAGGTCTGGCTGTCGGCAAACGTGTTTCAGCTCACATTTTAACGCGTATCATCGGGTAGAGCGAATCAGGCGTGCACAAGCACACGTCCTCACGCATAGTCGATGATTGCGCGGCTGCAGAGTCAGCGGCGTCAATCCCGTTCTCTCACTGTGAAGAATCATTTAGTCGGCGCAGTCGAAAAAACAGCAGCTGATGCGGTCACAGGCAGTTGTTCACAGACTTCGCCGCCTTCAATCGGCCCAGCCGCGCCCTCTTACGGACGAGCATTAGCCAGTAAAAGAATTGACCCCGAAGCAGCACTGTACGTACACCGCGGGCAGGCAGCAGGGCACGACCCGTGTAATTACCTCGCGTTGTCCCTTTGTTACACCTGGGCGGTGCGAGGGCGTTTGAGGGAGAGGGCGTGCGCAAGAGATTAAGAGAAAACCTGCGGGTGCCTTACACGTCGTAACACAACGGCGGTGGGCAGGGAGTGCTCTGCGCAGATTGCTGGCTATAATTCAGATCACCTGCACTCACTTTTCCGACGTTTGCTTTATTGTTCGGCTGCGTACCGCCCGCACGTAAAGTTCTCCGTTACGGGACGTTGGCTGTCGAGTGCTGATGGGATACCTGCGTACCTCGGGGAGTAGCAGTGCGCTTATAGGCTGCAGAATTACCGACAACGTAAATCGAGTAGCCATTTTTGCATTGAGAGGTATGTACGTACGTACGTACGTACGTACGTATGTATGTATGTATGTATGTATGTATGTATGTATGTATGTATGTATGTATGTATGTATGTATGTATGTATGTATGTATGTATGTATGTATGTATGTATGTATGTATGTATGCATGCATGTATGTATGTATGTATGTATGTATGCATGTATGTATGTATGTATGTATGCATGTATGTATGTATGTATGCATGTATGCATGTATGCATGTATGCATGTATGCATGTATGCATGTATGCATGTATGCATGTATGCATGTATGCATGTATGTATGTATGTATGTATGTATGCATGTATGCATGTATGTATGTATGTATGTATGTATGTATGTATGTATGTATGTATGTATGTATGTATGTATGTATGTATGTATGTATGTATGTATGTACAAATTACTAGCTTAAACGAGTGCTTAAATCCCATCACCAGGAACCACGGCGACACTCGTTGCATAACTTTGCAGCGCGTCGTCGACAGCGGCTGTCGTTACATCAGTAACTACACGGGCGCAACTGTTCGTCTATGTTAGGTGATTTGGCCGCCTCAGTAATGCTCAATTTAAGCGAACACATCCGCTCCGTCGGCGACACTGCACAAACGTGGCATTCAGCGTGCGCCGTGCAGCACCTGAGCACGCGGTCCAACATGCTTTGCGTGTGCCGCCGTGTTCAGGCAGGCGTGCGTAATGTGTCCCGGGCGTCCGCTGCGCGATGGCTCCTCCGCTGACCCCCGGGGGTCAGTGGGCCGTGACCCCGAGCGGGGCGGCCACGCGAGGAGCGCATGCGCAGGCACGCGCCCCACGTGTGGATAGCACGCGCTGGCCGACCGCACCTGCAGACGCGGCTGTGTGCGTCCATAAGCGTTGCCCGCAGTTTGCACAGCGGCCGTTCACCGGTGATTTCTCTCCGTTGTGAGCTTGCGTTGGCTGAGCTCCTTGTCAACACTCAATTTGCATACTGACGCGATAAGAAGGCCTTTCGCTTGACAAAACTGTCGGTTCTCTCGTCGACTACCCTCTGGTACCGCCATAAATATGCGATTGCCGAAATATCCTCCTCCCGTCGTTTGGAGCCTCATGCTAAGTTCTTCCTTTTAGCTTGACGCTGCATAAACGATTGAAGATTTTTGTTGTCTCTCGACGTTTTTCTCAACAGGGTCCTGCTAATTATTTTACCATCATTAGTAGCCTGGTGTACAAGGTTTCATATAAGTTACGATTGACCTTTTTTGTTGCTGTGATCAACCTCATTTGTTGCTTTATAATTGGGTTTGTTAAACACTTGCTCACACATACTCGCACGTACACACAGTGTTTGAAATATTTGAAATCTTGCCGTAACATTCAGGGGAGCCTGGTGACAGAGCAAATATTAGCATTCATCATTGGAGGCGCAACAATTCACACACGAATGTGTCATTGGTCTGAATGTTATAAGGTGTTTACGCCAGTAGAGTCAGACTAAAGCACAGCGCACTGAGCCGCATTGCAGACGACCTCTACGGATTCCCGAATTGTGGTAGAGGGGTTATGAAGCGCACAATGGACGCACTGATCTGGGTAATGTTTCCTTTTTACCGCACGACGAAGGAAATTGTCTGCTAATGTTCATGAATCCCCGACCCTTTGACTCTCCTCACCAAGTGCCTCTAATTAGGACCGCAGTTTACACCATGTCACTGTTAGGATTATCTTGCTCTGTGCCTAAGGCGTACACACTTTTAGTCATGTGACATCATTTTAACGGCTGGAAATGCAATAGACAAAGTATTAGCTGTGGGCTGATTATGAACACAGCCGTCTGAAAGATCAAGAAAGGTTACAGCGCGCATATAGATGGTGTGAAGGAAGAAATACACAAGAGACATTCAGCACTATGTATTCTGCGTTTCTTCTTTCGTCCACGTGCCCTGTAGCCTTTCATGATGCATTACCAATAGACCACCGAGCCACCTTCGTGAACTTCGTTTGGAAACCCCACCGCGGTGGTCTAGTGGCTAAGGTACTCGGCTGCTGACCCGCAGGTCGCGGGATCAAATCCCGGCTGCGGCGGCTGCATTTTCGATGGAGGCGAGAATGCTGTAGTCCCGTCTGCTCAGATTTGAGTACACGTTAGAGAACGCCAGGTGGTCGAAATTTCCGTAGCCCTCCACTACGGCGTCTTTCATAATGATAGTGTGATTTTGGAACGTTAAACCCCACATATCAATCAATCATCAACTTGGTTTGGAAGACTTACAGGCATAGTGATAGACCGGATGGGATATAGTATTGGGACCTTTGTATGTCGTAGGCGTGCCTATACAGGAAGGGCGCAGTGGGATGGTGTGATAATCTGAAAAGGGCCTCTTACGTTGAAATTCAAGAAATGTTCACTTCCACCCTTTATACGCTGAAATCGGAGGCCTGAAGGGAGTCTTTTGCGAAAATAACGTCATTGCTCACATTCCAGTTATGCGTCTAGCTATTTGTAAATCTATACTTTCGTGCTCGGTCAATCGAGGTGGAGGAAGGCAAGACGCAGTGGTGACACTTCGTCCCCTCTGTGAAGAATTCTGCGCGCGCCCACGCTTTGTACGTAAGGTATACTGTCACTGTTACTGAGCTAAGCAAACCGTAGCCATATCCTGCATCCACGTCAAGCGGTCGCGATGCTCACGCGATCTCTGCGGAAGCGTACGCGAAGCTAGTTGAGTCAACCGCTCACCTGCGGCCCACGCATCACGTACTATTCGAACGAGCGTTCACGAACGAAACGCCACAATACTGTACCATGTAGTGCAAAACATGGGTACGTGTCTTACGGGCTGCAGCACAAGCGCCGAGCCCAACGGCTGCTCGCGGGGCTGATGTTTCCAGATGGATAGACAAGCCACCCACAGGCGGCCATCGCGCCGCTGAGCCGTCAAATTAGTGGCGTTGCTCGCCACTGGAGTCGTCCAGGTGCTTCGCGTCGACAAAGCGCCTCACGCACCTTGGTTTCGGGCTTGGCCTGCGGCGCCGACTCGCATGAGCGCTCCGCGTCGATCGCGCCTCCGGACGAGGAATCCTTCGAGTGTTGTGTGGCACGCACTCGAGTCCCCCATCGCACACTGCTCCTTTTCCTGCCCCTTCGTCCCCATGCGCCGTAGCCTTTCGCTCGCCCCCGTTTGTGGTCACCGAAGCTTTATTTTATTTTATTTGTTAGAGCGCGCGCTCGTGGTGGTCCACCTATAACGACTGGTGGAAGTCCTGTAGCAGTCTGTGGCGCTTCGAGCGTGGATTGTTACTGTTACTGCAGCCTGGCCCCACAGTGATTGAAGAAAGGCGGGAGCGCAGCTGAAGACCGTTATAGACGGTCGCTTGGACGCCGGAAAGGAAGACAGAGAGAGAATAGATGTGTGTTTGGGGGAAGAGGAATGGTGAGGAGCTTGAGGCTTTTTTATGACTAGAACGTCTTGACAGGAAGCGAGGGAGCTTTCGAGGTCGTATATATATATAAAAAAAACTGGCCAAAAGCATCCGGTGAACACGATCATGGTAAACCAATTAGTCTGAATAACCGCCCGCGTGCGCTTGTGCTGATGATTGCAGGCGTACGGCTGACGACTCTAAGGGGTTTGCGTTAATTAAGCTAGTCTGCTTCGAAAACAAGTAAAGCCTACGTCGTAGACATGCGTTTGGATTGTTCCAGGTCATTTAGGCACATATACTTCTTACAATGCAGAGATGGAAGTAGCCACTTTAGGAAATAAATTACTTGATATAAACAATTGAATGTAATAACTGTTCACAGTTTGCTAGGTATACATAGTCTGGAAAACTCAATTCTGTTGCTCTGCAGTTTCACAAAAGTCATCAAACCATCGAAATGACGAAGCCACGAAGCTGGCTAAATGCAAGACGACTTGCATACTTAAATATGTTTATGTGCAAGTTAAAGAACGCCAGATGGCCAGAATTATTCCAGTCTCTTACTGTACGGTGTTCTCATAATAGCGTGTTTTGGGGCTTAAAACATAAAAAAAAAACAGTTCATGGCATATTTCGAGAGCTCAATACGAACAAGGTGCATTTCCACTTTTCTTCGATTTCGTTGCATAAGATCAACACGTATAGTTGCTTCTTGCAGAATTCAGGTGTGCAGCTATTTCGCCATACTGTCGTCTTCGCAGTTGTGAGGAAGTAACGTTTCTCGCAAAGCTTTGTGATTATAAATCAACAAACAAAAACTAACCCAAATTGTTCGAATAACAGAACTGCATGCATGGTGACTTCCTTCGCTAAGTCTGTCTCTTTTTCAACGCTTGAGATGATAGACTCCCCGACAACGTGCAGCCGTGAGGCGCAACATGAAGGAGTGGCGACCGCTGCACTGCGAACACTGCGTTCAGCGATTTCCAGATAGGATGGAACCATCAGCAGCGCGTGATGCACGCAATGTTTCGGAGCACGCCGTTACGTTCCGCTTCCGTCGCTCGACTCCAGGCGGCGCAAGAAGCAGATGAAGGCATGCGCGAGTGGCTGAAGCATTTGCATAATGGCGGCTCGGGAACGTCGTGCGGGTTTACAAGACTTCGAGACCACGAAAGCGAACATGGAGGCGTGCACTGCGTATACCGTAAGAATATTTTTTTTGAAGAAAGTGACTGTTTCAACAGCAAAAACGTTGCAGATGTTTGAATAACATTGGTTGCAGTGTATCGGTGTATAATGACAGGCGCCTATATTCGGGTGTAACAGTCAATGAAAAACAGCTGCGCATCTTGGGACGGCTTCACGGTTTTGTAGTTGAAAAGTCGTTAGTTGTTTGTTCCCCCTGCAATATATTCAATTTCTCTCCAGTTATAAGCACCGGAATATACATGAAGAGCAAAAGAAATCTGATTGTCTGATTGATTAAGTTTTGCGTCCGAACGATAGAGGGGATGTGTGGGACACAGTAGGGGGGACAGATGACCTTATACACTCAGGGCATGTAATAATAATAAAGCGCTCGAGCATGGCCCCCATCGGTATCGGGTGAGCCACCCTGGATTGCGTGCTTAATAATGTGACATGTTTGAATAATCTTGTAGCGGGTATAAACGCGGGCAAAATCAAGACAAACGAACACAGACGTGCAGTTCATTCTCTCGTCGGTTATATGCACTTTAAAGATACCGTGCCAACAAATCGTCATTGCAACGCTAATAAAAGGACTTCATATATACTACACCGTCCAGTGGACAAAAAAAAAAGATTTGGATATATATACATATCCAAGAAGATTTGGATATATATATATATATATATATATATATATATATATATATATATATATATATATATATATATATCTTTGCCTCTGTCCGTCTGGACGGAAAGATGGACGGACGGACGCATGGAAGGACTCACGAACGGATAGACGGATGCTTCGCCCCCCTCATCATCAGGGGCGGCGCCAGGATAGGTTTTCAATATATGCTTCCGGGCACTTGGGTGGGCATAGGGGGAACAGGCGAGAATTTTGGGGGGGCTCCAGCCCACCCTTGCCCCCCTCTGGCGCCGCCCCTGCTCATCATCATATGCTGTGACAACCACTAACGCCATCCAGTTACATTATTCCCAAGGACATATACGCACAACGCCATCTATTGAGCAGGTCAAACATAAGGTGGCTACATACTACTACTACGGCGGAGGAGGAAACGACCCACGGCCTAAGATGCTTCGGCCCTAAAAAGATTTCACGCACAACAACACAACAAGTTCACTGAAAATACACAATATCCTCAATATTAAACTCGGTTAATTGAGAAGGTCAGAACTGTAATAAACCAGTGCTCATCATTAAAGATAAATGAGAGAGCGAGACGACAAACTAGACGATGAAGCACAAGAACTTATAAAACTGCGGGGCAACTGAACCCATTTATTCATCTTAACCAGCTCCTACTATTCGCTGCGCAATCAAACAGACCAAGATTCGACGATGCGTGAACCGTACTACTCGCATCTCCTACAGACCACCAGCGCTTTGTGATGTTTGCGAGAAACTATATGCGCAAATGCCTACATTCGCGGTTCTGCGATGCCGCCGTGTTCACGCAAGGACGAGCCAACAGACACGTGTTGTGGCCTTGCTCTCTAAACATAGACGTCAACCGGCCAGAGAACCCCGCAAAAGCCAATATCGTTATACGTAGGTTGTTCGCTATATAGGCCTGGGTTTTACGAGCGGTCGAACAAATCGTGCGCGCCAGCACAACACCAGACCGCACAATGCCTGGCGACATGCGATTAATATCGGTGAGTGACACTGCTACTACGTCGATGTCTACATAACGTTTCGAGTTTGGTATCCCGGGACGTTTCTTCCTTTCTTTCTTTCTTTCTTTGCTCATTGAGTATTCATGGCGGGCGCAGTCGTAAAAATGAGGGTCGTAAATGGAAGAAAGTGTCCTCGTCGGGTATTGTCATGCTGACGGGACTCTCAGTGTTCGGGGGCCTCCCCTTATTCCGCTTCTGTCTCTATTTAACCACAGCCACCACCTCTTCCACTGCCACCACCATTACTATCATCATCATCATCATCATCATGCTATTACTGCCCTTTATATTTACCTTTTCTTCATTCTTACGCAGAGCTCGGGTTGGGTTGGGAGCAGTAAACACTCCTTTTTGTCACTCGAAAGTTTGGTTTGGTTTGGTTTGGTATGCTTTTATTCAAGGCGAAATTGAATAAGATTGCCCTGGGGGACACGACTAAAGGTTAAGTAAAAGCCTGACTTGGTCGTGCCACCCTGGTAGCAAAGCAGAAACATACCGCAAATACAGTACTCAGAAACTTAAAACATCACGTGTTATCTTACACGGGTACCATAGTCAAACAGGAACTGCCAGAAGTGTGAATAAAAGAATAGAAATATAAACAGTCCTTATTCGAGTGGTGGCAAATACAAACAAAAAAGTTCTCTGCACTGACCGCAACAACGGACCGTGTGGAGACCCGCCGCGAAGGTCTAGTGGCTAAAGTACTCGGCTGCTGACCCGCAGGTCGCGGGATGGAATCCCGGCTGCGGCGGCTGCATTTCCGATGGAGGCAGGAATGCTGTAGGCCCATGTGCTCAGATTTGGGTGCACGTTAAAGAACCCCAGGTGGTCGAAATTTCCGGAGCCCTCCACTAACGCATCTCTCATAATCATTTGGTGGTTTTGGGACGTTAAACCCCACATATCAATCAATCAGCCACGGACCGCGTGGAGAATTTGTGTTTTGATTGATTGATTGATATGTGGGGTTTAACGTCCCAAAACCACTATATGATTATGAGAGACGCCGTAGTGGAGGGCTCCGGAAATTTAGACCACCTGGGGTTCTTTAACGTGCACCCAAATCTGGGTACACGGGCCTACAACATTTCCGCCTCCATCGGAAATGCAGCCGCCGCAGCCGGGATACGAACCCGCGCCCTGCGGGTCAGCAGCCGAGTACCTTAGCCACTAGACCACCGCGGCGGGGCAGAATTTGTGTTTTTGTGACCCACAAACAAAGGGTGAGATTTCGCCTATACATTGTACCTCACAGTCTGTTCCGATGCCTACCATAATCAGAACACTCTGCTGAGCGGACGCTTTAAGGCGTGAGCTTTCCTCGAAGGTGGCGGAAACCGCTAACTCCGAAAGTCGAAGAGCACAACAAACTTGATCTTCCGAACTACCTGTCGCGTGGGCTCTCTCTCTGTTCAAAGATTTAGTGGTTGACGTCATGTTATACGATGCCTGATACTCAATTCCTCTTGCTAAAACTGTATACTACAAAGACAACGCAGCTGTACCCGTATATACAACCTAGACAGACACAGTACAGGTATTATTCGCGTACTCGATAACAAGCGCAGATGTAAGGAACATAAGGTTGACATAATGAGAGAGGAGAGAGAGAAGATATGGGCAGAGAAGTTAACCAGAATGTTTGTATAATTGGATGGCACGCTAAAGCCGCAGGTTTTATTGCCGGCTTTGGCTCACCCACAATTATAGAAATCTAAATCGTGCATGGAGTGCGCAGAAATGAGGATAAATAATGGTTGCAGATTTGGATGCACGTTAAAGAACCTGATGTAGTTGAAATTTCCGGAATCTCCACTACGGCGTCTCTCATAATCATATGGTGGTTTTGGGACATTAAAACCCACATATCAATCAATCGATAATTAATGGTTAGACTAATGGTTGTTTCCTCTGCCTCATTTTGCAGCCGTTACCCTGGCTGAACTATCATCATTATACTGTGTAACGCAGCACTGATTAATTTAATCAAATTAGTGATGAATTGGTGCATTTGTATTGAGTATGGCAGAAACCGTGAAGGTGTGCGTTCGTTTATAGCATTTGTAGCCTTTCAAAGATCCATACGACATCGTTGGACGAAACCTGATGTCATTAAGGGCCATAGTAGAGTACCTCGTACTCAAAATCGTGAGCTATTTTTTCTAAAAGACATATGCTTCCCCTAGTTGAGCACTAAGTGACGTTGCAGGGCCGGGTGGCTTTTTGCCCGCGGGACGGCTCCCCCATAGTAGAGTACCAAGTACTCTAAATCGTTACTCACTTTTTCTAAACACACACATACGTTAACCACCTTTTCTAAACCCATACCCTTGTATTCGTTGGCCGTTACCGGGACAGCTTTTGGCTCTCCCATAGTAAAATGCGCGTATAGTGCTCTAACGCGGTCACAATTTCTTCTAAACACACATCTGAATAAAGGGTTAGCGTAGAGTACTGAACGTGTCGTATGGACTTATCGTTGTGCATGTTGAACAATCACCGTTCAGGGACACAAATCGGGTCCTGATTTTTTAGATGTGGCCTCACTAAGTGTGAGGCCCACGGGCCGGCTTTCAGCTCGCCAATTCGACCAGGTACTCTGAATCGTTAGCCACTTTTTAAAACATGTTAAACACATTGGAATAAAGGATTAGTGTAGAGTACTGTGTACTTTAAATTGTCGAAAACTTTTTCTAAACACACATTTCTAGCCCTTCGAGCGTCCTTGGATGAGCAGCTATCGGGCTGACGCAGTTCTTTTGCACAGTTCTAAGGACAGCCCATTGCTCTCCCATAGTAGAGTACTTCGTGCTCTCAATAGTCGGATATTTGCTCTAAACACTTCTTTTGTCTATTTGGCGATGCATAGATGGTGTTGGCAGAAAAAAAATTTATTTCAGAAAATGTACGAGACAGTTTTAGCATATTGCATGCTTGAGTGGTAAGACCTTATTCCGGGACGCCATTGGAGTTAGCCTCACGGAGAAGCCTTGAGCATCCAAGGTGCAGCAGCCGAGCAGGTACTCCTCTCAAGCCTCTCTAGCGCCAAATACTCTAAATCGTTAAACACCTATAAACATTGTCGTTATTGATGTCCACCGCCCGTTTAGTAAGTTTACTTCCGTGTTAGTAAGTTTCCTGCCTATAAAAACCCCGAACTTCAGCGTTCAGGTTTAATATGGGCAGCTGCCGCTCGGAACGATGCGTTTAGGCCACGGTTTCGTGCTGAATTGGTGCGGCGTCTTTTGTGGGGTCCATGCTCTTGGAGTGAATGGAGACAGCCGACACGGTCGGAACAAGCCAATCCAAACACACATTTATTTAACTAATTTAGAACGAAGATATCGTCAGCCGAATTATTATAACATCGATCCTGATCGACACGCTATGACATGCGTACACAATATTAAACAACACTCAACAACATGACAAACAAGGCGGGGTCGCTAACGCCTGACTCACCGCGTGGGCCCACCGTAGATGGCCGCCACCAAGGTTTCCCTCCAGGCGTCGCCGCCACCGCTAACGTTTTTTTTAACCATGATGATGATAGTGGCGATAGATGTTCACGAGCGCAACGCCACTTACCGCCTGGTAGTTGTAACTTGAAATGCGGCTTTAGGGCGAGACACGTGCGCCACGCGGCGCAAACAACTTTACAAAAGGTGTCAGCATCCTCACATTTATAATGCGCTTTCCAGCGTTATTCAACCTCCAGAACGCCCCAAACGAAGGACTATCACGTGATTGTGAAAAACGGGATAATAATTCAATTACTCGAAGTTGGAACTTTTGGTATCGACTTTACGCGTTGCCTAGCAGACCGCATTTAGTTCACCAACACGTAACATTTCAAAGAAGTGGCCATAGCATGTGCATTGCTTTTTTTAATAGTATCTATAAAATACACTCGCGTGCTTCAGTTGAGATCACGTTGAGTAAGCCTGGGTGCACTGCCCTGTGGACAACGCACTTCCCTTTAGGAGTGAGGTACCTTAGGCTCGAGGCCTCTCCGCTCTTTTGTCCACGCTTGTCCACTAGCTTCGCCCATTCGTCATTATTCGCTTCGTGTAGATGCGTGAATTTTTCGGACCGCGGGAATCCGGACCGAAAGCTAGCTCCAGAAAGAAAATTTATTGAGGTGATAGCCTCGCATGCCTGATCAAACACCAAAATTGGCAGCCGGCGTCCATAATGTTTACGTTGAAGTTGCTGACTATGGTATAGAGGGTTTGTGGTTCTAGGTCTCCTATACTTCACGCGATGACGTGAAGTCCCTGACGTCGCATACGTTATGTTATGGGACACTGTCGCTTGGTCTATGGTGGATCGATCACGGAGGCAGTGCAAAACCAGTCGAGGTGCACACGACCAGGCTGGAGGAGCAGCACGCGTGCACTGTCACTCCTCTAGGCTGACTGTGAGGTGCAGAACATAGTTTCTCATAAGCACACCAGAGGGAACTCTGGCGCTAGTGTCTATGGGAACTGCAACGCATGGCGCTTCAGCGAGCATGGATGTGTCTAATCTTCGTACTTTCGGCTCCGTTTGGCTTCGCGCGGCTGGGAGCTGCTTTGTCACAAGATGACAATCAGCAAACGTTTAGCAGTTACGCTTCACCACCGTACCCCTTTAGGCTCACCAATTCAAATCAAGTCACAAAGTTTGAAAAGGTGTGTTATCTTATTCGAAGCAAAGTCAAAACCCAACTAGTAAACAAAGTCGCATGTGCATTCGAAGCCCGCAAGCACAAATCCATTACTGCCCATCATCTCCATGGTCACTGAACGATCGCAGCGCTTAGTCCCCTCAAGCTAATTTTAGCCCCTTCAGTCGCGAATTATTGTGCGCTGTTAGAAACGCGTAAAATTTCCATGGCATATTTCCAAGGTACTCAGTATTACATTCCTAGCAAAAAAAAAAAAAAAAAAAACCCCGAAGGAAAGCGCTGTTTTGTGTGAGTTATACTAAATAACGTTGATGAGTGTGTAACTATATAATTATTCTGCCACCAGCCATCTTCAGTACTTGCATAAAAAATCCACTATTAGGCCCGAACTGCATGCACAGTTTATTTTTTGTTTGTATTGTTTCGGACGAAGAAAAAAATACTTTTCACGTTGACCCTATAGGACGCGTCACGTCAAACAATCGTCGCACATGGTAGTGTATCTAGCAAAACAATCCTCTGCAGAAATGCGCAGCATAATGTTAAAGGATTGCTGGTTGTCCACTCCGGAGACCTTCAAGAATGTGCCCAATAAGTTTCAAGCTCTTTGATTAAACACGCGGTGCGCGATGTGCCAAATAAGTTTACATGTACACACCATGAGTGAACCGGCTAAGGAAACTTTATGGGGCCGAAAGCTTGCATTTTCTCAGATCTTGGAGGCAGTGGAAAACCGCGTTAGGTGCCGTGAGGTTTTGGAAGTGGGTGTGGGAGGATCAACTTATTCATTCACAGAGAATAAAAGTGCGACTGCTTTCGTATTCGAGTGGTCCTAACTCAATGTGTAAATGACCCTTTGAGTTATAATATTTCTCTTTGAATCGCTTCAGCTGCGGTTGAGGAGATTTTCTGGGTGAGTGCGTCCCGTGCTTTCTTTTCTTTTTTTCGTTAAGTGGGCTTTTTCGGAATTGAATTGAATTGAATTGAATTGAATTGAATTGTTTATTTTTCAACATAATACATGTCGAGGGATGGTATGGCTAAAGGCAGAATTAACTGCCTGACAATGGCCCTACCACCCAAGCACTGTCCAACAGGGTTGTGGCTATCAGTAAGAAATTATACATTAGAAAGCGGAAGCTCAGCACGGAAAAAAAAAAAAAACATGACATAGCGCTACTTGCAAGGGACGACGACATACATATAGGAATAGTAGAATTGAGTTCTTTAATGTAACAGGTCTTAAGCCACATGTTGTTAGAGGTCTACTCATACTATGAAGGGCACGCAAGACAGCAAATATAATTTAACAACACGCTTAAACAGGGATTTAGATGAAACTTCATACACATTGCTAAGTAATTGTGGATGCTGGTTTAGGAAACTAGGGATCATGTATTTTAGCTGTTTAGTACCATATTTTGTTCTGCAAAACGGAACTTCGAGGTGGCTGTGTCGCAAAATATATGGATTGCGGTTAGTCAAGTACATGTGTGTAAACATAGATTCATTTTGACGCATTTTACTGTGTATGTATGTAGCAAGTTTGAGGGAGTATAGCTGATCCACTTTTAATATCTCATTTTTTAAAAAAAACGGTGCTGTATGGTCAAGATAAGCAAGGTTTTCTATGTGTCGAACAGCTTGTTTTTGGAGGAGTGTCAGCCTGATTAAGTTTGTTTTGCTTGTAGTACCCCAGACTAAGAGGCAGTAGTATAGTTGAGAATGTATGAGTGTATAGTACAGCTGACGTTTTAGCCAAGTCGGAACCAGATGCCGGATATTGTAAAACACTCGATTGGACCTGGAAATGCTAGTATGTAATTTGTTTACGTGATGAGTCCAGCTCAAATGTTCTTCGAACAATACTCCCAGAAACTTAAATACAGATACCCGTTCAATAGCGCAAGCATCAAAACGAAGAGAAATGTCAGTGACATCGGGTTTATTCTTAGGTTTAAAAACAATGAATTTCGTTTTAGTAACATTTAACTGGAGCTGGTTGAGGGACAACCAAATCAGCAGCTGGTGCAACCAATTGTTTGTTACTATTGCCAAGTCAGCTAAATTATGACCAGAGAAAAATAAACTGGTATCATCGGCGTAGAGAACCATTTTAGGCGTAAGTGGTGTATTCACAATGTCGTTGATATAAATTATAAAAAATAGAGGACCCAAAATGGACCCCTGAGGTACGCCGCACATTATTTGCTTCATCTCTGAGCTTATGTTATTAAGACTTACAAATTGAAATCTATCTGAAAAATAACTCTTTATCAGTTCTAAGGTAACGCCTCTAATTCCATATTCGGGAAGTTTTTGAAACAAAATGTGATGCTTTATAGAGTCGAAAGCTTTCCTGAAGTCAAGAAAAACTCCAACAGTAAATAACCTGTTTTCAAAATTTTCAATTATTTCTTCTTTAACACTCAGCAGTGCCTCCTCGGTTGATTTATTCTTGCGAAAGCCGAATTGATTGTCAACAAGTGCCCGCTTTTCATCCAAGAATTGGGTTAACCTAAACTTTACAACTAATTCTAATACTTTAGAAAAAAGAGGTAGCACAGATATGGGCCTGTAGTTATTCAGATCATTCAAGGATCCACCTTTATGCAAGACTACAACTTTGGCTATTTTCATACTAGCAGGAAAGATCCCGGTAGATAGCGCGCTATTACATATATG
The DNA here is from genome assembly GCF_013339725.1 of Rhipicephalus microplus. Classification (NCBI taxonomy): domain Eukaryota; kingdom Metazoa; phylum Arthropoda; class Arachnida; order Ixodida; family Ixodidae; genus Rhipicephalus; species Rhipicephalus microplus. The sequence continues at coordinate 156,583,242 of NC_051171.1, read as the reverse complement.
ACAAAGCGGGGCACATAGTATATCAGCAACATGAATAATTGGTCTCGCTTTGATTTCATCATATCCGGCTGCGCTATCTGTTTTCAAAGATTTGATTAATTTACAAATTTCATCTGCAGTGCACGGAGACAGAAATATGGAGTTAGTACTGTGAGATGATATATATCCACATAGATCATTTGTAAGATTGTTAGTACCAGGATTATTTGCAATACCAGCATGCAAAAAGTGATCATTAAATTTGTTCACCAGTGGAGTACTGGTATATTCCACATCATCAAACATAAGTGTGCTAGGGATCATAATATTTGAGCTGCCTTTGAGTTTACGAATTGTAGCCCATATTTTTTTGGGGTCACCTGATATCGACGCAAACACATCTTGGTAATATTGAGTGCGAGCTTTCCGAAGATCCGAATTGAGCTTGTTCCTGAGCTTTTTATATTCCCGGAGAATTGTTTCGTCTTTTACACGAATGAAAGTGTCAAATAATCTGTCCCTCATTCTAATTCTATGGTATAACTCACGAGTAACCCATGGTTTTCTAGATTTTCGATTACCTTTAACTGAATGTAGTGGAAAAGCAGAGTCATACGAGTGCTTAACTTTCTGCAAAAATAAATTGTAGGATAAATTCGGATCTTTCTCGTTGTATACATCTGTCCAATCAATATTTTCGACCAATGACCTAAATGCATTCAGTGCCTCATTATTAAAATTTCTTCTAAAAAATGGAGCACTGCGTGCATGACAGTTTTTACTTTTGGGGCGCGGAACGAAAACAAAGATTGGCAGATGATCACTAATATCGAAAGTGAGAATTCCTGAAAATACATCAGCGCTATCATGATTTGTTATGCACAAGTCAATTAAGCTTTCTGTATCTGGTGTTATTCTAGTGGCCCGGTTTATAGTGTTAGAACAATGAAATGACTCTATGACATCATTAAAACGTTGTGTTTGAGAATTGGATAATAATAAATTTATATTAAAATCACCAATCAGAACAACCGACAGACCTGTCATGGTAGCGTACTCAAGAATCTTGCTAACAGACAAACTAAATTCATGAAAATCACCAGAAGGGGGGCGATAGATAGCCGCAATCACGGTACTACAACATTTGACAGCAATTGACTCATAATCATCGTTAACGGCTGAAAATTCAGCGAGAACAAAGTAGTTCAGGTTATTTCTGATATAAAGTGAACAACCACCTCCTCGACGACCTTTCCTGTAGACACTTTCACACTTGTATCCATCAAGAAAATTGACATCAGAAACCGACGAAAACCACGTCTCTGTAAATGCCAGAATGTCAAATTTATGGTCTAGTGCCTCCAGAGCTGTTTCTAATTCCATGACCTTACCACTCAAGCTTCTGCTATTTACATGAAAAATAGACAAATGATCACTCGGCTTTAAAGAATGACTCCGCAAGGTAGAATTGAAAATAGAGCTGTTATAATAGCTTATGCTAGATGATTCTTTCATCATAGAAAAAAAGAAAAAAAAAAAAGTACGCGAACACAGAAAGACACGTCACAAACTGATCAGTAGCTTATTGTATCTTATCTAAGTCGGTTTGACATTCAATGCGGATCGCTCGCTCGCCCTGTGCCTTACGCACAAACATCTTTCCTTCTTTCTGCCAAACAAACTGATAGTGCTTTTCTTGCGCCCTAGCCCTCATTAGCCACAAAAGCTTCCTGTTTTCTGCCGTCAGATTATCCAAGAAATAGACATCCGATTTTGAAGACTTCAAATAGCCTTTCTTTGCCATCCATTCATTCCGTGTAGCGCACGATACAAAGCGAACGAGCACCGCTGGTTCTTTACCTGGCTTGGGCGGAAGCCTGTGCAAGCCGTCAATATTAGCTGGCGTGAGCTCGGCAAGGTTTAACTGTTTCGCCAGGTTATTCAGTTTACCGAGCAACTGTTCGCCTTGGCTATGGGGGATACCATGAATTTCCAAATTTTGACGGCGGCTATATTGCTCTAAGTAGTTGAGATGCTGTCGCAGCTTCTGAATTTCCAGAGGGTCATTGGCTGCTTCAGCCTTTTCAACTCTTTTCTTTAGAGTAGCTATTTCACATGATTGCTTCCTCATCTCGATGAGTACATCGTCATACTGCTCTGACAAGTGTTTAACAGATTGTTCCATATTTTGGACTGTGTCCTTCAGTTGCATTAGTTGATCTATTCTGCTTTTAATGGTGGGTATCTCCGACAACTTGCGATTTATTTCAGCCAGTATTTTTCCAGTGTCAGATGTCTGCTGCAGCTGCAACTTCCCGCTGCCGGCGTTCGCACGTGCAGCCAGAATAACACATGCTTGACATTTCCATGCTTTTTTTACTGCCTCGTCGCCTGTCTTAAAAGCAGACTTTGTTACTCCTGAGCATGGTCCAATGTGATAACCGTAGCTACATTCGGAGCACATTGGGCAACTACCGGGATCGGGAAGTGCCTCTTTGCACACTAAACACAAGGCAGAAGCTGCCATTCTCAGTACACACCCGAAATGTACAACACTTCAAATCACGCAGCTCCCACAAGCAAAGCAAAACGACGACAAAACGAAAAAGCGATTTTGTGGTGGTGGTAGGCGGCACAACAGAGAAGAAATGTTAAGGCTTTGTAACTAACCTGCAAGATAGAAGAAATCAGTCTCCCGAGCGTCCGCCCGCCACCACCACCGCTGAACAAATGCGATGGTATCTGATGCGCTTCGTTCTTTTACACAGCTCGATGACGTCACGAAGATTGCGAGGCCCACGTAATGTCAGCACTGTCAAAGTTCCAGAGCTGTCAAATCCGAAGAACTCGGAAACCCTGAGTTGCCTCTCCTCAGAGATGAAAAAACGATGTTTCCAGGTTGGCCTGTTCCTTTTGGGACAGCTCGGGGTCTGCACGAAGCGTGGGAGGTCCGTGTGGTTTCCTGCAAGATAGAAGAAATCAGTCTCACAGACTTGTCTTCTAATATTAGGTTTGCTTGAAGATATGCAACGAATGGTTGCCACTGAATCGGTCTTATGAAAAGTTTTAACTGCGCGAAAATTCAGAACATGAACGGAGACACAGGCACAGCGCTGAATTCCCAAATGTTTTATTACTTCCAATGCAAGGTCTTTTTATGGCGCACATACAAGCAACGGAAAGGTAATTATATGAGATAACCAAACGAGTCGTGGAAGTTTCGAGTGATACATATATATGTGTGTGCGTGTGTTCAAGAGAAGCCGCCCAACAAACGAAAAACAATGATTTATTGTCAACGGCCTTCTTCAAGACCTACATGCTTATGACTGTAAACTGTCATACAATCATATATGCATGTATGCCTTGATGAAAGCTCGTTCCCAGCCGCAACGTTGGCAATGAAGCATCGTCTTTCGTTTGTTTGTGCGCTTCATTAGAGCTCCTATCGCACCACCATATCTATAGAAAGACCTCCAGGACCTTGACATAGCGAATTCATCAGGCAATACATACGGCTACGAAAATTGTGTTCTTGGTTCTTTGAATCACGTACAGGCATTGAACTCTCACAATACCGCTAACGGCAGCGTGGTAACTTCGTGCGAAAGCGTCAGAGAAATGTCAGGCTGTCTGGTGAACATGGTCTCTTCAGAAGCGTTGGCGCATGACGAAAGTGGGAGCCGCGTCCCGGGGTGTTGGGAAGGGAAGGTCGCAGCTCGGCTGGAACTATCTTGGGCCGCCAGCTTGACAAGATCAGCCGAGGCTGTGGTGTGGTTTCGATCAAACTGCCCAACTGCACATAGCGGCGGAGCATGGTTGCTTGCTTGATGCAGCTACCGAAACCCCAGCCACCCACCGCATTGATGCCATTCCTTGCTGGAGTGAGAGAAAGAGAGGAATGGGAAGGGGTGATGAAGCTGTGTGGAGCCAAAGTAAACATATATAATAAGCCACAATTCCTACGAATTCGCGTGCTCTTTCGTTTGCTTCCTTCATTAAAATGACTGTCTCTATCACCTCTCTATATAGTCTTTTAATTTTTCGTTTTTTTTTGGTTCTTACGACCTCTTGGCTTTACCGTTACGTACCCTATGTCGTACAGAAATTTGTTGTGAACTCAACTAGGCCCGACTTCAACCCGTGAATCCCACCACTTGCAAATTTTTACGGGAATGAAGTAAAGTTATAAGAATAAAAAACGGACGAGAGGTGCGAGACAGACATATGTAGTCTGAGCACTTGTTCAAATTCTTAGGTCCTTACCTGCTCAGTTGCTGCCCATATTTTATCAGCAACTCCTTGACAGACGTTGTAAACTGGTTGGTTGGTCAATTTTATTATTCGATTACTTTGATGATTATCTGTTAACTCTTCCAGCAACATTTTGAATGAAATGCTAAAGTTGTTCTTTAGCGACCTTGTGAGAATAAAAAAAAGGGCTACAGTTCGGGAACAAGTTTGCTCTCACATGCATGGTTGGTTTTTAACTGTGAAGTATTGTGTTGTTTCGTTTGTTAATGGCTCACGGAAGAACACTATAGTTATGGTTAAGACATGTGATGTACATATGTAACACTCAAATGCCCTTGAACACACTTTTTCTGTTTACGAGAGCTGCCGTTCCTAGGGCACTCTTGCGTACGCTGTCATTCTGCTAATTGTTTCACTCCCGTAACAATTGTTTATTGTATGCATTGCAGCGTTTAATAGTAATTAACAGTGTCGTACCAATCGATTCACTTTGTAGATCGCCGAAGACGGGGCAGCGGGTAGTACGCGAGACCTTTCGTGGTCGCCTTTACTGTTCATTTCACTTACATTTCACACCACTCCCTTGAGAACCAGCAACTATACTTTCACCTCCCAATTAACACCGCGCATATCGAAGCCACACGTAGGAATTTCCGATTAGGCAGCCTACTCGCGCGAAGAGATTATACTTCAACGACGCCACACTCAATCCGGTCGGTTATGCCGTCCTCGCACGACAATATGACGTCCTCGACGCCGCGATATCTCAGGTCTCAAGCACCCGACCTCTCCGGCAGCCGCTCAGCGCGTCACAAGCGCAGCCGAGCGAGGAGACCGGGCGGAGACGCGCCGTGGCTTTGAGGGATGCTGCGTGAACGCGGGAGATAAGTGCGCGCCAGTTCGTCCCGCGTCCGAGAGGAGCGCGTCGCCTCGGGAGAACCGAGAATGAAAATGAAAAGAGGCAGCGGCACCGATTCAATTAGGGAAGCGGTGCGCGAAGAGCCTCCACTTCTTCCCTACAGCCTTTCTCCCGTACTCCTTCCTTCTCGTAGCGAAAGGCGTCTCCCTACGCCTCTTCCTGCTTACGCCCTCTCGCGGAGGGCGCCGGAATCGACGCGGGCGGCGATCTCCGTTGCGGGTCGCCGGAGCGGAGCGAAGAGTTCGCTCTGGCATATGATGGGGATGGAAAGGTGGGCAAGCACTGCGCGTCGGGCTCTCGCGTGTGCGGGATTCGGGAAAAATTTGAGGAAACGGCCTCTTGCGCGCGTACTCTCAGACGCTCGCGCTCTCTTATGCGCGCTTGCGTTTCAAGTGGCTCGCCGATTAGAGGCGCTGCGTCCGCTGTTCTCCGTGGCTCAAGGAACAAGGAAGCATGAACAATACGGTGAACGGGAGAAATGAATCTCGTTGTACAGGATCTCGAAGTAGCAGCCTGTCGTGCTGCTATTTTTTTTTCTTCCGCAATATGAAAATCTCCTGTGCGAGTGGCGACGATAAGAGAGGCGGCGCTAGAACAATGTAACATTGTTGCTGGTGCGCAGTGCCTTAAACGCTGAATGCATACTGCCTCTGTGTTTTATAGACTAGTGCAATATTCATGCTAGTTATGAATTCAGTAGGAAACTTCTAATGGAAAGAAAAAAATACAAATAAACAAGAAATTAGGGCAGCTTCGAACTAGTTCTGCCAAACTTGAAGAAAGCGTGCAGCTGGGTGGCCTTCCTTGTTTTTATTTTTTCTTTATATTCTCACTTTCTATCTGTTTTTTGTATCTCTTCTTTTATGTGTTTATTTCTCTCTCTCTCTTACTTTCATTCTTTTTTTATTTAGTTTCTTTACTTGCTCTCTGTCTGTTATGTCCCTATATCTTGTCAAATTATCTCTCTGGCTTTCTCTCTCTTTCTACGTTATGTGTTTATTCCCTATTCAAGTGTATTTTTTTCTCTCTCTCACGTGTTCCACGCGCTCTACTTCCTGATCAGAGTTTTCGTTTAACGCCCACGTCCGCTGTACTCTGTAGTGGGGCCTGCCCAATTCCTGTACCACAAACACACCTGAGGAGTTTTGCACGACGGAGCAAAATTTGCCCATAGCTGAAGCGATCACGGTACCTGCAGCTTAAACAGCTTAACGGTTTAAACTGCTCGGCTGTCGGCCTTTCTGTCATTCTGCAAGTCTGAGCACACCGTTGTATGCTATTACTATACTCAATCTCACTAGCTGAATCAGGAAACGGGAAGTAATGTGGCTGTAACTGAGAAGTGAGATCACATTTCATGTACATTCGTTTCATTTTAGTGAACAATACGTCACTTACTCTTTTTTTTTCTTTCTAGCCATCAGTAGCTAACATGCTACACAACATTGGCCTCTTTATAAGTGGAGCATATTCTCTGGACCCTCGAATCTCCACGCTGTATTGCGGGTTAGTCCACATGCTCAGTCATTGTCCTCGTATAATTTATAGGCCCTAACCACACATATTTGTTGCTCTATTCGAACACTCGATCAACGAAATATCCTTTCGCTATGAAAGCGCAGCTCGCTCTGTGCCGAACTTCGGAACAAAAAGCGCGACTAAATTTATGCGTGTGTCGAGTATACCATATCAAGAGGCCGTCTACGCTGATTTAGGACGTACTTTCGTCAAATCGTTTCAAAAGCGCACTCCGCGTAACCGTATTGCGTTACGCTTACGCTCTTGAAAGCCACGGCCATAAGGGTTTCGCTTTCACAGCTTATCGACACATTCAGTGGCATGAAAGAGCGTGTGGGGCTCACCGAAAAAAGCAGCGTCGTCGTGAAGTCAGCGGGGTTTCTTTCGAAGCGCGCCGCAAATGGCAAAGATGCGCCCCGCTCATTTTTCTTCAGCCTTTTTTTTTTTGTTTATTGTCCAAAAGCGGGTGAACCACCGGTAAGGTCGTTACGGCTCGCTATAAATACAGATTTTGTCAACAGAAGAGGAAGCACCTGCAATGGAGGCCGTAAATTCAGGGCCTCGCTCGTGCTGTACGGAACGCTTCCCGCATCTAAAAATGAACACAAGACGCTCGAGACCCATGGTTGTCGAACGCTTCTTCGGCAACAACACCGCAGAAGTACTGTCATCGAAGGCACCTCACACTTCAGCGGGAAGTGTATAGATGTGTATGCCCCACGCCGCAATGATGGTTATTTCGAACTGCCGCGTTAATCCTCTTACGCGCTATATATTGCCAAACGAGTTTCCCAACAGAGTGGTCGCATGCCTCCTTAAGCATTCGTTCGGTCTAGAATTTATTCATTCCTTGGAACAACGGGCTTGTGAAGCCCTTATCACCAAGATGATGAAAACACCGACGACTTATTACAAAGATAATGAGAGTAATGACGTCTACACAAGTCGAAAGACTCTAAAAGCTCTAAGGCCTGTATTTATTCATTGACCAACACTATTCCGTTTTATGGTTTGTGTGCTCCTTCGTATGGTAAACTTTTTACGGCGATAGCTGTATATGGCTAGGAGAAACAAAAGAGCGCCCGGCAGCGCTGTCATAAGCACTCTTCATTAGTTGTGTTATCATTTACGTCGTTCCCGAGCACGCGTGCCATTGGCTGAGTTGCGAGTGACGTCGTCGCAGACGTGGCACCGAGCCCACGCGCAGTTTCTTCTGAACCCCCCCCCCCCCTCTCTCTCCCCTCCGCCGAATTGGCCCGCGCTGTCAGCCCGCGCTGACGCCCGGCGGTAGTATAGTAAACTATAGGTAAAAGTTTCTCCAGTGGCACATTTGCTTCGGCTGCCACGCCTGTGACCCCCTGTGGTTCCACAAAAAAGCACCGTGATTAACGCTTTGCGAAACGCATCTAACCACTCATTACATTCCTCCATTACAGATGTCATGCGAAAATTAATGTGTGGCATGTGAAATAAACACTGCAGTAAACCGGAACAAATGGTGTATCTAATATCATTGAGAAGCACGAATGTGTAACCAGTAATTGTGAAACGCTTCAGTGCCATGTCCGGTTTAAGTCGCTGCATAACACCGGGGCTTCACATTTCAGCTTTCGCTGGTTAACCACTTGTACGGAGTTTCTGAGTGGTGGTATTTTGTAATAGAAGTTATCTCAAACACGGAATAATAACGATATATAATATATCAAATAAATTGTGGACGCTTTAGAGCGCTATAGACGTGAGCTCTACCATGGGAGAGCCATAAGCCGACTTGTATGCAATTTCGTGTGTTTAGAAAAAGTGCATGTTTAACGATTTAGAGTACATAGTACTCTACATAATGCCGTCCCGACATTCATTGTTCAAATTTTGTGTTTAGAAAAAAAAGTTGAATGATTTAGAGTACTTCGTACTCAACTATGGGAGAGCCTGATCCGTCCCGCTAATAGCCTTACACTGCTCGATTAAGCAAACTTGTTTAGAAAAAATTTATTGCCACAAACGTCAGTAACACTCAACAGAACATTTCCTCCTTAGACATACTCTAACGATGATGACAAAACAGACGTCATTTACATGGACATGGATGTGAGATAACGTTGAAAGAACATGTACATTCGATGGTTCACACAAACTTTGTGTTTAGAAAAAATTTATTGCCACAAACGTCAATAACACTCAACAGAACATTTCCGTCTTAGAGATACTCTAACGATGATGACAAGACAGACGTCATTTACATGAACATGGATATGAGATGACGTTGAAAAAACATGTACATTCGATGGTTCACTCAAACACAACCACAAAATACTTCAAGGTAAACAAGAGACAAATAAAACATAAATATGTACATTTTGCATATTTACATGTTGGCATGCCATTTCTGCCGGCACATCGACAGATCAGCCTACCAATACCAGGCCGGCCGAAAGACAAGTTTCACTCGTCCGTCATAGACCGACACAAAAGGGCAAGACCAGTGCCGAAGAAATTCCTCTTCACCGAGGAAGAAGAGCTCCTCCGACAAAACAGACAGCAGCTCCGAGTACAATCGTTCTAGGATCGGGTAGAGCGCGCGGCGGCGGCGGCCCGCTGCAACCGCCTCGCAGCGGTTGCGCCAGAGGCAGAAAGCGCCGGCAACAATGAGAAGACAAGCGAAGCGGCCTCGCGAACAACGCCCAGAAGAAACGAAGCGATTTACTCTGAGGCAGTGAAATCCAGCATGTACGGCTCTCCAAAAAACGCGAGCAATGATACAATGCCTCAGAAAATGCTGATTTGTTTCCCGAAGGGAGCAGTTCGGACATGTTGCTGACTGGACTATTCTCCACCTTTCGAGGCGGTCGAGAGTGGGAAGTACACCCCATCCCAGGCGCCACATGAAGTCCCGAAGGTGTCCAGGCAGAAAAGAAGCCGTTAAGGAGCTCCAAGACACCCGTCTAGAGCGAGCACGGCGGGCTGGCGGGACCAACGGAAGCAACAAAGCAGCAGTTGTCTCAACTATGTGGTTGTTCAAAACATCTATGCCAGGACAGCTCGACTTGACATGGCGAAAAAATGCAACAGTTGTTGCATAAAACGCAGGAAGTGTTATTGACTGTGGCCCCCTGTTAAGTTGCGCATTAGGCATCAAATGGCGAAGGTGAGTACCCAGAAAGTAGTATGCAAGCGTTCGTGCGGGAGATTCCTCCCCTTGCACTAGGCGCAAAAGGAAACGCAGTGCCAGCAGCCGACAGCGTATGGACACTGAAGGGAAAGCAAAGCCTCCTTGAGCACGCTGCTGTCCCAGTGCCGCGCGAGAGACCAACTCAGTGCCGCCTGACCAAAAAAAGGAACACAAAGCAGACTGTAGTGATCGCACGATACGTAAAGATGGTTGCACGACGTGAGAAAGGTACCAAATGCGACCGCAAAATACAGTCTGCGCAAGGTACCTCCGCTCGAGAAGCGGGAAGTCAAAATCCTGTGCATCCTGAATTTTCAGTCTTACTTCCTCGAGAGCGTTTAACCAAACAGATTCGCAAATGCCGTAGTGGTTGTATGAAATACCTAAAATACGAAGGGACGCGGCCGGCTGAATGGGAACACCGGCGCTAAGCCTGGAGTTTGGAGAGCCAATGAAGAAATACCGGGATTTGGAGATGTTCAACGCTGCACCTGAAATGTCGCCATACTGGGAAAATACATGCAGGCTGCGTGAAAGGCTATCTTCATCTGAAAGGTACAAGGTTATATCATCAGCGAAAGCTGTGACTTTCACGACACCGCTACCAGGAAGCGCAAGACCCCGGACACGTGAATCCGCGTCAAGAGCACGCAAGTATGGCTCAAGGCTGAGGACAAATAGCACAGGAGACAATGGACAACCCTGACGGACCCCACGTGTTATGGAAAAGGCAGCACTTTCCCAACCATCCAGAACTAGTGTGCTTTTCAGACCAGTGTACGTATTTTTAATCATTTCCACAAACGAATGAGAAAAGCCGAAGGCTGTGAGCACATTAAACATATACGCGTGCTCTAGTCGGTCAAACGCTTTTTCCTGGTCCAAAGACACAAGGATACCACGCGCAGATCGCGACAAAGTATAAGCTATGATATCCCGTGTCGTATATGACAAGCTGTGTATTTCTCGTCCAAGCACTGATGAAGTCTGGTGATGACCTATTAGGGTGTTCAACAGACCCCTCAAACGTTGAACGGCTACCGCCGCGAATATCTTATAGTCAACGTTGAGGAGCGTGATAGGTCTCCAATCTTCAGGATTAACAGAGGAAGCATCACCCTTTGGAATAAGCACAATGCGTCCATCTCGAAAACTTGATGGAAAGACACCGTCCTCGTAGCATCGCCGGATTACCGCGGTAATTGTAGCACCAATCTCATCCCAAAATGTCAAGTAAAACTCAACAGGTAAACCGTCTGGCCCTGGGGCCGTTCCACGTTTCATAGATTTCAGTGCCACCTTTACCTCTTCAGCCGACGGAGGGATGTGCAGGCAATCTGCAACTTCTTGAGGAATACGGGGCAAACTTCTAAGCATTGGCGGTGTTTCATCACAGTTAGTCCGCATGGCCGAACACGACATTGCTTCAAAATGCGCCAAGAAAACAGATCGATCACGCGTAGGAAGCCGCTGCGCAGGTGGTATTTGTGCTGTCATAGAGACAGGTGACTCTGATTGCCCAAAAAAGGAATGTCTCGCGTAGCGCAGCACCTCGGGATGTGCACATGGGTTGTGTCTACAGCGCCATGCTGCTGCCGCCAGGGACGAAGCAGCAGTCAAGCGCTGAAAGCGTTCACGCAGTTCACGCTGCCACGCTCGCATCAGAGGAGGAGGCGTCTCGGCGCGCAAAGCAATGCGTAACTTCATCGCGGTATCATCAAGCTCTTCAGAAACGCGTCGACGAAGCGAACGCCCCTCTACTGCGCAGCGCAGGCGCCACTGTGTTTTAAGCGCATCCCAATCTTCAGGACCAGACGCCGTGAGCGACACACGTATTGCGCGTGACAAATCTGATCTTGAGCGCGCGTCCTGCAGGACGCGAACGTCAAGACGCCATGGCTTTTCTGAGAAAGAAAATGGAACTTCGAGCTTCAAGACAATAGGCCGATGATCAGATACGTACACAGGAGAAGGTGGGAAGGACGGAACGCATAAATCAGAGACAAACGCCTCTAACGCTCGTGGGATATAAGCCCGGTCGAGCCTGCTGGAGGATCGTCCACGTCGCCATGTCCAAACAAAGGTATTTCCGTGCACTACATTGTGCGCGTCTAGTAATGAAAAGTGGTGGACAAGGCGGCGAAGCTCGCGTGAATTCCAAGCAGACCGGCCCCAGCCAGGACCTTGTACATCGGTTCGCGTATTTAGAATGCAGTTGAAGTCGCCAATCAAAATGACGTCACGACCGTCAAGAAAAAACACATCCAGGTCTCTAAAAAAATCATTAGACTGTCCAGCTTGCGCTGGCCCATACACACACAGTATCCTTAATCTGAAAGAAAAGTAGCTACAGTCTAAAGCCAAAACCCTGCCCACGCCATCGTAAAAAGCATGATGATCCCTTAATAGAGCTCGGTTAAAAATAATAATACCTACTCCCGTAAAACGAGATGTAGCAAAAGAGAAATAACAATCTAGGTTGAACCTTCGTTTAAAAGCAAGCACGTCGGATAGCGAGAAAAAATTTGTTTCCTGGAGGCACAAAACATCACAATTTGCAGCGCGGGCGACACTAATCACTTCAGCCTGCTTTGCCGGACTGCGAAAACCCTGAACGTTCAATGAAATAATATGCAGTGTAGTAGCCATAATAAAAAGTAAAGACTAACCTGGACGCATAGTTCTAGACGGTGTCCTGGAAAGTGTCCAGGGGACACTTGCTCGACCAAATTACAACGCACTGTTCGACCCTCCAGAAGAGGGTCGAGGTTTTTTGGACCGTTGGGATTTACCACGGCCATCACTGCGTTCATCGGAGCAAGAGCTGGAAGTGTGCCCTCGCTTTGTTTCACGTGGAGCTCCCATTTCAACGTCAAAATCGGCAAGGCTAGACAGTCCGATGCTACTATCCAGTCCCAGGCTGAAGCAGTCTTCCGAAGACGTGTCCTGAGGAGGTAGGGACTGAGCCGCCGGCAAGCTTGGATCCACATTCTTGATGCTGGCAGCACTGTCCGCGTCTCGGCAGTCCGGTGTAGGCACCCTTTGTGTGGGCGATTTTTTACGTGTACGACGCGATGTCGAAATGGTCGGAGCGGCCGCAACAGAAGAGGCTGTGGTGTTTTCGCCACTGTTTTCCAAAATAACCGGGGTCGTAGGGCCAACTCCAACAGCAGCAGCCTGATAACTGGGGTCATTTGTGCACTGAACATCAAGTGGCGTCAAAGAAGAGACGCCGACGCCGTTTTCAGGGCAGTGCGTTGCGTCTTTCGAAGCGCACGGTTCCTGCACCAGCGGGGAGGCCGACGCGCCAAGCGTCGCATCGACAATCGCGCTTTCGTTGTGCGCTTCGTTTGAAGGAACTTGTAGGGGTGAGGCCAGCACAGCGTCGGTGACCTCCTCTGCGTCCCCCGAGTCGGTAGTTGGTTCCATTGCCGGTGTCAGTGGTGGAAAGGCACCAGCGGCAGCGTCTGAGTAAGAGCGGCGGACAGGGCAAACCACAGTTGGGTGGCCGTCCCCGCAGCGTCGACATGGGCGGTCACATCCTTCACTAACGTGACCGTGCACACCACAGCGACCACAATACGGTGTTGTGCACTGGGCTCGTAGATGGTCCCCTGAGCCGCATCTTCGACATACACGCTGGAGACCACGGTAGTCAAACGTAGCATGGTGACCGGAGATGCGCAGGTAGTTCGGCACAGGATTAGCGGCGTTCATCTCCATTCGAACATACCGCGTTCCAGTGAGTACGCCGCGTCGCCCGCTCATCAAACCACTGGTGACAGTGAGCACCTTGCCATATGGGGATAACGCTTGGACGAGAGCTTCGTTTGAGACGAACGATGGCAGGAACAGGCAGGCGACGTTGGTCACTTGTGGGCCAACGGGAACGACTTGAACACGCTCGCCGCCGATCACCAGGCAGCCAGCATTGACGATTAGAGACATGGAGGCCATGCTCTTAACGGTGACTTGGAAGTTTCGAGCTCCCTGATGCTGCACGCAGTATACCTCTGAGAGGCCGACTATTGAGGCCGTCGCATCAACGACGGTCTCGGCACTAGTCCCCGTAGGGACAACAACGTCGAAGACAAGCGCCTTCGAAGGCGTCCAAGACGCGACGGGCACCATGACTCGTACTGACGGACGCCCCTGACGTAGAACGATCAGGGACGTCCTTAGCACTTACTCAGCACCACTTACTCTGGCAAATACACACAATAACTTTGTTCGCAGAGATGAGAACCACGATAGGGTTATGAGAGCTTGCCGCAGTGGATAGATCTAGAAATTTTGCCCATTCGGTGCTGATTAACGTTCACTGGCATCACACAGTACATGGCCTTCTGTCATTTCGCCTACAGAGAAATGGGACCACCGCATACGAGATCAAACCCGCTACAATCGGACTTAATTGCGACTTTTATTTACATTCACTGAGGCAAGCATAGCTGAAGGCAGCAAGTTTGATTATCTTGGCATGTTCGGCACATTTGTTTCGGGACAGTTGATGCCCTCACGCGATGGGGCATTAGGCTCTTGATACATGAACCCAATAATGTTTCGTAATTTTGGCGCAATGGCTGTGAGGCGTTGCCAATGTCTGGACGCTAGGGACCCTACATGACCAGTCATATAGGCTCCCTACTGGGTGCTTGATTTGAATTTCCGGCAAAACGCATCATGTATTATACGCATTTGTCTTTATGCGCAGTGATCTAAGCATAGCAAAGTCATGTTGCGGGCATGCATGCGTTCATCACAAACTTCAATCTGCGCTGGTTTCGCTGAAAGAGAAATTGTAAGAAGAAAATCGTCGTTTACACGCCACCAGACCGGTGGGCCTGTGTTCACCCTCCCTGCAGAGACGATGCGGCAGGGCACGGCGAGGGCTCCGGTATAGTAACTCCCCTTCTGAAGTGCGCACGCATGGGGTCCCAACAATGACCGCTCAAACGAGCTCACTCGCATGGGTGCGAATCACAATGTAACCATTAGATGGGTGTAACCACCATTGTGCCAGCGTGGTAGATAGACACCGGCATAGCCGTGGAACTGGCAGTGAAAGTCCTGCAGCGGCGTTGACAGCGCACCGGCTGCTATCGTCATCGACATATTCCTCGGAGAATCATAACACTTCCTATTCGTTATTTCTGTCTGTGTGTGTGTGTTTTTAGAATGCTCTTTTTTACTCTGCTTTCTTTAAGCGAGGATCAGCAGAAGTCATTGACGCCTCTCGGCTCAGTAGCATCGGCCCTTTACTGAACGCATTAGCACTATCATGGATGTACATCGTGTAGATGACCAAGTGGATTGTCGGGTCTGTAGTTGCATGCAGTATGGTCGTGGCAGTGGACGTATGCGCACTCTGGGGCTCAGAGCTGACCTGCCTGCTGCGGTCCGGGGTGCCGCGAGTGGGTGGTCGTCCCGTAGGGTGTGGTGAGCTGGAGCGACGGGAGCTGCCGTGGGGTGGTTCGGTGTTGTAAGCGAACGTGTCAACTAGACAATAAGTTGAGATGTACAGCCGCGGCTGCTGCTCCCCCCCCCTCCCCCCGCCAACATTCGTATGGCACTTTGTGGGGTCGGGATAGCGCATCTGCCGCGGCCGTAGCGGTGAATGGGCGGCTGAACGGTTCGACGTCGTGCATGGAGGTGAATATGCGTGCTAGTGACGCCACTTAATCCTCTAGGGTGCGCGAGCGGGTTTATGAGCTGTTGATGGAGGCTGCGGTTTGTGATGTGCAGTGTGGTGTCTTCCTAATTTTTCGATTTTCTTTCTTTTCTTTTTAAACTATGGGGAGGAAAAGGGCCTACGGCCGGTGAACATGGTGACCCTTTGTATAGGAAGAGTTATGTTATTGTCCCGAAAGTTAAAGCTGACTGTCCCGTGAGCGTTTCTTTTTGAGCGCCGTTATTGTGATCTGTCACTGTTGATCTGTGGAAGAAAGTTATTCATGACGCCACCATCAAGTCTGACGATTTGTGGTGGCGTCATGAGTGTATCAAGGCCAATAATATTCATATACCACAATTTCATTTAGCTTTCTTTTAGGCGTCCACCTGCGTTGCCAAGAATATATAACCATGCTGCATGGACTGCAAGAAAATCTACCCTTTCTAAGATCGCGCGTAGCGATTTCTTGCAGTATTTGCAAAGATCGTGTATTGTGACGTCCATCGGGATGTGGGTTTTCGGTTTGTTGCTTTCCTTCCATATTTATTGTCTGCTTTGTCTGTGGCGAACAAATGTAGATATGTACGAAAAGTATAGCTCCCCACCACTGCGGGGTACACGTAATACCAAGGTAATCCCCGACCCGTCGTTGTTTCTGTAACCGTGCTGCATCGAATACACACCTGGTTTCGTCGACGACTTAGGTTCCCCGCTTGTATGCCACGCCTCTGTGGCTTAGTCGAGATTAAGGACTTTCCTGCCGCTTTGCTTTGCCTGAAGCGGCATCGTTTGGTGTGTGACTAACTGCTCGATGAAGATGCGAAGGGCGACGTGGGTGCGTGAAGCCCTCACATGGCATCGATTATTCACACGTGCGACGTGGCATCTCATTTTGTCCTCGTTTTGATGCCTCGTCGTGAGGTAACGCAGATTGCGTGGTTTCTAAAGGGCGTGCGCCCGTATAGGCTTAACTGTTCTTGATACTTTGTATTTACCATCGCCCTCTCGGCGGTCTTCACCGCATGTGCCTTTTATGACAAAACAGGCCTCGCGTAGTATAATAGGTTCACAAGCCGGACGGTTACGGCACGAGTTTCATCATGAATATGACATGCAGCCTTGACAGTGTCATCAACGGCATAAAAAAGTTGAGAAACCTGAAACAGTTTCATTTTTGTAACGAAGAGAGTATGTATACGTAATTGGTCGGTATTGGTTATGTGCATTATATTTTAATTCTCGTTTTCCTAATTTATTTTTGCTTTATAGGACGGAAAATTGCAGTAACCTAGCTACCTTGTGCGTCATTCACAACACGACAGCGTACTCGCGACATAGTACTTACCATGACGAAGGCTAGGTGGTATGGGATGACCAGTGACACACATAACCAGTGAAATATATGTGTAAACACAAACAGCCTGGTTGAGCTGCTTGTGTTAGTGAATGTATCTTTAGTTGTAGCGTACAATGACACTGGTTGTAGCATAGTATATCAAGTGGCTTCATGTCTAAACTACAGTATAACACCGTGGTCTATACTGACAAGGACACTTAATTACACGTTACAAGAACCAGAGGTTTTCGTGTATACGCTTCTTTCGTCACACGGAAAACCAAGTACGCTGTTATCAGTATTGCTATTCTTGATACGGCAACGCAGTGTACTGTGCATTGACTGTCCCGTAGCCTCATTCTGCCACATTATTAATGAGCCTACTAGCCTACCGAAAAACCCTCGCGAAAACAAAGCCTACATGCCATTTTCTTTCAGCATTGCTTCGAGAACTTCTGCCGTCCTTCTCACTTCAGATATTTCGCAAAGTTCCGCAACGCGAAAAAAATTGTGAACAGCTTGTTGCGAAACATTTGGTTAGTTTCTGATATCAGAAAGTCACGAATAGTTGCGATTAGATTACGGATTGTTGCTATACAACATTCGATTTACATTCAAAACTAGTAAAATGACAATTGGCGCCTCCAACATCACCTAAACTATAAGGCGTTATTACCGATGGTCACTAACGCTGAAAGCAAACTCAGTAGAAGGCTACCCTGAAAGCCCGTGCAATCACGCTGCATCACTAGAGTAACAGGTAGCAAGTATCGTTCTTGGTACCTAGGCTAATATATAAACCTTTTTTTTTGGCGTTACGCTATGGAATATAACGCCATGAACTCGTTCGCGGTGTAATTTTTGTCGACGTAGCCTCATCAAGTGTGGACCAATGGGACGGCTTCCTGCTCTCCTATAGACGGTTTCAAGGTCACAAGCGTTGTACCAAAAAAAAAAAAAAAAAACTTCTGGTCACATTATTTACCAGCTACGAAGGTTGAAACTGAAAGCACGTTTTCAATTTTTTTTTCAAACGTAAGGAAAGGCTCTCTTTCGTTTTTCACATAAAAGAAATGTGCTTGAAGCAAAGGGAATATTTTACTATTTTTATGTTACTCAAAAGAACATTTATTTAAATATATTTTACCAAATAAGGAAAGAAAACAGTAGAAAATCAGCGGGCTCTTGTGGTCCTCAAATGCTGTTCAAGCACATCGGTGGACAAAACCGGAAGTCAACTAGGGACAGTGTTTGTAAATATTGAAAGAGTCTATTGTAGACTACTAAGTACTTTAAATCGGTAACCACTCTTTCTAAACACACACAGTCCGTTGGGGCTGCTGTGTGAGGCCGGCTGTGCATGCTGGACTGGGACGGCATTTTGCTCTCCCATCAAAGAGTACCAAGTACTCCAAATCATTGAACACTTTTTCTAAACAGTGGCCGAGAAAATTAATCACCGAACGCTGTTGTCCTTTTGCTCTTTTGGAGCAACAATTTTTGTCGATACGGCCTCATGAAGTGTGAGGCCGACGGGATGGCTTTGAGCTCTGCCATGGTAGAGTTGTTACCCACTTTTAAAGGCGAATCTCCTTATAGCGGCACCATTTCGTCCCTCGTAGCCGTTGTAGTATGTAACAAGTATAACATTTTGACCTCCAAGGTGATGCCGGTGAGAGATTTCTTCTGTGCGTTGTTGAACAACAAAAAATAGGGCTCAATGTACATGCCAATGGCTGCTAATGGGGAACGAGAGACAGGAGCATTCGGCTTTTAGTTAACGCGCACGCTGCGATCTCTATTAGCAGCCATTGGCATGTACGTTGAGCACTATCTGATAAGAAAGGGTTGCTACGTTATACTCGCTAGGTGTAACCTCCTTAGTTTTGAAAAGAAAGGTTTAGCGAGCGTTCAGCCGCAGTGCCATGAATACACTGAACTAGTATATACCATGAATGAACTCGAGGTGGTTAAAGGTGGGAAGTAGATAAGAAACGCAAGCCGTAAGAAAGTAAAAGCCGAATTCTCCTGTCTCTCATTTCCCATTAGCAGCCATTAGAATGTACATTGAGCACTATCTGACAGGAAAAGGTTGCTACGTTATACTTGCTGGGCGTAACCTCCTTGGTTTTAGAAAGGTATAGCGAGCGTTGGGCCGCAGTGCCATGAATACAGTGAACTAGTATTTTTTGACACCCCGGTTATGTCGTTGTTTAGGGACAGCTTACTGCTCTCCCATAGTTGAGTACCAAGTACTCAAAATCGTTAAACATTTTTTTCTAATTATATACCACGAACTCGAGGTCGTTAAAGGTGGGAAGTAGACCCGAAGCGCAAGCCGTAAGAAAGTGCGCATGTGCCACCTCTCGCTTTGTCCTTGGAATGTCCGCTGGATGGCGGTGCTTCTATATGGGGAATATATGATGAAAAGATGCGAGATGGTGGTACTTGGTGTGTTGAATAGATGGATGAATGGACACACAGACAGATGCATGGATGGACGCATGAACGGACACAGGGGCGGATGCATGGACGAACACAGGGACGGACGCACGAACAGACGCACGCACGGACGGGCGAATGGACGCATGGACGGTCACACAGATGGACGCATGGATGGACGGAAGCAAGAGCGAATGGATGGATGAATGCTTTGCCCCACTCTCCATCATTCACTCCGTGGATATGCTGCCAATTTTTTTTTCTACACACACTTCGAGCTACCACAGTGTGCCTCATTCGTCGTGAACCGGTGCACGGCGTAATTTTTGTCGACGCGGCCTCGTCAAGGGAGAGGCGCACGGGAAGGCTCTATTCTATGCTCTCCTATAGTAGAGTACCAAGCACTCATAATCGTCCACCACTTTTTCTAACACGCCGTGTTAAGGCATGTTCTGAGTGCAAATGTAGCTTTTCTTCCCCAAATGATTGGTGATTCTGTAAAAACTTAGTGAGTTTTAGATGCCAGTTTTCTTATGGTCGAGCTCAATTCGGTGTGCGGCGTGACCACCTTTACTGCGCCTGCGCACACCTCCCACTCTCTCTCCTCTACTACGCTCCTCGCCTCTTTCCCCTCGGTACACCGACGCAGGTAGCGTCTGCTAGCAAGTTTCCTTATTAAAAAAAAATTGCTCACGCTGAACAACCGTTCAGTGGCCACATCGTATACACAGGCACTAGATCATGACCGCCAAGGTAGTGCTGGCGGGAGATTTCTCCTGTGCGTTGTTGAACAACAAGAATCCGCAGCTTGCGCGTTAAGTAAACGCCGACCGCGGGTCTCCGTGTCCAATTGGAATATTCTGTCTCTCATAATTCATTAGCAGTGATTGGCATGTTCAAGTAGGAAACGCCAGTCCATCACAGCGTGCTTTGCGTATCCCCAGGTTTCTTTCCTGCGTAATGGCGCGATGAGTGCCAGCATCAATGCCGCCGCCAGTGTAAGCGTTAGCGCCCTCTGCTTCGCATCTACACATGGTTCTCTTTGGTGACAAATGGTGTGATTTTTTAGATGCGAAGCAGCTGTTTGACTAGCTTGTGTAACGATGTCCCTCCGTACAACGCGCCGCGTGCCGCAGGTGTTGGCGCGGTGCCAAGTAAGGGCCAGTTCACGCTGTGCCGTAACGGCGCACTGCCGTAGACCAGCGGCCGGCGCCACCCGCAGGAGAGGTGTAAGCTTTTCCGACAAGCAAGGCTGCCCTTCCGCATGCAGTTGTCACACGCCTCGAATCTACAGTGTGCTAGAAGGGGGCAGTGGAATGAACGAGGCGGCCGCGCCGCATCTCGACTGATTCTCTTGCGGGTGACAGTAGCGGCGGCGCTGTTGTTTCATGGTACTGAAGATCTCGGGGAGAGCGCGCGCCGTAGCCTGCGAAAGCGTGTAATTGCTCGTTTTTTTGGGCGTTTATTGCGTTTATGAGCCTTTTTGAGTGGGCGCACCTGCTATGCGCCATGGTGCATGAGTGAATATGCAGGCATGCCGAAATTGCGTCGTTATATACATTCACTGTTTGAGGAGCCTGCCTACCCACACGCACACACACACACACACACAAATGTCAATCGGAGTTTGCACGGATCCGCCTAGCTTCTCAATTAAGGAGCGCTTTGAGCTGCGTTACATTATAAGTGGCTATACTGGCGAAATACAAAGAGAAGAGAAGTATCAAAACCGCGATTAAATAATACGCTCGTTTTGTCAGCAGCCTCTACGATATCCATAGCATCATCATCATCGTCATCATCATCATCATCATCATCATCATCATCATCTTCTTCATCATCATCATCAGCCTGACTACGTCCACTGCAGGACAAAGGCCTCTCCCATGTTCCGCCAGTTAACCCGGTCCTGTGCTTGCTGCTGCCAATTTATACCCGCAAACTTCGTAATCTCATCTGCCCACCTAACCTTCTGTCTCCCCCTAACCCGCTTCCCTTCTCTGGGAATCCGGTTAGTTACCCTTAATGACCAGCTGTTATCCTGTCTACGCGCTACATGCCCGGCCCATGTCCATTTCTTCTTCTTTATTTCAACTATGATATCCTTAACCCCAGTTTGTCCCCTAATCCACTCTGCTCTCTTCTTGTCTCTTAAGGTTACACCTACCATTTTTCTTTCATTGCTCGCTGCGTCGTCCTCAATTTTAGCTGAGCCCTCTTTGTAAGTCTCCAGGTTTCTGCTCCGTAGCTAAGTACCGGCAAGATACAGCTGTTATATACCTTCCTTTTGAGGGATAGTGGCAATCTATCTGTCATAATTTGAGAGTGCTTGCCGAATGGGCTCCACCCCATTCTTATTCTTCTAGTTACTTCAATCTTGTGGTTAGGCTCTGCGGTTATTACCTGCCCTAAGTAGACATAGTCTTTTACAACTTCAAGTGCACTATTACCTATCTCGAAGCGCTGCTTCTTTCCGAGGTTGTTGTACATTACTTTCGTTTTCTGCAGATTAATTTTAAGATGCACCTTTCTGCTCTCCTTGTCTAACTCCGTAATCATGAGTTGCAATTCGTCCCCTAAGTTACTCAGCAATGCAATGTCATCGGTGAAGCGCAAGTTACTAAGGTATTCTCCATTAACTCTTATCCCTAACTGTTCCCATTCTAGGCTTCTGAAAACCTCCTGTAAGCACGCGGTAAATAGCATTGGGGAGATTGTGTCCCCCTGCCTTACACCCTTCTTGATTGGTATTCTGTTGCTTTCTTTATGAAGCACTATGGTAGCAGTCGATCCCCTGTAGATTTCTTCCAGAATGTTTATATATACTTCATCTACGCCCTGATTCCGCAGTGTCTGCATGACGGCTGATATTTCTACTGAATCAAACACCTTCTCGTAATCTATGAAGGCTATGTATAGTGGTTGGTTATACTCTGAGCATTTCTCTATTACCTGATTGATGGTATGAATGTGGTCAATTGTTGAGTAGCCTGTTCTAAATCCTGCTTGTTCCTTTGGTTGATTGAATTCTAATGTTTTCTTTACTCTGTTAGCAATTACCTTTGTAAATAGCTTGTATACTACAGAGAGCAAGCTGATCGGGCTGTAATTCTTCAAGTCCTTGTCATCTCCTTTCTTATGTATTAAGATGATGTTAGCGTTCTTCCAAGACTCTGGTACCCTTCCCGTCAGGAGACACCTCGTAAACAGAGGTGTCTCCAGAGCATAGTATTCCAGAGCATAGTATTCCAGAGCATAGTATTCCAGAGCATAGTATTCCAGAGCATAGTATTCCTCATATCATCCAGAGAATAGTATTCCTCATATCAGCCTACATGCCCTCGATTGTTTCACGAGAAAGCTGACTATAAGTAACGTTGTCACAACATTAATATCGCTGATGACTCAGTTTTTTCATGCCAGTTTTGTTTAAGATAACAATTACTGCTTCTTGAAAGGGTTATTACATATTAAAAAGAACACGAAAGCATATTAAAGAGTGCCAATTGTATATATAGCCCGTCTGTTAATCTGCCTAAATTCATTGCAAAGAGTTCTCATTTTGTATCAACAGCCTAAATTGAGATGCTTTGGGATGCATTTTGTATCAACAGCCTAAATTGGAATGCTCGATCCACAGATCGAGCATTCCAGGAGGTAAACTACATTAGGCGTGTCGCAGTTATAGCCATCATTTATTTTCACGCTGAAGTTAGATGCGGTGCTGTTTGCGATGAGTGAAGTGGTCATATGGTGGCAGACTTTGCAACGAGGTTTCTTGCAAGGACGGCAGCCAGTAGGTGTACTGCGTACGCTTTTTGACGACATGAGTAGGTCACGCAGATTTTGCGCTCTTCTGTACGTCACACGTGGTGGTTCTGGGAAAATTGATTTAAGTCGTTCGCTTTGTAGAAGTATGTTATGGTGCTTTCTTAAAACGGCATTTACGTGTCGCGCAGGCGCGGAAAATGTTCGAACAAGGTTAATGCAGGAGAAGACCGGCTGTTTATTTTTGGTGCTTAAAAGCGCTTTGCGGTCCTCGTTACTTGCCCCTTTTTATGGCGTCATGAAACCTTTCTGCTTTTCGACGTGTGTCTATATATATATATATATATATATATATATATATATATATATATATATATATATATATATATATATATATATATATATATATATATATATGTGTGTGTGTGTGTGTGTGTGTGTGTGTGTGTGTGTGTGTGTGTGAATTTAAGTTACATGCATTTAAGTCAGACATCACCACCCCATTAACAATATCCAAGCAATGCCCCTTAGCTCAGATTCTAATTTTAGGCAGTGAATGTCTAGTCAGACTACGTTAGACTTGAATTAGTTTTAAGACGTCATACTGTCGAAAAGTTGAAATTTATAGTGCGCATTCGTACAGAGACACTCTATATGCAGCATCGCCAACTGTAAACGTTCGGCGCAAGGCTACCCAGAAGTTTGTTTTGTTTTGTTTTGATGGGGGTGGGGGAGCAGCAGAAGAACTAACTTTGGCAATCGGTGGTCACTGTTAATGCGTGTAAATATTTTAATTTGCCGTCAAAAGTTAAATTACGTAAACATTTCGTAGGTGTAGGGGGTTCGATTCCCTTCCTGTCCAGTCTTTACTTATGGCTTCCTGGTTCTGCGAGCGTTTGACGCGGTATTAGTTTTTTATTCTCACAAATTTCTGAGCAGAGCTAACTTCCAATAAATCGGCTCAGTCATTCTGAATATTGTAGATGCCTAATCAACGAAGAAAGAGTTAGGACAGAAAAAATTTAATAAGACACGCGCTTTCAAAGTAATTTTCAATATCTCACAAGGGTTTTTTCGGAGCTCAAATTCAGTATATTGGCGTGTCGTACCTCAACGGATATGATATCATGTGCTAGACATGAATTACGGACAGGTACGAAGAAATCTGCATCAAGAAAGCGTGACGGAGGAGCCGAACAACATCACAGTTCCTGCACGTGGCGCATGGCTCTTTCAGTACTATTCGACTGCAGCGCCGCTACTACGGGCAACGCGGAAGGGATCAGGAGGCGAGGCGTGGTCACGCCACTCAACACTTCTAGCACACTCTATGGAATCTATCAAACGGCCGCCGTGCGCTCTGTAGCTCGTAAGCTCCAACTTGATGCTCCCATTTGCTTTAGACTCATGTCCTGTAGTTTCGACAACACAGTACTCGAATCGATTTGGCACCGTTTTTGAGAACCATACTTAAATAATTGATGTTCTAGGCCTAAGCAAGCCTTTTTTAAATCTCGGAGGGCATACATTTGACGCTTGCTTGTTGTTGCTTACGCTGGATAGCTGGCGCCACTTATCCAAACGCCTGCTTTGTGGACGTCATTTTGAATTGCTGCGCGCTTTTTTAAATACCACAGAGGCGAAAATGCTCTATTCACTGCTGGAACGCAGTCTGGGAACAACACGTACGACATATCGTGAAAACCGCTGAGCAAGAAGCAAGCAACTCAAAGTGTTCCGTGGCAGCCCCGCCACGGTGGTCTAGTGGCTAAGGTACTCGTCTGCTGACCCGTAGGTCGCGGGATCAAATCCCGGCTGTGGCGGCTGCATTTCCGATGGAGGCGGAAATGTTGTAGGCCCGTGTACTCAGATTTGGGTGCACGTTAAAGAACCCCAGGTGGTCAAAATTTCCGTAGCCCTCCACTACGGCGTCTCTCATAATCAAATGGGGGTTTTGGGACGTTAAACCCCACAAATCAAAGTGTTCAGTGGCAGGCGCATGCAATGCGGAGAGGCGAAAGCAGACGACACGGCTTAGCCATGTCGCTCCTCCGACGCTGATTGGCTGAACAACTCTCCGGCAACTGCAAACGGCACCAAAATGGGTCTCGGATCCATTTTCCAACGGCGAAAAACGGCAGAAGTGCGCGAAGCAAACAGCGACGCACGGCTGCCTGAGGACGTCTAACGTCAAACGGCGAAGCATGCTTGCCGCTAGCATGAACCGGCCCTAAATCACACCGCTGCGGCGTGTTGACGTCACTCTCTCTCGCCTGCAACACGCTCGCCATGGTGCCCGGAGCGGCCGCTTCGTCAGTTCGCCCGCAATACCTGCCGCGACCGCCACTCGCTACACCACCGACTCGTCGGTTCACGCACAATAAACCTGAGGCGCGCATAACGTACACTAACAAGACCTACGCCAGCCATCGTTTCAGATGAATCTTCCAGCACTCACCGCAGCACCCGCGTTAGCGCCGTTCAACCCGTGACGCTGCTGCTTCGCATCCCGTTAGAGTTCCCTTTGTGAAGATGTCATTAATTTTTGTTACCTTTTATATTTATTTCAATCACTGGTGATATTTGATAGCATCGCAATGACATAAGTGATATCGTACCTATGCTCTCTTGCTTGTACGTCGCGCTGAAGTCATTTTGTTCCTCGGTGCAGTTGTACTAACCTGAACTGCTGTTAATAGTGCGCAATAAACTTCACAGTGTTTCACCTTGACGCTAGAGTCCACTATCACTCAGGCCGAGCTCTTTGCCTTTAGGGAATGAAACCTCGCTCTATATTCACGCTATATCACGATGATCAGCTTCAAATCATGCTCCGTCCATGTTTCAGCACAACCGAAAAAGTTGAAATCCAGGACACCCTTCTCGAGCGAATTATATTATGGCTTAAAGATTTCGTTAAGGCTGGCGATTGTACGGAAGAGTGGTCCGCAAAGCTAGGTGTGCCGGTAAGATGCGTATTATAATTAAAAGTAATTTGAACAACAGTCTAGTAGCACAGTGCAGTAATGGAAGGGGTGCTTCGATTGCTCCAAACCGCTCCAAAAGAGAATTGCTGCTCCTTGCTGCTGCAAACAGTATTTTTGTTAGTAATTGCTGCAAACCTACTCCGAAATGACAATGAGAGAATCAGGATGACGAACTTTTACTGTGTAACTGGCGCATAAGTCCTCAAGCAACTGAAAACGCCATGCACTCTAAGCCAAAATTCGGCAAAGTTGGACTAAATGCAGTCGTTAAACCAACGGACGAACGGTTCATCCAACAGGGACTAAATGCGTGGCAGTGCGTGTCGTGCGCAAACGCCCGGCAATGAAGAGACCAACGGGGAGGGCAACTGCGCCGCGATCGCCTCCTGTCGATGCTGCACTGCAATGCTCGGCATGGTCGGCGATCATGAAAACAAGTTATATAGGCTATACGCCACTGTGAAAGCGAAGCAATATGAAACGAATAGAAGATGTTATGAGAGGCAAGTAGTGGCACGCGAGCCGCATGTTGCGATCGCCGGTGGTCGCTTAGCCGTACTCGTCGTAAGCCTAGTGACGCCGTCGGCAAGCCGACACGGTATGGCATCGGCGGGGCGCCTGGCTGCTTCGCCGGCTTTCCCGCATAAGCGCCGCTGCCATGTTTGTGTTTGCGGACTCGCGCGCCAGCACTGCGAACGCTGGTTCGGCCGACATGATCGAATGCCAGCTGATAATTCGTATTCTCGGGCTGGAGGCATGTTTAAGATTATATGGATCCATATTAAAAGATCGGTGCGCATCGGTGCTACGAATTAGCCGATGTAAATTTTCGCGTTACGGTATCAATGTTTATTGTTTTTTTAAGCCGAGTAAAAGTCACCCACTGGCACTAGATGGGAGGTCAAAATACTGTGCTATATATACCCGATAGTCTGTTCTCGTAGTATAGCGCGGGCAGTCGGTGTTTGCGGTGTTTTACTTTGAAATAATAGTGCGTATGTATATATGTGTGTGTGTTGCATGAATAACACGCTATGTTTCTCAATGCTGATTAAATTGGAATAAACATAAAATATATTCCACAAACGCAGTGTCGCCATTTTTTTTGCCATTGGTCCAGACGGCTCAACTGTTAGTCCCACTGAAGCATTCTACTGCGACCAACATTTAAACCAAGTGGAGTAAGTGCTTGAGGTAACAGTTGAACCCTTGCAGTTACTCCCGCAGTTAGTCCAAAATTGGTTCAAAATCTGTGGCAGCGGATTTAGACCCCTAAAGAACCAATGGCATACCCCACTTTAGTCATTTTCGGCTTTGAGAGTGCGTATTATCATATCCCAGTGTGCTACTAGTTGTGTTGTATTATTGGCTCTGATCTCATTTGCGTGACAAGAACTGACATATAAAGCATATAGCTCGTTTGGCTGTGTTTTTTTTTTCTCAGCTCGACTTGCAGGCTAGGGTGGTGAAATATGAAAAATGAGCAGGATTGCTTGTATCTCATACCAATTATTTGCTGCTTATTTGGTAACAGTTATATGGGGCAGTGGTTACTTCAAAATTGTGGCGCTCAGTTTTTCCAGGTAGTTTTAATTTCTACCATAAATACTTGCATTTTAAATTGTAGCTCAATTCACAGCACATTTTGTCAACTTGACATCGCTTGCTACAGAAAATTTACATTGATTGTTGTCTAATAAATGTATTTATTAAGCATTAATATTTACGAGATGCTTCGGCAATGCTCTGAACGCCAAATAATGTAAGGCAAATCTAATATCTGCTTCTAAAAAACCAATAGCTACTCTAAACTAGCTTTTTTTTCTGCTCCAAAAACACTTATGGCCGCTCCAAAGCAGTACTTTTCCGGCTCCAAAGTATGATCCAAAAAGTAAAAAGGCACTTTCACCACTGACAGTGCCTTATAATTTAAAGCATGACCATTACAGAATTTTTTTTGCGTGAACCACCTATGAAACCAAAGTGCTAGCATACTTAATTCAAATTTTTTTTTCAAACAGACATACACAGGCCATAGAAATTATGCAGAAATTACTGTCACCGTACTCTTTCAAATAAAAAAAGAAATAAAAAATGCTGGAGCTTAATTCTCTTCTTTCCTGCCCACAAGAAGTTGTGTATGCAGTAGGTGTATGCTCATTAGGTCTCGTTATTTGTTGCTTCACCACTTTTCTTTATTATTGTGAAACCATATGCGTTTTGTTCACATTGCATGAAACTACGTTTTCTTGCATTAACAATTTATAATGTTACTTCTGTTTTCTCTACTATGAGTGTGCTTTCAGGTGTTATGATTCCGTCAGGCAGAGCACGCCTGCCTTTTGCCCCTGTATCCAAGACACTCTTTGTCTGAAATAACGAGCTGATTTTTCTTATTTGTATGCGTGGTTTTCCAATAATTGATGCTCTTTAGATCATAATCTTGTCGGCGATCAGTCGTATAGGGCACTGTATTTATTATAAGCACGCTGTCACATTTTATTGTTGCTGGAATACATCCTTTAGTGTCATTTTAGTTATTCGTAGCTAAATATTTGACGTTTTACAAAGCTTTCTTTGGCTTTTGCTGTGTTGGAAATGCAAGCATTACTTTATTACATAACACAATTACTCCGATGCATTTTACGTGGCTGGTTGTTGTTTGATCGTTCTTTAGTACAGAGAACATCACGCCACATGCATTCGCGTGCCAACGTTTACTGCTGGAAGGAAATAGTCAACATCGGTAATGTGCCACGCAAAAGCGAGGAAAATGAGGAGGGGGGGGGGGGGGGGGGGGGAGCGTGTGGTTCTCTTTTTTTTTCGAAGAAGACCTGACTTTCTTTGTGTACGACTCTTTTAAAGGAAGCACGCTAACTTCTTTTGGTTCCCACGACTCCCTGACGTAATGATTTTCTTAAAGAGATCGCAGTTATATAGTCTACATGTCAGGACTAAAAAGAAGAGTGGAAGTATACTTCTTTTTTTACTTTGTAATTTGACAATTTCACAAGTGCAGAAATCCTTTCGCTCCCAAGCTCCGTTTGTCATTCTGTCAATGTATTCGGTAAGAACATTTGCTTCATTACGATGGCCTCAAGTTAACTCTTGCGAATAGCCTTTGCGTAATACATTTCTTTCGTGAATACGGGTGGAAGAGACCATCCCACCTCAGTGCATTTTACGTCACTCGTGAGCTCGGGAGTAGGGGACAAAATAAACGATAATAAAAGCAAAATAGGAGTGCGGTCGTCCTGACCCAGCACGGATGCATGTCTCCCAGCCGCCAAACCTGGCTGCCCTCGCTCACGATCAGTTCACGCGTGAAAAGAACAGTGGCGCCACCTAAGCGCGTTGACGGAAATTGATTCACAAACTAGCGACCCTAGCGGCGGCGTGGCAAAGCTAAGCGAAGCTCCGAGACTGGAACATAAAGCGCAGCTCACCGATCGAAGAGGTTCCGCTTGCTGTTTCGCTCCTGCTCGAGAGATGGCAGAACATGCAGTATGATTCGGAGCAGCGCCTTTTCCAGGCACTGTTCGCAGACTTCAAATGTACATTTTCTAGCAAGGATGCTCGTTTGATGCGTGGGTGAGAGCGTGAAATTATAAATATGACCCAGTCAAGTACAATTTAAGATCTTGCACGTTTCTGTGTTATTTTATAACAAAGAAATAGGCACTGCAGAAGCGTTTCCATGTACTCCGGTTAAAGAAAAAATTCTTGCGCATGTAAAATAGGATGAAAGAGTAGAAACAGGAAAGGCAGGGATGTTAACAAGCTTAGTATTATTGGTATGCTACCAATTATACTAATTTAAATTATAGTAATTACACTAACTAGAACAAGAGACGAGAAGGTGCCTTGTCGTCTCTTCTTCCGTCTGTGTCAGTATATTTTCGTTGTTTTTACATCCAAATTTTAAATTCTTGTTTCGAGTTTTAAAAACCAACAATTAACGAGCACGTGCTATTCTGTCACAGATCTTGACTCACCGCTGCATTCTTGCATGCTCCCATTGTACCAACATTAAGATCTCACTTGCGTATGTGTTTGCGTTTTTGTTTTAATTCCAAGCGTTTCTTTACGTATTATAAGCCATTTGAGTATCTATCTATCTATCTATCTATCTATCTATCTATCTATCTATCTATCTATCTATCTATCTATCTATCTATCTATCTATCTATCTATCTATCTATCTATCTATCTATCTATCTATCTATCTATCTATCTATCTATCTATCTGTCTATCTGTCTGTCTGTCTGTCTGTCTGTCTGTCTGTCTGTCTGTCTGTCTGTCTGTCTGTCGTGCCATAATCATCATCATCATTTCTTGATCACTGCGCCGCGCCTCTCGCGCAGCTGATGCTAGCTCGAGCTGCGCGAGGATTAGAACAAGCTAGCGCAGCTGGTGTGTCGGACGTGAAAAGCGACATGGCTCCGCTTCAGGCGTGGAATAAAGTGGCGAGAGAACGACACGACCACGTTGGCCGCCGTCCCGTCCGACACACCAAGTGCGCTAGCTTGTTCTAATCCTCGCGCAGCTCGACCTAGCATCAGCTGCGCGAGAGGCGCGGCGCAGTGATCAAGAAATGATGATGATGATTATGGCACTACATGTCTGTCTGTCTGTCTGTCTGTCTGTCTGTCTGTCTGTATTGTTTACGTCTCGGTGCTCTCGTGGTCCCCCCTTAACTTGGAGTAAACCAAAGTTAATATGGGACGGTAAAATGGTTTGACGAATGCGATTCGCTGGTCATGACATGAATAATGTCACAATCTCGTCGCGAACGTCGTCAAACACATACCAGTGTTTTTAGTGGCACATACCAGGGGGCGCTGAGTATGTGCCACAGTTTGCCAGTTTAGGTCTTGGCCGTTCCCCGCGAGTGGGTGTGAGCCGTGCTTTTAGGCCATCGTCATAATCATCACCAAGAACGGCTAGTACACACATAGGTAATTATAACGCTCGTTCGTTAAAAGCGGACATCGGCGGCGTCGACTGGACGAATGAAAATAATAAATGCCATTGTTCCAGCAGGAATCGAACCCTAGCATTCTACGTGCCAATCAAGTATTCTACCTCAGAGCCATGCCAAGCCTCGGAACTATCTTTCAAATAGACCCTAATGTTCTTCAATTGTATATTGTGGTTGCAGTGCTGACTTTCCATTTTTGTAAGCATTACATATATACTGCTACGCTAGAGCTGTCAGGTCGGGTTAGCATCAGTTGTAGTTAGGTGTTATCCACTTGAGTTTGTTCATGTGGCAGTGTCCATGGCTATGATCCTCGCGAGCAGCAGCGTTTTATATCACCTTACCGTTTCCTGTGCTGCTAATATTCATATTACTATTGACATCGTTATGCAACAGTAAACAACTGGTGATATCAAAGATATCCAACTGTTTAACGTATGTCTGAGCATGTAGTAGTTCATATCTTTAGTGCAAATTCGTAACGTTTCGCTCAATAAAAAAATACAACACAGTTTGCATGCGCATGCTTTGCAAAACACCGTCTCCCAAAATACGCGAGATCTGCCGAATATATAAAGTAACTTTGCCGCATGACAGCGCTGTTACGCAAAAAAGCAAACACAGTGTCGTGCGGTGAAGCGTAGTTAATGCAGTGAAGTATATCAAGAGATGACTGGGGGCACTATTTCATGACAAAGCGCATCAACCCGTTGTGGACAACACAACTTCCGCGTTCGTACTAAACCTCCTTGGCTCGTACGGCCACTAATAAAATGATTACGCATAAGGGGGGGGGGGATGCAAGTGTTTTGAAGTTAGCTTTGTTCCATAGTTGGTGTGTAAGGGTCGATTGTAATGCGCTGAAGCATGATATTTTGTGCAGTGAATTATTGTCAGTGATACAGAGAGGGCACTGTCACATGTCCTAGTGTATGCCAGTTTACTATGCGCTCATGCACGCGCTGCATTTAGCCGCAGCAAAATCACCGGGGAGCCTAATGTTTAATAGTGGCACTTTGGAGAAGCTAATTTTAGGTCACCGACATTTACGCAAGGGTGTTGTTGTCTATAGGCGCCTATAGAGTTTAGCTTTGGAAGAAAAGCCGGATGCTGTTCCAGCCAGAAGCATGTAACAAACCTTTACAAATGTTTTCAACCATCTTGAAAAGGAGTGCAGCTGGCTGAGCTTTGGCCGCCGCCAACCAAGTACTTCTTGGGTGGAGCTTGGAGGATCGACGACTACTCCACCTTGCGAGGGTGTTGGCACCCCTTGTAAAGCTGTTTACGCTGCGTGGAGCACGTGTCTTGCCCAAAAGCCGCATTTCAGGTTACAACCACCGGGCTGTAGGTGACGTTAGGTTCACGTTGATCACCACTATCATCATCATGGTGTAGTGCCGGTGGTGACCACTGGCAGAAGGCAAGCCTCGGTGGCGGGCGAGAGTTGAGCGAGTCTATTCTGTGCGTGGCGGTTGCCGCGAACGGTTGTCTCTAGCGTGGGTCCCCAGTGCGTGGCACCGCGGGCTGCGCGCCGGGGGCCCTCGTGGTTAGTCAAGCTTTGGTGACGTCGCCTTTGGTATGTTAAGGCCAAACCTCATAACCACGGAAATGCTCGCGACAGCGACGAACGACGCGACGTAGATTGCCTTCGCGGAAACAGTCTCTAGCGCTGGCAAACCATATTTACGCGACGGCTTCGGCGAGCGAATTCCACCGTTGCTTGCATGAGGCCGTCTACTTGTACCAAGGAAACCACGTAGTGATAGGTATGCAATTTAAAAATGATATATTGCGGGGTAATGGAACGGAAAGCGTTTATTATTGCCTTGCAGCACTTTTTTATGTGCACGTGCATAAACATTACGTTATTTCTTCGTTGTGCATGCGTGACTCGGGTTGAGAGGTGAGTGTGAGGAGGCGGCGATTTCGCGGCACATGAAGAGAACCGGCAGTACGTCATTCACGTAGATCCTGTTCCGGTGCTTTGAGCACAGCACTTCCGGGCGATGGGCGATGGTTTCCGAATCTGGATGACCGAGCGATCGCGCGAAAACTACCACGTGACACGTCGCGCGAACGCCCTGTTTCGTCTCTCATAGCATCGCTCGTCGCTGGCACGTGCATTTTCGCGTTTATGAGGTTTGGCCTTTATTGTGTTTGTCATGGCATTGTGTTTGTCATGGAGTGTATGGTAATATTGGGTAAGGATGTCCTAGCGTGTTGATAACGATTGATGTATTGATTTGGCGGACGATATTGTCGTTCTAAATTAGTTAAATAAAGGTATGTTTTTTTGGTTTGTACCGACCGCGTCTGCTGTGTCCGTTCACTCCAACAGTGTGGTGGCGATTACAACCCCCAGACCCCACAACCTGTGCAGATGGCTAATTAACAGTCATGTCGGATTACATTGCATCTTGTCAAGACCAACATAATTTTGTCATTTCGGTCTTTGCGAATTCCAGCAGGTTTTACGGTGCGCATTGACTTGTACAAATTGAACATAGCTGGTCGCGGCACGATAGTAGGCCTGCTTCCAGTAGTAGCTCCCGAAATGACGCGTGTTTCATATTTCTGATATAATGTTTAGTGCCATGCGCTGGACGTCACTTTATCAGCGACATTCGACTGGGCATTCGACATTGACTGAACATGTGCTAAAACGTCTCGCCCTCTTTCTCGGGATCTTCAAGTTTGCACCGAAAGCATTGAAGGAAACCTGGCATCTTCCTAATATTAGGTGTGTGCGTTGGAATTCGTACGCGGAGCGTGAGGCCCCTTCAGGATTGTTCATGAACGTAAGTTAGAACGTGTCTAGAAAAGTGCTGCAAGCTCCGTCGTGGGTATATAGGAGTACACATTGTAGACACAATCCTAAGCGGAACTGTGATGCGTATTTTCCGATATGTGGACGATTTTTTAGTTGTTATAAAGGATGTCACGTTCCCGGATATTGTTTCCAATGTGTTGAAGGTGTTGAGGTCAGAAGGCATGGGTTTGTCCTTCACATCGGAGGTTCCAGAATCCGACTGTCTACAATTTCTCGTTCTTAAACTTCGGTTTCAGAGTTCCCATATTTGCTGGTGTTTTGAGCCACGATCAGTGAAACCAATTCTCAATTTTGGATCAGCCCACTCAAAGGTGGTAAAGAGGGGCATCGCTTTCACCTGCCTTAAATCCACTCTAGAAAAATCGTGCAGGCATGTGTTGGGTTCGAGTTTTGCTAAGCAAGTTGCAAGACTAGAGGAAGCAGGATTCCCCCCTAACATAATTGTGGCTGTTTGCGATAAGTTAATTGGTGGTTTAAAAGGACGTGCAGCTAGCAAAATCAATCGGAAAAAAATGAAGTTCGCAGCAATTCCTTATATGCATAAACTGGCTCATGGGTTAAAAAATGTTGGTTCCCGCTACGGAGTTGATGTGGTTTTTAGGGCACCCAATAAATTGGGAAAGATATGTGCATTGGTGTCAAATCAGCTAGACAAGAAGGACAAGCCAAATGTAAATAAATGTGCTGTAAACCATAGAAATAAGTATGTGCCTTGTGCTGTGGGGGTGGTGTACCGCATTCCTTTATCTTGTGGTCTTCATTATGTGGGACAGACGGGCCGCTGTGTTAATAAAAGGTTGTGGGAGCACTATCTCTCTTTGCATAACGGCACGCCTTCCCATTTGGCTTCGCATTGTGCCACGTGTGGGTGCACACCTGATCTGTCTAACACTGTTATTATTTTTAAGCACCACGATCAATTCACCCGTGAGGTGTCTGAAGCCTATCATATTAACAAGTCACGTGATGCTTGCGTAAGCCAGACCTCGGTTACATTGCACAAAGAAGAGTTCACTTTTATTGATGAGCGTATCTCTTAATCTCATTGTACCTCACTTGTCATGCGCGGCTTTTACTATTTAAATTCTTGTTGCTCGGATTAAACTTTCAGTTGTGAGTGCAGCGCTGTGTGTGGTTCTCTTCTTTGTCTCCGTCTTTTTGTGCGCCGCTTTTCTTTTAATATGAAGATACACCAACTCGCCCAACTTTCT
This sequence comes from Rhipicephalus microplus, assembly GCF_013339725.1. Classification (NCBI taxonomy): domain Eukaryota; kingdom Metazoa; phylum Arthropoda; class Arachnida; order Ixodida; family Ixodidae; genus Rhipicephalus; species Rhipicephalus microplus. The sequence goes on along the minus strand of NC_051171.1, from coordinate 156,548,173 downwards.
ATTCTGTTATAGGAATACAAACTCAGATGTTCACAAATAAGAAAACAAAATGTGAAATGGACGTTTCCGCCCACTCGCAGAAAACTCGGGTTAGAACATTAACACAACATCTAGAGTGGTGAAACGGGAATCGATAAGGGCAAGTACTTCGAACTTCATTACCAGTCCAAAGAAGAGCATGATTTAAATATAGTAAGGTCCTGCCAGTGTCCTATCAATGCATTCGCGATTTCATTCTTTCCTCGAAAAACTGAAGAATCGAACATGCTTCCGAATGGGATAATGTCTGCCCCACGTTTTACATCTGTAATAAAAAAATTGCCACAGTCTTTTAGGTAATACTTTCTGTGTTTAATTTTGTGTAGAATGAAAGAAAAAAAATAATGGAACGTTTTATGCTTAACATTGAAAGTGCTGTCTTCTTCTTTTATGGCGATGGCTTCGTTTTAGTACCCTGGCTGTTTCGATGCTGCTGTCTGGGATATTCTCTTTACAATTTAATATTTGTAATTAATCACCACGATAATCCTAAACTCAGGCGACATGGGTATTAGAAGTAAATGAATCATTGTACACTTCGGTGGCTTTTTGGGTAAAACAAAAACAAGGGAGACTTTGAACAGACTCTGAAATTTAGTTTTCTTATAACAAGCGTATTTTGTCTTCTTTCTTTTTCTGGGAGAAGGGAAAAGAAGGCTTGGTACATTTACTTTCGAATTCTTCAATTTATGTAAACAGTGTCATGTTAATTCATGCTTGATTTGTAAGAGCTACATCTATGAACTTCACACTTATATATATATATATATATATATATATATATATATATATATATATATATATATATATATATATATATATATATATATATATATATAAGGCGAAAGAGGTGTATACTTCAGGGGTCGTTTTTTCATGTTTTGACAAAATAATAATGAGATCTAACAGACAATATTACCAAAGAAAGTATAGCGGAAGTTATTAGACAGAATCGTAATGTAAATGTGAAGAAAGAAAAGTAGGTGAAAAGATAACTTGCCGTCGTGGGCAGGAACATAGCTTGAGCTAGCGATGTAGCAACACACGGTTATAAATTAGGTCCTCCAGAAAACTCGTTTATGTTTCTCCAGCTCTTGACATAATAATTTTGTAATAATTATGCGATGTTGTTAGGCTGCTTCATTGCCGCGCTCGCCACTCCAGGTGCGGGTTGCTGACTACATGGTGTACTCAGTGATCACATGCACCCACAGATAACATGTACCTCACTACTCATGCCTGTATCGTGGTAACCAAACTACGTCGGCATTGTATCTCATCACAACTTGACATTCCAGCCAGCGTTTTAGGACACTGGAGAACGGTAATATCGGGTTCTTGGAACATTTTAAAGCGAATAGATATTGTGAAAACTTCTTACTGTTGACGTTAAGTGCAAATGCTCGTCGTTTCTTTCTCTCTCATCTTTCCGTTTCCCTTTGCCCTCTCGCCAGCCTAACGTAGCTAACCAGATGCTCTTATTATTAAGGTACTTAACTTCTATTTTCATATAGATATATATGTAAGGGCGCAGTTGGCTACTAAGAGCAGCCGACCTATTGCCGACGTGTTCGTCAATCGGGAAAACTCGCAGCCAACAACTGGTAGTCGGTCGTCGATCAAGTCCACTGGTGCTTACGTTGCTATCAAAATGTGTAGGTTCACATCGCCACGAGTTCAGACAAAGTGGTGCATGCTTTTCACATTGTGGCTAAATAAAGTGATATCGGAATCTAAATTCATATCAGGAAGGAAAGAGGAAGCAACAAAAGGGCGAAGGCAGGGAGGTTAACCAGAAAGACATCCGGTTGGCTACCCTACACTGGGGGATTAGGGAAGGGGACAAGAAATTCATATCAGGGTTGAAATTTTACGGCCGTGCCCGGCTAACAAAAATTTTGCAGTTTGCATCTTCGTAAATAGGGCCGGGGGGCAGGCCGAAATTTTTTTCGGGGTTGGGGACACCTCCTTGATTCCGGAGGAGAGGCAGGCGTCAACTTTTTATGCGATGTCAAAACAAATTTCGGCATGAGGGCACGGACCCGGTGCGCCAAACTCTGGTTACGCCACTGAAGCCAGTGTTCGAGAGGCAGTAAAGACCTGTGTTATTGAACCGTTTGATTGAAAAAAAGTATGCTTTAAAAACACTGGTTTAAAAACAGCGATTTAGAACATCGGAAACATCTACTTAGAAAAGAAAGCAGCCTAGAAACATTATGCCCAGAGGCCCTGATGTGTAAAGCTTCACATTTGACGCAGTATAAAAAAGGGAAGAAACTTACCCTGACTCGCGGCTGGCTGAGATACACTGGTTCCTTATTTGGGACAGCTCGAGGTGCAGACAGAGAATCCCCGACTCCGATTCTTTAAAACACTTTATTATTTCGAGAGTCATGGCGCAGAAGTACATTAGTATACAATAACAAAAAAGCACAACTACACTCACATTACTGTATTAATTCACATTTTCTCTAGAAATATACTTGTACGAGTATCGACAACTACTCTTCGCTCTTCGTCTTACACATATCTCCGTTTAGATTCCAAATGCGTGTGTTACGATTGAGGTGTGTGTGTGTGCGCGTGCGTGTGTGTTTGCTGAGCTATACGAAGTTGTAGATGATTTTTTTTCCCCTCTATGTAACGGTCTTCGCAGCATGTACAAAAAGCAGGTAATAAGCACGCTCGTGGTGTCTATGTACTGCGTAACACAATTCTTTGGCCACGTTGGTTTACACATTTTGTGCCCACACGCACGTCGACGGGCTCAATCTACTTTTGGAAGACTTGCGGCCTGGCCCAAATAAGTTCATTGCAGCTACGCCGGCCACTACGAGACACTATCTAGTGTATGTACGTATGTATACGGACACGAAAGCGATGCAACAGTTCACAACTTACTACACGCTGTGTTGTTTGCTGGCGTTTGGCAAAGATTATTCTAGGTCTTGTGCTTGTGATCACTGTTTTACGATGAAGTGCTCAGTTCAATAATGTGATGTGATATTTTACAATGGACAGATACACAAAGATATGCATTCATGCCTACAAGAGAAAGTAGTGGATATGAAAGGACAAAAAAAAAAAAAACACCGGCGAGCACTGAACAACTAAATTAGGTCAACATTACAGTCTCATTAAAAAAAAAATCTGGTAGTGCATTGTGACCTACCTGCACGGAATGTTGCGTGAATTATTTCACAATAGCAGAAGAACATGTATTATGCAGTAATACATTTGAGGACATCGCCCGATTCTAAACGGTTTTTAACCTTGTTTTCTTAACAGACGCTTGACTTACACAGAGAGCCGTGCTTATAAGTGTTTTCGCATCTGCAATAAATAAGTGTGTTGTAACTTGTCACGAGACGCCGCTTCAATATGGAGGGTGTTTAAGTACACCATTTGTGAGATTTCTGTCAAATTTTTGTGCACTTGATCACACTCATCCGACAGTTTCTGTCATGTTAGTTTTCTTTTCTTCCTTACAGCTATAGATATGTATGCATACACATAGCATCAATGTGCTGTCTCTCATTTCAAATGACTCGCACGTATAAAGCACGCCTAACAGTTTACGTGGCTTCCAAAGAAGCATAACAGAATGTAAGGTTTTTCCCGCCAATATCAGTGAATCTGTACAACTGATAAAGAAAGCACCATACAATCCAGACGTCGGTGTTTCTTAAATGTTTCATCATTCTGGGTATTCTACAGCACTATCAACGCTCTAACATATTCATGCACTCACTTAGCAAAATACGAATATACTAGAGCAGTTTTTTACATTATCGATGACCAGTCTAAGCATGGTAGTTCAGCTTTCCCGGTATAGACAACGTGATTCTGTTCTCACAAGGTCTACGTAATGACAAATCATATCCAAGCGCACTAGAAGCACTAATGACGTGTTGTCGTAGCAAAAGACACACAAAATACTTTTTATTGCAAAGGTAGCCGCTTCTGAAAAACGACAGGGCTACAGACACTTCTAGAAAACCAAACTATACGCAGTAAACATTGTATATGGGACTCCAGATAATCGCGCGTACAATGCTTATGTAGTCCGATACTTGCCTTCATGTGTCTCTTTTAGCATTTCGCAAGTGGTACTAAAAGGCCCGATTTCTTTTCGATCAGTAGGAGTTATCATAACGCCAGAAGCTGACACGCTGTAGCAACATTCTGGCCGTTTCAACGCCTACAAATACCACGTTTTTTTCTTTCTTTACTTGGGGCTGCAACAGGCACTCATTGAATGCATTGCCATATTTCAAGCTTTATGTAAAGCGAATCAAGGCTTGAAAATCTTCATCTCCGGCCGTAGCATCCTTACGTCTACCTGTCAGTACAAAGTCAATTCAATCTAATGAATACGAAATGAACTCACCTTGAAGCGACACTCTTTTACTGACACGAATATAGCAGTCAAAGTAAGCACAGTTCAACCTTCTCCGAGTTGATGTTCTCTTTTTGTTTAACGTGTCTGTATTTTTCCCTCATACACGTAGTTGGAACCTTTATTAAGGTGTGCCATCAGCCGGTGCTTCTACAGTGACCTTGTTGGCAGCGGCTTCCTTCGCCACGGGCCAATCCAACGAAAAGTGGATTGCGAGCGGGCGCCGTCCTTCTTGCTTTGCCTTCTGATATTGATTTTTCATGATACGCCGTAACACTGAAAAAAAAAAGCAACAGAACACGAACATACCGTGCGGAACGGGCAGTCAGTATACAAGTTCGTGCCCCTCCAGACCTCGTTTTCTTTTCAGTTCTGAGGACCTGGAGGACCCACAACATGCACGGAAACACTCGTGGTCTGCAGTCTTTGCGACACAGCAAACACACTGGGGAGCAGAGCGAAGCGGCGGGGAGGAATCAGAACACACACACACACGGGGGCATATACCGCCTGAGTCGGCAAACAGGCTTGCGGTCCAACGGCGAGGAATGGCCGAAGAAAACGAAGGAGACCTATGGTAGATAACATGCATGACGCAGCAATTCTGTCGTCGCTGTCGGTGTGTGCGCAAGTCGGCGCCGGAGCTTCTTTCTTCGCGCTGATTACCAGGAAAATGACGTACACTTTACTAAACTAGGCGCAGCCGGGAGATAAAAAAGTTGAGAGAGGCGTGCGGCACCGTGCATTGAACGAGGTACAAATCTTTTCGCCGTTAGTGACGTACACGTCGATGCCGAAGCCGGTGCTGTCAGTCCTGATACCAGGGCAGAGACTACATTTTCGCTGCGGCAGCAGCGTGGTTTGCCGGCAACCGATAATGAAATTGTCAAGTACGTTGTGACCTGGTAGCATGACGCATTCATTTTCCCACATACACCGACGAGCACGTGGACGCCGAAGCTGCAGCTGCCATAACGCCACTTCCTGGCCGGGTCCATCTTCGGCTGATTGCAGATGGGATTTCCAGGAAGCTTTCTTATTTAGTTTTACTGGACGATTTTCTTTGTAGATGTAAGCAGTGAAGACAGATGCGCAGAACATCAATGCTTATATGGGGTGCCGGACTGAAGTGCACAGCACAATAGTAAGACACGCGTACTTATCACGTCACGGCTTGCCGCTGGGAGAACATTTTACTTTCAGTAATGATCGCTGCTTCGTGCCCCGAATAATACGCCCGTTGGCGCAGGCATTCTTAAGCATAGTTACCGTGAACCTATCTTATACATTTAGACGATTCCTCTGGTGCCGCCTGGTTTCTCATACCTGAAGCTCAGTGATCTCCGTGTCACCGCGCGTCATTTGTATGCAGTGACCACGATGGCTGCGCGACGCGTGTTCTCAGCAGGCACACACTCTTTACAGCTGGAAGTTGTGCATGGACGTGGAGTACTCGGAGCGGTAGTTTGGGGCGGCGTTTTGACCGCCCTTGGAGCGCGTCGTCCGGTGCGAGTATTCGGAGAACCTGTCGGCATCGTGCTGAGACGGCACCAGACCGCCGCCTGGCTGAGGCATCAGCATCACGGGTTGCAGATTCATGGACTTGCGCGACGCTGTCGACTGGTTGTCTGCCATGAAGGCGCTGTTCACCTCCCCTGCGTCGGACAGACAAGAAAAAAAAAAAAACGACGACGAATGAAGTGCACTGTAGCCAGGTGAGTGGCTAATAGATTCTATAATCAGAAATGGTCTTACAAGGGGAACTGGACGAATAGCGCGAGCTTTATGTCAGTGTTTCTTATTAACCAAGTATAAAACGACCGCTATTACGTTACGCGTGAAAACACAAAAGTCTACAGCAATGCACAAAAAAGAAAACACTTCTCTCGACGTTCTTACCAAGTGGCACGTTCACACCGACCGCTGGGGGGGCTGAATAGTTAACGTAACGTCTGAATGGTGTGAAGGATGTACGGAAAAGATAAACAAAAATGTTATGAAGCTAATAAGTGCCTTCGTACTATTAACAACTGAAGTACACCCGCAGTCTTCTTGAAGTGACCACATGTGCGATAACAGACATAGTTCTTCTTGCATAGGTTATAATAATAATAATAATAATAATAATAATAATAATAATAATAATAATAATAATAATAATAATAATAATAATAATAAAAAGAAGCACGTACTTTGCTACATAGAATACACCGAGCCTATTCAGCCACATACTCAAAGCAAGCGGATGACAGTCTGTAATCATTTGCTAAATAATAATTGATGAAAGCACGTCCAAGCACGTGCAGTACGCCATATGATCAGGCTGTGACGACCAGAAAAATCTGTTCACACTATATGCGCTCACAGTTATTTGAGAAATATTCGAGAGAAAAAAAAACCGGTGAGCATTTTTTTGACCAGTATACGTGTGCGGTGACATCGATATAACGAAGGCGAACAAATCGAATAGGCCCGAAACTAAGAGGCTTGCATGACGTGTATACCCTACTTTCTAAAGCCTATAGGTTAGTTAAACATGCGCATCAAGAGCTTCATCAAGCACCTTTATCTTTGAGAGTTGAGCGCAAGGAAACACAAACACATGTGGTATGAGTGTGTTCACCTGTGCCCTCTATCTTTGTGTTTGTTTCCTAGCGGATTTTAATGACACAAAAATAACTACACTCTAAAAAAATATCGAGTAAAAAGGGTGTCTTTTTGTCCCACAACAATAATCGTCATCAGGCTTGCGCGCATTTTCTTTCTTGAAAACTCGGCGCTGGCCACTTTCCTATCGAGAATGCAATTTAATCCTGATAATGGGCATGTCGATCGTGACCGGAATTTACCGGGCGCGGGGCGAGAGCGCAAGGATGGAACGCAATATAGAGGACGATTATTGTTGTGGGACAAAGAGACACCCTTTTTACTCGCTCTTTTTTTAGAGTGTAAAGCTATCATGTTTCAAGCGAAAGGTGTTTTTGTTTGCCTCGTGACTTTTTTTTTCTTCCGGGTCACACATCAGCTGTTAAGCCTCATTGTACGCTCTAACTTCCGCTTGATTTATCGCGTTTTATATTTTTCCTTCGTCCGTAACATCACATCAGACATATCCAGTCAAAATCCTTTTGTGAAACGAAACCTTGCTGTTCTTCAAGAGGAACGTCGCTGGCAGTAACGCTGCAAGGGGCGCAGCACAGGCGTCACTCGTGCGAAGACAAAAGGGCGCGTTGAAATGAGAGCTATATACGAGTCGGGTTCGGCGATACAAATAGCACGACGAGTTCATTCCTGTTCCCGAACAATGGACCGTTGGACGATGCCTCCGCCCCTGCGTTTTGTGGGGCAGGTAGCTCCTCCGGCCCCGCAGGGGTATTCAATGAGCCAGAAATAACGGCTTATGCGCGTCGGTGCAGCACCTCGCCTGTGTAACTGGTAGGTGCGACAAGCGACCGGGACCTGCGCCCACGTTTGGTTGTTTTGTACAGCGCTTCAAAACGGCTGGTTGCTTGAAATAAGTTTCATTGGTGGCGGCTGCTCACATAACGAAAACTTCGTGATCACACATACGATCTGATGACTGATTGATTTGTGGGGTTTAACGTCCCAAAACCACTATTTGATTATGAGAGACGCCGTAGTGGAGAGCTCCGGAAATTTCGACCACCTGGGGTTCTTTAACGTGCGCCCAAATCTGAGCACACGGGCCTACAACATTTCCGCCTCCATCGGAAATGCAGCCGCCGCAGCCGGGAATCGAACCCGCAACCTGCGGGTCAGCAGCCGAGTACCTCACACATACGATCTATAAAAAGCGATATGACGATGTGCAATTAACGCGTGTCATCTCATTAAAATGTTTAATAACACCAGTAAAATAATTATAACATTTTACAACCGTAAATTACGATATAATTTTGAGGGACGCCATAGTAGAGGACTCGGGAACCTCCGGACTACCTGGGGTTTTTCAACGTGCACCTGAATTTAAGAAAACGGGTCTCATCTATATGATTTCCCCTCCATTCCGTGACCTATTCATGAGGCCACTGCTCTGGTATAGCAGAACCTGCCACCCTATATCACACTTGAGTCACAGAGGAAATAATGAAGGAAGAATATGGCACAGCCCTGTGCAAAAAGTACTTTGCAGCAGTGCACCTGGTAATTAGAACTACACGCAGAAATTTCAGCTTGCTTATTCGAAGCCAGGTTTAGAGCTGCGAGCTATGGCATTAATACTTCAATAGAACAATGTAAATTGTAAACTGGACAACCAGACTCTTTCTAAAGAAAGAATCCAAAGAATCCTGCGCTACCGACAGGACTTTATGTCGCAGAAGAAGGCTGTAAAGGTGCTCCTGCGCTTCTTGAGCTCAACCAGCTTGTCCAAACGACTGTGATCGGAACGCCCTGCAAGTGTGTGCATGTGAAGTTTTTAAATAATTTATTTTATATCTCTTTATCTTTATCCTCATTCCGACCCCTATTTTCCCACCCCTGTGCAGGGTAGCAAACCAGTTCTTCTAGGTTATCCTCCCTGTATCTTCCGTTTATTTATTTCTCTTTCTTGTGGGTGTTGAATTGTCCGTCGATGTAACAAGCGCCTTTGTGCTCTGCTGCTAATTTTCGGCTGTCAGTTCGATCCTCTACCTTCAGGAGGACAAGAAAAAAAAAGCTAAACTCAATCACAAAATCTCTCTATGTTGTAGGCCCGTGTGCTCAGATTTGGGTGCACGCTAAAGAACCCCAGGTGGTCAAAATTTCCGGAGCCCTCCACCACGGCGTCTCTCATAATCATATGGTGGTTTTGGGACGTTAAACCCCACATATAAATCAATCACAAAATCTCAGAGAGGAAACGAATGTGTATTCAAATTTCTATGCGCCCGGGAGCTAGATTATCTGTGCTCTATTGTGCTAGTGCATTGTGCTGGGTGGTGCACATCTTGAAAAAAAGTAATGCACATTAGCTTTAAAGGATCTCTAGAGAGAGTTTGGAAATACAAATAAGCAGCGCGTTATTATCCCCTGACGTATCCCGTTTTCTGGCCACATTTCGTGACGTAAACTTGATGATGAACATTAAAGCCATTAGGCTATAACCTTTCTATTTTTCAATATAAGATTGATATCAGTCGAGATTTGCATGATACGTGGTTTTCACATACTGTCCCACAATCGTCTATCCTGAATCGTCTGTCGGGCGCGGCCAGCTGATTTATTTATTTCTTCTTTTTTATTACGATAAGTCTTGCCCTATAGTGACATATAATACTTTTCGTGAGTATACGTGTATTAGATGTGTCTACAAGGCCTGTGTTATGTATTAATTGAAGCATTGCCTTGTGAAATCATCTGTCCAGCGTTGATAGCTTGTCGTGACATTGTAGTCAAGAGTGGCTTGTAGCAATCGCACGCCTTCATATGGGGGCACCTTCACGTGATTTCGCACTAGGCTAGCGGGGATCACAGTGTGCAGTAAGTGAAGGAACACGACTTGCGCTTGTAGAATGCGAAACAAAGATGATAAGAAAACAGCTTTTTTCGTTTCGAAACAGTGAGTTGTTTTGGGGACTCATTGAATAGCAGCAGGTTTCCTGTGGCGATTTGTTGATTAGCGGCGTGCCATTAAGTCGAATAAGTGATTGCATTGGTAAGCTAGCATACTCTAGTGAACGACCAGGAATTATTTTCTTGTGTCTCTAGTTTACAGTAGTGGAAAAAATAACACTTATAATAAATGCGCCATAAGTAATCGTAAGGGCCCGCAGTATATAGAGGAACGGAAAATTCCAGCGCACAATGTTCTACTGTTCCCCAGGTAGTCAAAATTTCCGGAGCCCTCCACTACGGCGTCTCTCATAATCATATGGTGGTTTTGGGACGTTAAACCCCACATATCAATGTTCTACTGTTGCACAAAGAGCGGACTATCGGTGTGACGTTCCTCAGTTATTTCACATATATACTCCTTACCGAGGCTAGCCACAGCTAATGCGTTGTTCTTATCGGCTACTAGCGGTGACTGTCGAGCTGGGTTAGTTTCTTTGGCATTAAATGTTCATTTCGCCGTGCTTCAGGACAGTTCCAAGCTTAGAAACGATGGGAAAGATGACGAGATCGAAAGAAATAAGGGAAAGATCTTTATGTTGGCAGTGGCACACGAACGAGCATGGTCCGTCGTGTGGAAACACACGTCATGTTTGCGGTCAGCGGTGGCGTCAGGAACCAACAGCGCGCGTCGCGTAGACCATCGTCTTTGGGTCGTTCTCGAAACGCTTCGCTTCACAGACGTTTTGGGTGAATCACCGCGGGACTTTACACGCCCTTTTTTATCTGCCAGCGAAGGAGCTAATGCAGTGAAGCGTTTCCCTTCGCCGCTGGCGACATGCTGCCCTCGATCTGTTTTTCGGCTCTTCCTTGGCAAGTTTCTGGGCGGATAAATATCAGCGATTGACAGTGACGATATTGTATAAATATAGTAGTGTGAGTAAGCATGGAAAACCAATTTTATTTTTAAACATGCATACGCGCGTGCTCATTCGTTGGTGCGTGTCTAACGTTTCAATTCAGTGTGAAACATAAAACAGGCTTAAGAACACGGGTAGATGTAAATCAGATAGTACACGTGTATGCTGATGTTCAAAGCGCAATTCTCGATAGAAACCCTACATTTTCCCGCTTCTACAAACTTAGCCTTATGTACTATCGGCGTCAAATGAAACCTAAACAGTGGCAAGGGTGTGCGATATTGTAGTGCATGTCGTCCAGCCATCACCATGGACAGGCAGGCATATATGCGCACAGCTGCCGAACAGGATGTGCGCGCCTGTCAATGGTGATGGCTGGACGGCATGCACTACAATATCACCAACCCTTGCCGCTGTTCCGCTTTTATGCGATGCTGATAGTATACACTCGAACTTCGACGGCACAAAGCCACATGCAACAAAATATTGGTTATAACGAAGTAAATGAACACTCTTGAAATAGTTATAGTGTTAGAAATATGCTTTTATAACGAATTTTCGGATATAATGAACCGTCGTGTGAAGTGTAACTTCGTTATAATGAGGTGTGAGTGTACGTGCAACGTGAGTTGTTTTTTGTTTATTTGCACATGCCAGCCAACACTCCCATCCGGAAAACTCCTTAATTGAGAACTCTCCCTTATACTAACAATTTAGGTGGGCAAAACTGTCAGACTCGTGAAAAGATCAAAATTGCACATGAAGATGACGCCACGGGTTTAAACGAAGTTTTCATAAGAGGCAAAAACTGTTTCGGCAACCCAAGGTAATCAACGGTCAGGACTCCCTTCAGCGGCAAAAAATAACGACACCGCGCCTATCCACACCACCTCAGCTGCCATGTACTTCCTGACCAAACGTGGCATAACACATCTACCTTAACCACCTTAGAGCCTAGATGACACTCCTTTAGATTTCTTTTCGTTCGCCCGACTATAAAGGGTCATTAAAGGATGACAGCCTGACTCCGTTTTTCCTTTCAAGATGCCGTAACTACGGAGCTTAATAGAATTCTAGTTTCCGCGTTTCAGGGAACATTAGGTGACTGGAAAAGTCAGTTCTAACGCTGTCTTGATGCAGAAAAGGCATATCTTGAAGACTATTAGCTCGATGTGTGGACATTGTCAATAACTTTTAACCTATCAGTCCTGTACTAATTCCCGGACAAAACGTGTGCACACACATCGGTTATACAACAGCGGTCATGTATATACCCTTGTAGACGGATCCGTTGGAGATGTACTGGTCGGGCAGCAGTTTGACGTATCGCGTGCCCAGCACGAAGGCGAGCGCCGCCAGGACGACGCAGTCGGCGACACCAATGACGGCGAGGATGTAGGCCCAGCGGATGCCGCACTGGCCCGGGTCGTAGTCGCCAGCCTCGGGACCGCATACGTCTCGCACCACGGACACGTCCCAGCCGGCCGGGAAGGTGAGCACGCCGATCACCATGCACACAGCTGCAGCATTCAGAAAACGAGCACAGCACTGTTTATATGGAAACCGCACAGAGACACCGAATAGCGTTCATGAAGTACAGTCGCTGCACCAGGGATCGCTTACGTAAGGACTTTCACATCATGGTGCTCGACAATGCAATTGAGTGAAAACGAACGTCAGCGTAGTTTTATGAATGTCTCCTTAGGGCGTGCGTGCTCCGTCGCGGTGGTGTAGTGGCTAAGGTACTCGGCTGCTGACCAGCAGGCCGCGGGATCGAATCCCGGCGGCGGCGGCTGCATTTCCGATGCAGGCGGAAATGTTGTAGGCCCGTGTGCTCAGATTTGGGTGCACGTTAAAGAACCCCAGGTGGTCTAAATTTCCGGAGCCCTCCACTACGGCGTCTCTCATAATCATATCGTGGTTTTGGGACGTTAAACTCCAGATATCAATCCTTAGGGCGTGCTCTTTAAACTGTGCCCTCCTTAGCGTTAGCTACGGGCACACACCGAAACTTGTATAGCGCACCAAAAAGGACACGGACCGATGAAAATGAAGACGGGCCGATGCGCTTATCGTGTCTACACTTTCTGCATAAGTGTCCTTTTCGTGCGTTACGAATTTTACCATGTACCACCACCAACACACCTAGTATTACAACCTTTTGAGCTCAAGTGAATTTTTAGATAGATGAGCGTTACGATAACAGCCTTTTCTAAAACGGCGGTACCCAGACGCTTCTCCGAAGTAATGTGCACAGCCAACCTATTGTCTTATGAGGAAGGAAGCGGTCAGCTGGCGCTCAAACAATGAATCATTCGTGAAGAGAGAATACTAATTTGCATATCTAGATCACTACAAATAACAGTAAAACTTTTAATCATCAGAGCGCTTTGTGTTCTCGCTTTATTTTTTTACGTGAAGCTCTCGCCACGTGTTTATGGCCGTAAATTCATTACGGGCCGCGAGAGTGCGTTAATAACCACTCTTGAAGCTCAATCATCATTAGGTGATAACTTACAGCCGGGTGCTCTTGTTCGGCCGCGTGCCCATTAAAGGCGGCGGATCAGCTCGCCGCGCAGTGAACCGCACAATGAAGCGTCCGCAGGACGGTCGCCGCAGCGCCGCCGGCACAAGTTGACGGTCCAGGAAAGAGACCGTGGTGCACGTGCAGCAGCTTCCTCGATTCTGCTTACGCACTCGGGATTAGACTTGAGGCGCGCGTACGCATTTTGCGGCTAACGAGCTTCCTGAATGGCTGACATGTCCAATCCTATAGTTCGGCCGGATGGTTCCCTCTATATTTAAACCCTACGTCCGCAGCAGAAAGAGCGAGGAACGGTGACATTTGGCGTTCGCTTGTTAAGGGGACGTCGCCGGACTGCCGCGAACGACGTGTATATTGTTGGCCGACGCCACGGGTAACGGGGTGTGTGCTGAATATATATCTGAGACGGGGAAATGGAACGTCGACTGCTTCCTTTTCACAGGGCCGCGCTCGTGAACGGTTTGTGACAGCTATATAACGTAGACGCTGATCTTATACCTGCCTGGTCTTGGATCGCTGTTATTTTTTTTTTTGAGGTGTAACTTGTGGAACAGGCAACGAAGGAGTCACGAACGTCAGCGGTTCCTCATTAGAAGTTAATTAAACGCGACATTTCGCACGTACCAATGCACTTGTTTAGAATAGCAGCGCACAGCTCTTCATCAGGATTGTAGAAATACTCATGGTAAGCATGACGTCTAATAGGTGTCTGCTAATAAGAGTTGCGTAACCATGACGAATACCAGTTATCTATTGCGTCCTTAAGCAGGAGCGCAGTTGACAGTAGACAGGAAGACAGCAGAGTTAATAGGAGAGCAAACAGTGTGCGGTTGTTGACGGAGATTATTGTTTACAGTATGCGGTGAAAATGGAACTGGGCAGGTAGCCTCATGCGTAGAAGGCAAGAGACACAAAGACCCCCCTTCGCCTACAAGAAGAGATCCATCCGGTGGGGGTAGTGGTGATTTATTCATACTATTTACAAGTAAGAGAGGTATTGGCGGCCTTAAGGCCCGACCCTGTATAACTCCAGAGTCCCAAGTCCAAGACCCCTGTGGCTTCCGCTGCAGCACGTGCCCTGGCCACGAGGGCTCTTTGACCCTCCAAGGCCGAGCAGGGCAGCTGCCCAGCTCCGTCGGGTAGGGGGTGAAGGGGAAGTGATTGGGGGGACCGCCGGGTTAGATGGTGAGACAGACCATTTTACCGTGCACTTTATATAAAGCGAACGCCGTTTTTGTAGCGTAAGCTGCACTGGCCGAAGTTGAGCAGTTTTGCTTGGCTTATCGAGGGCCGCGTTGCGCATGCTCGAGGAGCCGTGATGCCACACGCGGCACAGTTGGGGCACCAGAGAAGGCCTGGAAGCTCCTGGAGTGACGTGACGTGAGCTGGCACTTGACTAGCGCCAGCTCGCGTGCTAGTCCGCCCGTCCACCCATCCGTCCGTCCACCCTTGCGTCTCTTTGTCTGTCCATCCGTCCGTTCTTCTGTAGCTCACGCTACGTATGTCCTTGCATAGCCACGCTAAGCTAAGCGACTGCAAACTTTTTTATTCTCTTAATCACGCGAACACCGCAAATATGAAGCAACCGCGCGGCTAGCGCGCTTGGATCTACGAGATGAGCTATACGAGAGACCGCTAATACGCTACCCACATTAACCGTTGGCTGTCCTTATACAAATCTCCACGGCGTGTAAAAAAAGCCTTGTATATGCGGCTAGTGATATTGTTCACGAGTCTCGCGTGCTGAATAAACTTCTTGAGCTGACAGCGCTTACTAAAGCCCGCATCTTATCACTTCCGCCATGTTTGCGAGTAAAGAAGGCGCGCTCACTTTGGTTTTAGACAATGCGTTCGAACGCGCGGCAAACGAGGCACCTCAATAAATAGAAAACGCCGGCTATAGACGAATTCCACCGGACTTACGTGACGAAAATGCGGTGGCGCTGTCTTGGTAGGCAAAAGACGCTCTGCCTATCGCAGTTTCTGCTGGGTTTTCAATGGTGCATGTGGTGTTCTCAGTCAAGCAGCGAGAAAAAAAAAAAAAACGGTATGCCGGCAAACTGCGTCGCGGTTGGATGCGAGTCGCGTCTCACAACTTAGTTTTGTTTGTTGGCGCACATCGCAACCCTCAGCGCTTATGGCGGAAGTTACGCGAGGACGTCGCTATAGTTTTACCCATAATGTCGACATCGGCCTACCTGTGTTGACAAACAAAGAATGGGCATAAAGAGACCGAAACGTCCGCTATATCAGCCGTCGCGGAAGTTCCAAGACAACGAGACTCGATTGCGGTAGAGTGGACGCTGCCATCTGAGTAATCACTCACGCTCGAGATTTAAACAAACAAACAAACAAACAAACAAACAAACAAACAAACAAAAGATATAATAGATGCATTAGTCGCACGCGACGCGATGCCACAGATATTGCGATCCGTCCGATGCAAGATCGGGAAAAACGGATCTCTTGAGAGGGCTATGCGCTTCGCACGCGATCCGAAGACGTGCGCGAATGTACGCAAGCATGATGGCAGCGTACGTATACATTCGAACCAGCCGCACTTTTTATTTTTTCCCAAGAGATCCATCATTGACGCGGAGTCTTTTCACCCTCTTTCTATAGCACTGAAGGTTGCATTTCTTCCTTCCTCTCTAATGAATGCCAGCCCGGAAATGAATCTTGGAACTCCTTCCCGCATCACGAGCGTGTGCGCTCTTGTCCACCGAACTTGATGAATGTTTTGGCATCGGCCAGGGCGGCCACAGCGTGACACCTTTTCGGAAAGTAAAACGACGCCCCGCAAGACGTCACAGCAGAGGCCGCGGGAATGCGCCGCTTTTCACTGGAAGAACCGCTCTCGCGTGGAGTTTCACCGCCCCGAAAGCTAAATGGCAGTTCGGAGGATTAGCGAGCAGTAGCAGTTATGCAGATTGACTTCGAAGACAGATTAGAGTGCTGTGCGCGCCACAGTTACGCGAGCGCACCAAGAACAGCCACGCCCACCGGCCAGACGCATGGTTAGCTTCACATTGCGCAACCTTCAAGTTTGATCATTGTGATAGCGGGATATAGCGACAGCTGTTCGACGCTTCTGTGTGATTTCACGCTTGATGTCTAGCGAAAATTGTTTTCAGTTCGATGGAGACTTCATGCGGAACCTTGTTGCGGAGCTTCGATCACTTAAACTGAACGAGACAATGCGTCAAACGTTAGCAACGTGATAGCGACATTCGATAGCGACATCCTGTTGCTAGTGCGTATTCGAACACTTAGTGCATAAGACATTCTCGATTCCTACTACATGGTCTTAAGGAAATAAGCGCATTAGCTTGTGTCCCTTTTGTAGTGGGGTACCGGCTTTCAACCACGGACTCATCATGATAATCACATATTCTGACGCCCGTTCGCAATGAAAACATGTACCACGCATTATTACTTATGTGATTCTTAACGAGAAAAGAAGAGAAAAGTGAGCCCCGTAACTGTCTGCATCAGTGTGCGACACCTCAACAGTGGCTCACGAGAGATGGGGGCAATGAGATAGTAAAAGGATAGGATTAAAAGCTAAATAGATGGAGAGATGAAGGAGAAAGCGAGGCGCAGGGACAGCGAACGACAGAAAACGACGGAAGTAAGGAGGAGATAGGAAAGGTCGGACACGGTCGCTAGGAGCCCGAGGACGGGGCACCACTCAGCGAGAGTTCTTGTACGGCGGCAGCAGGAGATGGCGTAGGCGAGCCGGTCGGCCAGAGATGCGCTGTCGTCGGAGATCGCAAGGGCACAACCGGTCAGCACGAAATCCACAAAGCGAGTCCCATTATTACTGCAATATTTTATGTTGTATCTGAAGCACTGTATACAGGACGCGTGTTTTTGTGAAGCTACTTTTACTGGATTTAGAAGTTAATTTCACAGTTGTAACAAGCAGAGGCGTGGCCGCGTGGTAGAACATCTGCTTCCACGCAGATCCAAACAACCCTATAGTGCGGTACCATCTGTGCTCCAGAATTGCATCGTTTAATTTTTCGGTCACACAGAAGATGATATTTCGCTCCCAACCAACGATGCCGGCATTGACGCTGACACCGGAATTCCCGCAAAACGAGCTCTTTAACGCTATCTCGTTAAAATCGTTTCTAAGACTGAATTCAGCAACCGGAAGTCGCCACGTCCGTTTTCGTAAGACGAGTACCACTTCCGAAATCCCAGAAGACGCACAAACTCAGTTGACGGATCTCCGCAGCTATACCGAGTGCGAAGCGTGAAACATTTTTCCTCAAGACACCAGGTATGGAAAACAGACCGTGCAAGCGTTAAAACATAGTAAGGTCTCGCGCCGCTGATCTTTGTTAAGATTTTATGCGCAAGTAAGTCAGCGTTGGATAACGACAAACGAGTCGAAAGCCGGAGAAAAAAGCATGAGACGTGACTCGCCTTTCCGGTTCGGGTCACTCCAGTGTTACGACTTTCGAATGCACGGTGCTTATGTATAGAAAAAGTCTGACTACGAGAAGAGCTTTCATGAGCCTATATATAAAAAAAGCTTATTGTGAGATAGAAGACTGTCAGTGGCGTCACCTTCACGTCTGTTCAAATCACGGCGTTCACACTTAGAGGAAGCGGGAATACGTGGATGTAAAAATTGCGGTGGCGTACACCTCGTTAGCGATGACAAGCCCTTCCTTACCCGGATGAGTTGTACGGGTTACGTTCTCGCTCCGGCATCGTGTTTCAACAGTGATAACCTGTGGAGCGGGAAATATAGCCCTTTCTTTCTTTCTTTCTTTCTTTCTTCCTTTCTTTCTTTCCTTTCTTCTTTCTTTCTTCTTCTTCTTTCTTCTTTCTTCTTCTTTCTTCTTTCTTTCTTTCTTTCTTTCTTTCTTTCTTTCTTTCTTTCTTTCTTTCTTTCTTCTTTCTTTCTTTCTTCTTTCTTTCTTCTTTCTTTCTTTCTTTCTTTCTTTCTTTCTTTCTTTCTTTCTTTATTCCCTCATCAGTCGCACTTTTTTTAGAGTGTGTTGCATACGCTATTCGCAGCGTTAGTTTTTGAGGCACAAGAATAAACCTTCTTCAACGGCACGTCTTCGAAACGGTGACAGCTCGCCTCCGGCACAAGAAATGCGTGGCGGAGGGGGTTTCGCTTGTCACTGACACGGACCAGCTCGTCTCGCGTACGTCCGTGAGAACGAAGGAGTTACGTCTCGCCCGGAAAAGAAGCGACGTACGCCTGCATGCATCCGACGTCCGTCGTAAGTTGCTGTGTACGCTCTGTAGGACTTGGGGGACAGTGATTTTTTTTAAAGTACAAAACAACACGAACGCTCGGTTCCTTTCGCGTCTAGTGCATATGCACAACGTGAAAAGAAGAACGGTGCAGGCTTGGTGCGCTTCGTGTTCGAGTTGTTGGCGCCCCTGCAATCATCGCTTGTAATCACCACTGTCCGTGCGTCCATTGGTTGGCTTACAGAGCCCATATAATGTGTGTACATTAGACGACTTGTTCACTAGGGTTAAGAACGGTTCGCAGTGGAATGCATGCGCTTATCGATGTGTTTGTTCTAAGCGCAGTTTTTAAGGGGCCTTGTATAGCAAGTTCTATGTCCACATTCAATATTTGTAAAACAAGTCCCCGAAGGCCATGTTTACACATATTTGCACCGCTACCGGCGTCTCGGGCTGCGGCACGTTTCTTATAGGTGTTCTCTGTCACTGCTGACAGAAGCGTTCTATCACAGAAGTAAACGCCGTTGTCATGCCAGCAAAGTTTTTTTATCAGCATATGACTAGCATATTTCTTTATTTGCACGAGCAACCAGTGGCTTTTGCTTCTCTCCCAACCTCTTTGGTGGAGTATTTACTTCTGGTTTTCTGAATACCAAGAAAAATAAAAAGAGCTTTCTAAGTGATAAAACTAACATGAAGTCGACTGTTATGCATTATTAGCTATACTGTATATATTTCATATCAGATCATCACTTTGCATAATGTCTATTGAATGTCAGGATAATCAAACTCTACTGGATTAGTTCATGGTGGCAGCTGGGATGGTTGCGGCACCTGGCGAAACAGATCAAAACCTCGCGAATCTTTTTACGTGGACTCCGAGACGTGCTTCGGCAGTTGGACGAAAAACAGCTAACCCAAGGAATAAACCAAGGCCACGGCGTAATATATACTTGTATCTTACACCGTGGCCAAGGCACATCAACGCCGACCAGCGGGTGCCACTACAAGACACTTAAAACAATGATTACGGTGGGCTGATATTTATTCTTAGAAATAATTAAACACAAGTTGCCTGTGCGAATATAAGCCAACTGGTGGAATGAAAGATACACTCTTAACTATGGTATTTTAGACTTATCAAGCCATCAGCCTTAAGTTTCCAGCCCGAAGGAACATATGTATATTGACGTCACCATATGTAACCTCATTTACAGGGCACAAGATCAGAGCGCGTCTCGAAACACGCTGTGAGAAACAGCGCTGGAGGACAAAAGTGTTCTCCGTCAGGTGTATAGCGGGCCAAGCCAGGCGCTAAGTGTGCTTAAAGAGTCCTTGGTAGATAAACGCGAGAACGCGCGTTGCGTGGTGACGCAAATTAACCCGAATGCCCTTTAATTGAGGACACTAACGACGGGACGAGGAGAACACCCCGAGCAAAAGACCCGCTTGCATAGATTAATCCTCACCTGTGCGCATGCAACAGGGCTTATTCACAGTGCAAATAGCAGACAACTAGAGCAAGGCTGCGTTGACCACGCATTGCACCACTCTATATCGTTTGGATTGGGTTGCCACGCATCGTCAGTTAGATATTTAAGTCTTGTGGGGGCAGTAATCTTCCGCGCCGCCCACTTTCCCAGGCCCACGACTTTTCTGGCCTGTTGGGTGATGCCTTATTCAAGTATACACTTCCTAAAGCAATGTGACATTGAACTAAAAGTATTCGTGTTATTACTTTAGTGAAACTTCATTCGACTCCGTTAACATAAGATAAACATAGTAAGGAAGGCATTATTATCATATTAGCTACGCCCTATGCAGGGCAAACGCCTCTCCCATATTACGCTAATAAACCCAGCCCTGTGCCTTCTGCACAGAGACAGGAAGACAGCAGAGTAGGTCACGGAACAAATGGGGGTTAAGGATATCATAGTTGAAATCAAGGAAAAGACATGGGCCGGGCAGGCAGGGTAACTGCTGTTCGTTAAGGGTACCTGACCGAATTTCAAGAGAAGGCAAACGCATGAGAGAGAGAGAGAGAGAGAGAGAGAGAGAGAGAGAGAGAGAGAGAGAATTAGTTGGGCAAATGAGATTAAGAAGTTCGCGGGCATGACGTGGTAGCAGAAAACACAGGAAGCGGGGGCGAACTCGGCAACGAAGAGAAACGTGTGCACGCTGTGCTTCTTTTGTTTGCTGGAGCGTGTATTCATGAACAATGTTTACTAGACCAGCACAACTTTGTCATACTATAGAATTGACATGAGATAATCTGCAATAGTCGTGTATTAGTTCTTTATGATTCATGTTGTAATTGCAAATGCGGCAAGTGATTGTGGACACGCTTGCTCATTAAGCAGCTTCATAACTGTCGGAACTATTTCACAATGTCCGGGCTTCTTTTTTTACACGCTGTATAACTGCACTGTCGGAAACTCTAGTTCAACCCGTCGTATTTCGTTGGACGCAGTAAAATGTTTAGTAGTACGCGAATAGCATGTAATCTCCGGTTTGTCGTGTGTACATTTCAACTACTATCCAAATCTATCACTGCGTAGTTCTCAAAAGAGTGCATTTGAAGAGCTGGCCTAGAGTGCGGGGAGAACTGGCCTGGCAAAGCACTCCATTTCATATAGGCCCAAAACTGCTATTCGCCCTAGTTGGGTACAATTTCCTCTTAAGGAATTTTGCACAAGCACCAAGAGAGGGACAAAATTACAGACACATGTGCACGGTCGCCCACCATATGAAACAGGACAATAGATCTCTGCAAAGTATCGTTACCGATGTGCAATTAGTACAGTGACACTATTTTCACGCTCATTATAATCAGTTTCAATTCATGGAAGTTCAGAGAGACCTATCGGTCTCTCTGAACTTCCGGTACCTGAACCTGGTAACTGAACATAACGGTATACCGTTATGTTCAGTTACAGTGCTTCTACAGTGCTCGGGTGAAATACAACACTGCCGCCAACTTTTCTGTAACCTTTTTCTTTTCTACCTATTGGTGTGGTTCTGAAGGTAGCGGGTTCGATTCCTGCAGCAGCGATCGCATTTTGATGGAGGTGAAATCGTGTAAGCTCGTGTGTTGTGCGATGTGAGCGCATGCCAAAAAACACCAGGTGGTCTAAATTTCTGCAGTCCTCTATTATGGCGTCTCTCACTATCATATAGTGGTTTTGAGATTTCAAACATCAGATATTATTATTATTATTATTATTATTATTATTATTATTATTATTATTATTATTATTATTATTGGAGGAGTGGAGTCTCGGATTGATAGGTGGCCAGTTTAGCCACGACGCAAGACAAGAATGACGTGCACGCAGTGTGGGAACGGAGGCGACGCACGTCGAAGTCCAAGAGCGCTGCTCATTTCGGGTTGTGATTATGCCGTCTAGCGCTAGCTACTCCACGACACAGCTCCGCATGACTTGGTTCCGTCACGTGAGAACTTTACGCTATAGTGCTGGCGCAAACTAGACTAATGCGTGTTGGATTGACGTTTTTGATGAAACCAAAAAAAAAAAAGCGTGGTCTTGCACTATCCTATATTCCATGTTGTAACGGGTCGCATTGCCGCGGAATGGCGGAGCCTTCAAACATTTATGAGCTTCTCTGAAAGATTAGATTACCTTTCGCTTGTCGGTGCTGTCTCCTGAGTGTACTTCAATTATTTAAATTTTTTTATTTGCTGCTCTATAGTTCGAATGAAAACCCCGGTATTCCGACAGAAGTCGATTTAGCTGCAAAATAGTAAAGTTTTAGGTGCCCTTCCAACTAACATTCGAGAAGTTTGTTTATTATAGTGTTTGATACCATGGCGCTATGCGTCTTTTTCGCAACGCTTCGTACGAAGAAACGGTTTCCGTAGTATTTCTTTTGAATTTTGGTGTAGTGTCCGTGACATATGGCAAGAAAAAAAAGAATATGCATATACAAGGACGTACAAGAATCTCGTGTATCCTTGCTTGGTGTCGGGCCGTTGTATGCCTGCCACATCACAGCTGAAGTCGCCTTTCAGATAAACGTGATATTACTTCCGTGGAGTTCACCCTCGCATTGTATACACCGTGTTCCTAATTGACGACATACAAGACTCGTACGCTTATCTCAAACATCATAAGCGGAACCCTTACCGTGCGGCGAAGCCGAACTCGAGTTTTTCTCAGCGCTTTCTTGCATCACGGCAGATTATTATATGACGATGTTTAGAGGGGCTAGCGAGGTCGTTCTAAATCGTTCTCAGCGCCGTATGCGGCCATTGTATAACATCAAAGATACCTCCGTGGCCGCAGTAAGTGAGCGCATCGGTCTGGAAAAGACTGCAATAGTAGGGGCTTTACGACGGGTCTCCCGTAACCAACGCAGGTAGATATATACTGGTCACGTGGGTTTGGTCTCAGCCGAGCCCATTAGGGTCGTCTAGGATCTTCGCCAACGTCATTGCGGACACGGAGGTCCACTATTAACCTCGTATCAGAAGTCGATCGCGATCGGAGCCCGCTCTTACCGGCGCCGTAAAAGTAACAATATATTGTGGCTTGCACAGCGCTGCTTCGAGATGATCAGTTGCATAGCGGGGGTCCGTATTGCTCGGCAGATCTGATCACTGTAGCCCGGAGCACTGCGTGAAGGTCGATAGACGTGACGGCGACTGCAAAAATAAATCATGTTGTGCTCGACATTCGAAGTAATAAATAGTGACCTACAAAAAATAACCAAATAAAAAAGAAAATCAAAGGATGGTGTCATTTCGCCACAGTTTCACAATATCGGGAGTTAGGCCATTTGGTACACCATTGAAGATTAAAACATGCAAAGAAGGCGTTAGGACTCCTTCCTCTGTGTCCGCTGATTTGTTTGCCGATTTCCATTTTCCATCATGTCCCGCCAATAAATTCAAAATCTGGCGTCCAAGTTTGTGGTAACTCCTTCGCAGCTGTGTGAGGCGGCCGCGTGCAGCGTTTTCGGCTTTGGATTGAATTGGATGTCGATCTTAGATGGGCAGTTTAGAATGTTATAGTTACAAATAAATGTATCTTTTTTATTAAATGTGATAAAATGATAATACCACAGTTAGGCCTACAGTATTTTGGTCAGTGTAAGTCAGTAATGTAATTTCCATAATACAAATAAGATTTAGCGCCAGTATCAGTAAGGATGTTCAAAATTTTGATGCAACATGTGAGTTGTATACCAGTAAGCTGACCTAGTCGGTAATGATTCATGTTAAAATACGCAGCATTCGTGTTATACTGGCCATCTCTTGTGCGTAGGAGTTTGCACACCATGTATTTTAACGTGGCGTTAGTTGCGTCTCATTTTGAATTCACAGAATATGTGTACCGGTTACGCCTGCGCGTCGGTCCTTCGGTCCTAGTACATTCGGTCGTCGCCAGCGGGCGTCAACATTACCACCACGGGCACTTGCTCGCGTGTCCCACGAGGTGTATCTCGACTGTCAACTTCCGAGATCGTCTGCGAGCCCTCAAGACCAGAACGCAATCTGCTATCACCGCCACCCAGTATGAACAGAAGAGATCGCCTCGCTTGTTTCCATCCATCCAGCGGCCCAGATCTTGAGAGGGCCAAGCAAGTCCGGCAAGACGGCCCCGCGGTGAAGAGCAGCACAACAACGAGACCCGGCTATCCTTGAGAAGTCCTGGCCGAACAATGCCTGAGCAATCAGTTGCTCGGTCCTTTCTCTCCTCGCTTTTCCACCAACCTTTCGCCGTTGGCCGAGCAGGTGGACGGCTGGCTGGCCGACTCCGCTTCCTACGCAGATCGCAACGCTTTTTAAACGCACCGGACGGCCTGGCATGCCAGGGCAACTCGAGGGGGCTCTCTCCGGCCGCAACGCGTGCATGCCAGATATCGCGTCACGGTTTTTCTCCATTGTGATCGTCTCCGGTTCTGAGAGCCCTTCTCTCGTCATTCCGGGACAACGAGGGGGGCATTCATCATTCGCTCAAGGTCCTCCGTGGCGCCCAATGGCTACGTGGCAGGCGCTTGTGAAGCTGGGACTACGGACGCCGTAGTCTATATAGATGACAATCAACGCAAAGTATTGTTGTCGTCTGATGGAGAGACTCGCACATTCCACCGGTTAAGTCGACCGGTAGGTTTTCTTGCGAAAACGCTGCGGATTGAGATACCCGCCTGTCAAGGTCGCCCGCGATAAGTGTCCCAGTGAATTAGAGGCGGAAATCTGGGCCTCTCGAGGGCTCTATCTTTCTTTCTGACGAGAAGCAATCAGCTATGAGACGTGGGGCTCACGCAAGCGTGTAGATGAAGAAATAACGACATGGGCTCAGTCATGGTCTGATGTCCAGCCGCGAGACTCCTTAACGTTGTAGATTCGTATACGAAAGAAGATAACACTAGCGCGAGTGCTCAGTTGCTGACCCGGAGTATCCCGGCTACGGCAGTGGCAATTCAATGAAAGCGAAATGTTATAGAGGCCCTTGCAGTGTCCGATGCTAGCGCACATTAAAAACAACGGATGGTCGGAATTTCTCGAGCCCTTAGCTACGATGCGCATTATAATCATGTCGTGGTTCTGGCACGTAGAAGGCGTGGAACCCCGCATATCACTATATAAACTATAAGCGCGAGGTTTCTCAACCGAAATGTGGCTGTGTTTATGCCCTGCGATGTTATTGTCACGGGGTCGTGACGTGGCCGAAGACAGGAGACTTTGCGTTGGAATTTAGCTGTTTATTTGGGCGAACATGTGCCCAGTAAACGGAAAGTCCGATTACAGTAGCAGTCTTGGACTGATAGCGGCGAAAGGAGCGTCGGCTGTCGATCAACTATTGACAAGCAGCGAAGCGCGTCGGCATCTATACTCTTGCCGTCGAATGTTCTAGCGTTATCGCTGGCGGTGGCGTAGGTTCCAGAATAATCTGTGCAGTTCGCAGAGAAGGGGTGATCTTATCGAATTGATCTACTACAGTCTGGAAACTTTTTGAAAACTGCAGGCGCGGTTTGCGCTGAGAATTGTGTAGTGTTTTGGGACGATAACAAAACTTGGAAAATGGAACGTGGAATTATGACGGGCGAAGACGCGACGAAGGCTTCCATATGATTTGAAGAAACGTGAACGTGAAATGAAACGAAACTTAGCTCGTAATCCATGGTTAATGCGAGTATAGGCAACATATCGTTCATATATCGACAAAAGCACGTAAAATGTGTGGTCACTGGCATGCACGGATGAAGTGCAGAATGAGATAAAGTACAGAATGCTTTCAGTTCATTCAATCCTGGTGAGAGAGACAGATGCAATGAAAGGCAGGGAGGTTAACCAGAAGCAAGTACGGTTTTGTACCCTGCACTGGGGGGAGGGGTGAAAGAAGCGAAAAGAGACAGGAGAAAGGGGAGATGAATAGAATCACGAGTTGGGTAGCCCATGGAGCATACAGGCGATCGATAATGGAGTATACATTCGATTTGTTCAGCTCCGATACTTCGGTAGCCCTTTCGTTGATTTCTGCGCTATAGCGAAGTACACGTCCAAGTCCCCGGAATCTTGTTTACAGAAAATGGTCTGGAGTCCAGGAGGTTGTGCAGAAACACATTAGGTGCACAAAGCTTTCAGAGACCGGGAATACATCGACTGAGAAGAAGGAGGTGGCTTTCGCTTTCCAATAGTCGCAGGCGAACGCATAAAGAGCCTCGTTTTTTGTGTTTTCTTTTATCGTTTTCTTTGTCCTCGTCTGTTGTTCGCGCCGTTAATCTCATAATTCACACTATGTGCCTACGTTCTTCCACAACCCATCACCACAGTGACATTTGCTCATTTTATTTTTGACCGGAAAAAACTCGCCTTCCTTTAGCACTCCCGCTCGAGGAACGCGCCACCATCGAGAGGTCAGCACTCGCTCACAAGGGGGCCGGCCAGCCTATAGTTGCGAATGGAGGCCAGTGCACCAGCGCAGCAAGGACCCTAAACACTTCCGAAATAGGAGGCTGGCCTGATGTGTGTGCCGGCCTTGGCGGCGGCCGGCCGCGCAGTCGATCGTCTGTGTATCGCCGATCTCTGCTTCTCTTTCCCGAAGAACAATGGCGCGCCGTGTTTTAATATATTGGCCGCTCATAATGCTCGCGCTGAGTGCACGACCATTATGAAGGAGAGGGGACAGCTAGAGGGAGGGAAGGAATGGGTGTTCGGAGCATCAGGCAGGATAT
Source organism: Rhipicephalus microplus (assembly GCF_013339725.1). Classification (NCBI taxonomy): domain Eukaryota; kingdom Metazoa; phylum Arthropoda; class Arachnida; order Ixodida; family Ixodidae; genus Rhipicephalus; species Rhipicephalus microplus. Next base: position 156,521,298 of record NC_051171.1, on the reverse strand, counting down.
GTTAGCCCGGTTAGGCTGTGACCGCCCGCCGTAGCTGTCGAATGGGCAGACAATGAGAGTCGTGTCACAAGACTGATAGCTGCGGAAACGAGCGCCCCGCAGAAGCGGAATAACAGGCGGGCGAAAGTCTCTAATGACCTGGGCGATGGCTGAAAAAAAGGCGCCGCACAGCAACGCTTATCACCTTTCTTTCTGTCATTGTCTTTCTCTCTTTCAATCCTTTTTATGTACATATATAGCGCGGAATGTTTCGAAATGAAGTGAAAATCGAACAAGGTGTTTTTACGGCATGCAGAATGGTCCTGTATAAGAAATCTCGTGCGCGGAAATACGTGATTGATCATTCAGGTGGACTGCATTCACTAGACTACGACAACAACAAGAAAAAGTGAGAGCGACTATTTATTAAAGAAAAAAACAGATTTTTGCCGCTGTCTATACATCGCTGGCATGCTACTTTGTATAGGAATGGGGAAAGGGTCTAAAACACTTTGATAGAGAGAAAATAAAAAATAAAAAAAGGTTGTGAGGAAGTGAACCTCATAAAACTATTTACAATTAGAGTATCAGCCAAATCGAGGCTTTCCTATGTGAGATGTTCTCGCGACGTGGAATTAACAGGAGATAGGACCACGGTGCGACAAGGAAAAGAAAGTTCCGTATCCACGTACACATCGAAAACAAGAGGCGATGATGATGATGATGCCTCCACTATGGCTCTTGCCCACTCAGGGGGGTTGGCCAAGAATTGAAGATATGAAATTTAAAGCCTTTCGAATGATACCTAATCCTAACAGGAGGAGGATAAAGCACACTTAAATACAGCAAGAGTGCAATATTTTTTTTGCCATTTCAACCAGACAGAATAATATATATCTCGAATTGAAATTGCAGTAACTTCGAACATGTTTAAAATTGATGTTTAGAATTTGCTTAATAATATTATAATAATAAATATGCAAATTAGAATTTAGAGGCGCATTCGTTTTGTTTCACGAAGATAGAAGACTTCACGTCGTCTTCCTCAGATCACGGCGGTGGTTGCTGCTTGTGCTCGTGACTTTTTTGTCATTGGCCATCCTACCGGCTTTTAGTCGTGACAATATTCCATCATTAGAGCTTCCCGCGACAAAGTCAATTTTTGGCAGGTAAATGAACAGCTACTAAAATTGTAGCTCTGATATGATAATCACCATATTCTTTGTCGCATAAAGGTATGCATATTAACTAATAACATCTTTTTTCAACGCCAATATGACTAAATGCACAGGAATTGATTCCAAAACGCATGCCAAGCAGTTTCAATCGTACGATTCGCTATTTTCTTTGTCTTGGAAAACTTGTTTCAGAATCTAGTACAAAAAAGCTGAGAAAGCACAGCGTCATTTTTTCTGCCAAAGTACGATCTAAATATCAAAACGCAGCATGAAGTTGGCGAGCACAATATTAGCGCGAGTTTGCAAGTGATAAATGTGCCCTTTTTAATCTTGTGTCGCTCTTTGACGTCACGTTCATAACTTATAGGACGCTGCATATTTTTTTCGTACTTAAGAAGAAAATAGTCAGGTAGAGACCACACAACGAGCCACGCAGCCTCGAAGTGATAGACCTCGACCCCATACATTTCAGCTGCTGCGAGCAGAGGCCCGTCCAAGAAAAGTCTAGCTATATAGCCCCAGTTAATCAGCCAATAATTATGGGAGTGGGAGGCAGTTGTGCCCGGTTCTGATCTATCGAGTCAGCTGGATGAGATCTGGAACGTGCAGTGTCGTGGACCTTGATGGCCTCCAGCACACTTTTGACCTAAAAATTTTTCAATACCAATAAGGCCTTAGGTTTAAGAAACGAAACAGGTCGCTGATACGAAGCATGTTTCACCCTGTTCTCGTCAGCGTACGCGGTAACCTTTTCAAGATTCTGTAACAGCTACTCCATCAAGCCATCCTCGTGTACCAATACGGTGTCAATAATGTACTTCACGAACGAGATTCTCAATGAAGCAAATGCCATGCAGGCTTTAATTGGATTAATTAGCCGCGCTCGTTTCCACACTTATACGCAGATTTATTGATTCCAAATGCGCGCAAAGCAGTTCCAATCGTACGCCTCGCTATTTTCTTCCTCTTAGATAAGTTTTTTTTTCGCAATTCAAACGACCGTCAAACGAAATCAGCACGACAGTTTCGTGTGACCGAGAATAATAGTATATTCCGCAATCGCATGCGAGCCACACCTTATAACTCCGTAATCTATGTATCGCCGCAGCTTAAACGAATCCCCGACAGTTGTGTGATCAAGTGAGATGGAGGATCACCCAATGGTCTTCTCACGCTTCGGGTCGCCGCGGTGCACGCGTATCTTTTGCCCGCAAACGCCGCACCCGGCGTGCGCAACGCGCTCACGCGTGTTCGCAATCACGAGTTCCTCCTCCTCCTCCACTTCATTCGCACGACGTCCGGCAATGGGCATTTCACGCTTCGCTTGATCGGTCCTGTGTAAATGGCCTATAGAGTCACGGCAGCCAATCGAACCTGGGGGCGTACGTCATTTGCTTACTGAACACCTGTCAGCGGAGTGTGTGATGACCAAGCTCACACTACTTGTTCGCATCAAATCAACCGTGACTCGATCAAAATGTGTGGGCGATTGGGCTAAAATTTCGCGCTTTTGTGAACATATAGTTGAGATTAAGAACTACGTAACTACGTAACTACGTAACTAACAGAGTAAAAATTGCGAATTAAAAATGAGTTTTAAGTGAGCCGCGTCACGCACCCATCAACAGTGGAGGCATTTCTTCCTCTTCTGTAATAGCCGCAGAATGTGAGACACATATAAAGGATCGGGTGTCTCAAAATATGAGCTAGAGTTCCAGGTAGTCAAAAATAAGAAAATGAAGAGAGCGAAGTAAAGACTTTACAAAACACCCATCAATGTATGTCGAAATCGCAAAGCAGTAAAAAAAACAAACAAAACAAAGCAGGCTTTAGTGTTACATTATGAAAACGGCATGGTCATGAAATATTCTCGACAAGAAACAGGGTGCTTGTGTGTGTCATTTCGATGCACTTAAATGCACGCACGAACACGCATGCGTGCGTTTGTTTGAGGGCGCGTCCAATATGAATAGGGTAAGAACTTCTTGCGTCAGCGCAGGGCGTGGTCGTCAAGTTGGATTAACTCCCTTACTCGGAGTCGAATACTTTTCACTAAAGGGCTGACAACGTGGTCTGTCGGTGTTTAGCGAATCCGTTGTTATAGCCACTGCATGCTATAAGCGTTATCGTTATGCGAACAATACGGCGGCGGTTTCTCAGATACCTTGTAAACGGTTTTACGAAATCGTGCCCGTTGTCGTGTGAACGTTACATCACAGTCAAACACGTGGCTGAAACCAATATGCGACCAAAACGTGATTGACGTAACCATGATATGTTTTCGACTAATTGCACAAGGAATTGGTGGCATAACGATTACACTGCAGTTCACATAGAACCTTAGGTATCGCTTCCTCAGAGCTCACATCTGCTCGGCGAAATTTATTACGGCATCGATAATCGCGCTGACAGAATATGTATACGGAAGGAACGAGAAAAACAAGTTTCATTCGTCATTCAATATTGTACCGCACGTGCGTTTCAACAAAGCCCGTGTAATTGTTAATAATAGACATAACTGCGCAGGCACCACATACACGCCTCTGTGTGCGGCGCGCATTATAACACGGTTTTTTTTTTTTTTGCGTCCAGTGTACACGCGCCCACTTTGTCATGACGTCACCCGTATATCCGAGACTGAAATTACGAACGGCACTCCTAACGGTAGCGCGGAAGCGCCAGAACTTTCCGCACGCATCGATTATAAAGATAAGCTCGCTGAGTCGCGTCGAAGGCTTCGTGCATAACTTAAGGACTGTATACCTGAGCTGTTGCACTACCGCTTGCGAGATGGGTGTGTGTCAGAAGCTTGCCGTCAAGTTGGGGGCCGGATCGATCGACTTAAACCGTGGACACCGTACACCCGAGCGCTAAGCGGCGTTTGATAGGACCAGCCTGTACTGTGGAAAGAAATAAGGGACCACTCCCTCTTGACTCAGTTTCTGCATGAATAAATGCCGGTGAGGTGGTCGCGTTGCTGAACGAAACGCCTCCCATGCAACTGCGCACGCGAAGTTTCATCCTGTTCCCGCTACGGCGAAATGGTGGGCCCGTTCTGTCGTCTCGGTCCTGTAATAATTGGTCTCTTCCGTAACCACCAGGCTGGGCCTACTCTCTTCCGGCTTCGTGTGTGTGTGTTTACACAACCGTGCAGGCGCTCGCATGCAACCCACACTGACGCGCAATAGAGCGTCATCGCGTGATGACCACAACGATTGGTCTCAGATCGACGAGCACGGGGTAACCGGGGAATCGTATAACTATTCATCCGACCTTAATCTGTGATGGTTGTGGCCGTACCGGGTTATTTCGTTACGCCAGTGGCTTTCGATCGTCTCAAAAGAGACCTCCATTATGTTTGCGCGTATGTCCTCCTTTTGCGGTGTAGGCTTAAGCGGAGTAGAAGTAACTAGACACTATCTCGCTTGACGCTCGCCCGTGCTGTTCTTTATTCTAGCGAGTGTCATTTACAGCGTGTTACGTAACCGATCGTTAGCCTGGCTTCAGTGCGACGCTAGTAGGAAGCAGTTTAGATGTAGTGATGCGTTCGCTGTTTTAAACTGCTTAACAGCGCATGTTTCATCACGTCTTGGGGGCCACTGAGTGTTTGTCTTGAGGAATGCCCCATGGAATACACGGTAACTAAGGTGCGTCTCACGCGTTTATTAGGTATATCCGTATTCGCTGATATATAACTCGGGAACTTGAATAACTGAGGAGTGTACTTATCAAGGCTGTACCTCAAATTTCGTTATTAGAATCTTTAACGACTGATTTTCCAGAGTGCTAAGGCTTTCATGCGCTAGGAACCTTGTGCGAAATAATATAAATTAGTTCCTTAATTACAAATGCAATCAGCTCGACACGTTTTATTAAGATACCGCTTGCTCATAAGCCTGGGCAGGCACATAGAAAGGAAGAGGAAAATAAAGAAGAATTATCCTCGATACTTCTGCATGCAGATACACTAAGCGTATTCGTAGTTTGCATAGGCTTGTAAACGTACCACTGCAACGTTCAGCATGCCTGCAGAACAAGCCGTTACAAAAAGGAACTGTAATCAAAAGATCAAACGAAGAAAAACGAACGTAAAACTTGGTGGCACATTAACTTACCGCTGACAAAGTGTTTCGACAGCACTTTGGCTGAAAGCCTTTCCCATAAAAGACAAGGTCTCCTACAACTGGGACACTCAAAGTGTCCCACAGGCAACGATAGGAGAAACTGTCAAGGCGCGTGCGAGAAACACACTCCGCGAGCGTATACGAGGGACAGTCCTTGAAACCGGAAAGTCCCCGAGAGATATGATTTAAAGCATGGACCAAGCATTGCTTCCAGTTCCACGAACGCGATAACACGGCGTTCTTCGTGGGCGTTCCACAGCGGGCGGGCGAAGGCAATTAACACTGCACTGCGATACTATGTGGCGCAAGAAACGGTCAAAGCGTTAGCGGTAGAATGAGTGCGTGAGTAAGTGAGCGGGATATAGGCTCAATGACTTCCCGCTTCACGACTATTCACTGCTGAGGCACGAGTGCTCTAGTGCATGTGACGTTTGATTAGCGAGTATATCATTAGCGTAATTATTCGTCTCCTTCCATCATATGGTGATAACTTTCCTAATTAAATACAAGCGGCAGTTGCAAAAAAAATTGCATTCAGAGATGTCTCGGGCGATCCGCTTTCTTGTACATTATCATTGCTTTACAAAAGTGATCTGCAAGAATGTAAAAAAAGAATGCCTTAAAAAAGAAAAAAAAGACAGGTAGTACAGATCCGCAATTTTTTTCTTGCAGTGCCCAAAAGAACGACTGTATGCGCACACATTATTGACACGCCTTGCAAACGGTTCGTGGTGCGTTTGGGGATGCACCAACGTTATTAAGGTTAGACCCGTCATCAAGCCTTGAAAGTGACCACCGGTGTCCGCACGAACGACTCAAAAAGTTACGTGATCTACAATAACGTAATAGTGACGTCATCAGCTATACACTTTGACGTCACATAACGTGATGACGCCATCATATGGCGCTGACACTTCGTCGATGGTGGGCTGATCCAGAAGGCAGTGCAGCAATGCCACGTCAGGTGCAAAAATTTTAAGGGAGGCGGTAAGGAAGAGCATAACTACAATCGTCTGAGAAGAATATGAAGATGGTGCGCGCCTTCCCGTCGTATTGGGGAAATGTATATAAGGGACCTTGTGACTTTTTCCGTCTCAGTGAACAACACATATACACATTAGGGTTACTTTCTCTCCTGTGGATTACGTTGTCTGAGAAGGTCCAGGAGCCGAATGTTGTCGCTATCATTGCGCCTAATACCATTTTAGCTCTTCATCACATTACATTCCGTTTCAAAGTAATGCGACATTTCGATGCAATGAATACGACGGGAGTTTCGGCACTGCATGATATACCAGATACATGCTTTCGTCATTAGACTCTTGGACAATACTTAAAGCATACCGTACTGTCAAATACATTCACCTGATCAATCTGGAAAATCGCTGACGCTGCAGTTATATATAATGATACCGCTCCACTGCACCGTTTTGAGGCAGAGTGCATTGGGGGGGGGGGGGGGGGAGAGATGAACAACAAGGGAGAAGGCAGGGAGGTTAATCAGGCACATGCCCGGTTTGCTACCCTACGCTGGAGGAATGGGAAGGGGGCATAAAGATGAGAGAGAGAGAAAAGTGAATAGAAAGAGGGAGAAAAAAAATGATTGTCAGTTAATGGCCTGACGCGTATGCAGCGGTGGCACTACACAAAAATTAAAGATGGTTACGTAGGCTTGTAGTCCTCAAAAATCACAAGACAGCTTTAACTGCTTTTTGAGCCGAAGAAACGCGAGGACGGTGTTCTAGTAGCATCTGCACATGGAGTGGCCGATCGTCCAATTGTCGCAGTGCGTCCGAAAGCTTCTGTCTTTCAAAAGCAAATCGAGGGCAATGGCATATCAGATGGCCGATGTCTTCTTTGGTGCAGCAGAGTGCATACGATACCAAGTAACCCTGCAGCCACGTAAAATGGCGTTACAAAACAAAATACCCAATAGCAACACAGCTTCTAATGCATGCGTTGACCGTACTTATTGTTGAAAATCACGCACGCGCAAACCTGGGGACTGTGCGAGCAACGCTGGTGTTGGTTTTGCACGCCTCTCAACTGTCTTCAAATGTGTAACGTCACTGTGCTGACGCACCTGGATGTCGAGTTTCAGATGTTCAATTTGGAAAACCAGGTCGCGCTTCATTAAATCAGTCAAGTAATACAACGTGCTGTGTACTTCTCGCTTGCTTTCGTGATAATGCATAAGCATTCCCTTGGTGACACGGCGCATATAATATGTAACGTCTGTGCCCCGTTTTTTTAAAAACAAACAAACAATAAACGCGTTTTTAAGCATTACGCAACGCCATGTTCGTGAATTCAGTAGGACGCGATCATTGGTCGTGATCGCTGGTGTCGCAATACGCGTCATGCGTCGCCTGTATCTGTCACCTGTATACATACTCCGCCTGTATTACTGCCCTGACGAAACCTATAGTATCGTCGTGTCGACGGCGTCGGCGGTGTTTTGTCTCTGCGTCGTGTGCACACGCGTGCCCGAATCACTGCGTTGAAAACGAGATCTGTCTCCGGCTGTCGTGCCGTTACCGCTATGCGGTTCGCCCGAGGCGGGCGCTCACGATCTTTGCTCGCCGGTGACAGGCAGGAATGATGTATATTCAAACGCGTCGCAGCTCCTGCACTCGCTCTTCTATACCGTGTCTACACAGCCCTCTCTGCTCTCTATCTTTCATCTCCCCCATCCTCCTCCCATGCGCAGGGTAGCAAAACGGCTGCCAATAGGCTGGTTTACCACTCTGCCGTTCTTTTCCTCCTATTTTACTCCCTTTCCTTTCACTGAGAAGTCTTACCGCGGGTTAATGCGTAACGCATGTGCTTCGGTGAGTCGTTTCTCGTCGTGTGTGCGATGCTATCATCGCACTCAGTTTTATTTTTTGTGCATCAAAGCCAATCACGCCTTCAAACCAACGCATTCACTTGTTTGCACAAACTGCACACATGCAGCATTAGCTAATGTTGATGCCAAAAGCTTTACTTTGGGTAGAAAGACAGGAAGGAGGGGGGGGGGGGCTAGATAAATTTTTACATTTTTTTTAATCCGAAGAATAATAACTGGACGCATAATACGTACACTCAGAGCGCTCGCTATGCAAGTTTTTCAGCGTCCTGGTGTAATTAGTGAGACACCAATCATGGCGTCATCGATAGGAAGAATTTTAGCCCCAGTACACTTGGAAAGAAACGATTTAAGCAATACTTCATTTAAATAAGTCGGCACCCGAAAGGCAATTCATTGATATGTGGGGTTTAACGTCCCAAAACTACCATATGATTATGAGAGACGCCGTAGTGGAGGGCTCCGGAAATTCTGACCACCTGGGGTTCTTTTACGTGCACCCAAATCTGAGCACACAGCCCTACAGCATTTCCGCCTCCATCGGAAATGCAGCCGCCGCAGCCGGGATTCGGTCCCGCGACCTGCGGGTCAGCAGCCGAGTACTTTAGCCACTAGATCACCGCGGCGAGGCGCCCGAAAGGTGAAGCCATGATCATAGTCCTAAGCAGATTAGGCAGCGGAAATCCTTGTAGATACCTACACTATCTGTTTAAGTGCATATGAATTCTTGGATACGCGCTGTTTTAAACAATAATGTCAAAGACTGCGGAGACGGACACAGGTAAGCGGGTCGTTCAGTATCCAAGGCTTCGGCATGAATCAACTAGCCCCGCGGTGATTACTTTACCCCACATATGAATGTCTACAAGATATATCGAGACTTGTTCTAAAAACTGCACAGCTCTTTCTTCATCAACTTCACATTTGCCGAGGCGCATTAGCCGCACAGTATAACTATGCGCGTGATGAGCTGGCGCCAAGCCACATCTACGTGCGTGGCCAGTCGAGAAAGGTTCCTCCTAACTTTTGACGGCGTCAACACAAGCGCTTCGCAATACTCTCGAGCCTCGTTCATTGCAAGCGCTCCCTCATCGTCGTTCACATTGTCCGTTCCTTTCGTACTCGAACGGCCTGACTGACAGCCGCCTGCTTGGCCGAGTCACGAACTTCTATGCCCAACGAAATAAAGAGTCAAGAGACGCGCGTAGAAATGCATAAAACGCAAGAAGAAACGTTAAACGGCCGCGACGGCTGGATAAACGCAGGCGCCCGTTTCCTTGACCCAGAGCCGTGCCGGACGGCTGTGCGGCGTGGCAAGGGGCCGAGTCTCTGCGTCGGTCGGTGCGGTATGCAGACACTCGTGACCGCCGCAACCTGGGAGTGGGCCCGTACGGCTGCTGTGGCTGTCGCGAGGAAGCGTTGTCGCGCGCTGTATGTTCGGTAGCAGTAGGCCGGTGGCAGTTGTGGAATTTGTCCTGCGTGATCGGAGTTGCATCATGAAAACTGGGCAGACGCAGCGGAGCCGACGAATTCGAGAGAATGAGGGGCGTGTACGTGCCGTTTAGGCTTGTGTTCCACGCCTTTATAAACTACATGCACGCGTTTAAGGGAAGATGGCTTCGAGAACGTCACTAAGTGTCGTCTTGAAGACCCACTCCATTGCGCGAGTTACGACTTGCGCTCTTTCGAAATGACAAATGAGAGGCGCTTCTACGAATTTTAATGCAGCATAGTATACTATGCTGCATTAAAGTATACTATGCATGGGAGCCACACTATAGTGTGGCTCCCATGGGGTGCATGATGCTGTTGAAGCCGATTAAATTTTTTTTATGCCACGCTCCCCTACACAAAGAACTTTGATGAAAGGAGAACATTAAAGGAGTACGACAGAGATAAGCCTTTTTTTTGCAGTTGATAACGATATGAAATAAAAATAGACAGTGAATGCCGACAATGCGGAAGAGGACATCCTTGGTATGTTTATTTGAAACATAGAAACAATATACTATTGGGAAAGGACAGTCGCTCAAATGTGATCTCAAAGAAATACGATGAGAGCGAAGTTCAACTAGTAGAAAAGTGGTCGGTTGTATAGTATAGCATCCTCTACTATGTACTGACATCGGTTGTACTACAGAACGGCTTGCGCGGTCACCTGGCGACGCGAGCGACGTCTGCCTAATTAAATAAGCCTTTGCCTGGTTCATCTCCAAAATCGTTTTTATAGCCGGGAGACACGTTTCAGCTGACGTTGGTAATCCGATATCTGTCGGCCCAAAAAGGAGGTTACGTAACCTCTGACTCGTAAAACCAGACAGTCTAAGGTCAGCACTTTCTTTCTCTCTCAACCACCACACCCGGAGGTCGTGTGAGGCACGCTCAGAAAAAGCGTTCGGCAACGGACCATAAGCCACGAACGCATGACAGGCAAGCTTGGAGGTCCGATCCGTTAGGCGCACGACGCTCTTCGCGCGTAGGCGAAGTGACACGTCCATATGTAAAGGGCTGCGCACAGCTTAGCTGACCTTCTTAGCCGCCCACTGGCTGCCCTGCCTCGCAGGTATATATATACAGCCTAAACACGAGCCGGTCACGTGCTCGTCTAGAAAGCGAAGCGCTGCAGCCGAAAGAGCACGAATTTATATTGCTCCTCGCTTCAACGCACGTCTCTCACGCACTGACAGCTTTGAGACGTGACGCCACACTCGCCGGCGTATATCCTTGCTCTTTGCGCGTACATATGCGCCGTGAATGCACGGTCCTGTATAAACTCGGAATGACAGGCGTGCAACATGTCGGTGCGGTTGCCAAGCTGAGGCGAAATTCATGTGTGCCGCTTCGGTCTCTCGCTCAGACTACGCGGCCCGGCCAAGGCGTCCTCCAAACTTCACAGTCCTGAGCATATGTAGTTGACGTCTTGAAGTTGTAATCAGGATGCCACCTTCTCGCAGTGTCTCCTCTTCTTTACTGTGCAGTTTGGTGAAGATATCGACGCGTCTTACTCCTCTGTGGTCTGCTGATGAATACCGTTACTGTCACCGCTTTCAGTTCGTCCATAACCGCAAGACTGTTATGACCGTTCATAATATGCCTAAAAAGTCTGACAACAATATAGAGGCGTAAGCGAGAGAAAATGAAGGCCATGTGGAATACACTGAATCAATGTTAACAATCAAAGATACTTTTACGTGTCACTGACAGCGAAGTAATGGTGCCCATTGCAGCAGAGAGGATTGGGCTTGCACCTTCATGTGCACTTATTCCACGCACAGACAAAACGTTGTAATTGCGCAGCGTATAATATATTTCGTTCGACATTATCACAAAGAAGTAGTTTATGCCTCGTTCTGAAATGTGTGCTTTGATAATGAATATTAAATTCCAGAGTTTAATGTTCCAATGCTAAGATAAACTTATAAGACATGTCGTTGTGGGGGTCTCAGGACTAATTTTTTTATAACATTCTGGTCTTCAGTGTGAACCCAAATTCGACCACACGGGGTACTTTCTGCACATCCTTCACGTCGAAATGAAACCGCCGTGACTGGGCATCGAATCCAAGACCTAGTATGCTCGAATCCATGACTTACTATGTGTTTAGCATCGCAGCATGTTACGAAAGAGCGAGAATATTTATGCTAAGTACCAACAGAGCTCATACGAGACTCCAGCTGACAAAAATACCTAATTAACGAAAGCTATGGAAAAGTACAAAAAAGTAAAAAACATTGCTGATCCTCTTATCTAGGAATCGGCATAACACGAAAGTGAAACGTGGCACAACAGAGGTAGTTGAGTGCTTATTGTGCATTATTTCAGCAACAGCAACAAAATGCAAAGTCACGTGAAAAACAGCAAGCAGCTTAAAACTTGCAGTGTACACTTCAAGCAGAAAGCACGCAAGGAATTAGCATACACAGGACGATCGCGGACTAACAACTGTCACTGCTCAACCCTTAGAGTGCCCTGTTCAAACAGAAAGAAAGACGCACGAAACGAACGCACAAGTATGCACAGGACAATCGCGAACAAATGTTACCATTCTTACGACGTCGTGTGTCAGAAGCGCGCTCCTTTTGTAAACGCGGCCGCGGCAGCGAGCGAAGTGACCTTCGTCCTCTGATAAGCGCGCGCAGGAGACACCATGCCCCGTGGAGGCGGCCCTCCGCAGAGGAGATGACCTTTAGAGCGCGACCAATGCGAGCACATCGCATCATTTGACTACTGATAACGAATACGCGCTAAAGTTTCCGAGCTCTGAAGACCACCAAACATGGAATGGTGTATATAAATGGTTTGCCGTTAGCATGTTCGACAACGTACGCTCCGTGGCATAATGGTAAGCGTTGCGCGCTGCAAATCGAGTGGTTGCTGATTCGACGCTACACGACAGGATCTTTCCTTCTCGTTTTTTTTCTCTGCAATCTGTTCATATATATTTTACGATGTCATATCCGTGACGGAAGTACGTCAGCCGAGCCGTGGTGGACCCCGGCATAAAACACTTCCTCGTTAAAAGACAAAAAAAAAAGCTGCCGCTACACGAATGTATTACAGACTTACGGGAACGTGATGTCGACTGTCCTGCCTTGTCCGAGGACAGCGGCTTCCATCGTTTCGATGAAAACATGACGCAAATTACACGATTACGCGGGCACAGTTCACCGTTCACTCTTCCGAACGAAAATTACGCGTGTGCGCGCGTGCCTCGAGCCGCACACTCCATCTTCAACGCCACGTCAGCTCATTCATCCACGCGTAGCTACCTATCACACCAGGCGTGAGCCGAATATTACGCAGCGCAAAAAAAAAAACCATGCATACAAATCCAACGAAGAGAAATGGCCGTACACAACGAGTTAGGCGCTGCTCCCATATACGTCATGCGAGTCACGAAGACAGATTGTGATCGGAAATGCTTCGACAGCGCAGCTCTTGAATCTCCGGACACGGAGACCCGCGTTGCGTGCCAGTGCGTATAAGCGTACGTTTGAGCCCGAGTTGTCACTCATTCCTTGCGGAATAAAGCGCTAATGGCGCGGCCCCGATTGTTGTGAGGCCGCAGCGGCCGTGCGGAAGACAACAAAAAGGCAAATTGCGCGCCGCGCCGACTTCCTAACGCAAACAGCACGCACGTTCACTATTGCAACGTTCACGTTGTGCACACCGGAGACGGCGTGGCTTTTTTTTTCCCCCAAGGACCGCGGGTTGTCAATGGCACAACGGCTCTGATCCGACGGACCGGCGATGCGGGTGGACAGCCGCGCCCACTCTGTCCGCGCACCCCTCATTTCACGCCCACTAGGCGCCGCGGCTTCACCCTTTTTTAAGCGCCTCTCCCAGTCAATCAGTCAAAGAGTTTCAGTCGTCTATTCGTATACAGCTGCGTTGGCGGGATAGCAGTCCATTATTATTGCGAATCACGAATGGGAGGTCTTCGAGAAAGCGAGAGCACGTGTGTAATGCCTCTATATACGTGACGTTGAGACGACGCAACCGCCACTCGAAAGTGACTTTAATCTGTTTCAGTATAGACGATGTGATAATGAAATTGGAATTGTGAGCGGACGTCTGCAAGCTTAGAAACGTGAATGTCTGTGAAGGCGTGTTCTGTCACGACATACGGCAATGCCACGATAAAAGCCTGCCGCTCGCCTTCACCTTCTTATAGTTTATCAAGTGCTGCATAGCAGGAAACGAAGTCGTCAAGACGTACCGAACAATCGTTCGAACGTTTCTTACTTTCCCTGATGAAGCGTTGTTTGATTGATTTGTGGGGTTTAACGTCCCAAAACCACCATTTGATTATGAGAGACGCCGTAGTGGAGGGCTCCGGAAATTTTGACCACCTGGGGTTCTTTAACGTGCACCCAAATCTGAGTACACAGGCCTACAACATTTCCGCCTCCATCGGAAATGCAGCCGCCGCAGCCGGGAATCGAACCCGCGACCTGCGGGTCAGCAGCCGAGTACCTTAGCCACTAGACCACCGCGGCGGGGCAATGAAGCGTTGTTTAAAAAAAAAATTCATGCCGCATGTTGGAAGGTAACATTTAAACGTGGTGGCTTATCGTCGCCAAGGCAACTGTTGTTCAGGCGAAAGCCTCATTGAGCACGAAAAGTGGTTGATGGTAAACGTCAACACGAGTGATGTGAAAAAATTATCTTGGGATGACGCCACCATATTGCTTTTTCACGGCGTCACATGATGAAGTCATCACGTAAAATCGCTGCTTGGTCGTGGGAAGGGCGATCTCGGATCCACGTGAGTGAAGCACGTGACGCGCAAGAAAGCTATACTGCCTCCAATCCCGGAGGCACTGAAAACTCACGCAAGATGCGGAAGGCTACCTATCGGGAGAAGGGGGACCAATTAATTGCGCTAAGAGCAAAGGTACAAAGATAATCACTTTCCGCTTCGAGTAATCCTAGGCAATTCCAAAAGACGCTGCGAGCTTCTGCTGCCTTCGCGAAGACACGTACCCTTGTCGAACCATTATCTTAAAGTTATAAGGCTTCCATTGTGGTCGCCGGATCAAATCCCGGCTGTGGTGACTGCATATCCGATGGAGGCGGAAATGTTGTAGGCCCGTGTACTCAGATTTGGGTGCACGTTAAAGAACCCCAGGGGGTCGAAATTTCCGGAGCCCTCCACTATGGCGTCTCTCTTAATCGTGTGGTGGTTTTGGGACGTTAAACCCCACATATAAATCATTAAGGCTTCCATTGTTTAGACGCTGTTCATAGTTTGAAATCACCATCTTAACCTCCACTAGTCACTGTCTCGTGTGACCTACATTATCGAAAGCCACTCACGAAAACCACTCGCACCTCCATCGTTCACGCTACCACCGTAAACGATGGAGGCGTGAACGATGCAGCTTCGGCCCGTTCGTTCAACGCGAGTGCGAAATTTCACTTTAACGTACCGTAATCGGTCTCAGCCGGACACGGCGTGCTGCAGGTAAATTGTCGATCATTGCATTGACGAATAACGGCACACTTCGGACAAATTGTGATAACGCTGTGGTGAATAATGAACCCGAAGACAAGAACCCCGCACTTTGTGTAGTCGTGCCTTCAGTTGCCTATATCCGTTAATTGCATACAGTGTTACGTAAACAACAACAGTAAACGATGTTGTTTTCAGTTACACGCCCATACAAAGAACATTCAGTCTTTCTGCAGCGTCCACTGCTTATAGCGTTGCCGTGCCCCCGCGGTAGGTATACTTTAAGCGCACGGGAGGCTCAAAAACTCGGTGGTTCAGGGGTGCGCGCGCGTGACCCACTTTCATTTAGATTAACGCGATTACGCGAGAGAAGGGGGGGGGGGGCTTAATGACTTATGCGTGCTTTCCTTCCGGGCCGGATAAACGAGTACCTACGACATTTTATATACCACACGTTTATGGTGTCGATGTGAGGCCTCGTTTCCGGCCGGCCTGGGACTTCCAATCCTTCCTTGAATAGATTTGGTTTGCTCGCCAGCGGTCGGGAGCATGACGTAAGCGGAGACTGTTGCCTCGTTGCGCAATGTCGCATACGTCGCTGTTTGGCTACGGGCTAGTTGGTACTTAAGGGTAAACTAGCGTACAGCGCAGACAAAGACGAAATTATTCAGCGAGACGTCATTCGTCTTTGCGTTGTGAACTGCAGACAAACGCCAAGGTGTGTTCTGAAAAGAAAGAGTATGCAATACCCTTTTCGGGGAGTACTCACTTGCCGCCTCTATGACTTTTTTAAAGCATCATGCTAACTCTCTCTCAGTTGTCTCACGACACCCCAAGGAGAGTATGATCATATTCGAAGCGTGTTCAGCAGTCCATTTTTTTAGGAATACAATACATGACACGTCAGGACTCACACAAAAAAGTTGAAGAAGCTCTTTCATTTAAACAGAAGATATCTTTTATTTCTGCTACAGCTCTTTCATTTTTCAAAGTCTTTCCTAAGGAAAGGAAGTGACTCATTTGACTCTCTAACTCTCTCTCTGAAAGTCGTGAGACGCGCAACTCTCCAAAAGATAATTAAGGCGTCTCATTTAGAGAGACTATAGACAGGAGTTATATAGGTGGCAAAAAAGAGTTAAAGGACTCCTTTTTTTTTGTTAGAGTGTACTCCACAAGCTTCTTTACAGTTCAGCCCTGAATCGCATGCTCAGTCAACTTTTGACGACGCTCGTGTTGTTTCACTCGCATTGCATGAAGGCAAAGACAAGCGACGAACCAAAGAAACGAGAAATCAAACAAAGTAATGCACAGTAAAAGTGCCTTAAGAAAATAAAAATAGCGGGCATTCGTATCTGGATTGGCTCTCAGCTTAGAAACACAATAGAGAGGTTTATGTGTGGTATCATGGACTCCAGAAGTGTGATTACAGTGTCGTGAGGCCATCCGGACTCCTTTGCTGTGACGGGCAAAAAATACACGGCTGCACGAGGACACGTTCGGCATGCAAGACTACCAAGCAAGCAAGACTAGCAAGCAAGCAAGCAAGCAAAAAGCAAGCCAGAGAGACTATCGAACCTGAATGTTACTGTGACCCGACGTGGGAGAGATCGCGAGACTGCGCGGAGCGTCGATTGCTCGCACGCGATTAGAGCCGCTGACGCGGTAGGAACTTCGCTCCGTGTGCATAGAGAGGCGTGCTCGCGCTACGCGATTCGGGTGGTTCATTCGAGCGCCGTAACGAAAAGCACGAATCGTGCCGCCGCGACCAACCGGTGTGGCGATGCGGTGTCGTTGCTGTCGCGGCCAGTGACGATAGGTGTCTGGGAAGCGGGCCAATCGTGATCCGAGAGAGCGATTGTTTTCTTCTATCGGACTCGCGCCGATGCATCGGCTCTGCCACGGTGACCCAAACTGTACGGTTCTGCATGCGTAAGGGCACCCACACGAGTACGCGTGTGTTTCGCGTGGTATACTCCCACTTTCACGCATTAAAACGCTATTCTTACCGCGAGTCCGTATGGAAGAATAGCGCACACCCTCACGCGGGTTTACGTACGCAGAGCCTGCACTGTTTGCCCTGTGCACCGCTTTACGTGAGCTTCGCGAGCCGGACTGGCACTGAGACTAGAAGAAGAAGTCGTGTGTACTTTTGCGGCACGCAGCAGTCGGTACGAACGTTCGAACGCGGAGCGCTTGACAATTGCGATACGCCAAATCAGTGGCGTGAACAATAGTCCATCTTCGGAGCCGGCGCGAGGCGCCAGGAGACAGGTACTGCGAGCATGAACATGCTTGACTTGAGCTGATGTTTGTGACCTGAAGCGTGAGTTCGTATGTATACAGCTGAATCTAAGCGTAAGTGTGCGCGTGTAGTATTTCACGCAGGATGGCAAAAAACATGAGAACAGTGATAATGTGTTCTGAATGCGACAACTTTCTCTGCCGAATATGTGTGAGCATGTTCGAAATTCTCTCTCTCTCTCTCTCTCTCTCTCTCTCTCTCTCTCTCTCTCTCTCTCTCTTTTTTTTTCGTCTTTACGCTATACAACGTTTGCAACCGCGGCATACTCGCAAGGAAGAAAGGTGAGGGCCTGAGCAGGTAAGCTATCGTCTGCTGCTAGAAAACTCCGTGCCACCAACAAGTAGGCAAAGAACACTTGTATATAGGCGAGACTGAAGCACAGTTCACCAGACTTGCTGTGAAAGCTCCCTTTGTGAAGCATATATTAGTCACTCCACATTTACTGATCATTGTAGGGTGTGGCCTCGTGCGAGCTGCAGTGCGCACTCGGTACTCCGCCAGTCGTATTCGTCTGCACATGCGCAATGCTATAGACTCCCGCGTTCTTGCGCATTGCTGTTCTTTTGTGGATGACTATGCTGCAGCTTGCGGTGTGTATACGTAACTGCATCGTGTCGCAATCGTGTCTCCGTTCTGTCCTGCAACACGCTGCACACACGGGAAACAGCGACCTGCATCCACAACATGCGAAGTAGAACTTTCTTATCTGCCTGTTGTGTTCCAAATCTAGCAAAAACGTGATTGAAAGCGACACTGAATGCATATGTGTGGCGTTTCACTGTTCAGGAAAAGTTTCTGTGTCGACACGGACCACGCCCGCCAAGTGGTTGATCTTGCAACGGTTGAAGGGTGCAGCGGCGGCTCGGGGTGCCCAAGCATGCTTCGTTATGCGAAGCGCGAATTCGGTCACAGCTGCACAAGAATACGGCGCGTGTTCTCAGACGCCCTCGACCAACACCGCGGAGCTAGCGCGAAAGTACAATGAAGGCTCGCAAAATCCCATTAGACGTTCCAGCGTGGCCTACATTGCAGCCACGGTATGCTTCTGCCTCGAAACTGTGGGCACGCTCCTTAAAGCAGCGCCCATGCAACGTAGGCTGTATGAGCGCCATATCCTTGGACTTAAAAAAAGAACACACAGATACGAAAGTGTGGTAAACATAGCGTGAAATGGAATGTGGGATTTTGTGTTTTATGGCGAGTTCTTTTACGTGTAAGGACTATCACTCGTAGCTGGAACATGGCCGCTAGTTTCACCGGGGTAACATGATTGTTTTCCGTTAAGTGCTTCAGTGAGGTAAGCAAGGGCCACGAAAATTTCTTCCCTTAAAAGCGTCCTTAAGACGACATTTAGGCCAATCCTGATAATTGACATGTCAACAAACGTGGCCATTTTATGGCAATTAGCACGAATGAAAAGTTTTGCTGATCTATGTCAGTCCAGCTCCAAAACGGAACGCTCTCGTCTCCTATGAAAAAAAGGGGAACTTTGCTACAGTGTCATATCTAACTATTACCAGTGAAAGCCTGTCAACAAATACACATAACAAAATACTAAATAAAAATACAGCACAAATATACTATTCGTCAAAATTCAACCTAGTTTGAGGCAAGTCTATGTGCAAGAAAAATGGATCTGTGACCCGGGTCGAAAGACTTCAAGTCATTAAAATCGGCGGAGGGCGAGACGGGACAAGAGTAAAAAATTTCTCCCGTTCTCCATCCACCCCAAAGGAAACAACCGGAGTAACCTTTAATAAAGCTCATTCATTCGTTCAATAATTCATTGACTGAGAACGGTCGCGTTATGTAATCACCATTGATGCGTGGTCGTGCATGCGTTTATCTGTGTGAGAGCCCGAGCAAAGTTGAAAAATTTTGGGAGGCTGAAATCAAACCCAACCAACCTTTCTCCACTCTTCCCACTGGCTAAGCCAATGTTTTAATCTGTTGTTCCATAACCTGTATTCATCAGCTTGCTTCAAGATTCCGTGGTACATTTCCGATGGAGGCGGAAAAGTTGTAGGCCCGTGTGCTCAGATTTGGGTGCACGTTAAAGAACCCCAGGTGGTCAAAATTTCCGGAGCCCTCCACACCGGCGTCTCTCATAATCAAATGGTGGTTTTGGGACGTTAAATCCCACAAATCAATCAAGATTCCGTGGTACTTTTATAAAACACCGCCTGTCGATTCTTCTGACCTCAGTTATACGTACGTGGCCGCTAAGCGTTTTTCCGACGCGTTCGAGCGGAACAGTGGAATGTGAACTTGAGAATAGCCGAATCAATAGATTGATTCGATAGAAACGCCTCATTGGATCACAAAAGGTGGCCGGGTGCCCTGCGCGAGCATCACTGTGTGTTGCGAGCAGCCTTCTACCGCATCGTGAGTGCCTCGGCCTCGATAACTATCGGAGTTTCTGCGGTCATGCATAGAGACGTGACCACACTGCGTATAGAAAGCGTATGCTGATACTGGCGGAAAATTTCTGGGTCGGGTTGATTAATGTTTCCTGTCTATTGTAATTAGGAACAAAGAAAATCGTTCCCAGCTACCGGAACCACAGGCTTTCCCACAGGGCGCCGGTCAAGCTCAGGAATTTGAATGCTCGCGACGTGCCGTTCTTGCTTTTAAGCACTGCTTGAGAGAAGCTATAAGAAGAGCTCAGTGTTATAAAAACAAAGAAAATCTTTTTCCAGGGCTTTCATTTTGCGTGCTTACCATAACAATAACACGAAATATTTCTACACCTCCAACCAATTGCAACCTACAGCCCAGTTTGTCGTTTAGAATACTTAGAATACTGTTCTCTGCAACCTCTTTTCTCCCCTTTATCCCTTCCCCAGTGCAGGGTAGCAAACCAGATGTGCGTCTGGTTAACCTCCCTGCCTTTCCTTGCATCTTTATCTCTCTCTCTCTAAAGCCCAGTTTGCGGGCTCCAAAGCAAATTTCGCGCCCATGTTATCCTTTTGCCTTTTCGCGACAGTTTTACGCACAGTAGAATCTATCCTGATTGAACTTGAAGAATATAATCAACAATATGGCGCCCTGGAAGTTGTTTGTTTTGTCTATATTTTAATGCTTTCTTGACTTAACTGCGTATTACACTCTAAAGAGCTTTTTATTCTATTTTGATATTTCTGGCTTGCCACGCATATCACTCTCTTTAAAGAGACATATCGACTCTCTTGGGGGGATCATATATTATACTGTGTTTTGAGAGTCCCTTGACCCGCAAAGGAGTTAACGCGTTACCTTAAAGAGACTCACATACGTGTCAAGTCAGGACTACCCGAAAAGAGTCACACATACTCGTTTTTTTTTCTTATAGGTTGTACAGTGCGAAATGCTTGCACACATGGCCATTCATATGAACTTGTGTAAAAACATAGCGTGTGCAAGTATGTGTTAAGCCAATAATGAAGTGCCCACATTCTCGAACAAGTGGCCAAATGTGAGCGTAGCGCTGACTAATTGCCTGGACGAAGTGGGGCCTCACGTACCTCATGCGCAGTTTTGTCCCGGATCTGGTGGTTTTTCGTCGGCGCTAAAAGCTCTTTGCTTTCCCATGCATGCAAACTCAACTCCGCCGAATCACCCCGAAAGAAAGAGAGAGAATAGAGAGCTTTAGTACTGCGGAATGGTGCTACGTACGCATCACGCAAGCGCCTTGCGTTACGTGGCGTCGTTTGCCACTAATCGGCTTTTAGTACGCCGTTGTACCCGCGTACGTAACGAGCGTGAAGCGTGTTGCGCCATCTGGTATATCAAAATAGAAGCACGTGTTGTTGACAGCCAATGTGAGCCAATCCAAGTGTTATAGCCTGATTATGGCCATATTTTAAGCCACAGAGCCGGTCGGTGCTTGCCTTCGATGCCGCCATTTTGCAAAACGAAGTTTCGCGCTGTGGCGAACTTGTTCGAGAGCGGCGCGATCACCTCATATGTACGCACACACGCATCTCATGCGTGCGTACGTAGCGGCTGCGTACGTAACGCGATACGTGCGCGTTGCGGTCTGCGCATGCGCACTGCGCAGAACGTGGCGTCCTTACGTACGCAACGCCGCCACGTACGCAGCGTACGCAGTACTAAAACTCTTCAATAAACTCTAGAAACGGAAGTGTACGCCTGCGTGGCGCGAAAGTTGTGAATCTTTCCCGGAAACACCATTGCGCCGCAGCCTCGTACACGCTCCGCTGTGGCGCGCAGCGCATTTTCCAGATGCGATAGTCACAGTCTCGTAAAGCGAAGCTCTGGGTTTCGTACGCGAGCACGTACGTACTACCCACACGTGCAGCCGGCGGCCAACGCGTGAATGAGCCGCGAGACAAAGAAGGCGCCGATTACACGCCGCGGCCGGAAATGAGGCAGCCTGCCACGCTTTATGATGCGGCAGGCGCGCATGCTTTCCTCTGGCCACACTTCGCATGCAGACCTGTACGCAAAACCCCTCTACGTTCCTTGTTGGCGGAAAGTTGTGTTCACGCGCAAAACGTTTCCGCCCCGCGTATGCTACGAGCCCCCTTTTTTTTTTTGTTCGTGAGGGTCGCCGTTGTCTTCTGTACCGTTTCTGTTCACCTCTAGTGAGGCACACTCGTAGCCAGGTCATGGCTGCGGTCAGGGCTGTGCGTGATTAGCGTTGTTGTGGTGGGGTAGGTGTGATGATGAGGCATTCGTAGGAGAATCAAGTGAATAGTTCGCGTCTGTGCGTAGGGAGGGTGCTCGAAAGGATGAATGTGGGCGAGTGAATGAAACCACGGAATCTCAGTGGTGACAAACCTAGATCTGTTGTTAAGCTGTGTTTTGCGCTGCGCACTTTGTGGGAAGGAGATATAAACATTTTGGAACGAACGGAAGAGGTGGAACTTCTGTGTATTTTCTCGTTTCTCTGTTAGGCACAACCGAATGAACTTCGAAAGTTCGACCATATGTTCGCTGTGTATAAACACCTCGAAGGACTTCGATGTGTTTACACCTCGTATCATGTCTTACATGATGTCAATAAAAAAATCAATAGACAATTAGGTCACGGGAAGCTTATATCAGACACCAATTGTTCTCCTTAACTGTAGTGTAGTGTTCATCACGTAATTGAAATCAGTTAAAGTGGCCGAATAACCACACCTTTCATCAGCGGGATCAGAGCCCCAGACTATCGAATAACGCGTCTATTGCTCTACCAAATGAGTTGTGGCGAAAAACGCCGGAAGAAGCGGCTACAAAAGACAACGGACTCGCGACAGTCG
The DNA here is from genome assembly GCF_013339725.1 of Rhipicephalus microplus. Classification (NCBI taxonomy): domain Eukaryota; kingdom Metazoa; phylum Arthropoda; class Arachnida; order Ixodida; family Ixodidae; genus Rhipicephalus; species Rhipicephalus microplus. Next base: position 156,498,663 of record NC_051171.1, on the reverse strand, counting down.
GTTGTTGGTCTGCATTTTCTGTGTTCGCCGTTTCTTTCACTGCAATGTTTTAACGTTCATGGATAGTCAACTAGGTCAAAGTCCTGTTCTTCTACAGTCACACACATTCAGCGTGCGTAAGAACAAACGCAGCAATAGCTGCTCTCACAAAAACGTCGCTTGTCCCACCTTCGGTGAACAAACCCTGAAAAGAAATTGCCGGTTTGATATCTAGGTTATAAAGTTAGTGGTATTACGGTGTCGACACCCTTTCGGGAAGCAAAGGACAAGCTTCTACAAATGCGAACGAAATAAAAACCACATTGGCACTATCGAAAATGTGAGTGGCAGAGCTGTTTTTTTATGCTCGGACAAGCGTGACTAAGTAGTAAAAAAGGAAGCATATGCATTTTTGGTTTCTTTTCCAGGGCGATGGAGGGTCATGGCGAACACGTAAAAAAGTGGAGTCGCGCGGAAGAGACAGGCGATACAAAATACAATTTGCCACATAGGAAGAAGAGCACCGTGTAAGAAGACGAGAGTGTGCCAGAGATCGGCACTTAAAGAATAGATCGGAGTGCAGAGGTCAACGCTGAAAGGGCGGCGATCATTTCGGGCACCGCTAAAGGGATCATTTCGCGGTCTATTCTTCAGACGCAGGCTACAGCTTCCCCGTCGACCAGGCGCCGAGCTGACGTCAAAACGGCGGCAGCGTCTTGGACGAACGGAGGAGTGAGAAGGCCTGTTTAGCAGAAGCAACTTGGCCGCGAAAAGAAACACGGCAGCCGAGGTACCTTTCCTTCCAGAAGGCGCTGTACCTGGCGGAGACCCGCACTTCGAGCCAGACACCGTTCAGGAAGAAGAAAGTGAGCATTCGGCAGTATAAGTGGAAGATAGTAACAAAAAGCCAAAAACAAAGGCAATGCCAGACAGCTTTGCAAAGGCTTACTTGGCTGCCTCCAGACCCGGCTCTTGCACCTAGACAAAGACGTGAGGACACGTGCGATCTTGAAGGCTTCAATGCAGAAAAAAAATGAACTAAATAAACAGCTACGGCAGTGGCGATGCTTGGTTACGGAGAGCCACCCTGATTCGTTTTTGAAGTCCGCAGGTTCAAGGTGAATTCACGCCCGTCAGTCGAAGAGCATGCACCCCCTTCCCCCTCTTTGCTTATCCATACTGCTAACGATGCTCGTGCACGCGTACAAGAAGGCAATGGCTTTACAGGGAATCCTTTGCACTTGCTATAATGGCCCGCTTCGTCCTCGCGGGGTGTAACCCGTATACCCTTTGTCGTCACGGCTCCAGCACCCAGCGGTCAGAACATCTCGGACAGCTCTTTGTCAGCGTGGTTACGGACTTCAATGCGGGGCACTCGGCCTACATAGAGGTACGCAGGTGAGCAGGTTTATTCGCTGCGCGTCGAGAAAAAAGGGGGACGTTTTGTTTCGGGTCTATATATGCAGAGACGCCGGCAGGCAGGTAGGTCTCTCTGGTGGCCACCGAAATAAGGATACTGGAGCAGCCACATAATGCGCAGTGGCCGTACGTCCTGCAGCCTCCGACGGTAGGGACCGTGAATTTCCTTTCTTTCTTTTTTTTCTTATTTATCTTCCTTTTGGAAGTCACGATCGCGCTTGGACGATCAAGAAACGTGATCCGTGTGAAACTGCTGCCGCCGCAGCAGTCCCCAGGCTGCCTGGTCGGCCGGCCTCTCACTCCCTCGGCTGTGAAAGAACGGAGTCACGGCATGTGCGCACGTTCGTTCGTTCGCTTTGTGCGCGCACCAGAGTTCTACCATAACGTTCCCCGTGGTGTGCCGACTCACCTGCCATCCTTAGCGGAGAGGAATAAGGTAGTGAGAGCGACATGGTGGTGGATGGTAGAGAGTTGAGCGCGCTCGACCTCCAAGGATGCGCATGTGCAGCCGTGGGCACGAAAGTTGTCAGTTAACGCCATCTCTGCAGTGCCACTGTCCTCGCGCTCCGACGTCGAAGGTCGCAACCTGAGACACGACCGCGATTATGCGTATATGCCAAATGTCACGAGAGGTCGCACGCACTTGCTCGCGACAAAGCTGACGTGGACATTACAGAACGGGGACGCGTAATCTGTATACCTAGACGAAAAGGTACGACGCGATCGTACATTCGTGAGTCGAAAATGTGGCATCAGATGTTGCAGTCTACTGGAACGTCTTGGCTGGCGCAGCACTTGCAGCGACATCTCGGAGCACGCCGTGCAGCCGCAAGTCGTTCCAAACGTTTGTGTCCCCTGTCGTTCGTGTACCAAAAGAAACAAACAATTTATAACGCGCAAAGGGATGGCATTGCTGATGTGAGGCGAAACCCCCGGAGTTGTATAGCACTGCTGATCTCGTCTGCTCTTGCTGTGTAACGTTATCTTCCACTTGACAGTTTAACACATACTTTCAAAAGCGAGCTCTCTATTATGCCATTCTATTCAATGTGGACCATAGTTCATATGTTATCATGGAATATATTAGGAAGGGAAATTGCGTATAGGGACAAGATCGAAGTCTCCTAAGGACACTAGGATGCTCAAAGTGATTTCTGAAGCAGTAAAAGAGCGGAACGATTCTGCAGAAACCACTATACATGCAAGCTGTTTTAGATTAGAGACGGTACTTGTCGTTTTCATGTGTTATTTCCCTAATATTTACTTCTGAAGTTCTACATATCTATGAGTCACTTGGATGCTTGCTTCTCCTCTTCAATACGCAGAGAGCAATACACCTACAATGAACGGTAAGTTTTTCAACTGTCAGATCGTAAACTATTCGTTACTATCGACACCTGACGGATGATCTGGAAAGTGTTAACACGCGCACGCCATGATGAATTCATATTCGCAGCTTCCACTGAAGTGCAGGTAAGCGTGTTTAGCGATCGCGTAGCTTTCCATCGTATTTCAGAGTTCTACGATGACATAGCAACCTGCAGGTGACGTCACAGCATGTCATCTATTGCGAGGTTATTAGGAGGCGTCGCGAACAAAAATAGCTCGCCCCCCCCTCCCCCCAAAAAACGAACAGACTTTCGAATCGGCAGCCCTTGCATTCGCAGCGCGTCAGATACAGGCTATTCTGACGATATATCCGAGCGCGCTGTTACCATTCTACGTATACCTCGCTTTATTTCGCGCTAGCTCTCGCTCTCTTTTATGCTCATTTCCTCAGAAGAAACCTGCATGCACAAAGACTACCGTTGCTCCTTTTCCCATGACACTCTGGACAACGGACTTCTCGTTGGCGCGGAATGCAGCACGAGCAACCGCTGAATGCAATCGAAACGAAGGACGCCGACTGTCGCTTGGCAAACTGTGTCACGCTTAGCGAGGCGAGCGACCGCGAGGTGCCCTCGGACGCCCTCTATCTTGGTCCGCGCCTTGTGAGCACGCCTCCCCGCCGTGTGTACGTAGAATTCACGTGTTCCCTGGCTCTGATTATAACTATCGCTATGCGTTCCTCAACAACGAACTGCTGCGGCACACAATGAAACCGGTCGCGGCTCGAAGATTCCCATTCATTGCACCGCAGCGAGAAACAGAGTTCTCATCGACTTCTCAAGATTACAGTGCATAGGAAGGACTGCTAGGTACTACTATTATAATATCTAACACGTCACTCCTCTGTGTGTGCCAGCCTATCCTTTCTGCCTGTTTCAAGGACCCGCCTTCACCAATATTTGTGCCCACATGAAGGCACTGCAGCAGCCGTATGCAGTGTGACGCGTTGTTTAGTTGCGACGGAGAACTGAGAGGAATACAGTAAAGCCTCGCTGATAAGATCGCGGGGTGACCGAAAGTATTCGTGTAATCCGAAATTCGTATCACCCCGAAGTTTGTACGAGCCGTGATCGTATCACTGAGGTTTCACTGTATACTGGTTTTCGAGCGAAAAGTGAACATGAGTAATAAAATTAAAATAAAAGATTACGCTGTATGCTCGTCTCGTCTCTTTTGTTCCTGCTTCAGTAGGGTTGAGAGCTGCGCTAATTCGTGAGACATCAATTTAACATATGGTGTAGTATATAGTTGAAATTCGACTGGGACACAGAGGACCAAAAGAAACACGACACTCGTTTGTCTTCTTGTCCTCTGTGTCCTCGTTGAATTCGCGCTACTATGTTAAAATTTTGCTACTTCGTGCCTTTAGTGCAGCATAATAGCATAACAATATAAAACCACAAAGCACTACTTGAAGCTTTATCCAAAAGATTTACAGTGCCGCTTTTCTTCTCTTTTTCTGAATATATGCTAAGTCACGAATTCCTACAGTGAATGTGCCATGAGCACAGGGTACTCGCGGCCAAGAGGGAAAAAAAGCTCATTCGATACTCGGAACCTTAGCTCCATCGAAACGTGAAAAATCGTCGTTTTGATGGAGTACACACCATTCGTCAAAAATTAGGATTCTAGCGAATTATGCGGGCTCTCTTCCCTGACCCCCATATGCATGCCTAAACACTGAATAAGCGCACGCCATTTGCGACAGCTCCACAAGCTTACCTCGCAGTAAGTTTAGGTCATTCACTTAGCCCTGATTGACGCTGAAAACCCACTATGTTTCCACAGCCCCAAGATTGCTCATATAGGCTGAATAACTGTAGATCGAAAATGAAGCGAAGAAATTTCACCTGTAAACCTGTGCATCTAACATTGTTCACTTAGCTTTTGAAATATCAGCAGCATTCTTAAACTTGATACATCGAAACAAAACAATAATGGCAAGTAGTTATTCTTGATCAAATGCATTTGTTTAGCATCACTTATTGCTGACCTACATTATTGCTGACCTATATTTAGTGTGAAAGTGATTTGCACCAATGGGATCTTCGGTGCTGAATTGACACACACACACACACACACACACACACACACACACACACACACACACACACACACACACACACGCACGCGCACGCGCACACGCACACGCACACGCACACACACAAAACGCTATAAGCCCTAATTTCCAACTAACGATTATTGATTGAATTCCAATTATACGTAGTAGCGCGAATCAACGCTTTGATATTTTTAAGCTGCAGTTAAGCGTGAACTGGCGAAGGTTAGCGCCTCAGGCATATAATTTATAGCGAAGGCGTGTCCTTGCCTCTATTTTACCTTGCATCAACTATACTGATCGTCGCGTTCGATAAAAACGCCGCCTAGAAACGCCCACAGGCTATCGACACGAAATTCAATGACTTGATAGATGCTCTTTGAAAATGTAATTGGTAAACTGGGGGTCGCCCAGCAGCACGAAAACGATTTCTCAACGTTACATCTCGTCCTTATCTATAAAGACACGCAAGCAAAACAGGCATCGCGAAATGTGGCGTATCGATCTATATTCGTATATAATTGCGGCCACCAAAGAAGTAGCAGGGCGGAGAACGAGAGACGAGGATTAAGCGACAGAACTAAACTAGGTCCGACGGTCGCTGAGATGTCGCTGCAGATTAGACGAGCCCCTACGCGCATAGAACGAAAGAAGGTGAATACGAGACACTTTCCTATTTGTGCCGTGAACGCACCCCAATGAACCATCTTCCTCGTGCGAAAGCTGCCACCGAATCGTTCTTCGCGCAAATGTCTCTGACGGAAAGAGAGGCAGCGATGGCGGGAGGCGTTTGGTCGTCTTCCTGCCGGCCGCATTTGCGTATATGCTCTAGTTACGTTTATTCGACGAAGCAACTGGAAGCATGCCGGTTGCTTCGTTTACTGGAGCTTCCTCGCGCAGAGCGCGACCGAAGTGGCGTTAAAGTTTACGGTGCTAAGAGAGGCGCGAAGCATTTACAACAACGCGTGTGCTCACTGCCAATTTATTTTTATTCGAGAGTGATAGGCCTATTTAGGCCCACTACGCTTGCCGGGTGTTATTAATAGCTACTTTTGGTAATAATAGCAGCATTGGTTCAAGCTTATACATTCCTTCTCCCTCAATTGCCGTTCATTGTTTTACTTTCGTGCTCCATTACCTGGACTCGAAGATAAGATTAAAAAGTTCACTGAATAATTTCTGCCACATGCATGGCTCTCTTTAACGAGGGGAAATTATAAACTCTTTGAAGAGGCGTGCGCCTCACGACTCTATACCAAAGAGTCAACATGAAGAACATGAACGTGTTACTTTATGGACTACAGAACGGGACGCTATCTATTTATTACCTAGATAAACATGACATATATACAGAGACGACACGCAAGCGCTGGACTGCCCGAGCTACCGACGCCCCATATCCCCGTTTATCAGCTCAATTGCCCTTTGGCTGAGTGCTACCGAGTCAATTATTGAGTTTGATGGGTTTTCAAGTCTTTCGTCGCTGTCTTCATTTGCTTTTTGTAAAATTTGCACATAAAATGATGGTCTTGTTTGATCAATTAACTAGCCCATTGCCAAGTTTTTTCTTATGAACGCCACCCCTTCATATATTTTTTTTTTCATGGCGGTGCTTGTGAGGCTTAGCTCTGAACCGCTCGCAGAAACTCGCCTAGTTACGACGTGACTGCGCGTTGTCTCGCAACCACCTGGCACGTCTGCGCCTAGCAACCCCTTGGAGGAAGGGAACAAGGTGTAGGGAAAAGGTAGAAACAGAAGAGGTGACTATATGAATAAAACAAAACCCCAATGAGACGCGGGATTCGAACTGCATACGTCCGAACACGAGCGTCGTAACCATGCACTTGGCTATCCAGGTACGCTAGCAAAACAAGCATTTATAAAACGTATACAATTGCGTTGCAACAGGCCAAAGAACGAGAAGATAGAGAAACATAGAGAAATACAAGCAATGAAGAAAGAGAAAGAGGCAAACTAATAAAGGGTCAAAGGAAGAAACATGAAGAGAGTGAGAGAAAAAAAAAACGCAACATAGCCTTGTATAGTATCGAATAGAGTAGGGAAGGAGCGTAATGGTGAGGAGGAAGGGAGAAAGAGTAACGTATTGCACAGCCATGCACGAATAGTATGATATAGCAAGGAGTGGGAAATAGAAGCGAGGATGGGGAAGAGAGAGAAAAGGAGGGGAGCGCGAATCGTAGTGTACTCGAGTATAGCACAGTATAGCAAGGTGAGGAGAAGGGAAGTGAGGGCCAGGAGGGAAAAAGCCATGCTTCTCGCTGTTTCCTCAGTCTTGCACAACTGCTCGCCTCGGTGGATCATCGGCTAGGGTGCTCGGTTGCTGACTCGATGGTCGCGAGTTCGATCCCGGCCCAGGCGGTCGCAGCTCGATGCAGGCGAAATGGTTAAGGCCCGTGTACTGCGCTGTGTTAGCACGTTAAAGAATGCCAGATGGTCTAACTTTCTAGAGCCCCCCACAACGGCGTCTCTCATAATTATATCGTGGTTTTGGAATTTACGTATTAGTTTTGCATCAACCAGCACGTAGCTGCCTCAATCTCTTTTCTTTTTTTTTTTGGATATGCAGTTTTCCGATCAATTAATTCTTACTTGAAGCTTTATGTAAGACAGCATACATTAGGAAGGAGACAATCAGTGGTGAGCTATGGAGGAACGCATCTCCTGCACGTTTCAAGTTTCTTGTTCGTAACCCCTACCCACGACATGAGTTGACGATATGCGCTATTATTAAGTGAGGGAAACTGAGTACAAAAATTATGAGCCGACTCGAATGTCTTGCACAGCATGTACAACCTGGCAGAGGCGCTCCCGAGTAGATGTTAAAAAAAGCAAAAAATCGAATTAAAGGGAACCGTAACAGTTGAGTTTAAAGGGACCGTGGTCTCACTTCATGGTGTATTAGGGTGTGCATAGCTTGTTACGGGCCAGCCAAGCCTTGCAGAACTGCTGACGTAACCACAACGCACCATGCGTTGCTTACGGCAATGAAAAAGAGTGAATAGTGCGATACCAGTGCAACAAAGTGCGCCTCAAAGGGCCCGCAATTTTACCATTCGAAAGCACTACTCGAAAACCAACTAGAGCGTACTTTCAAGCCACCTGAGAGGGCAAGTAGGAAGCTTCAGAACGTTTCCTTCATCATGCGCGTATACAAAAGGACGGAGAGCAGTTACAGTACTTCCATGCACTCCGTAGTAAGCGCTTTGGCGGCCGATGCAGAGATACCGTGCGCAGCCTGCCGATGTCCATAAGGGATGACGCGACGTCAGGAGCCAAGAGTTTCGTCTTCCTCTAGTTCTGAGCCGCACTGCATGAACTAACCGTTGAGACGCGTATACGAGAAGGCGTATTCGCGAATTGCTCAAAAGAAAGCGTTACAATGCTGCTGGAAGGCTGACAGCTTCCTTCCTGATCGAAATGTTTACAGCAGAGTTTCGCGATCTGTCGCGAGTCCGATTCTCCAGGGAAAGGGAGAGAGGGAGGGGTGGACGGACAACGCCGGCGGCGGAGCCAAGTAAGATGGATGAGATTGCGATCGCCAAAGGGGAGTCGCTATAGAAAGTTCGTGTCTCTCCGCGATGGCGTAGGATGTTGGATGTGTCCATGCAGAGCCGAATTCGGCACCATTAAATGCACTTTGACAACCAGTTCCTGGTTCCCGAATAGCAACAGGTAATTATACCGAGGGCTCCTTCGAAAGGGGCGTCTATTCTCTCGGGCGCTAAAGGTGGGAAAATGAGGCTCAATAAAAGAGCGCAGGTTTTCATGAATTTCCTTTTAGTAAACATGCAAATGAGAAATGCTCGGGCTGGTAGCATGATTGATATGTGGGGTTTAACGTCCCAAAACCACCATATGATTACGAGAGACGCCGTAGTGGAGGGCTCCGGAAATTTCGACCACCTGGGGTTCTTTAACGTGCACCCAAATCTGAGCACACGGGCCTACAACATTTCCGCCTCCATCAGAAATGCAGCCGCCACAGCCGGGATTCGAACCCGCGACCTGCGGGTCAGCATCGGGCTGGTAGCAGTCGGCATATCGAAAAAGGAAAAAAAAAGCAAGCCTTTATTTTTTATGGCGTCGATCGTTCGCATTATGCATAAGCTATCAGTTTTTGTGCCTTTATTTCTAAATAATTGGTTTGTACTGCGCGCCTTGGAAAGCATGGCTCCGCCCATATGTGAGAACACATTCGCAGTGTTCATCACACCTTTTGTTTGTTATGGTAAGGTCGCGTGATCAAATCCCGGTCGGGGGAGCCGAATTTCGATGGACACAAAATGCTAGATATCTACATACTTGGATTATTGTTAAAGAACCGCCGATGGTTGATTCGCTCTCTGGATTTCGTGCCGACCGGTTGTGCTCCCGCGATCTCCGACGACAGCGCCGCTCTGGCCGACTGCATTCGCCCTACGCCATCTCCTGAAGCCGACAAGAGCTCTCGCCGAGTGGTGCCCCGTCCTCGAACTCCTGCGACCGTGTCCATCTTTCCTATATATATCTTCTTACTTCCGGATGTCGCTGCCCCTGCGCCACGCTCTCTCTAACTCTATACTTTTTAATCCTATCCTTGTAATCCCTCCTTACCCCTATCCCTCGTGAGCTATACTGTTGAGGTGCATGTCTCTCATAATCAAATGGTGGTTTTGGGACGTTAAACCCCACAAATCAATCAATCATCAATCAATCGAGGTGCATGTCATCCCCCTGAGAGACAGTTACGGGGCTCACTTTTTTCTTCTTTTCATTTAAGAATCACGAAACTTTAGCCTTTTCCATGGCATTCAAGTATTCTACCACAGAGCCACGTCGCCAGGTCACGGAAGTCCTTTTTAAATAGACCCTGATGTTCACGAAACGTCAGTTGTGCTTGCAGTGAGGGCTATTCAATTTTGTAAACAATACATATTGCCCCAAGGCAGCACTCCTATGATAAAGCCGTCACGTCGGGTTGTAATAACTTGCAGTTAAGTTAAACACCATCCACTGAAGTTTATTCATCTAGCAGTGTCTGTGGCTAGTTTCCTTACGAGCACCAGTGCTTTATATCAGCTTGATTTATTTGTGGGGTTTAACGTCTCAAAACCACCATATGATTATGAAAGACGCCGTAGTGGAGGGCTCCGGAAATTTCGACCACCTGGGGTTCTTTAACTTGCACCCAAATCCGAGCACACGGGCCTACGACATTTCGCCCTCCACTGGAAATGCAGTTGCCGCAGCCGGAATTCAATCCCGTGACCTGCGGGTCAGCAGCCGAGTACCTTAGCCACTAGACCACCACGGTGGGGCTTCATATCAGCTTGCCGCTTCTTGGTGTTGCTAATATTCATGTTGCTGTCAGAATCGTTACGCAACTGTAAACAATTGGTTGTAGGAAACATATGAGGCTGCTTAACGTATGTCTGTGGGTCAATTTGTACATATATTTAGCGCCACTTCGTAAGGTTTCGCTCAATAAAAAATTACAACAGAGTCACCTGCTATTAGCGTGCTTCGCATAACATCGATTCCCAAGGTACTTGGGATCTGCTAATATTTTTTTCTAATAGTTATTTGTTCATCGCCTCAACGACTTCACTAATGATTCGCTCCCGCCCCAGAACTGACTGAAAGTTCTTCACAAACAATCCTATATGGCGTATACTTAAGACGTTTTCGTGAATAGGGCTGGGGTTCTTGCTCGAGTGCAAGAAAGCGCCCAAGTTTAGCCTCGCTATCAAAGTAACTTGTAGAATCATAGGTTGATCGAATGAGCCTTTTGAATGATACATTTCAGCTTGGAGAGACTATATGGTAAACTAGTGCCTCATTTCAGGATATGAACAGCCGGTCCCTTAATAGTGCAAAAGTTCGCGTCAGCAAGCCTCGCTTTACTGAACACTCGCGTACGCGAAAGTCGTCGTAACCGATAGCGGGCAAACATCGTAAAACATCGAGGGCGAGTACCTCTCTTTGATATCGCGCCATCGGTACGCGCACGAAAGAAATTGGTTCGCAGGTCGTAAGAGGCGTCGTTCGGACGTTGGAGATCTTGCATGAAAGGGCGAAGGCTTTGTCTCGATCCACACAACTTACCCGTATTACACGATCCAGTGGAGAAACAACTATCAACGAAATAGGGAAGGAACAGTATGTCGTTACCCCGCGTCGAATATCATTTACGACGCCGGCCACCGCAGGCGTTGTTGCTTCCGTCGTGATTCTCAACGTGGCCCGCGCAACAACGTCGTATAATGGGAGAGGAGGCTAGTTATTGTTTTTCCGAAACAAAAGCTGGCGCCGTAAAGCAATAACAGCCGCAGCAACTAGCTTCGCGGGCGTTGAAAAAAAAAAAAACGCGAGCTTGGAAGTGTACGCGAGAACAAGTGCGCGAGAAGAAGGAGAGGATGACGAACGAGAGCGAAAGGGCCCCTTTTGTTTCGCAACAGCTGAGAAACAGTATGGCTAGGTCGGTGTCGGCCCCCACTGTACACCACTTAGCTAGGGTAGCATGGTCGAAGCGACTGTGAAGGGTGCACTCAATGGAGTGTTATACGACGAGCGGAAGGAACGACGGCGCAGCGGGGAAGCGCGCGTTGCCGATGGAAATTCTTCGCAACTCGCCGACGGCTGCCCCGCTGTGGGTCGCGCAGGGTTGCTCGTTCGACTACGCTCGGTGTATATACTGACCATCCCGAGCGTTCACTCGAGCTTGTGTACATACCTCGCCTCCTTCGCGCAGACAAGAAAGAGCGTCCGCTCAAGGACTTTCGTTCCATACCGCTTGGCTGAGAATCTTCCCAGCAGACTCACACGCCGTGCCTGTATGAGCTTCGATCTTAGTGAAGCGTTGAGAGTACAATGCAGTGGCTTCCCGGCCTGCGCGAACACGGTGCCTGCGCTGGTGTTGTGTGCGCTAGGCAACGAAGTCGTTCCGCACAAATTGAGAGAAAGGTAGCGAGAGAAAAGCGAAAAGTGGAAAGGTGATCTATATATGGGGATTCTCTCTCCTACCCAACACTGGTTGTTTAGGATTAGACGGAGCAAACGTGGGAGATAGAAATAGCCACGTCCAGTACTAGAAGGCCATTCCTATATGGTACGCGTATCTTGGGCATTCAATCCAGTGGTATACGTGACGTATGTCTGAGCAGGCTTGACAGTGGGTAAACTTGGGAATTTTCGCGGCTGCTATATTGCTCTTTCCACAAAAGGTAGTCTGTAGCAGTCCAGCAATAGATATGTGTCTTTCTTTTTTGTCCTCTTCATAAGCTATCATCAGGGATTCAGGCGTGCGCCGTAATTTGCGCATTATTTATTTTAATCAGAAAACATTATTCGTTTTTCTAAAGGAGGCAATGAACGGAGCGATAACATATTTCATCGCTAGCTTGTTGACAAGAAGCGCCGTTTATTCGGAAACATTAGCCAAGAAAACAATAGTAGCGAAAGAGGTAGCGCAAGAAATGTGGAACATTTCGAAGCAAGTATATAAATTGAGAGAATCAACGCAAGGGGAAAACATTTTTGCATACCCTAGGTCGCGACTTCCTAAAGTAGCTTGCGCGGAACCTTGGGGCTCTGCAGGTGATAAACTCGTCAAGTCATTTAGATGACGAACCTAAAGATGCATTTCGTTTTCATTTGCTCATAATACAAGATTTTCATGGTGCTTGTGGCTGAAGGGGACGTTACAAAAACTCAGCAGCGACCTCAGTAAAGTAGTAGGCTTTATGTATAAAATTAGTAGTCTTATACCACTAACACTAAAGAAAGCAATGTACTACACCCTCTTTCACTCAAAACTGTGCTATTGTGCATTAATAAGGGGAACAATAACTGCAAAAATTACAACAAATATAATAAAACTGCAAAAAGTGCAATGCGAATTTTCGAAAACTATCACGGTAGACCGCGAGATTTACCCACACACAATCTTTTTGAGAAACACTCGTTAATCAGAGCAAATCAAATCTACTATTATAGATTACTTTTGCACATAAAAAAGCGCAGGCTCCATGTTAGTAGCCTGCCCATTTCTCCCCCTCGATATTAATTACGCCACCAAACGAGAATGCCACCACCTATGCGAACTAACTATGGGCGTCAGGACCTTGAGTATCAAGTAGCCCGGCTATTGAACATTGTTGAACATCATATAGATTTCATACACCCCGCTTTAAAAAAATTATAAAGAACTTTCTGTTAGATTCCACAATAACTTATCAATAAAATATATCTGTCTAATTTTCTACGTGTACCACATATACAATTTGTGCTACAATTTGAAAGTTCACAATTTAATGCGTATAGGTATATATTCTTGGAGTGTCTGTATAATATGTTTGTTTTCATGAAGAGTTTTCATGTATGATGCCTACCTGTAATGCTTCATTTGCAGTGACAATTATGCACATGCATGTTTTGATTTTTCTGGTTGCTCTATTTTTTGAATACTTGCATCGCATGCAAACATGTACACGCATGCCGAATGCGCATGGGAGTAGGAGACCTCTGTATGGCAATACGGCCTTTAGCTCTTACTCCTCTTTCTGTATCAGAAAAGAAATAAAACAAACTTCAAACTTCAAACTTCACATGCCTAGGCCTTCAGCATCTTACACTCTATACGATCTTTTTATGAAACATACATTACTCAGATACTAGTGTCAGTAAACTCATGTCAGTGCACGATAGAAACGCGCAAGCTGAGCAATGAATTCCACCCGCATCTTGTAGCCAGCCAGACTCCGAAAATGGTTCGTGCGGCTACGCTATACCGCACTTGAATATCGCAGAAGCCATACACATTTCACCTGTTTGAAGATAACTGCCGAAGATAAGTCGATGGACAAACTGCTGCCATTTGCGACAACATATGCTTGTCAGAAACATCCTCGACATTAGTTCATATGGAAAAATGAGCATATGAATCAGCTGAATCAAGCAGCCGAGATTCCTTGTGTGTCACGGAGCCTCGCATCAATTTCTTCGTGAAAGGAAAGAAAGTTCAGTTGCATGCCAGTGAACAAATTTTACAGCCAAAGTTGTTATGAGATCACAACTCGGGTCACGCGCAGTTGCATGTTGTCTGCCGCCGCCGTCGGTGTGCGTAATCGCATCGTGCGAAATCGCTAGTAGGGCTCGAACCCGGGTCCACTGGGTGCCAGCCCAATATTCTACCACTGAGTTACGCAGGTGTTTTTAACGTGTTGTCAAACTTGCCTCAGGCAGGCATGATGTCGGGACACCAATCGCGTTTGCACGACTTATAAAGCGTTTTACAATAGCGAAAGAACTTCCAGTCGTCGCACAGTTCGATTAGCGTAATGAGTGGGCCGTCCAATGCTCCAACCCAATACAGAAGCTTGTTCTTGTTCCCCTATTAACTGTGGCGCATACCCACTTCAGCCATAATTCCTCATCATCGTCAGCCACTGCATGGACAATTGGCACAAAATTTCTTGCAAGTGTTTAGCGGATACCACGCTTCTTAGAAGAATAGCAAAAAATAGCATAGCGAATGCCAGCCTACTACCAAAAAGTTTATTGATAATGCTCTAGTGGGTACCAAACAAGTGTGCTTGCAGAAGTCGCCCAATGAGAATTTCGAAAAGGCCCAGAAAGGCCGCTTTTCTAGCTATCGCTGTAACTGTGCTACGCCTACCGCGCAGGCCTGGCGGTTTTTCTGGCAATGTTATACAGAAAAATAAACATTATACAGAAAAAGTACGATGAAGCAGATGTGCAGGATGAGTGTTCATTATTGTGGATTACACGAAGTTTTACCTGAACGGCATCCCGTGGTTTGCTACCGGCAATCCACTTTGTCGAAAAGGCTGTAACACTCAGTGGGGGGACTTACCTGAAAGAGGAGAAAAAAAAGTAATAGTTAGCACAGCGAGCCACACTTGCATTGAAGCATTCATTAAAACACGACGTTGCTATATTTACAACACATACTGTCGGAAACATACGTTTTCTTATGCTCTGCAATTAACATGGTCAGTCATTGTCACCAGGAATGAATAGGCGCAGTCCCTAAATATAACACGTTGAATGGAATAAGCTACAATGAAGCCGTGGTCTAATTGCCCGTAATATGAACATCAGAGGTCTTCAAAACCATGTGGCATGAGACAGTCATTGAAATTATTATTCTCCATCTATAATGTTTTTTTTATTTATGGGCCTCCTGAAGTTAAAATAGTGACAGTACTAAAAAGTGGCTTCGTCGGTTACTCATCAGGCCCGCTGTTCTCAGTTTTATCGATGTCACTCGTACGATTAAAGTGATATTACCGACCAGGCCCGTATCCAGGAAGTAAAGTGCCCTGCCCCCCCCCCCCCCCCCCAAAAAAAAATTTTGATGGAGAAGGGTGTTCTACCGAAAATGAGTAATGATTTTTTAAAGTCTACGTCTGCAGTACGTTACCCCCACCCACCTCCCTCACAAAAAAATTGTCCTGGTGACTGGCCTGTTACAGGATATATTACTGGAAACATAATCGCATCACACGCATATATGTCCCAATAAAAAAATGCCTCTGTCAATATCGTTGATGTTGAAAAGTGGTAGAATCACTTTCCGGAAGACGCGTGAATACAGGAACTTTGAAATTCTGTGCGGTCAGACAATGTTGTGTTAGATAACCGGGCAAACATCAAAAAGAACAAACAAGAAAGCAGATAAAAATGTAATCAGCCGATTGTACAATAACGAATGGTATAACTTTCACGTATTCACTGCAACCCGTTAAAAGGGCACACAGAGGTAGCCACGACGTCTCTTAAAAAAAAAAAAAAAAAACCGGAAAACTCTATAAATCGTTGAACAATCTTTGCCGTCACTTTCTAAACAAACTGCTTGACAGACATCACACATCACTCAAGAGAATGTATGATTGCCAGTACGACAGTAAAAGAATCCTGCTACCAAAAATGTCAGCTTGTAGGCTTAGTCGTGGTCGTGCAGGAGGCGTTTGGAGACGTCTCAGATATACAGTTACGTAACGTCAGCGAGCTATCTGCATGCACCCTGCAGCGAAGCTAAACGAAAAAGAAAACTTGAAAGAGACCGGATGGAGAGAATATACTGGAGAGAGGGTTTGCGAGAAGGATACAGCGAGGAAGCTAACGGGGCCTGCCAAAACCAGTGAGAGCATGGCGTAACATAAACGCGCACACAAACAAGTAGTGAATAATTTGTAAAGGCACTCCAAGCAACAGTATAGAGAGGGCCCGTACCGGCTTTCCAGTGGGGTCCGTATATATAATCACGGCCTGCGATCATATCTTCCGGGCTCGCGAACGAGAACAATGGTAATTAGCGGGAGGATGAGCGAACCGTCGACAAGAGAACAGGCGAGTTGCCGTTGTGAGCCCTTCGCTTGGCAAGCCTTCACGCGCTTTCTGTTCTTTACGCTACGTTTTGCCTTACGCTAACGCTGGCGTCAGCCGACGGCACAGACAATGGGTGCGCAGTATATAGGCTATCGTTGGAGGCGGGCATTGCAGACAGCCGGTGAGAATGCGGTGCGTCCGGCTCTTCGCTGCTTAGGGTATACTATTATAAAAGCGGCCGAAGCTTCACTGCGACCTGACGAGGAGGAGGGGGGGGGGGGTTTGTGTGTTTTACGTGATCTAATGAAGGGGGAAACGCCGTGCCAGTTTCTTTGAGATGCGATAAGACAGCGCCTGCACCTCGTTTCGTCTTTGACTCTGTTGGTTTACTGTATCTTGCGTGCCTGCTGGTATAAAGTCCCAGGGCACGGTACATAAAGTTAAGGAATGCGGCAGTGAACGTTAGTCGCTTATCGATTTGGCTTTCTTTCTTTCTTTCTTTCTTTCTTTCTTTCTTTCTTTCTTTCTTTCTTTCTTTCTTTCTTTCTTTCTTTCTTTCTTTCTTTCTTTCTTTCTTTCTTTTTCATCCACTCACTGCCCTACTATCAAAAAGTAAAAAATGGTAGCAGGGACTTCGTAGTAGCAATCTACAGAATCGAATACGAGCAGCGTAGATCTACAAACAAAATATAGATTTGACTTCGTAAAAATTAGTAGTCGTTCTAATACTTTTTGTGAAACGAACATCGCACATCTTGGAGGGCTTTTACAACGCTTTCGAGTTTTTGATCTAAGGCGCAATGAAGATACGTTTACTGAATACTTCGAACGTTACGAATGAAAAAGCTCAGCCGAATGGCGATTTCGACGGTGAATGCTCGTGATGGTGGCTTCGACAGAGAGGTACTAACTCCCCAAAAGATATAGCGTGCCGGACGACGTACTTTCTCGCGTTTTCCCGTGTCCTACGTGTGTGTTTTTTAGAAACGAAGACGACACTTCCACCTTACTCTAAACCACGGGCACCTGACGCTTTCAAACGTTCGAGAAATGTTGAGAAAGAACCCCAGCGTTTCCAAACAGCGCCTACACAGCACACGCTCGCTGGATTTCGTGCCGACCGGTTGTGCCCCCGCGATCTCCGACGACAGCGCAGCTCTGGCTGACTGGGCTTGCCCTACGCCTACTCCTGACGCCGACAAGAGCTCTCGCCGAGTGGTACCCGCATCCTCAGACTCCTGCGACCGTCTACATCTTTCCTATCTTCTCCTCGCTTCCGTCGTTCGCTGTCCCTGCGCCTCGCTCTCTCCTTCCTCTCTCTCTATCTCTTTAGCTTTTCATCCTATCCTTTTAATTCCTCCTTTACCCCCACCCCTCGTGAGCTACTGTTGAGATGTCCTCCTCCTCAGAGACAGTTACGGGGCTCACTTTTCTCTTTTTTTTTTTCATTTAAAATCACTTCCATGCTTAAATGTTCTGAGCTTATCCTCACCGCGCGGCGTACAATTTTAAGAAATTGATGCCCACGAGAAAATGGGCTAACCAAAATCACTAATACTTTCGTGTGAAGGGGATCAGTCACTCTGATTGATTGATATGTGGGGTTTGACGTCCCAAAACCACCATATGATTATGAGAGACGCCGTAGTGGAGGGCTCCGGAAATTTAGACCACCTGGGGTTCTTTAACGTGCACCAAAATCTGAGCACACGGGCCTACAACATTTCCGCCTCCATCGGAAATGCAGCCGCCGCAGCCGGGATTTGAACCCGCGCCCTGCGGGTCAGCAGCCGAGTACCTTAGCCACTAGACCACCACGGCGGGGCCAGTCACTCTGTCGACAAAGAATAATAAAGCGTTAGACATCAGTCGTATTTATAAATCTGAGTATCAGTGTGCGCTAAATAGTTATTTGATGAATACGACACTCGCGATGCCTCTCGGGGAGTGGCTTGGAGTACTAAACAGGTAACGGTTTCGTGGTATTCAAATGGGCAAGTGTCCAGCGCGGTCGCGTGAACACTTCCGGCGCGTCACAACCGCCGGCGTGCCTCCTTTCCGCGTATCGCGTGATTTCGCCCTGTCGCCTCTCGCTGATCTCTAGATAGCGAGCGCCGTGAAGGAAACGATCAAACTGGTACACAATGAGCTGTGGCTCCGCAAACACGCGCCTTGTTGATATCTTCTCTATCGTCCACTGCGCAGCAAAAAGAATTGACAGAAACACGGAAGGAGGTAGATTAGCCGTTGTCTTTCCGACAGGCAAGTCGAAATCCGAATCCAATCTCCCGTAACATCTTGGGTGCGACTGTTATTCTTCCCACGGTGTCGACGGAAGTCCGAATATCTCTAATGCAGTGAAAACGGACACGCGAAACAAAACACTGTCCGCACGTAAATAGGACGGATCTCCGGAGAGACAAAGCGAGGGCTGCGTGGCATGCAGGGGTGTTTCAGAAAGGTTTCTGATCTTTTGTGTTGTTTTGCTTCACTTACTGTTCTATCTGAGTTTTACCAAATGGGAACTGGATCCACCGTTCTCAAAGGCGCCTGGCCACGAAGTTCTTTTTGCAGTACGCCCTTCCATGTATATTAAAAAAAAAAAACATTCGAAGTGGCATTTGTCTTGTATCCAGTGAATACTCTATACTGCAGGCACCACGCGCGGCAATCAAGACAACTTGAAAAGGAAGGGTGTGCACTAATGTCTTTCGACAGGAAACGGCGTTCTCTTGACACGCCCATGGTGCCCTCGGCCACTTCTTCCGCGAGCTATAGCTGGCGGAGAGACGCGTTTACATTGTCTACATTGGACTCGCGTATAATTACTGACGGATCGTCACTGTTCCTCTTTGCGGAGGTTCAGCATATTCAAGAAGAAAAAAAAAGCGATATTCTTGACGGCTAACGTCTTCATCAGTAAATACATTGATTCGGTCGACAGACTAAATTTGGCAAGGCCACGACCCGATGTGCGCAGTATACGGTGCACTGTTAAGAACGCTGGTATGTGTGTCGTTCTTATTGCTGACGCCCTAAATGCAAGCGGTTGCGAAAACATCGTGCTATGGCTGTACGTGTGCAGCTAACCTATAATAACGCACATCTCCAGAGAAACTAGCGTACGTGGCAAGCCGGGATTCACAAAGAAGAGTAAGATCACCCTTATTTCTTTATTTGTCAGTGATATTGGGGGAGCCAAATAACACTACAAGCGCAGTAAGCGAATGTGGAAAAATTGATGTCTAGTGTATTAATTATTATGTCAAGGTTGGACCTAATGGATGCATTAAATAGTGTTTCGATTTCGGGCACGAAGGGGAGGCGAGGACATTGCCTGTCAATTGATCGTAACTTCTCGCTAATTAGACATAGGTGAATAAATTGCCGAAGCTATAACATTCTGACTCCGACTCCTGCGGACAAGCATATCCGGGAACTCACTCAAGGTTGTGCGTTAACTTGAACTCGCTCCTACCTGTGGCACGTTGCCAATTGAACCATTGAATCACTTGAAGGGTGGTTTTTACTGCGAAGTAGTGAAAGTATTGGGCATTGCAGACTTGCTTCGTAATAACTCGCATAAGATCGCCGCTATTCGCTGAATAACCACAGCTAAGGCTTACGAAATGCCACGGCGAAAATTTTTTATGCGAAACAGCCCACGTTTTCTACGCAAGTGAGACTGTCATACTAAGTACTGTGTCCAAGCCCCATCTCGCTTTTGTTGTGGCCCATGTATGTGGCATGGCTGCCGAGTCGTGCTCCCCTGGCCAACTTTCCCGCATCTGTTTTTGTCGGACTTTCTTATCTTACTCTGCCCCATCGTATTCTATCCGCAATGTGACGATCCTGCGATTCGCACACTGATTAGCCCTAGCACCACCCACTGGCGTGTGCCGCCCTCTATCACTGATAAGAACTTTGATAATGTGCATTCGACGCGCAAGCAAAGCACACGGGCGCACGTCTCCATCGATGCGACGCCTCTCTTCCCGAGGGCTAACCTCATTATTCCTTACGAGTACATCTTTGTACGTGCTCGCATGGCCAAGCACTATAGACCCGGAGCGAAAAGGCCGTTCCTCCAAACGAGGTACAAAAGGCGATGAGCGCGCGTGTTTGTGTTTGGTTGTCTCCTCACCGTGACCTAATTAGCAGCTCCTCTATAGGCTACCGCACTACTCCGGGCTAAGACGTAACCTCCCTTACATGAACCTTCGCTTCGCTCAAACAAAGCGGTTGGCCGTTCCGTCCTCTCTTACATATAGGATGCAAGACTTCGTTTGAATATAGAATATAGTATACAGGGGCTCTCTATATAGCGTGCTGAGGCGTGTACGGCATTATAAGCGTGCCCGTCGGCGAACAACGAGGAAAGAGTGATGGCAAAAATCTAAATATGTATACGTGCTATTTGACGACCGGTATATATACAAAGTGAATCGGCTCACGCAAAGGCGTGGTGGCTGGAAGGTGCGCGTGGTAGCTATAGGGGCTTCGGTGAGGCGATATAATCGCGCTCTCGTGCGGGCCGCAAGCGAAACATAAAATCGACGACTTGAGACGACCGAGTTCATCGACGGCCATCGGGCTCATGATTGCGGTTAATGGTCGCTTCGAATCGCCTCGCGTCCGTCTCTGTCGTCCCTTCGTCGTCCACGCAGAGTTCATCCTGACCCGTTTCAAGGAATCGTCTTACGAGCGATACAAATGAATTGACGGAGTTCAACGAAAAGGAAACACAGACAGGCGACGGGGGTCGGTGGAATCGTCGCATGCCTTCTCCTTCCACCTATCCCCTCCCCTGGCTAGACCCGCCTTTTCTTCTTCGAGAGTTTTGGTTCTTGTGCGACCCAAAGTTTCAGGCTTTTTTGTGCAAGAAAGAGCTGAAGTATGCTGACGTCACATGAATCGTGTGTGTGCGTTCGAACGAAACCCGCTTGCCGGTCGGCCGAATCGATCAGGGGCGCGCATCTCTTTGTGATGAAGAGACAGTGCACGACGAATCAGTATCGAAGCGCGGAGGGCGAATCGTTTAACGCAGAAGCGTCCACGGTCACAACGCAGTGAGCGGCTGCACACGAACAAGCATTTGTGTAATAGGGAACGACCAAAGCGGCGTTAATGACATTACGAGAATGTAGATTAGAGCACCGTGCTCAATAGTGGCAAACACGTGGTTCCGAAGCGCCCACCAACGCGAGAAACGGGCATTGCGACATCATGGTTGCCATCGTCCCAAAGGGAATGCTCTAACTCGCACCTTCGTGCGAAACAGGACAATTTTTCACGTTGTGTCACGAAAACCTTGGACACCCCGAGTCCGAGTTCACTTTAGATTTTTTTTCTTCATTTGCATATACCGGCAAGGCCGTGTCCATTTGTCGGTCATGAAAAAGAAGGGCAAAAATGCGGTCAATAGAGTCGGGGTGAGGTATAGTTTCGAGAAGTGGAAACAGCAATCTCTGTTAAAACGCAATAGCTTTGCTTCTTTCTTTCTTTTTTTTAAGCGAGTCGCGTATAATTTTCGGCAAATCGTTGAGTTAGGTTTTATGATCTCTAGAATACTTTCGGTGAAATGCTTTGTAGCATGGCGTGGCGTAGCAAGCCTGACTGCTTATTTCCTGCTTTCTTCGTCGCATGTAACACATCTAAGCGACCCTACATAACCAGACCTGTCTTCCATCCGGCCAAGGTCTCCAGCAGAGAAATAAAAAAAGCAATAGACAAAATGACACTTGGGTGCCACCGTCTCGGAACAGTCGCAATCGCGGTGCCAGGATCAAAGACCCCTGAAGCGAGCAGCAGGCAGCTCCAATTGCCACCGCAACCTTGCTCAATCGACAATTGCATTGGTCGCACGCAACTTTTTCCTATTTTTTCTTCATCTCCCCCCTCTTTGAGTTCAATCGTACCGCAGGTGTCACTCAAAAAAAAAAAAAAAAAGAAAGACAGGTAGAGAAACAGTAGCCGATCGTTCGACTGTGCCACGAAGCACGGCGAAAATTTCGACCAGGTCCTCTGAGAAACACGTTCGGGACCAAAGCGCGATCGCGGTCAACGAGAACTGGACAACGACGATTTGCGTGCCACCACCGGCTCCAATCTTTCGATCCCGCTGCAACGCACGGTCCGTTCGTCACGTGACCTTCCTCTCTCGATAGAGAGGCCCATTGTGGTGTGCCAGCAATTTCCACACGTCACTTCACCCGTGCCCACTTTTCACGCCCTTGTTTTGTTAGTTTATTTATTTCTTCTCTCAACTATACCGAGGCGTTTATAGAGAACGGCTTTTCAATTTTATCGTTACACCGAGCACGCGCGACGTGAGAAAAAGGTGCGTGCGTTTTTTTGATATAACGTGACCGTGAGCCCGACCAGGCGTGCTTTCTTCTCAATACGGGCAAGGTCGACATCATGCGCGATGCCTTACGTGTAGCGGGCTAGAGATTTGTCGTGCTTTCGGTGCGGGGGCAATCACGCGGTATACGTGTTTTCTGCCGTTGTTGCTGCGGCCCGTTGTACAAAGCAGGTGCGGCGGGTCTTCAATATTTGTTACGCTGTGCAATGCTTGTATACGCACGCAGTTTGGAGGTCCACGAACCAACTTTAGCTGAGGGAGAGAGAAAGAGAGCGAGGCGGTGATGTCGGTGTTTGACCCGCTCGAAGGCGAACCTCTTTGATTGACAACCGTGCAACGTACGGTTCGACCGGCGCTGAGCGTTCGGAGTCGATCGTGCGCTATGTTGTGCCGTTCGCAGCCTCGGTCAAGCAGCGCGTGATTACTTCATCACAAAAGTTCGCCCCCTATGCTGAACGTGACTGGCTAGTGCGTTGCGATGCACTCAGCGACGGCACCAAGCGAGCGCCTTTAAAGTGTAAATTGTGGCCCGCATGTGTGCTCATAACCTGCACCATCATTCAAAAGTAACTAGGTCTTACTCTGCACGTATATACGTATAAACATGCACACAATACAAATTTAGCTCATCAATGTGGATCCTTGGGCTAGTAGTAGGTGTGTGGATCCTTGGGCTAGTAGGTGGGTGTAGCTTTGCGCTGTAAGCACAGTTAATTCTGTACAGTACAGAGGAGACAAGAACGCATCGCACAAACCAATGCGGTTATGGTCAACTTGTAACCTACTCTGTGTTTTAGCAGTGCCGCTTAGCAGCGATATAAAAAAGTGGTAAGTGCGCAAATGACGCATCTGCAACAGTGTATACCAATGCAGCCTTTCATAAGAAAGTTATGAGCATGTGTGCATAGTTAGCGGCTTAATGCCTACGTAAGATTGTAAAGACGAGTGGTCCATTTGTTCTCCGCTGGCTAGAGTGGCGTGGACGCAATGGAAAGCTCATGCGAGTTCCAAAGAAGCAGTTGGGTTTCTTTACAATGGTCAAATGAAAAAAAGAAAATTTTGAGGGCTCGTTTTTTTTCTTTGATACAACCGTATTGAAAACCAACAGACATTGTAGCCAAGGGTGATCTAGAGAGCGCCAGTTGTACCGTTTTAACTGCGCCGTATAGTTGTAATGCAGATGTGAGCAAAGTCAAGTGGAAGAAAAGGCAAATTGCCACCGGCAAGGACCGAATCTACAACCTTCGATTAACGCACCAGATGCTTTACCAATTTAACTATACGGTGGCGCGGTTATTCCCTCGTCCAAATTGTTGGGCAATCATCGGCCCGAAAACCAGGAAGTGTTAGTCAGCGCCGCTCGTCGTCATGGCCATGAATGTGAAACCATTTTTTTCTTTTTTAGCCAGTTGGCGTCACGCACCACATGATCTTTTTTTTTTTTTAACGAGCGGGCAGCTGACCAATAAACCCTAGCGTACTAATTGAATGCATATTATCTGAACGTCACGCACCACGTGATCTTCTTTTTTAACGAGCGGGCAGCTGACCAATAAACCCTAGCGTACTAATTGAATGCATAGTATCTGGTCGTGTAGTTCAATAAATGTTGTGCGCTAGCTTACACGTTGATATATACGTCTTTCTCACAGCGCACATGCTGTAGGCCTTCTTGTACTCATTTTACAGCGGGTACCCTTACCACAACTCGTTGTTACGCCTTGATCTAGCCGACATAAAAGCACTTCCGACGAGATTCGTCGTTCGCGTCGTCCCGTCACCCACGAAAAACAATTCCAGCGGCCCCCTTTTTGTGCGTCGAGGTTGAGATAGCATCTGCGGAAATGTCGGCTCTCGTAGGCTGGCTTGTGCCACGCGGCCGCCTCGTACATTCCACGCCTCTCTCGTTTGTTCAGCGCTGCCCGACTTTTTAACATTAATACGCACGAAACCGAAAACCACGAAATACGAGTTTCCTACTGCTTTGTACGAGCGATATATTGAAGATTTTCTCCCCAGCAGATCGAGTCAACGGATTAACCGGAAGTGCGCCGTGTTCAGGATCTCCACCGAGTCCAGAAGTTTCACTCTACCGCAATCAGCGTTGGTTGAGCTACACGTGAAAACTAAATCGTTCGATTGTCCCACGGCCTCCGGTTTTTCTAAGATTAAGCTGAGCGTATTCGCAGCCTGTACGTGCCAAAGATGTTGCAAACCGGAACTGCGGTCTTGCTTCGTAGCGCGTATTCGTCCGCATTTCGGGAGACACGTATACAGTGCACGTAACTACGAGACCCATGTGCTCAGAAGGTCACACCGCAGGCGCACTGTATGTAGCGCGTGCTCGCCCGTTTGTGTGTGTGTGCTCGCTACGTAAGCCGGGCGTCGCGATTTGCTGCTTTCCACTTGACGACGGCGCCAGCAGTGCGGGAAGATGGAGTGAACAATGGCGGCAAGGTGGTGCCAAGAGGGCATGCACGCTGCAGGGGCGTCGCTGGAAGAACGCTGCAGCGGCCGCGCACGCAGATTGTGTGCCTGCGTACGCTCCGGCGCAGCTTCGGAACGAGGCACCCCCGCCTGGCGGGGCCGCCTCATGATTAAGGTCAAGCTGGTCGCAGAGTTGGGCAGAGAGAAGGCGCGCGGTTGGCCGGAGAATCACGATCCACCGGAGGCAGCGACGTGCGTATACTCGTTAAAGTGTGCGGCTCGTCCTCCGTGTGCGATATAGATTACCAGCCGAATGTTTCAGCTCGTAAAACTGGACTGTTTGGCCGAGTTACGTTTGCGGCCAATTGAAGTGCACTGCCCCATTTTGAAATCGGCAAGAGCCATCTGTGCATTAAAACAGCGCACGAACTCGGGTGGTCAGCCACATTCGTGTTGGTAAACTCAAGAAATTGTGAGCCCTTTTAGTGGCTAAATAAATAAAATTGTTTTATTTTTCTTCTTCACATATACAATTGCTACTAACAACGCCCCATACACTTTTCTCGGCACCATTGTCTATTAGTTCTCATAAAGGTTACCTCTAGTAGCGCGAAAATTCGGCTGAAGAATTTCTTTCGTGGCCACCAACATCTTCCCTCGTTCACTTTTCGCAAAGCTTTTACGGGCCTCCAAAACCAGCAAGAGCATTCCAGGTAACCATATGTTTGGTCGGCAGCATCTACGCCGACTTTTGAAAGTCTAGTATCGGCCGCAGTGTAGAGTTGTCAAAGGCGAATCGTCGTGGTGGTGAAATACTTTAACCTAACTCTCGTTTTCGTTTAAATTTTATTTTGCCAAAACGAAGACAAGATTGTCTACACAAGCTATGCAAGGTTTTCAGGACAAAGACGGCGCCTACCGTGTCATTTGCTGAAACTTTGGTAGCTAACACGATCATAACGAACCTATAACACCGCATGTATACAACCTTTCTTTCTTCTCTGCCTTGCTCTGTCAGGCCTAATGTGGTCGTATGGAAGGGTTCATCCACAAGCCACGAAGATGTATATGCTGCTTTGCTCTGTACAACTCTCACGAGAACGGCAAGCACGCAAAGAGCAGGTTACGTTCCGTTTTATTCGTTGACCGGTCACTCGACCCCATGCACTGCACGGCACAAAATTAACCGTGGGGTGCGCGACCCTGCAGGAAGTGCAGATTCTTCACCGGGAAAAGCCACGGCGTTGAAAGAAATGGAACGAAAGCCAACAATGAGGCGTCTCGTCTAAAACGTGATCACAATCCGTAATAACAGAGCAATGTATGTACACCGCAGCAATCGCTCAGAAGTGACCGCGCGCTTGTTGGCGTTGCATAAGAGGCCGAGCCCATGCAAAGGCTTTTGCGGCGTGCGCCTCTCAACCAGGAAGGCAACACCACTTCCTTTGTTTCATAAGATAGTCCGGACCGTGGGCGCCATCGAGGGCCGACAGATCGCGATGCAATCGAGCGCGCTTCTCGTGTGACGAGACGCCCCCGGTGTCCTCGTTGCTTCTGCGAACGTGGGAAAAGATGAATCTGCGTGGGCCAGATGCACTGGTGTATTTGTCACCACCAAAAGTTTTTAACCAATTTCGCGTGAGGCAGTACAGTTCAACCCCGTTATAACGAAGATTTGTATAGCGATTTATCGGTTGTAGCGAACTAAACACGAACTTTAGTTGGTTACGTTTCATTTTTGTGAGCTAATTCTTTAATAACAAAAAGAAAAAGTAAGTCACCTTATTGGCTCTAACGAAGATTGACTCGCACGAGGCTCGAACTTTGAATGGTAAAATAAAACGCCAAATTAATAATTGAAAACAATGCACAGCCACATTTGCAAATGTGTACGTGAATTAGCCACCAGAGGAAATCGAAGATAACATTCTTCTTCAAATAAATGTGAACGCCGGCATGCCTTGCCGAACTAAATTTATTCAGTTGTAGTTTGCCCTTCTAATGTTCTGATCTCTTTAGTGTGAAAGACTACAAGGAGACAGGTAGGAATTACCTCGCTTAAATGAGTTTTAGGGCTATCACAAGGACCTTTGTATCTGAGACCTTTGCTCGAACAAAATCGCTGGTTAATTAACCAATTTTTTTATCTCTGCTGCTTTAACCAAATGAATTATGACCCCGATCCTACTCTGTTGTAATTAAGTTCGCCTTAATGCGTGTATAAGCTTGTTATAAGCATCTGGGAATATCTAAAGTTGCATATTGCGAATAAACTTTAATATATCATGGTCCAGCAAAACAAGCATTCCGACGAAAGGGCGTGGTGGCTTCTCATTTCGTTTGTTCATAAATGTCGGGCGCCACCTAGCATCTCACCTTACAATCAGTTCTCTACAACGTATATCCTCGTGGTGTGCGAAAGCTATCAGGTAAGCGCTCCTGGCGCCATCGGACCTTTTTTTTTTTCCCCCTAGTTACGCGGACGAACCACTTGCACTGCTGAGAACATTTCACCACTTGCCGGCGTCAGACTTATTGCCGCGGCGTGCCAGCCATATTGACCCATCTGTTGTTAACCTACTCTGACGGTCGGCCGAGCACTAGATTTCACTTCGGGTCCAAGTGACTAGGCAACAGCGTCGTACTTTCCCACACTCGCCTGTAAGTGCTGCTCGCTGAGTACTGCACACATACCATATACATGGAGCGAAAGAAAGAAAAAAAGAAAGTGAGGACACTGACCATTTATTTACATAGTGCTCTTGATTGTTACATTTTTATTATGTTATTCAATGTAGTTTTTTTGTTTTTGCATGTTTTTTCAATGCTATATATACTATCATGTTGTTGGAATAGCCTGCTCTAACGCAGCCTACCCTCCCACGTTTTTGTTTATTTCTATTTTTTTACTTGTAAATAAGAATAAAAAAGCGTGCCTTACTTAGACTCGCATGCTTTTTGCACTGCAGTTCGCTACCAACCGATACCAACCGAGTATAGTTTACGTCTCATTTTTTTCATGTGGCTAACTAGACAAAATTATGTCCGAACTCGGTGACATAGGTGTACGACGAGCCTCAACATCACGCATTCCGCCCCAATGAAACGAATCGCGGCACCCGTGGGAGACTTGCCGGGCATATCGGCCCGCTTTTCTGAACGGGGCATCGGGCGACAGCGTGCCGCGAACCCGGTCAAAGCGAGGGGTCAGAGTTCACCGCGATGGGGTCGGCTCCATTGCCGGGTCGCGCTCGCGGCGCCACCACCAGCAGCAGCGCCACGCGCGTCTTCCAGGAAACGCTCAATTAGGGCGCAACAATGGAGGGCGCTTGCGACGTACGCAACGCCAGCAGGCGTGGCGACGTCGGAAAAAGCCGCCGGCAGCAGCCTCTTCATGACCTGGACGCTGCGCGAGAGTGACATGGGCACTCTCGATGGAGGAACACGCTGGACCAAGTAACTCGACGGCTCAATGGAAAAAGAAGTAGTCGCCCAGAGAGCGAGTGTGATGCGCTGAATTACAAAGCGAATCCGCTACGGAATCTCAAGCAAGAACGGTTCTATAGCTTAGGGAAAATTCGTCCTATGCGAGAAGGCGCTTGTTTTGCTCTGTTTAACTGGCTTGCAGTGGAGAGAATCAGGTTATTATGACCTCGGCTGCCGCATTTTTACAAGTTCTGCAGCAACAAACAAAAAATAAATGTGGTTACGCAAAAACAAAAGTGAACAAGCAAAAAAATAATACGGATATGTAGCAAACAGAAAAAAAAACGAAGGGAGTAGCATGGAAATACAGTGTTCATTCGAGAAAAAAAATGACTTTGCATTGCAACAGAACACGCAAACATTTTACCATGTTCTGCCCACAGTACACGGACCACCTTTAGCATCACTCAGCGAAAGAGAAACGTCAAACACTTGTTTAGAATCTTCAGGCAGCGTGACAGTCACCCTTCATCTAGTAAACTAACAGTGGCTTCGGGGACAACGTACTGAATAGAGTACCGGGTTATCAACGATGGTCAGCGTCAAAAACATCTTGTATGCTGC
Organism: Rhipicephalus microplus; assembly: GCF_013339725.1. Lineage (NCBI taxonomy): Eukaryota > Metazoa > Arthropoda > Arachnida > Ixodida > Ixodidae > Rhipicephalus > Rhipicephalus microplus. The sequence continues at coordinate 156,469,624 of NC_051171.1, read as the reverse complement.
CGGTTTTACGGCATGTGTGGCATTATTACAAGACAGGCGCATTTATTATGAGATCCGAGAAGAACAGATCTGTGCACTTTAATACTTCAGGTGATACACGGCGGCTACGATGATGTCGAGGCAGCTTAATCACGTAGCGATTAAACTGCTTCAATGGTGTAACGATGCGACCGGAATGCTACCATGGCCTGCGTTGATCAATAACGAAAGATCCTGCGCGCGATGCACTAATAATTATTACAATAATTTGACATAACGAAATTGGCGTCCCCCCATGTTAGTACTCCAACGTGGGGTTTTCAGTTACGTAAGCGCAAGCCGTTTATACAGTATGTATACTGTCGGCGCTTTTCACAACAGACCTGGGGGGCTTGCATGCAAGCCACCGTGCTCATTTTAAACAATTTTCCAATTACAGGGTTGTGGGAAAGGTGGAATCTAGGATTTCTCGGTGTAACTAAGTTTAATTGATTTGATTGATATGTGGGGTTTAACGTCCGAAAACCACCATATGATTATGAGAGACGCCGTAGTGGAGGGCTCCAGAAATTTCGACCACCTGGGGTTCTTTAACGTGCACCGAAATCTGAGCACACGGGCCTACATTTCCGCCTCCATCGAAAATGCAGCCGCCGCAGCCGGGATTCGCCTTTATAAAACAAAGATAAAAGAGACATGCCGCTGCAAGGACGTCAGGTGTCTGGAACGCTCGCTTGCTGTCATCCTCGACACCTGTCGGCAAGGGTCTGACCGCGCCGCTTAGCGCCCGTATGCATGTTAATAGCACCTATCAAGTATTGCGCAACCTATACGCGTGCCCAAACCAAGAATGCCTAATGCGACCCGTTCTCTGAAACAGGTCCCGGTAAACGAGCAGGACAGCGCGTGCTTGTGCTGACCGCTATCCGAAACGACGATCAGATGCAAGCTTCAAACGACAGATCTTCGATGTGTCCGCGCATGACAGCTCACGAGCAAACACGTTGCCGAAGCGCAGTGAAATGTAAACCGCTACGCATTCCTGAAAACAAGCTCGGTGTATTGAGGGTGACCGAGAAATATATACATATGCATATATAGAGCGATGCGATAGGTGACATAATCTATCCAGTAGCCTTGTCCAGTGGAATACGTGCATTTATGCATCGTGGTGGCGACTGTACGACACCGCGTGAGGAATGTCGCGCATACTCAAACACGTCGTGAGTTTGCACGAATGCGTAAACACCGACAGACTGATATGCTTGATCGTGGATGCCCTGTCATGGCGGCAACATGTATGTGTTCCCATCTTTCATATCAGCCCAGATTTCGTACACGTGTTGATGGGACGCTACGTGATTACGCAAACGATGCTTGAAGCGGAGGACGATAGGTATGACGTTCGAGCTTCACCATAATGCTCCTTGAAAGTAGCAGCGGTTGCCTTTCGAACAGCGTAGAAGCACCATTCGAACTCGATGTCTTGTTGAGACGGCCGAAGGTTCCTCATCTGTGACATGGCTTTGCGGCAGCGAGCGACACGTCGTCCGTGTTACCTGCCAGTCAACCATGCATGCGGTAGGCGTACGTACTGCTTTACTCCGTTCTGCGATCACCTCGACAGGCTTACGGTATGTAGATCTTCTGTATCCACGAGGACGCTTTTCGGATTTCTTTGTGTGTGCACCTGCAAGCTATCGGCTCTTGCGTAATCAGTGAATTGTCACTGGTACACTGTATATAATAACCACGATTCAGATCACCTCATTAATATTCAGGCAAAGTCGCTCGGTTCCCAGCTGACCGTTCACTTGTTTCTTTGTGAAGCGTTCATATGACAGTACTTATGAAGAGCAAGACAACTTGCGATGCAATGGGGACAGACCAGCGTTGTGTCGTTATAAACGACAACGATAATTTACTCTTAAATTTTGCTGGGATAAGAAGCGTGTTATTAAGGAAGTTTGGCGACAGTAGCGCTTGTGCAGGGCACACCGTTCACTCAGTGTTGCTCAGCTTAACCGAGTAAGAAGTGGGGCCGACGGTATAGAGTGGCGCAGTTGTATATGGTTCACCGTGGCAGAGGGAAGCGCGTTCTGCAGACGCATGCACCTGGTTTGTTCAGATGCCTGCTCATCACCAATTAATAAAGCGAAGCGAAAACCTTAAATGCCTCACAAAACGGGAGAAGTGACCACAGCTATGTCTGTGTCCTTCAGTGAAGAAATCCTCGTTTAAATGGGAAAGGGAAAAAAATAATAAAAAAATGATTACAGGATCCGTAATCGACCACTTTAAGTTTTGAACGCGATAGCATATGGCTGCATTTTGTGTAATATGTAACATGCTTTAAACCACGAGCAATGATTTATTCGCGTGAAATATTTTCGAGTTTGCTAAGCGCATGCGTTGCCTTACGGGTGTAGGGGCAGTAACGTGTGCGCCTTCTGTAGTGGGTGGCCGGCTTTAAACCATGAAGTCATTATGATGACCGCATTTTCCGACGCCCGATGGCAATGTGCGCCTGTATCACGACTTATTATACTGTGGCATTACATGTTGTAATGTGAAGCATGTAGGGTCGACATGTCTGTTAAACCTGAAAGTTGCTTCCACTCCATTTCCAAGCAGAGCAAGTTATTTTCAGTTATCTCGTGCGGACGCGTGGCTGCGTGCTTATAACACCTACTTGCCACGCGAACGACCTGACTTCGATCCTCACTCAGACCCGGATTTTTTAATTTATTTTATTTGCATATCTATCGATTTTTCGGTCACGCACAAGATGATTTTCCGCTCACAACCAACGATGCTGGAATTTCTGCGAAGCTAGCTCCTTAGCGCTGTCGCTTGTAATGGTTTCGCCTCCGGCTCATCTTTGGCAAATGCGGAAACGGTCAAGTGACGTTCGTGAGTGGCACATGTGTAACTCTCCGCGGGACCTGTTTCAGGTGCTACTTACGAAGCTTGTTTAACGGGGTCCGCAGTATGCTTCTGCCCCCCTGCCCCTGAAAGAAAAGTAAACAAAGAACGAAAATGTTCTGAGAGAACGAAAAGCTGTCATTATTAGCCAGCGAATCAGTAATTAATGACAGCGTCTACGCAAAGTCTCTCCTATGTACTTTCTATTGAAGTAGCATTGTAGTATGTTGCATTGTACTGTATTTTATTGCTTGCATAGCGATGTGTCAGTTTGAGTAGTTATAACGCATAGCTGGCTTCTACCCTAATGAAGCCCACTGAAGACCCGCCAATCGATTCTTCCATGTACATGTATTGCACTGCGCTATGCTGTGTTGTACGTTTAAGTGTTTTATCGTTCGTACACACATAACAGCGTGATGATTCCACGCGTCCAGAACGAGGAGTGTTACAGTACCTTTTTGTGGCCGACTTTTGCTTTCTGCATTTCGTCCCGATAACCACGGCGTAAGATACAAACGCCTTACAGCGCGACCCTAACCAAACCACAGTGTCCCCTTAGCGACAAGGCAAATGCCTCTATCGGAAACAGAAAGTGGCTCGCATCGCCGCATGCAAGCAAACGCATAGATCACGAATGCGCGCTCCTTGTATATTCAAGATTCATATCCCGTCCTGTCGTTGCGCTTGTCGACAGCGTCAACGTGTGCCCCGAGTGGCTCGGGAAGGTACATCGGATGCTCTGAGTACTCGACGTCGGGACGGCTGTCGTCCCGTTTGAAGGCCTAGACGGCCGCGGCGAGCTCCTGTCAGCGAAAACGAGCGCGTCATCGTTGTCGACGTCGCTTTCGCCGACCGCTGCCCGGTTCTAGCGCAATACGATCTCTACAGTGACTCTTGATTTCTCTCGCAGCCTTCGGTCCCTCTGGCTAGCCGGAATGTCAGCTTTGCGGACATTTTACGCGGACGCTGTCGCAGGGATATAGCTGAGAAATTGAGTTCCGCGCAATATTTTATGCCATATTCTATACTACTACTACTACTACTACTACTACTACTAATACTACTACTAATACTACTACTAATACTACTACTAATACTACTACTAATACTACTACTAATACTACTAATACTACTACTACTACTACTACTACTACTACTAATACTACTACTACTACTACTACTACTACTACTAACAATATAATTGAGGCGTGGTGGTCGTCTTCGCAGTTTTAGCCCATCTGGTGTTCTTCAACGCGCGCGTTTTATCACAGAACCCGAGCATGTAGCATTCCGCTTGCATCTAAATGCGACTGACGCAACCTGTACCGAACCCTGTGCCCCGCCGCGGTGGTCTAGTGGCTAAGGTACTCGGCTGCTGACCCGCAGGTCGCGGGTTCGAATCCCGACTGCGGCGGCTGCATTTCCGATGGAGGCGGAAATGTTGTAGGCCCGTGTGCTCAGATTTGGGTGCACGTTAAAGAACCCCAGGTGGTCGAAATTTCCGGAGTTCTCCACTACGGCGTCTCTCATAATCATATGGTGGTTTTGGGACGCTAAACCCCACATATCAATCAACCTCACCCCTGGCTAAATGGCTGATTGCCTCAATGAAACCCTCGACCCTCGTGTAAGCGGCCAAGCACCGTAATCACTTAACACCGCAGCAGGCACGAGCTTATAACAAATGCAGTACCTTTTGCAACTCGACACAGTGACCGGAACATACCACAGCGCCAGTGCACTGAAGCAGCACTGAACGCTGCTATATCGATTACACATGGCCATTACATCCAGAAAACGGAGATTGTAGGAGATAATTAGGGATTATTGGAGAGTGCGAGTGAAAGCGAGAAATTCCACACTTCAAGAAAAAAAAAGGGGGTGGAAGGGGGTACGCTTGACTTTTTTTCGGAGTGTCCTAACCTCCCATGTATTTGAATTTTTTTTTTAAATAGGCACGTCAACTCTCTTGAGGGTCACGCAACTTCAGAAGAGAGTATACATGAACCGGCAAAAAAGAGCTGACGTGCCTCTTTAAAAAGAGTCATACAAAAGGCAAGTCAGGACTTTTTCTTTTTCTTATATAGTAGATTAGCCATGACTGAGCATAGGTACTTACTGCATCGGAGAAGGGGAAATGACTACAAACGCTCTCAGCATGTAATAAAATGGAATGAGTACTAAGACATTTGCGTGTCAACTGCCTATATATATATATATATATATATATATATATATATATATATATATATATATATATATATATATCATGTCTCGTTCCATTACATGCGTGTACACTTCATTGTTTTGTGGCTTATTGATTTGTGTTCCATGTAATCTAAGTTAGGTAATTGAACAAAGCAGGTTCATCCCACACGTCGTCAACACAATTACGCTGCTTTCATTTTCTTTCTCTATCGTTTGTCGCTTCTATGTGCAAAAAAAAAAAAATGTCCCACTAAACGACAGCGCTTCCAGAACAACAATTTCCACACTCGGCCCGCAGTTGTCAAGCGTTAAGGTGCTCGATTCTAGGCGGGACGCGATAGCAGGCGAATTACACGCTTTGCCGCCCTTCGCGATCTTGAAATAAAAAAAAAAACGTTTCTCTTCGCCCGCATCCAAGAACAATGGAATAGGAAAGGGCCCGGCGGCCCTGCAGACGCAAACAGCGCAATATTGAAACCGTTTCTAATTATAGAGACGCCGCTTGTCTCGCCACGACACGGCTACCGCACGAACCACCGCTTCCACGCATGTCTGTCTTTTCTTTCTTTCATCCCATCTTACTATCTGTACCTTCCGCGTGCTGTAGCACCATCGTCGTGTGCATTTGCTTCTTCCTCGTCGAGCTAGCCGAGGACGTCGCATCCTCTTCCTTTCCTCTTTCGTTGTCCCCCACGAGCAGCGACTCGGAACGGCGCAAAGACGACGATGCCTGTAACCGCGGCGGACCGTCACTTATAAGGCGACACTGAAAAACGGCGCGGTTCAGACCACAGGACACGCCTTGTCGTGCGGACGGTGCTATATTCGACGGCGTGACTTAGGCGTCTGGTAGTCGCCGGCGATGCCTGTTCTGTCTCCGACCGTGCATGTGTTGTCCGGGAAAAAAAGCATCTCTAGTATCTATACTTCTGCAACTCTTACCGACAAAAGCGCCAATTCCAGCCCTGTTCCAGCGGTCGATTTCCGAACGCAGAATTCAAATGGCAGCGCCTGTGATATTGTTGCATGTTTTTTTTCTGTTTAGAATGTTGCCTATTGTGGAAGGCATTACGCCGCTTGAATGAGGGTACTTGCTGCGTTACAAGTAGACCGCTGCGTTTTTTTTAGGGGGGTGGGGGTAGAGGGAGTATTGAAATCGATGCACGGTCACACACGTATGAGCCTATCTGAACATTGTTCTTTTTGCTTTGAGAAAAATGAAACTCGCGGGAACATTTCCAAGTTCGATCTTGCTGTAATTGGTGCACGTGTACAATGGCGTATATACAGCGCAAAAGGATTGCCGAAAAAGAAAAAAAAAGAAGCTCGAAAAAATGAACAAAGTGTGTCACTCAGTCTGTGAGCAAAACACGAACTTTACGTATACCGTGATAAAATGTAGCTGTAGGTAGCGCAGTATCTGTGTTTAATTAGATAAAAACCTTACGAACAAAGCAGATATTGGGTCGTTTGTCAAAGTTAGCCAATCGGTGAACGTGTTACATTTTGCTGGATTGTCGATGGGCATGGTATATTTCGACAATATCACTAAAATGCACGGAAATTGAAAACTTATGTTGACTTCAGTTAATGAAGAGAGAAAGTGAGTGTGTCTGTAGACATTGCGAATGCACACTATATATGTCACAGCTAAACTAAGACTGTATGATGATGGTGCAATGAGTGAAAGAACACGAAGACAGAAATTTTGTTGTAAAACACTCCTCGCGTATATAGCGCTGCACTGTTGTAATTTTAGTTACTGGTGACACCGGAATAAAAAATTGGCCCCGTATCTGCATGTAATCTGCCAATGTCGTCGAAAGACGAGTCTTGCGTGTGGAGAGAGTGAACAAAACATTTATTTGATGTTCTGCGTAAGAAAATCGGTGAATGGTATTCCAGAGGCGCTGCGTTAGAGTACGTCGAGCATGCAGCGGAGGCGAACAAGCGCATCAAGTCACGTCACACGTGAGACATGAGCGCCATCTGGCAGTTTCTTTTAGAAGACAAAGCGCGTGGCCGTGCGCGCCCGTCTCAGAGGTGATAAGGTGTAGAACGCGAGGCGACGGGTAGGTGCCACCACCATCTCGTCTTAGCAAAGCGTTGGAAACACTCCCCGTTCCGTGCAAGCCTTGCATGGTAAGCGCAGCGTGATAAGCGTTACGGTCCTTAAAATTACTTATGTATGCGTTTTCTAGTAAGAGATGCATATGCAGAATATATGCGTGTTGTTATGGTGCCGAAGACATGCGCAATAATTGCTTTTTAATTGACGACTGCACAAGCATGAAAGCTGAATCTTGAGCAACATTGGTGGTCGCTGCGGATGGGGTCGGCCGTTTCCAAGTATCTGATGTCGGTAAGAGTGGACAGAGAAATGTAAAGACAGGCAGACAGACAGACAGACCAAAATTTTTGCGTCGAAGGTTCCCAAGCATAATTATCGTCTTTAAAGTTGATCTCAATTATATGTCGCCATCTCCTATGCACGCACCAGCGCCATGCCGAAGACATCCGTATAGAACGAACATAAACTTTTTTTTTCTGAGAGTGTTACTGTGAGGGGTGCAGAGTGTGAGCTTCAAGACGAAGAGGTACGTTGCGTGACAACCTATAATTGCTCTCATACCTGCGTGGCCAAAAGGCAGGTGAGCGCCCGCCTCTATCACATACATCGCAGAGACACCTGTCTTCCGAGACGGCAATTAGGCCACGGTCCCGTTGCACAAGCCGTTCAGGCGATTCAAGCTCGACGACTATACGCCTTTGTGCGCTGCTCCTGCGCAGTTCCTTTCACAGGAAGCTCGTCGAATGCGACAGGCATATAACGCTGGCTGGTATTACATGAGTTGCGAGGAGCGATTAAACCCCCTTGACAAAGCTGCTCGCGTGTCTTGAAACGCTTGCTCGCCTCACCGAAAAGACTAGGAGGCGGAACTGAGACAAGTGGAGCAGAAAACTCGTGGGGAAGGCTGCAGGCTGGTATAGGGGAGCGCACGCTTATTATATCGCGCCCCTAGCGGTGAAGTGGTGCACCTGCACAGCGAGGTGCGTCAGCCAAGAGAAGCTGTGCCTGCCTGCGTTCGGCAATATGCCAAAGTGAGCCAAAAAAATTATTAGCATTTTCCTTCGGGTGCTGTGCGTGCTAATGCAATACCCTCGTTTTCTGTACACCTTTTCACAGGAAGGGAAAAAAAAACAACGCCATGATGGGCTGTGCGTGGGAGCGGCTAAGGGCGCAGCGTTGTCAGTGCATTTTCGAGGAGACGTGCCAATTTGCACAGCCCAAGGAGGGCTATGGCGGCGCCCAGGGAGGCAGGCGTTTATGAAAAGGTGAATACCTTGATTTCTCGTTTCTTTTGTTATTGCCACCTACTAAAACAAAAATTAGTGCGCGAGCTCACCAAAAGCATTGTGTAGCACTCTTGCAGCTGACAACCGGCTACCGTGAGACACGTGTAAACGATTGTTGTGGTAAATAATGCAAAGCTACATACAGGTAGGTTAGTACGCCGCGGTGGATCAGTGATTAAGGTGCTCGGCTGTTGACCCGAAGGTCACGGGTTCGATCCCCGCTACAGTGGTCGCATTCCGATGGAGGCGAGGCGGTGGAAGTTTGTGTACTGTTTGACGTCAGCGCACTTTAAAGAACCCCATGGTGGTCGAAATTTCCGGAGCCCTCCAGTACGGCGTCTCTCAGAATCAAATCGTGGTTATGGGACGGAAAACCGCGTATATTATTATTACATATTGTAGCGATGCTGAGGCAGACAGGCTAAAAAACAAGCGTCTTTATTAGGCGCCGAGGCCGACAATATTGGTTTCGCTGCATTTGCGCGTTGTGCGTATATCAAGTCAATACAAAATTATTTGAATTGAGAGCAGCGCAATGTTAACGAGTGTTTCATTGATGCTTCGGCGTTGTATACTGCTTGTGTTCAGAGATGACTTACGTACAGTTTGTGGCTTTGTGGCCCGTAGTAACCTTATCAGTAACCTTTACGGATGAGGAAAAACGGCTGATGTTATTGGCTGCTCCAGGTTTCCGCAAAGCTTGCGATGTGTGCACACAATTACTCATTGTAGTACTGCCGTATCGTCTGCGGGATTTGTGCGTTGGTTCACGAAAATTTTAATCGCTTTCGTGCCACTTCTTAGTACATATATAGGCCAATTATTATTTTAGTCATGATAAAAATGAGCGAGTTGAGATGCGAAAGGCGGTGAGGTACTAAACCGGACGATTGATATCCTGTTTACAATCTCGTACAATAAAACGCTGGATGCTAGACCTCCTGATCCACTAAATATTCTGTAGACTCTGTCATGGCAAAACAATTGAGAAGGTAAAGTATAAGCCGTCACTGTTCGTGCTTCACTACTATCGCAATCGTTGTGAAAGATGTTTTAGGCAAGCTTTGAAATAACTGAAGCACCTACAAAGGTTTAGCAAGGTCACCATAAAGGTGTCCTGCTAAGAAGGTTGTAGTAAATATAATAGTACTCGCACGAAGAAGCTTGCGGACGTAAACTGCTATAAACTCCAATAAATAATGACCAAGAAATCTAGAAGGCAGCGTTTTTTGAAGTATACTGACAAAACACACCAATGTACACACTCGCCTTCTGCTACGTAACTGAGATATGAATACGGAGTTTATACTGCAGCTGCACTGCTGGATTCGTCTCCAGTAGAGGGTGCACGTCGCTATGTCACTCGGCTAGTTTCCTGCACCGTTGAGTGAATAAATGACCCACGGTTTACCTCACTACGCTCTAGCTGGCCAGCTGCCAGACTTTGCCGTACATAGTCGTGTTTATGGCTTGTATGTATGATTCAAGCTTATGTTTCTTCTGCATACAACTTCCTAATCGTACGTGATTGCGAATATGGCTTAACAGTGACAACCTATACAAATCCCAGAGACGTATAGCTAGGGGAGTTGTCCTGAAATTTTTACGTTCTGTTTGTATAAGCGCGCACACAAAACTTCAGCACGAACGTACAAAAAATGGGTTTTGACCAACGCCTGCAAAATGTTTCTGGCGACGCCCCTTACAGGTACACACTGTGCAAGTTGCACCATCCGCTACTAAGCTTCTGTGTATCATTCAACATAAATATCTATCTCTACACGCTGACCTTGTTAACGGTTAATGCTAGGCATTGTTGTTTTGCACGGAAGCGAAAGCCAGTAACATATGGCAGTAGTATATGACACATGCCTTTCAGCAAGTGATATGAATAGCGCCAAGACAACTTCGAAGTCATATACTGGAGTCAGAATAAATTACCCATCTGTCACCGCAAGACCGATTCGAGATAGACATATCATTCATACGTCTCGCGTCTCAGCAATGGACGTGCGAAAGGTGTTTATAAATGAACGGTGATCTGCCCTGTCACCTTCCTCGTTCAAGTCGTTATAAAGAACAGCCCTCGCTCGAGTATATCCTCGTACGTAGCTGTCGCTGTTTCCCTTCAGAAAAACAAGACACCGTTGCTTCAGACACTGCAGACCAAGCCGGCAGCTCTCCAAGCGAGCGGCCTAACTCCGCTGAGATCAGCACTCGAACAAGCCAGCCCTTCTTCGGCTTTCTCAAGACCTGTCCTATACCTGGAGCATGCAGCAGCGTGCGGCTCACAGGGACGCGTGCAGTAAGCCGTGCGAGTATTGACGTATTCGGGTCATGACTGAGACGCCGAATGTCTCACTTCTTGCACCTCGCTCGGGACGGTGGTTGGTCATCGGCGGGTTCCCTCCGGCGTGACAGTCCCGCAACTGCCACGCAATACAAGCACACACCCGCCACCGCGCTCGCTTTGTAGAGGACAACGTCTGGCAAGCCGCAGGCCTGTGTCCACTGTCCACTCCCTGTACCTCACTGAGGCGCCCAATGCACGCTGGTGAGCGGCAACTCCGAAAGCTGCGCGCCCATACGGCAGAACGAAGAACGGGTGCGCCTCTTTTCATACGTCGCTCGACTGTTTGTCTTTGAGAACGGGGTTAAGAGGCGCGTTCGAGGGCTGTTCGTATCGTAGGTCGCTACACCCTGCCAGAAGGCGTGGAAGTCTTGATGAATAGAAGGGACGCAAATCTTTTTATCTTCGTCCGAGAGGCACTTCCATGCAGGTACGTACTCTTGAGGTTTGAGCAGCTCCACGTGGGCTGCGTACCTCTTGCCACGTGCTTGCATTCACGCACTGCCCGGTGTTTTCGCCGCATAGCACGATGTGTCGATGATAGAAAGCAGCAGTCGCAAGGCAAGAGCCGCATGCGAGGAGGTGAGCTAGGGTTTGTTTATCTGACGCATATGCGTGGGAAGCACGAAGAATAATGACTGTACGCATTCGTAGCCTAGAAGTGTGGAACGCTCTTATCCACTGTTTTCTGTGATTTTGCGCGTTTCTTTCTAGATGGGGGCGACAAAGGAACATAACAATCGCAAACAAAAATCTGGAGGCGGCCATAATTTCTAAGGTATAGGTAGTAAGACTGCAGCAGGTGGGCGTTCATGTGCCCTGGTGTGTTACTTGGGTTAGCTTTCTGTTTCGTCACGCTGCCGAAGCGAATCTCAGAGGCCAAGCTAAAAGAAGCACGTGTGGTTGAGATCTGCAGCGTGAAGTGCCCCAACGATCCCGGCTGATCTTTGAATGACGCATTCAATTTGCATTAACCATCATGACAGTTAAGCGGCTCTCACCTTAAGTAATGTTATGCTCAGATATCATAGGTATCTAACGTAACTTAACTTGAACCAAAACCATCAATTTCTAGACCTGATAGTACTAGACCTGACATGCCTGGAAGAAAAACAAGAGGGTCACTGGTGCCTCGTGCCTCTAAAGGATCGAGAAGACTACAGGAAAAAAAAATAAAGCTGTATAGAAAACGTGCTTCTACAGAAAAAAAAACTAAACAAAAACGGGCCTCCGCCTAAAAGCAGCCTTGCCAATGGATGCGCAAGGGAATTCAAACCAACATTGCCTAGCAAAGCATGGCTGATCAGGCATTGTGGCAAGCGCGCATACGGCAAAAACAAATTCCGTTGTCTGCCGCACCCAGCGCATGCAGTCGCAGCGCGAGAAAAAAGGTGCGGGCTGTAGTAGTGGCTGAGAGTATCCCGCCGTCTTCGTGACCTTCGAGCACAATTAACAGCCATGAGCTGCATGCTGGTGAGGCCTTTTCCCGAGAAACCGTGTCCAGCGAGTGACTCGTAGGCACGCGCGCGCTCTGGTGCATGATGGCACGCCGCCATCCCGGAAGACGACTTAAGGACGCCTCGGGGATGAGACGACGATTACGGGCGCGTCCCCGCGCCACCACGCCGTATCATGACCCGTCTTCGGCCTCCTGCACTCCCCCTGTGGTATTGCTCGGGGCGGGTCTACCGGCCGGCCACAGTATAGGGCGTGCTCTATAAGGACGCGTTCTGGGCGATAAGAAAAGTAGAGCGCTCGCGAAGCGGCATACGACCGACGATTTGCGTGATTATGGGAGCTTATACCATGCAACGTGGCACTCGGCGCTGCGATCGGGCCTCTCTGTGTTGTTTAAGGCAGGGGCAGTAATGGAGCCAAATGTGTCACCCCTCATCTGCAATTATCGAAGCGAGAACGAATTAGAAGTAACCGCAATGCAAATGAGCAAGCGACCGTGTGTATAGACCTGTAATCAAAATGCACAGCGTTAAAGTAGGTCTATGCTGAGTTATTTCGGGGATAAGATCAGCCGGTAGTGGTTGGTCACAGCATGCGCAGGGCTATCCAGCATCCGAGGGGGAACCTGGGCAAGTTTCAACACAGCTCCCCCCCCCCCCCTCCCGGTTTTTCGTGTCGCAAAGTTCCGGCATGGATTCAAGAGTTAAAAAAAAGAAGCAGTCACGTACTCACAGCGGCCTGTATTTAGTCCCCGGATTTTCAAAGGTTAGAGTGCGAAGGGAATAGTTAATGTATTGCGACCCCGTGGGGGGCAATCTTCGCTGCAATATTATAAACAAATTCGCATGGCCATAACCTTGCACATAAAAAAGTGATGTGAAAGGTATACTTGAGTGGAGTGATGAAGGCAGCGAAGTACACCAACCAGATAAAACTTATGAGAACAGAAAAGGAAAAGAAGGAAAGAAAAACAAGAAAAGGAAAAGCTCTCTTTTAAGTTCTGTTTGGCAGGTGTACTTCGGTTACTTCTTGATGTTTAATTCCGGTCAGATGGATCCTGTACATTTCAATGAGTAATGTAATGCGACAACATCGACCCCCCCCCCCCCCCCCCCCCTCCTTCCATATTTAGACCCCTATTCTGGTGGTGAAACCCTGAGGAGGCAGAACGGCTTTTAATATTTGTGCCTCGAGAGCGCGAATTCCATATAGTATACACAACGGCATCACAACCTTGAACAAGCACAAGTTGCGGGAGTAAGTGTCACGTAAGGCGAGCGGTACTAATTGAGCTTCCTCCCGCGTGCGAGTGGGAGTATTTATGTTGATGTCAACGTATACAAATATATGAGAAAGAAACGTTGGTATTGTAGACTGTATACCATTGAACTTGACTAACAACTCAACATCATATATGCACACTCATATGAAGCTCTATCGGGCACATGCATGTACCTCCGCATCCTTCAAACCAAGTCATATCCCATTCTTCGTTCCCACAGCTAACTCTTTGAAGGGGTTGATCCCACATGCGCAGTTTGTGGCGCCACGTCGACGTTAGACCACAATTTCTGGCAGTGCCCCTCATTAGAGTTCTCAGCGCCCGACCGAAGAGGAATGGAGTTCTGCGCTCAGGAGCTCAAAACTTCTTCATCAACTAAGGGCTGTCCAGAGGTCCCACGACGCGGCGATAAGGATTGGTCTACCCGTCCCAATGTGGGAGCAGCCCGCTGCTCTAGCGCTTTGAGGCAGTGTTCCTCAGAACCTTAATAAAGTTCTGTGCCTGTCTGTCTCGCGAGATTGCTGATTTTTTGCGCCCTGTCGCTAAACGCCTTTATAGTGTATGAAAGCTACATATTGTCACGATTAACAGGCAGCAGCGTGATGCAGCGAGCAGCACGAGTGGCAGCTCCTGTAGTTCCGAGGCAGACGACGCAGGGGCGTCTGCTCTTGTGTTGTGTTCTTGTGTGCGAATACGGCCTTGCATTTCTCGTCGCAACGAAGTCTTGTGTCCGGTTCTTTCTACGTTGCGACAGCATTCACGAACGGAAGACATGCAGCCTACTCATGTGATGAAATACCTGGAATTAAACCTCCCTGCATGATTGGGGCACGCCGCAGGTGAATTGGTCACGATATTTCCACCATCTGGTATCCTCTAACGTGCATTGTACACAGGCCTCTATTTTTATTTGCATCGAAATGTGACCGCCGCTGCCGGAATCGAGCACCTGATTTTCGGGTCAGTGTAGCCGAGTGCTGTAATCACTGTATACCACTGCGGCGGACGGCCTCCGTGTGTGGTCGTTGAGCTAGCGAATACGTAAGTTGAACCGCACGAGTAGTCATTTCTGTCCTTGCGGCAAAATATTAAAATAAAGCAAATTCGCAAGAAAGGAATCGAGGATAAAAAACAGCCGTGGAGGAAGGGGAAGATACTCGTAATTCCTTACTCGAAATTAAAAATGGAACTCCTAGGTGAACTAAATGTATGAAAAAAGAAATAGAAAGGCTGCACTCATTTGATGGGCAGTGACGTGAAACAACGACCGCACGTCAGTCACTGCCGCCGCTATCCGGGATAATTTATAGCGACCGAATTCGCACTGGTAAACGTGACACAATGAAATGAAGAAGAAAGAGGCGAGTTTGCACTCAGCGTGTCATCATACATCACCACATTAGCGACCTTTCGAGCTCCTTTCAAAAAAGTCCCGTAGGTGGCGCAACCTCGCACCGACACATATACGCACGCGCACGAGTTGCTTCGCCTGCGGCGTTTGATGTAAGAACACCCCGTCAACCCCTCGGTCTTTCAGAACAAGCGCGCGGTATTCCCGTCACCGCAGAGCGCGAATATGTACTATTATAATATCCTGACACACGTCCGGCTAGCTATACTAGGTGGGGTGGGTGGTGGGAGGGGAATGGGGGCTACGCGAATGTCAAGACCTTCACAATTGGACGAGAGGATTTCCTTCCCAGCCGCAAAAGGAACAAGTTGGAGAAGATTGACGCCTGGAAACGAAGCAAGTGAAAGCGCCCCGTCGCTTCTCTCGACTCTTCATAGTGCAGGTGTGAGTGACAGGTGACGTTCCACATCCGTTTTTGGGTGATCACGGAATCGTACATTCACTATATATGTACCGCCGCTGACACCGCTCTTTTCGCGCACGAGAAAAAAGAACGTTCGGAACTTGACCCTTCGTGTACGAGTCTTCGTCTGGAGGTGGATGGAGGGCGGCGTCCTGCGGTTTTCAGGCGCGAAAGGGTTCAAAGGTCACGGATGGAGGGGAGACGATAATGTGGACGGCCGAGTTGCGCGTGCTGCTATCGTCAGTCAGGATTGGGGGTTGGAGTGTGCAGGATATAGAAAACACTTGGCACATAGCGCGTATGAATGGTGCATATATTTATACCCCGATATTTCCTTATTTGCGAGTTCAAAGCGGCAGCGTGCGTGACGGGAGGTGATGCGTCCGGCTGTGGCGGAATTGGTCAGGTAGACCTAGGACTGTCCGTGCGTCTCTGAGAAAAGTGAGAAAAGCGATCAAAACACAAGAACCCTTATATGACATGTGAAATAAAAAACGAAAAAAAAGAATGAAACAAAGGAAGAAGAGAACTACATGACAAACGTTTAGATGGACCTCTGTAGTGGCCGTAAAGGGCGGCGGGGTTAATGGTTAACTCCTTGCCGCAGGCATACGTAAGGAGCCCTCGGTGCGTTATGGCATACACTAACGTGTGTTGATTTGCGACACAGGCCCTATAGCACTATATATATATATATATATATATATATATATATATATATATATATATATATATATATATATATATATATATATATATATATATATTCGAGTTTATTCGCTTCGAGTTTATTTCGTAGGCATAAGGCATAACTTCAGTAAGCGGGACACCAACACTTCATAGGTAGAAAGTCATTAGAAACTTTCTTTTGCAGTCGTCTTTAAGTATCTGAGAGGTTACGAGAGGTAGGTAACGTTCAGCATTTCAGATTATGCCTGTGTTAACTCTCTCAGTAGATTAAGCGAATTCAGGTCAGTTCCCAACGTACAGTTAAGCGTTGGGTGCAATGACCCATGCTCAATCAGATTGATTGATTGATGTGTGGGGTTTAACGTCCCAAAACCACCATATGATTATGAGAGACGCCGTAGTGGAGGGCTCCGGAAATTTACACCACTTGGGGTTCTTTAACGTGCCTCTAAATCTGAGAACACGGGCCTACAACACTTCCGCCTCCATCGTATAAATGCAGCCGCCGCAGCCGGGATTCGATCCCGCGACCTGCGGGTCAGCAGCCGAGTACCTTAACCACTAGACCACCGCGGCGGGGCCATGCTCAACCAGGCGGAACCACTGCGTAAATAAAAGGACTATTAATCGCTTATACGATAATGAATTTCTTACCTAAATGAAGTGCAGAAGAGAATGAGGGTGCTATCACAGCTTGCTTTTCAGCGGCTAAATGAATTGACCTCCAGCATGGATCAGCTTTTGAAGTGTGGTGTAGGCTATAATTAAAAATACAGCATTAAACAGACTACAAGCATTCTCAAGGTTGGATATCGACACCTATGCGCACTTTTAGTAAGCAACAGTATAAGCAATTGCACATGAACGCACACGCTCATTTTTTGCCTTTTCCGAACGCATGTAGCGTGCTAAATCAAGGCTCCAAAAGAATTGAGGTGTATGCGCATAATGACGACATGCTCCTCATTTCCTGCAAGCTGAGGCCGTCGATGTGTGTATATAGGACGTGAGCGGCGCCTGTGTGATGCGCGACACGCTGCTAGTGCCAGACCGATATCGCAGCCGATACATATTGTGGGTCACTGAATTTTTCGAAGCGGAAGTACCAAAGAAGCCCCCACCCAACCTCACCCGGAGAAAGAATGATAAATGATCGCGCTAGATGTTGCATCACAATCGACCGTAGTCCTGTATCCTTACAACGCCAGCTTGTCTGTATGTGTGCACGTATATTGCGTACGGAAAGACCTACTTTGCGCCGCCTTAGCATATTCGTGTGGTCAAACCGACTGTCGCCCCGTAAACATTCGCAGTATAACGTGCAGTCATTTAAAGGGAAGTCTGGTTTGTGTTTGGTGTCGTCCCACTTGCGGCGGCGTTACTATGCTTCCATGTCCGCATTGAGACAGTCAACCATCCCTACCAGTCCAACGTCTAGGGTTTATTTGTTCTCTTCGAGATCAATAAAGAAATAAATAACCGAGAAGTGACAAAATCTTACCTTGCTTAGCCGCTGGACGGCAGGAAAGGCTATTTAGTATCCCTTGTCAATCATTTTTACAGGCTGGTCGCATGGACGCCCACCACTAACGACGACACGCAACAAAGAAGGCTTCGTGAGCTACAGCTACGTTTGCGCAGTTTACGTTTTAAAATGATCACTGCAGTCATGGGTCACACTTTCAGTTATTACGGCTGAGCGTGGTTAACCAATTGATGATTGATTGATATGCGGGGTTTAACGTCCCAAAACTACCATATGATTATGGAAGACGCCGTAGTAGAGGGCTTCGGAAATTTAGACCACCTGGGGTTCTTTAACGTGCACCCGAATCTGAGCACACGGGTCTACAGCATTTTCGCCTCCATTGAAAATGTAGCCGCCGCAGCTGGGATTCGGTCCAGTGACCTGTGGGTCAGCAGCTGAGTACCTTAGCCACTAGACCACCGCGGCAGGGCCGTTGTTAACCAACCATCTTATCTAACTCTGTCAGAAAATTTCTTACTTTGTAGAAGTAACCCCACAACTCAACCTCTCCACAGAAAAACGGTTAGAACAGAACAGAACAGACCCCACGACTAGCGATGATGGAATATATTGTGAATATTTTGGAGAGTGATGCACAGTGTTGGTCAAATGGCGACTTCAGGAAATTAGAACATGCAATTGTTTTCATCTTCTTTCAGTCCGTTAATTACCGATGGCCATTCAACCAATACACAAGACCATGACCTATCAATACCTCTATCTATGACCGATGCTTTTAGGAAGCTCCGCATGCTTGCTTGTCAATAGTCATTGTCACATTAGAATGAGTCTCATTTCACTCATGCAAGTTTCAGCTCCCTTGATCCTACATTAAGCTTACGACTTCCAGCAAGACTCCGATGAGGTGACTATAGTATTCTGTGCAGACTAAGGTTGCGCGTTCCATTTATCCGCGTGTTCCGCATAGGGATGGCTGGCATTGCCGCCTGCGTACACTGCGGGGATGAAGAGACAGTTCAACGCGTCCTGTACGACTGCTCGCAATATAACATGCAAAAGCAATCTATTTCAAATACATTCAACAAGTTAGATTTCCAGCCTCTGTGAGAGAAAAAGTGTACTGCGCCATCGTCCAGACTCATCATCGCAGAAGGCCGTGCAAGCGCTACTGGACTTCTGGCGAACTACTGGCCTGCCTGAACGGCTCTGAGTAGATCAATTTTGTGTGTACGTGTTTTTTTTTATTTTTATATTCCTCTTTCAATTCTCTATTCTCACACTCCAGTGCAGGGTAGCGTACCAGATCCCCGCATCTGGTTAACCTCCCTGCCTTCCTTTTCTCTTTTCATATTTTCATCTTCTTTTTATGTTTCGTATCTGTTCTCAACTGCATAAAGCGACAGCAACCCGAATCTCACGTCATTTCTTCTCTCTTTTTTATTTATCATTCACTAGACATGGGCTCACTTGAAAGAACTAAGCTGTCTTAAGCCACTTCTATTCGCCGTACATCCCGTCTCACCATGGCATCTTTAATTAGATAAGCGCTGAAATGTGCAGAGAGAAAACAGTGAAACGAAGCCAGAAGCATCGCTTCTCCATAGTCGCACAGCACAATCGAACACTTTCCGCATCATAACCGTGGCAACCGTTGCGCGTACGATCCCGTTCTCACGTGTCGCTATACAGCTGTTTCGATAGGCGCCGGAACCAAAGAGTGGGTGACTGCATGTTCAGACAATGGGGTTACAGGTGCTCCCCGCGTCCCCCCTCAGCCCCTTTGTCTTAGCGTGCCCCCCCCCCCCCCCTTCCCCATCGCCGCGCCTTCCGGACCGTGTAATAACGCGTGCGCATACCCGCGCGTCTCGCGATGTTCGCATTGCGCAACGCGAGCGTGCGTGCACGCCTTCATCCGCGTGCGCAGAGGATGAAGAGGAAGAGTCTGTGCGGCGAGCGGCGAAAAGGATGGGATCGCGCATCCCAGGGTTATACACGCGGTGAGCACGCAGACGAGGCTCGTGCTTCGTGCAGATCGCTTCGCCGGGTCGCCGTTGTGCCGCAAGAAAGCGTGAGCGCACGAGGTGCGATGAGCCGGAACACAATAAGCCGGAGCCTGACCTCCACCGAAGTGTGTTTGTTTATTTTGATGTCTAGTTTTTTTCTCTTTTGTTGTCTTCGGCGTCTCCCTTGCCAGATCGTGGGGTGCGATAAGTTCGCCGGAGTGCCGATGGTTCGCTACAGCGGATATTGCGGGGCGAATCCTGACGCATATGTGTACGCGTGGGGCGTACTTCTTTTGTCTGTGGAGCGCCATTTTTCTTTCGTTGCGGTGCTCGCTTCGAACATGCGTTGTACTTTTTTTACTTGATCTTCACTGCGCTATAGCCTCGCTTTAGCGTTTTTGTCTTGTCGGATTATTGATTCATATCTTGCACCACAAAAGTTGCCCTTCACGGTGTCGACGTGGAAGGAGGAGTGTGATGGGTGGCTCTGCTTGAGTGAAATCAAGAACCTCGCCATTCTTCTTCAGGGTGGTACAGTGCATTGCGGCAAGCTGCATTTACTGGCAGCGCAACATGAGCGCTTGTGTCGCGACTTGGTAGAACGTGCGGTGCAATCTGTCTTCGCTCTTTGTTTCTGCATGTTCTGATGGATGTCACTCTTGGACGTTTATCCCATCAATGCTTCAACATAAGACTCACTACGTTACTAATTACAAGTGAATCCTCATCTTTGTCTAATTTTCATTTCGATAAGAACAAACCAGCAATAAGAAAAAATTAGGCAGATTCCACGTCCCTTGGGAATCGTTGTTATGCGAAGCATGCTGATGGAAGGTGAATGTAATTTACTTTTCTTTTATTGAGCGATACGTTATGAAGTAGCATTAAATACATGTACAAATTTACACACATAGATACGTTAAACAGCCGCGTATATTTTATATGAGCAGTTGTTTACAGTTGCGCAATGATGCCAACAGGAAGCTAGATATTATCGACACCATGAGCGGTAAGATGAAGCGCTGGTGTGCGCTGCAGTATGGTTCTGCTACATAAATCAGCCTCAGCGGATGGCGCCTAACTACAATTTACGTTAACCCGACATGACGGCCTTACTCTAGGAGTATTCATGTGTTGTTTATAAAATCGGACAGCAAGTACTGCAACCATAATAGGTGTTACACGAACATTACGATCTATTTGAAAAGTATATCCGAGGCCTGGCGTGGCTCTGTGGTAGAATACTTCATTGCTACCACAGAATGTTAGGGTTTGATTTTTTCTGGGACACTTTCATTTATTGTTTGCATTGGTCTGGTCAACGGTGCCTATGGCAGCTTTGTCTTAACGATCAGGCGTTGTAAAGTTACCATGCGTGTTCTCGCCGTTCCTGGCCAGATATAAAATGTCTATCACGTGTGGCACATATCAGCCCCGGGTATGTGCCACTGCTTTTTGCAAAGTGTTTGACGACGTACACGACGATATTGTGACATTATTCATGTCATGACCAGTGAGTCGTATTTGATGAACCATATTAGCCTCCCGTACTAATGTTGGTGTAACCCAAGTGAACGGGTAGGCCATGAGAGCACTCAGAAATAGGCGGCTAGACAAACGGACGAATCGAAAGGCATGTATGGATACGCAGGCACACACCAATAGTGCTTGTAGTACGCAAAGGAATGCTTCGCATTCAATAATCAAGACGGACCGCATATCTATCGTTATTGTATCTTAACCTCATCAGCCATGTCTTGGCGCAATAAATACGCCACTGGTGAATCTGTGCTTCTTTCGGTATACAGAGTATTCTTATGTCTGCATAATTCCTATCTTCATATGAATCTCCAGCGTAAGGCATTCATTATCCATATCTGTGTTCCGGAAAACTGCACTTCGCCCTTTTATTCTGTTCGATGAAGTGGCATAAAAGAGACAGGCTGACCAACGTTTCTATGGGTGCAACTTTCTTTGTCATAGGCACCCTTTTCTCACTAGGCACGTTAGTTTTGGAAATGTTAGCGGATAATTTCACGGAGGCATCGCTGTTTGTGGCTGCTATCTGCAATTCTTTCTTCCACCGTAATGTTCGCAAGCGTGACGTGGTATTCTTATTTTGCAGATATATCAAACACCCACAACATCACCAGGTGAAGTTATAACCACTGACTTTTAACAACTAACACGCCAAAGATGACCAAGCGCACCTAACTTTACACAGTCCCTACTTCATTGAAAGATCGGTCAGGTGCACCTTACGCGCGTTTAACGTTTATTGCACAGTTTGTTTCAACGAATTGGCGCTAATCTTAGCCTATTCTTCACATAGAGAGACCAACGTCTAGTTCTTGTAATGCGCCGTCTTTTCTGTGCCGCGCTTCGACGGGAGCCTCTCACGAAGCTGCTTCGCCGTGCTTGTCAGTCACTGCAAGGTGGGAAGCCACGCTCCGTCGCACCGCGCGGGAACGAGCACAGCCAGCACACTCGTGGATACGTTTGTTTTTTGCTCGCAACGTGTCATTAGTTAGTCACGAATCAACGTCGAGCCTGCAGTTCCTCTCGACGCTCGTGTAGAAACAATGCATCGCATGGAGGTCGGCATTCCTTCTGACCTCCGCGGCGCATTGTACCCGACCTGTAGACGGTTTTCATCCTGTCCAGGGGGTGACCTTTCATCGGCCGCTGAGCATCCGCTTTCTTTGACATGGCGAGAGATACCGGAAAGATAGCTAAGAGTTCGAAACTCCGTTCAAGAGAAGGGACGTCCAAATTTGGTATATACTCACATGTAATGCACAACAATCTCTGTTTTCTTCCCAACCTGGCAACGAGGTGTAATCGTTAGCTCCCCTATACATATCTTTACGTGCACATATATGATGTCAAAGGAGACAGTGTTACAGTTTATCACGCTGGCATTCCCACCTTTTTTCCCCTCTCCTCCATTCGCACAGCGACGCGCCGTCATAGACTCCGCAAACTGGGACTTTTGAATGGTGGAGCGGGGCTCACCTGGAATGGTATATACGGGCACAATCGTTTCTGCACTTGTCCACGTGCCTGTCATTTCAACGCTCTAATTGCCTGCATTTGTGCCTTCAAATGCCTTCGTTTTGTGCTTCTGGTTTTAATTCTATATACTAACTAGAACACTAGTTGCAATAAACAAGAACGTGAAATGGAAACGTCTTTAAAGTCTCCAAAAATTATTTCTTATTTTTTTTACGCGAAGCTTCTTAAAATCCACTGTTTTTGGTGTCGTCATATGTGAGAAACCAGGCGCCTACAATCACAAAGAGACGCGGTCCTCGAAGGTGCGTGGCCACTTGTGTATTTTCGTGCACTCTGTTTCGCAATAATTGATGTCTCTACGGTGAGCTTGTCGGCGGTTAGCTGTCTCTGGTGAAGTAATACTATCGAGGTAACTAGTCATTTCACGCTGAATCACTTCATTGTTGGTTGTATATGAATTAATGATCTTCGTTGTTGCCTGTAGCAAGGGAAGTGTTGCGCCACTAAGCGCGTGGATTAAAGTCCGATTTCTGGCATGGTTGAAAATAACCATTACGAAAGAGCATTGCCCGATGCGATATACAGAGAAAGAAGGCATACGTCAGGCATACGCACGTCAAACTTCATCATCATCATCATTATCAGCCTGACTACGTCCACTGCAGGACAAAGGCCTCTGCCATGTTGCGCCAGTTAACCCGGTTCTGTGCTTGCTGCTGCCAATTTATACCCGCAAACTTCTTAATATGACCTGGCCACCTAACCTTCTGTCTCCCCCTAACCCGCTTGCCTTCTCTGAGAATGCAGTTAGTTACCCTTAATGACCAGCGGTTATCCTGTCTACGCGCTACATGCCCGGCCCATGTTCATTTTCTCTTCTTGATTTCAAACTTCCCGTGCCACTATTTTATTGATAGATCAAGGTCCCTTTAATTTTCTTCTATCTTGCTTACTATGATCGTCTCTTTATGAATAATGGATTTTACGTCTCAAAACCATAATATGATTATGATAGATGACGCGTAGTGAAGGCCCTTGGTAATTTCGACCATCAGGTGCTCTTGAGCATGATCTGACATCGCACAGTGCGCGGGCATCTTCCATTTCTCCTGCAACAAAATGCAACCTCCACGGCCGGGATCGAACCGGCGACCTTTGGGTTAGCAGCCCAGCACCCTATAGGCTTTGCTCCACCGCGGAAGACCTCTTTGATTATCTGTTAATGACTGCATTTCAACTATTCTGACCGAAGATTATTAGCATACAGAGAGCGTGTCATAACTCTTTTAGCTATTCATGCATGCTGTTGCTGGTGTACGTTATCTCTTCTCGTTACCTTCTATACCACTCGGCGACAACTACATTTGAGGCAACCATTTCGATAAGTATACATCACCACAAACGTTCGCCACGATGGAGTCTCGTTCACTTCGTTTTCACGCTCACGAGAAACGTGCGTGAGTTTGCCATTTTTCCCATTGGAAAAATGGCTGACCGCTGGGTCTTATACGTGCCTACCATGCACGATGCTCATCGATCCCACGCTTGCGCCACCTTGGCAGCAAAACACTCGCGGCTGCCGCAATATTAACGACGATCGCGTACGCTCAAACACTTGATAGGGCGCACGTGCACGCTTCTTGTATGAAATCGTATAAGACAACGTGGGTGGAGAGTTGCGGAGGGAAACGTATTTCATTACGCTGGGCGTTACAGCAAGCGGAAAACTGGGCAAGAGCGCTATCGACGACTCGCATCTATGGAAGTGAACGCTATTCGAGGAAAAGCCGGGGAGAGACCGCGATGAATTGACGAACTGCCCGGACGCGCTGCATGCGTACGCGGAATTCCGAGAACCGCTGTCTATGACGGCGTGCCTTTCGTAGTACGGCACGGCACTTCAAGGGTCATCCGCTGAAGGCCTCTTGTGCAATAGGAAGTAAACTTGCCGCTCCTCCAAGAGGCCCCGAGGCAACCCTCCCTACCTCTCAAGGCAGAGTACGCAGGCTAAGCGTAATTTACGGACCTTGCGGGACATGTTTGCGTTTCTGCGCCGGCGTGCTCTTGTAGTGTTTGTCCGTCGCGTGGTCCATGAGTTTTTCAAGCGGCCCGCCCAGTCCCTTGTTGGCGCATACCATGACTCGAGAAGTGTGTGAATGGAGCCATGTCCCGGTTTCCGTCGACGATGTTTATTTGGTACCTTTCTGCCTAATGATTAAACCACGAGTTGTGTAGTCTATAGTTGTTGACCACGTGCTATAGTTGGTTTGGATATGAGTTCTGAATATAAATAAACTGCGGTAATAAGGCGTGTAATTGTGCTTACAACACTGCACCAACTTCCGGGAACGTATTCCTATATAGTTCAACGATGGTTATCGAACATCCTTTCATTTCGTAAATTGTTTAGGCTCGTTGTCTTCGTTCAATGCGTTCATGAATATTTTTTGGACACCGTTACCCAGGTTGTAAATCTCGCTTTTTTTTACGTAAGAATGCCATTAGTATATACAGAATGTCAGAACATGTGATGGCGCATGTTTTTTCGTTGCATTTTATCGCCTTTGTTATATGTTTGTGAGAAGAAGGCCCTGCTGCGGTGGTCTAGCCACTAATGTACTCGGCCACTGACGCGCAGGTCGCGGGATCGAATCCCGGCTGCGGCAGCTGCATTATTGAAGGAGGCGAAAATGCCATAGGCCCACGTGCTCAGATTTGGGTGCACGTTAAGAACCCCAAGTGGTCGAAATTTCCGGAACCCTCCACTACGGCGTCTCTCATAACCATATGGCGGTTTTCAGACGTTTAACCTCACATATCGGTGAACGTGTTAGGAGGAAGTTCTCTCAATAGGATTTTTTTTTTTGAGAACGTGGCTTGTAAACATTGCTTCGTTCTAGCGTGTACGTCAGCTGTTTTCATAACTTCGCATGGAATTTGCTGCTGATTCGTGCTTTTTGTCAACACTATATTTTTATGTAACCACGAAATGACTCCCGTGCACAAGCAGCCTTGTGCGTATCTTCGATTAACAAGCGTTAAGTGTTCCAAAAATAAAACGGAGCACGTTAACTGACTGAACGGGGCGAAGTAAAAGGCGTAGCTTAATGCCGGCGCGCTCGATCAAAGGATGCGCTGCAGATGCGTCGGCATATCCGGCTGACCTATGGCGTTATTCTTAGGCTCTTTTATCGCCGGCGCCCATTACCACCACCATAGGCCGGTGTCAGGGTATTCGGGTGCAGGAGGGGGGGGGGGGAGTTTTAAAGTCCTTTAGGTGGGGTTTCGTCACAGCGCCAATCTCCTCCCTATCATGTCAATGCATGGGGATGACTTTGCGTTTCGCTCTCACCCCCTCCCCTTCCCGCTCACGCACTCGTATGACCATCACTGCTCGTCAGGTGCGACATGGTGGCATTTTTGCCGACGCATAAAGCACATGCCTCCCGAAGATAAATCTTCACCACGCGGGCAAACAAATGCATATAGTTGAAAGCGTCCCCTGGCGAGCAGTGATGGTAGCCACACGACTTCGCACCAGCCGGCAATAAGGCCAGCATTATAATATGGGGAAGTGTCAGCCGGATATGCCGGTATGCTTTAGCTGTGCGCACGCAGCGAATATTCCAATACAGCGCGCTGGCATGCAAGTTCGCACCGTTTGCCCATAGCTCGTATGCTCCATTGGAAGTCTATCACCATTCTATTCACTTATACACGCACTGCAGGATATGTGCTGAGCTAAAACGTCGCATTTAATGCATGTAAGTAAATTACGTCAGTGCAGTTTTAGTTAGTTGGACTGTGTCAGCACCACGTTGCACTTACGAATCAGACATTTTTTCTTTTATATGTCATATATACGATGAAAGTCGGTTGCCGAAACCCCGACGTTCACTATAACCCCATTTATCGCAAAATTGGGAGGCCACTCTTCTCTATATAATGATATACTCACAATCACGAGCAGTCGCTACTACACGCGTATTTTTTAGAGCCACTCAGCCGAAGTACCAAAAGTTAGACAAGTTTATGTATCATAGTCTTCATGAGGTGAATGAGAGAAAAAAAAAAAACAGATAGCAATAATGAAAAGAAACGCTTCCTGCAGACTTTTTTTTTGTCTTTCATCTGCGTTTTTGCTCATTTTTTGGCTTTTTTTTATCAAGCTGCTTCTGTAAAGATTTATGACTGCAGTTTCTGCAGATCTATGACTAAGTTTCTCCACGAGACAACCTGTTGTCTGCGCGTTTCCATCCTCGTTAGCTCTGCGCCTTCAAAATAAAACGCAGCAATGGTTCACCCGAAACACGCACCAGCAGCATACGTCTTGTTGCGTTGCTGGGCTTTTCCCAACACGCCCTGAAAGTACACACAATTGAAGCCAAGCACGCACATACACTACGATTTTACAGCCACTTCGCAATGGGCGCACTTGCGTATTACAAGCCCGAGAAACGCGCGGTGAAGGTTTCTCGTGGAAGTGGTGGCGGCGACGGCAACAGCGGTGATTAGCATCGCGTTGACCCTGCAAACGCTGGCTGGACGAGAGTGCGCACACGCGCAGCGCACGTTGCCAGCAGCAGCGCTGGCACGAGAGAAGCGAAGGTTCGAACTAACACGCATCGGGAACGTGTACGCCCGTATACCTCCTACCTGTACGTATACCTATACCTGTACGAGCGGTACAAAGAAACTTGCGAAAGCGCGGATGGGTTGCTGGATACCGCAGGGCTACAGAAGAAGCCTGCACGTCTGTGTAGATGCGCGCATAAGTACACACACATGCACGCACACGCGCTGTGTCTTCGTAGCTTGCGAGCTGAGCTCACGTCACCAGGTTTTCAAACTAAGGAGGAAAACCTTTATCAATGCAGCATCGTTAAGCCGGACGTTCGCAGTTAGCCAAGAGCCTTCCGATAGGGCTGTTTGAAATGCCGAAACAAGTGCCTATAGCGCAAGAAAACTCGTACGGCTACGAAAAAGTCTATACCCGTTTGGTTAACCAGGTTTGGTTACGCGCGTTTTGCATATCTTGTACGCTGGCTCGCACGTCTCACTTTTCTTCGTGGTTTGCGTCCAGTTTGTGGTGCAAGAAATATTAGAACAAGCACTGCCGAACTAAAGCCGTTCGTATTGCTCGCCGCTAGACTTAATTTCAACAAGCCGCTAGACGTGCTTAGCGCGGTGTTATTCTCTTTACGCTGTTTTTGGTAAATACGGGATGAGGTTGATCAAGAGCGCTTGTCCGATGAAATACTTACGCCATTTACTGGTTGCGTGAATGATTTGCGAGAGTTATTTTATGACCAGAAAAATAGATTTACAACAGCGAGAGACAGTATGTGCGTATACATTCGTAATAATCCACAGTATAGGGACGCCTTCCAAATTTCAAGAAAGCCACAGCTATTGCTTCGCTACCATACATGGGGCTTTCATCATGAAATGCTGCAAAAATGATATTGCGCTGTCCAATGTTTCTACTCTAAACCTAACATTAGGCTTGTAGGGACGGTACGTTGGACGATCAGTTTTAACCATCTGAGGTACTTTCCAACGTGTACCTAAACCATGATAAACGCACAAGTTTCTTCGGTCTGTCCACCAATTCGAAGCAGAACGGGGATATACAACTCATCGAGCGTTATACCTCAAAGTTACACCGGACCACGACAGCACGTCATTTCACACGAGAAATTCTAAAGAATTCCCTGTTGAGCTTTTATTGCCTCGAACAGTGGCGTAGCCAGTGCGTGGAACACCAGACCCGTACCCCCACTCCTTCATCAATTTTTCTTCGCCATGGCATAGAGAGCAAAAAATGACCATTTTGAAGGGGTGCCGGTTGCCCCTAACTCCCACCGAAATTAAGAAGTGCCCCCCCCCCCACTTCCCGAAAATGAAATTTCTGCCTGCACGCCCTTGCCTTGAAAGAACTGTTTTAGAATATCTATTGTGCTACAATCAGGATTTTTGCACATGTAGGGTTGGAACAATCAGTGCTTAGTCAGGCCGTCCTTCACGCTCTACCTCTGCAGCAGATTTCTCGCTTTCTCGCGCTACACAGCAAAGTCAGCTCTGAAAGCAAACATAAAGACATGTCTTCCCACACACGCTTTCACGCACGTTTCGAAAAATCCTGGCTTCAACACGGGCCGAACTCGCTCCTTGTTTCACGAAGGCGTGTTCTGTACACAGACACGTGTTGCTGCACGCTCTGTTTAGCAACCACCGCCACGCCAGGAAAACGAGCGATACCCGCAGTGCTGCGGAGTAGGAAAGACGTGTACGCACACCACTGGCCGGCGCTCGATGTGGTCATTAGAGGCTTAACTGCATGGCGATCCTCCCGAAACGACTGAGGTATATATCGGCATTCTGCAGGCACGGAGAAGCTCGGGCACCCACTTTCATAAAAAAAAAAAAAATGCCCGTACGATAATTGTCCGTAACGACAATGCTAGGCTGCTCTCCTCTCCTGGTCGCGACGTCGGACTTGAATGCAAAATTAAGGACAGTTCGAGAATAGTCTAAAGCGGCGTTTATTTGTTTTTTTTTCATAGAGGCCTTTCTATCTTCTCTCTTTAGAGTTGCTTATGGGCGCGTGTAGTTACACGTTTTTTTTTGTTGTTGTTGGGTTTTCTTGATGCAAGCAGAAAAAATTATGCTGGTAGTTAGTTGTACTGGTTTGGCAGAAGCGAGGCTTATTAGTGTGAGAATGCATCGGAACCGGCACTGCTTTTGTTTTATCTTTTTTTTAGTGTTGAAACATCGGAAACGAAAGCTCATTATCTTGGTAGGGTGACTGCTCACAAACAACCCCACGCTTTTCTTATAAATTTTTGTGCAATCATTTGACGCTTTGCAGAGGTGTTACGTTAAGAAATGCTTTCTTTGTTTTCTTTTTCAGTACTTGCTCTTTAACGGAAGTAGAACGTGAAGAGGAAGTTGGAAGCACAGAAACTGGGCTTGGGGCAATAAACGAGCAGTATAGGGAACTATAGCTTCTAATCACAGTACCATTTAGCTAACGAGGAAGTCTTCGGTTGTGCACAATAATTTCTTGTTCGTCCCCTGGTAACAAATGTTTGTCGCCTGGCAACAAAAGAAGCGCATCTCGAACCCATATTGAAGCAGCAAACTTGTCGAGAATACGTACGTGTTACGCACGATCTCGCAAATGAACGACGCGCTGATCAGATGCATCGATAGGAGAAACTAGCGAGAGCACGAAGTGCACGATTGGTCGCTGTAGTGGAATAAAAGGGCGCGCGATTTCTAATCACGATTGGAAATTGGGTCGCGTCCCGCGCCAGGAAAAGGTCGCGGAAACGAGCTGCGTTACCGCAAGGGACAATAGTTAGGAGATTATAGCAGTGAGCGCAAATAAAAATGCAATGAAGCTTCCATAAGAAAGCAACAAGGAAAAATACGTTTCCTGGTTCCGAAGCTCACACCAAGGTTGACCGGCCCAATTGGCAACTCTCGCATTCGGTGGTTGAAACTGCAACTTGGTAATCCGCGACTTCCCGCCTAAGTTTGGAGAAGCATATAGTTAGTTTGCTACTTTAAGTTTCCTCAATGCACTCCACGACATTTTATTGCTGGAAGTCTTTACTGTCATTATTTGCTAAAGAAACCGACTGCCACCGAGGTCGACACAAAATAAGGCTAAATCTGTAATATATTAAGCACTTTCACTTAAGATGAATGATCTTTTTTGCAAGTTCAACTTAGTTTACGGTGTCCTCTTTATATACAATGGTTCCAGCTTTATTTTTCACCGTATACTGCATTAGGAATTGCTTTCCATTGTATGCGTTTGCTCTCGAATGCTTGTCGTTCTGGCGGGGAATTTCATTTTAAAATTCACAGCCGTTGCAGCCACGTGTTTCGCGTACTTTATGCTCCCTGAAATGTGGCCGCAGTAAAGCAACCAGATTTTACTGTTAAATGCATATATTTTATCCGCTCAAGGCAGAAAAGGGCTCGATTCTGTTTCATGAAATAAAAAAGTATAAAACCGGGGATGCCCCGGAGCCAACTGCTCCACTGGCTATTCTTTAAGAATGTAAGTTCTTTTACAAGGAAATAAAACGTCAGCTACAGTGACACGGTATATTAAAAATTGTTCACCTCTTCAAGCTTCAGTCTTTCCTCTAACTTCTACCTTTCTTCGCCGCCGTTTTGCATTTTTCAAGATCAACAGCGCAGTGAATTTCGCAAGCATTAAATATATTTTTCTTCTACTTTTTCATATAGCAGGCTACTTCAGTGATGTTTTACCTTTAAATAACTTCCTCGTCCCTTTCGACAAGCGTCTTGAAGCCACCAGTTTTTACGGAGAAAAGGCGTTAAACTCGGACGAGGGTCATGCGCTATATAGCGGACTCGTATCACATACGCTTTATTTTTTTCCTTCTCACTTTCTCTCGTGTGTCATTTTTTTTCTTAAAGCGTGTTTTAGTTCATTTATCTTTTCCTTTAATAAAGGGAGCATGACCAGCCAAAGAATCGCCTAACTTCCCTGCCTTTTCATATGTTCCCACTCATCCTCATTCACCCCGATCGTCACTCGCGTTAATTCAGCCGGTGGCCGCACTCTAAAACAGCCGCGGACACAGTTAATCCGCTGACTTGTATTACTGTTTCACAACGTATAAGGCGATGTGCTGTCGGCGCCTCTGCCTCTATGCATCATCTCCCTCAAGCCGCTTCCGCTCACATGCAGCGCTCGCAGCGCGGCACGCACTACTTCCGCACGGCGGGACTTCGCGGCATGCCGGGCAGCAGAACCGTTGCAAACGCACCTTCGCACATAGCAAGCACACTGCCAACTACACAGTCGCGTTCTCGCATGCGTTCCTCAGAGTAATCGGGCAATATCCCCACTGAAACGTTCCATATGCGATGTCCGATAATTCCGTATTGTTCCGTAAGAATCTTACGGAAATATATGGAAAATATGTGGGAAACATATGCATTCTTTATGGAAACATATGGAATTATTGGACTCGCATACGGAACGTTTCAGTAGAGATGTTCGGTACTGTGGTATGTACACCGTACGTGTGTCTGGGTTTCCATATTCCAGGTTTCTGAGTCGCCGCGACGATATCGTGACGTTCACGCGGTGAATATATAATAGACCCCGGACAGATACGTATATGGTATTCGGACGTTTCTTCGTAACCTCCTCTGCTTTTCCGAATATGAAAAAAAACAACACACACAAAGGTTATTTCGGCTTATGCGCGAGAGGCCTCTTCTCTCTAACAGGCATCAAAGTCTCGCGTTAAACAGAAGGAATAAAGCAGGTCGGGTTGAGAACCGTCTGGAATCAGTGAGAGAGAATACCATACGGGCTGCTTCTACACTCCAAAACACTCGAGAACATACGGGCGGCTTCTGCACTCTTCTTCCGGGGAGCTCTTCGACGCGATAGGGCGTCTTGCAAGTCGTGTGCCGCCCACTGCATTCAGAACAAAAGAGCCGCTCGATCGCGTGCTCCTGCACGCCTTCGCCTCTTCTGAGCTGATATTTTCGAAACATTTTTTCATATTTTATTATTCCTTTCTCTTTTTTTATTTTTGGAAGAATAGCAGGGGTTGGCGGAGAGGCCAGGTACTCCTTGAAATAGAAGCACTGACCTGTCGCGTTCGTCTCGCGAACAAATAAATGTATGTGCTTACTGACGGTGCTCCATATTCAGAGCATAAATCTTAAGCGAACAGATGAAGACAAACAAAAACAAAATAGAAAACGGTTGTCGAGAAAACAAAACAATTGCGGCAAAAAGACTGTTCGGATGGGACAAACGACGTACGCGGTCTGTAAGCTGTGATCTGACTGAATTCGGACCATCCAAAACTATGCGAAGGAGGAGATTCACATCCAACCGCCTCTGCTGATCTGAAGGGACGAAGAAGCACTTTTGCTGCCACTTAGTTCGCGGTCTTCTTCTCCGAGGAGCAGTTTTTTCAAGGGGAAAACGATTTTCCGTCCACCGGACTCTCTTCCTCGTCCTGAGTGTGTGGTGTGGTCATATGCGAAGGCAAAAATAAAAATAAAAAAGGGACAAGAACGAGACTAAGGGGGAAAGGAAGAATTCATACATGTCATCGAAGCTCGCGGTCTCTTTTTTTCCTGCTCCACAGATACGAATAAAAAAAAAAGAATCTATCGTGACAGCGTCTGGCCTGCAGACAACCGCAGCTCGGTGAAGATCCCTGCAGGAGGAAATGTGGTTGGATTGATGCAAGTTATATAGAGCTGGCTTTTCAACACGCAAGACGCTTGCATTTCCATGCGCGACTGTGTGTATATATCCTGGTTGAGCGCTGACAGCACGTCATTGCGCATGGCGGAGCGTATAAATAAAGCGAGGTCGTCTATGCACGTGTACCTGTGTGCTCGAACTATTCAGTGGCAGGCGTATAGCTTCTGATGTCGAATACAATGCGTCATGTATGGATATATTGTTATTTTGATATTCTATCACACATTATAATTTATTAGACTAGTCACGGGAAATATTTCCATGATCCGTGTGTATTTTTGCAGAAAAATTCTGTTTCCACTTTTTTCCTTATGTACTCTTCCTATCAACTCTTGCATTGTCACTGTAATTAAATTTTTCTCGTTTTCGGGGATTTTTTTTGTCTTTCCCATCGCAAAATACTTACGTAGTACACAATTCTCTCTTTTTATTGTGTATCAATGGCAAGTACAATTTGTAGGTTTGTATTTTATGTATTTTATGAGCTGTAAGTGTGGCCAGCCTATAATTTTTGTTTTAGTGCTGAACTGCTGTTCTCATTTGTTGTTTCATTTATGCCTCGAAAATTGGGGCCATGCACTTCAAGTCTTGTTGGCCTTTTGTGCATGGTCCTCAACATTAAATTAGATTTAATTTGATTTGAACCTATATATAGACTTTCAACAACAAAAATCCAAGGCACGAATATGTAAAGAAGCTGCCGCGCTTTCGCAGTGCCAATTAAAACCCGTATAAGAAAAACTATGCACTGAAAATACTCAGGCTCTGCACAGTCCTTTATTGAGAGTTTATGCTTCCTTATCTAGTGATAGACAATCCTCTCGGCTTTCATAATTATGGTGATGTGGTCGTCCACAGATTGCGATAGACTCTGTACTTGGTGGGCCTTTAAACTAACAACTCGTTCCCCAATTCACATGTTGACACCTGGTGCGATACTGCACTTCTGCCACGCCACGCAATACTGCATACGTCAAGGGGTCTCCTTGACGTATGCAAGTGTATACTTAAGAAGTGTATACTTAAGAGCTTGTTATTCCGTGTTTGACACAATGTTGATGAGATTGAACAGACAACAATGCCAAGGAAAGTATAGGGAAGTTATTAGCCCGAATTGCAATGTAAATGTGAATATATTTATATTTTTTATCAAAAGAGATTCAAGAAATGAGGTACTCTGTGGTAGAACACCTGTTCGCCACGCGGAAGTCTTGGGGTTCGAGAACCGCTCGAACCACAGGTTTCTTTTTCACTATTTAATGTCTGTTTGACAACGCTGATTTGTTGACAACAAAGACGCCAACTCTGACATTGTAATTTCTGAGCAACTATCTCTCTGACACGATCGCGTAGAAATGTTTGCGTTTGAGGCTAGCGTAGTTATGATAACGGCTACTTCTATTCACCTGGGAACTTGCTATTTTCGCGATGTCTTGGATTATGAAGTCTATTATTTTCGTTCAAAGTACTCTTTCCAACAGATTTCACAAAAGTCTGACATGCAAAAGTGCGATGCACGTTCCCACTGCCTTCACTGTCGTGTTTAAGGGCTTCCGGAATGAGGTGCGAAAATGCCGGATGTCATGCGTCCATCAGGCTCCGTTGTTGTTGGTGCTTGTGTTTTTGTGCGTCTTTTGCGCGGGTCCAGCCTCAAGCGTCTTGATGCTGGACCCGCACTGTCCAGCCTCAAGACGCCGCTCGCTGGGCCAGCGAAATGGCTCGGCTGCGCCTCCGCGAAGAAGAAAGTTGCTTGCGGAGCACCGTGTCTCTGGACGAGCCGCAGCCAAGCGTGCTGAAGACGACGTCGACAACTATATGACGACGTGGCGCGAAAACAAACCGAGAAGAAAACAACACGAAGGCAGTGAAGGCTGTGCCACTCGCGATGCTCTCAACGTTGGCGAAATATAAATGTACCGCCTCGTCTCCCACGCTCTGCTTGTGCTGGACGCGCGGGCGAAAACTTTCGCCGTGCCGCCCCGAGGTTTCTCATGCGGAACGCGCATTCGTTTATGTACGCACACACCCGCACTTCCTGCCGCCTTTTTGCTACACGCCCTGCACGCATTGCCGGCCCGAGGACGTCATCCCACTGCTTATACGCGCGTATGCTTGCACTGTACGCAGTACTACGCACCGCAGGACGACATGTAAGCGAGGCTATAGCTGCGCGGTGAAACCTAGACGGACTCGCGCTGTACAATTAAGTGCTCAGTACTCGGCGTATTATAAGGAGTGATGAGCGAGTCTGTGGATGTTTCAAAGGTTCTCCACGAATAACATACTATTACTACTTCTGCTGCTAATAATAATAATAATAATAATAATAATATAATAATAATAATAATAATAATAATAATAATAATAATAATAATAATAATAATAATAATAATAATAATAATAATAATAATAATTGTTATTACTGTTATTAGTATTATTATTAAGGTATAAAAAGTTTCAATCGCAGATGGCAATTGACAATTAAATTTAATTGGCAGCGAGTGTAACTGAAAAAGACAAATGAAGCAACATATCCATACCAATGGGAGGTCCGGGCGAAGAAGAGGGCGCTTCACTACTTTGATATTGGTATATTGTCGAATATGTCTTCTATAAACAGGCTAGCTGTACGCAGGTTGCTCGTGGCGAGTTTTTCGCCGAC
Source organism: Rhipicephalus microplus (assembly GCF_013339725.1). Classification (NCBI taxonomy): domain Eukaryota; kingdom Metazoa; phylum Arthropoda; class Arachnida; order Ixodida; family Ixodidae; genus Rhipicephalus; species Rhipicephalus microplus. The sequence goes on along the minus strand of NC_051171.1, from coordinate 156,434,107 downwards.
ATGTTAGCTGATTTAGTGATCAAGCAAGCTGACGCATCAAGCACGTCCACCTATACTTTGTCGTGTGGCGACTGTTCCTTACTATATATGTATTATACATACAGCTTGGTCAACTATTTGCGACCAGCCCCGTGATGTAAAGTCATACTCGAGACAGTTCAGGCCTTCGAAGAAAAATGAAATTGCGACAGCAGTGCTTTCCCGATCACGTTGTCGCCATGCTACAGAGATGACAGCACTGGTCTATATAAAGTGCCCCGCTGATCTTTAGAAGACGTGTCGTGCGTGCTGCGAACAGAATTCCTATATGAAAATCGCCGACGACAGGCACTTTACGTTCCCTTCGAGGAAGTGCCGATGTGAGCTGCTCGCTCTAAAATTGGTCTTCTCCAAGAATGATAGCGCGGTGAGAGGCAGCTCGCTGACAACTATGCCCCGCACAATTCTTTTCCGAGGGACCGGTCCACGTTATCACTTTTTTTTTTCTCTTTACAGGCTGGACGGCATTACAGCGCTGTATACCTTCCCACTAAGCCTAACCTAACCAAACCGAGACAAGTCAGCGAAGCGTCCCGATGCAATATATAAAGTAGCCCCCGTGGTGGGAACGACGGATGAGGCGATACATTTCCTGAATCGTTCTGATTCGTCTCTCGCAACCTACGGCGGGATAGTCAAAACATGATGGAAAGGAAACTTGTACGTTTCCTTCCCAAGAGCACTCGGCAAAAAAAATTAAAAAAAAACCCTAGAGGTGCTGTTGATTCTGCCTACAAGTGCGTGCAAATTATTTTACAGATATAATAATGTTTGTTTTCTTACACTGTCAACTATCTTACCTGGAAATAAAACGCTGCACCACCATAGGTGACTGAGTAATCACTGCAGTTAGTTGTTTCCCTGCTATTTAGCTCGCTATTGTAGTTTTCAGTCGTGTTTGCGTGAGAAAGCAGCGATAATCGTCTCCCTTGCCTCCTGTCTCCCTATATATTTCGTTTGCTATGACTCTCGCTTTGTTTACACCGTTGTATTAGTGAATCTGCAGCAGTGTTTCAGTGACTATGGCGTTCTGCATTTAGCACAAGGTCTAGCTTTCAAACCTCTAACACGTACACGCGCAGACATATAAACACAGTCCGCTGCGGTGGAACAGCTGTTATAGAGATCGGCTGCGGATCAGAAGATCACTGCTTCGATCCCAACCACGGCCGTTTGATTTTCGATTGAGGTTAAGTGGTAAAAAGCACGCGTTCTGTGTGATGTCAGCGCATGTTAAAACAGTGCGGACACGAATTTAAAATATTTCGGGATTGTTGCTCTAAATAAGAGCATCGGTTTCGAGAACCCTAAAAAGAGTACTGGGGTGCCTCGCAATGCATCGCACACATGTTTAATGCCACTACTTTAAAATGTCACTCTCGGTTTCAGTATCGATGGGGTGACGTCTTCGTGACGTGCCATGTCAGTGTGACGTCACGCGAGGACAGCAATTCACGACGTATTAGCGGCAGATTGGTCATCAGCTCGTTGCACACGCAAAGAATGATGAGTACACTGTCCCCAGCTACCCCAACGGCGATTTATTAATTCTGCGATTCAGGCTGCCTGCAGGAGGCAGAGTATGTGAACTCGGTGGAACTGAGTTGACTCGTCGGGATAATGTCCCTTGCGGTATGGCAGGCTGGCTTGCTGATGCTCAGCGACGAGAACATTAATATAAAATAAAGTACTTTATACGTACTGGCGCACTCCGGCGTGTGGAGAATGTTAGCACCACAAGTAGATTGCCACTATTCCTCAAGAGGAAGGTATATAACAGCTGTACCTTGCCAGCACTTAGCTACGGAGCAGAAACCTGGAGACTCACAAAGAGAGTTCGGCTTAAATTGAGGACGACGCAGAGAGCAGTGAAAAGAAAAAAATGGTAGGTATAACCTTCAGCGACAAGAAGACAGCAGAGTGGATTAGGGAACAAACACGGGTCAAGGATTTCATAATTGAAATCAAGAACAGGAAATGGACATGGGCCGGGCATGTAGCGCGTAGACAGGGTAACCGCTGGTCATTAAGGGTAACTGGATTCCCAGAGAAGGCAAGCGGGTTAGGGGGAGACAGAAGGTTAAGTGGGCAGATGAGATTAAGAAGTTTGCGGGTATAAATTGGCAGCAGCAAGCACAGGACCGGGTTAAATGGCGGAACATGGGAGAGGTCTTTGTCCTGCAGTGGACGTAGTCAGGCTGATGATGATGATGATGATGATGATGATGATGATGATGGCCAAAGAAACGAAAAATGACCCTTTTTCGATGATTCAAAATCGTGCCAGTACTCCTTCAAAGAACACCAGATGGTCCAAATTGCCGGGGCCCTCCTATTCGGCGTGTCTCATAGTCTTATCGTAGCTTTGGTTTGGAACGTAAGCCTCTAGATGGTATTAAACGCAAATATAAAGCGTACGTCGTAGCCGAGGCGTTCCTTTTGTAGAGTTCAAACACGTTTATGGCTAAATTTATCAATGCCATAAACCGTCTTACACACGTTCACCGCAAGTGAAGAGGCGTTTTCATTATTCTAGAAAATAGTCTTACGTTCTTTCTTTTTAAAGGAAAGAAGCGCCTATACCTCGATATCTTGCGTATTCTTGTTAGAGTAGCCATCGACTAATACCTCCACGCCACTTAGCCGCGAGCAACGCTGCGCAGTCTCTTCTGTACTTGCGACACGCCAGTGGAAAGTGAAGCCGCATTCTCAGCTCGAAATTTGTATGCTGCGATGCCGACTGTGGGAGAGCCTTCACGTACGCATCTCCAGGTTTCTTTATGCAGTTTTTTTTTTCTTTCCTTGACAAGCGCGGCTGCTTTGCCAATGTTGATAGCCTCCCAGAACGTGGAATACCTCGGGCACCTGCGCACATCCGCCCGTCCGACGCGGTCTTGCCAGCTGGCACACAATGCCTCATCCGAGTAAAGGACCATCGCGATATAACCACTTTCGGTTTCTCTGAAAAACTCGCTTAAAAATTCTTCCCATCTCAGTTCCAAGTGACGTCTCACGCGGTTTCTTTTCTTTTCTTTTTCTTTTTTTTTCCACCCCGTACACGTTACACACGTGAGATGCCAGTTCTGGCACGCTGAGATAGGAAAATATACGGTCCCTTCGCGAGTGTACGCGGGTTCTTTCAGAGTACGGCAACGATTTTACGAAATGCACTCTTGGAAAGACGCGATAGTGGAGTTTATTCTAATATCGGTATGTTGTAAACAAACCTCGCGGCTTTCCTCCTTGGCATCGTCGTCTCTCGGAAAAAGGCACGGCGATCAGACACCAGTTATCAGATTGATGAGATGCAGAAAAAAAAAAAAAACAGATGGAACGGAAATTATTTCGCAGATGTTGACGCGGCAAGCTGCGTACTCTGCGAGGAAGTGCACCATAAGGGCAAAAAAAAAAAAAAAAAGCCCAGATCTTGGAATACGTGTAGTGTGGAGGGGCCAAGTACCTGTTTTGTCCTGAGACCGCGAAAGGCCTGATGTTTATCGGAAAACTTTGGCATGTTATCTGTTTTTTAGAACCCCTATGTAAAAAGTGGTATTTGGTTGTAGAGTGTTACTGAATTTTAAAAATGGAGGGAGAAGTTTTATCTATAGGTAGAAGTGTACCAGTGTACCTTTCGATATATCTATTTTTCTTCCTCGTCCCGCGTCACTAGATGCATGACATTGCGGAATTTTCATCTTCCACCCACTAAAAACGTGTATGGTGAACGCTTACTACAGTTCGTAGGAGCTAAAGTGTGGAATAACATACCACTTGAGATTAAAGATTCCTAGGGTTTTCTCGAGCGCACTCAAAAAATATTTGCTACATGTAGATCAATAGTAATGACCATGTACTAAGCCTTACACATAGTTTGATGTTTTGTCTATACTTGATTATTTCATTAATTACAACAAAGTGCAACAATGTGTATCTTCTTGTATTTTTGTTCGTTTGTTGAAAAATCATCGTTTTTTGATGTTTTGATTTTTTCTTATATACAAATTGTATTCTGCTTGTATACTTTCTCCCGTTAGACCTCTTACTAGCCTATGGCTATGGGTCTAATCAGTGTTGTGCATTTCTTGAAATTTGGTCATAACAACCTCAATAAATTGTAAAAAATGTAAAAGTGTGCAGTGGATTACGAGTGGTTAGATTGATGAGTGGCGGGAAAAAAATTATTTCGTAGATGTTGACACGGCCAGATGTATAGCCTTAGTCGCGTACACAATAGAACAAAGGCATCGTTTAAATCTTGAAAGACATGAAGTGTGGTGGAGCCAAGTACCGCTTTGCCCTTGGACCAGTACACTGACTGTTATCGGAAAATGTGCTTTGGCTTTTTATCTCGCTCTGCATTGCAAATAGCAGTAATTGGTTGCAGAGTGTTGCTGCATTCGGAAAATGCAGAAGGAAGTTTGATCGAGAGATAAAAGTGTGCAGTGCGTTTCATAGATATAAACCAAGCTCTGCTGAAGTAGGCTAAGATTTCAAAATGTCAGTCGAAAAAAAGTACGCTTCAGTTATTACTAGCGCGTTGTGGTCATGTTGGTACCCTGAAAACATGCTTGTTTTTCTGCATTGCAACGTGTAATTCAGTGTGTTGATGGAGGCGAAAATGCTGTATGCCCGTGTGCTCCGATTTGGGCGCACGTAAAATAACCATAGGAGGTCGAACTTTCCGGAGCCCTTCACTACGGCGTCTCTCATAATCATATGATGGTTTTGGGAAGCTCAGCCCCACATGCGAATCAACATCGTATGCTTTGTTTTTGCTGTACAGACTACTTTAGGTGTGCATGGGTGTCATAGATGACGTTTCGGGCTGTTAGCCTTTGTGTTTTGGGTCTTCAACAAATAAACTAACAATGTCACGGCAGACGCATAAATATGAAAACAGTTGCGTTGGTGAATGCGATGTTTTATGGCCTTAATATTTCCCGTTGCAATCTACAAAACAGCAAGAAAACATCGTTTTATCAACCTAAAGTGGTGGTGGCCGCATGTCCTAGGTGAAACAGTATATAGTTCGGTCAGCGATTTGGGTTTCGCTCGCAATATATGAAATGTCTACATAAGAAAAATAACTAGGCAAATCAATTGATTAACGGCATCGACTTTTGTCCTGCACTTGCCACGTGTCAAGTTCTCGCTTTCAGGCAGCTTCTCTCACGTACGAATTCCCTCTAAAGAAAAAAGGAAAGTCTCTTTTCCGTAATTCCAGCCTTGCCACATGAATTAGTGCATTTAAATAAACACGTTAATTATTATTTCTGATCGAGAACTCTCCGAAGAGAGTACAATTCTCACCGAAGAGTCGCATATACGTGGCACGTGAGAACTCACAAAAGAAAGTATAGATTTCATATTCTTTCTTAGAGCGTTCTAGATTTTTTCGTAAAGCTTCCTAGATTAGAAAAGTTGACGTTGGGTTGACACTGGGCAGGTTATACATTGGGCAGACTGGGCGCTGCTTGAATATTCGTCTGCGAGAACACTACAACGCGCTGAAATCAGCCTCGGGTTTACATTTGTCCGCCATCGCAAAAAGTGTGGTTGCGTACCTGATTTTTCGCGCACATCTATCTTACACAGCCATCGTGACACGAAAACTAGAGATATTGCGGAAGCCTTTTTTTATTAAAAAGAATATTGATAGTTGCGTTAGTTCACCGTCTATATCACTGTTAGATTGTGAAATATCGTTTCTGAACGACACCTGATCAAGGTGGAACCTTCTCCCCAGTTGTTTCCCTTTCTCATCTTTCTGGTATATAACTACTTCTCTGAATAAACTAAGTTTCGGTCTGCGCTTGTTTGTCTCTCCTCTTGTGTCCCGTTGGTTTGCGCTTCCAAATATTCCATTATGAAGTAGAAAAGTTGAACCGAATGTTTCCTGAAGATCTTTCCCTTGCCGGAAAATTTTCGTAGGGCATCGCGTGCACAGTGGTACACCACCGATCGCCTCACTCCCTCAGGAATGGGGACGGACCATAGCACCTGCCATGAGACATGTGTCGCGCGAGGGAAAAGGTGCAACAGTGACTATGGTTTAAGTGAGACAGTGACTATGGTTTAAGCATTATACATGGCACAAAGAGAAATGCTAACTGCAACGTTGGCAAGCATTGGACGAACACCATTAAGTGAAAGCCACATATTGTCAGCAATGAACGACCAAACAGTGTCAAAACTGCTACAAAGGCTGTTCTAGACTTTATAAAAAGCACTGGACTAGAAACTAGACTGTAGGGTACTATACTAAGTGGATACTGTACATACGCACCACCTCTTCTTGTCCCCATCATCACCCTTCATCCCTCTTTCTTTCCCCTTTCCCTTATCCCCTGTGTAGAGTAGCAGGCTAGAGCGAACTAGCTCAGGCCGACCTCTCTGCCTTCTAATAAATTCTCACTCTCATGGTTTAAGTATTATTTAGGCCTCCGTACGGTGTCGCACATATGCGGCCGCGAGCAAACCTCGCACGCGGCCTTGAATTGCACGGGCAGCGAGTGCACGCCCGAGATGGCTGTGATTATTGATTGCGCACGCATCGGCGATGCAATGCGAATGGGGAGGGGTCAGCCGCGACACGATCGAGCTGCCCCGACCGCCTGTGGCGTGAGCGCTTGAGGTCTCCTCTCTCCAGTGTGCGCGCGTGATATCACTTCCAGACTCGGCGTACATACATACACGTACGCTCCATTTGACGCCTCCAGGAACAGTCGGGGAGGCCACGGCGGCACGCTTGACCAAGCATGACTCAGTCGAACAGCGCTCGCGGGCACACATAAAACATCTACAAGCTTGTCTGCTCCATAAAGGCGGTTCTTTTTACGAGGATGAGTTTGGAGTGAAACTTTTTTTTATTATTTGAATAAGCAATGAATGAGGAAGTTGTCGCCATTTATGGGCGGCTGCTACCCCTCTCCACTAGGTTGTTGAAATAATAAAATTTAAGAACGAAAAAAAGAAATGGCAAAGCTTGCCCTAACCAGCGCAAGGCTTTAAGCAGAGGCGCTGGACGATTCTGTAGACTCATCTGGTTGCGTCTATGGATTGTTTCTTGGTCTTAGAAAGATCACGCCGGTGGTTTCCAGGTTTCTTCTAGGTCGTTGCATGTATGTTTTAGATAGGCGATACTATGCTCTCTCTGCATTGATTCTCGTAGGTTCGAGTTAAACCTCAGACAGAGACGCAACAAGGGCACGTGGTCGTTGTCGTGTGCGCCTTCCATCGCTTCGTGGTCTTCGGATAGCCGCATGCGCTTTGCAGTGGCTGATGATGGTGATCGTGATGATGGTGATGATGATGATGATGATGCCTCGAACATGGCTCACACCCACTCGGGAGGGATCAGCCAAGAAATTCCAGAACTTCCCTCCAGAATTCTCAGAACTATTTCCAGAGCTTCCCTGTTGTTGCTGTTGTTGACGTTCTAGTTCATGTGGTTGCGATGGGGTTGGTGGCTGCTGGTAAGTGATTACATGAACCGAATCCGCGCTCTTTCGCAAAAGAATAGGGAATTCACAACGTTGAAGCAATATAGTCCTGAAGCGCGCGAGCGCGTCTCAACAAAATTAACGATCAAGTTGCAGCCTTGAATCATTCCGATATTTTTCAATGCCTACGTCAAGTGGGCCAGCTGTAGTGATTCACCCTAAAAACTCCGATTGTTGCGTCAGTGAACTGCACCAAAATTGTTTGGCCTAAGCTGCGTTATGATACATGTGCGTCCCCGTAAGCAACAGCTCATTGGCACAGCCCCACGTCGTCGACTCTGTGAAAGCACGCAGAGTATGCCTCAACTCGACCGACGGATTTCACAAGGCCTGCCAGCAAAGCATGAATATCGATAGAATACACGTTAGGAAAAATGCTGTGTCACAGTTGGACGTTCGTTGTTAACGAGAGGAGACACTTTTTTCAGTGCAAGCATTCACGGGATTCTTCGTCAGACAACGTGTGGGAACGGGCTCGTAGGTATTCCATTTCAAAAGTGATCGATTACGGAACAAAAGAAGACACGAGACAAAAAGGCCAACGAAGACGAGCGCTCGAGTGGCACATGTCGGAATGTCCACCAGAAGTGGCACATGTTCACCGCTGTCGCCCTTCCCCCCCTTCCCTTCCGCAGTGGTAGAGTCCTAAGGAGAACAAGCTTATCAATGCGAGCGGCAATGCAAATAAATCAACCCCGTGCTTCTCACAGTGGCCTGTCTTTGGCCCGCGGTTTCCTGAGAGTAAACGTGCAAAATAAACTGTTCTTATAACTGCAGTTAATTTATTAGCGGCTGGTGAGAACATGCGCAGTTCCCTACAGCTCCTCGTGAAGAACCTATATTTGCGTAACTCTGCAACACTTGTTCATTACAGAGTCGAACCACTTTCGTCGATGCTTAAGGACGACCCGGCGCCCCCCTTAGACGATTGGCCACCTCTCCCCTGCCCCATCGCCTCTTTGTGCACGTCTGTGCTTTTCTCTTTCCTCGCTCTCTCTTATTTTCATACTCCCCATTCCCGCAGCGTAGGGTATATAGCAAATCGGGCATGTACCTGGTTAACCTCCCTGCCTTCTCTCTTGTTCTTCTTGTCCTCCTCCTCTGTGCTTTTCAGAAACTCTCATACCTGTTTGTCATAAACGCGTGACATTGCTTGGCTCATAGCGTATTCTGCTACGGGCGGATGCGTCCATCGTACGCGTTAAGCATTCCTCTTTCTTTTCACGCTTCTTCAGCTATGACATGCTTGCCCCGATGCATTTAGCCGATATGCGAAAATTCCCAGCAAATAGATTCTGGAAGTACCAACTGCATACCGTCCGAAGACGAATCAATGTCGAAGATCATGGCCGTACGGGAAGAACACCTCAATATCGTCGAGTACGAGAACACTGGCCTGGTGCGTTATCCAGCCTTCTCTAGAAATAAAGAAAAAAAAGATCTTATATAACAATCGGGGCTCGAAGGAAGCCTTTATATCACCTTATAGCAGGGCATCGCAATGTATATGGAGAAGAAATACAAGAAGGAGCACGAGTTGTGCGTAACTTCGAGTTTATCGTCTCTTCCTCGTTGACCTGCATCGTGCCTAGGGCAGCCAACCTATGTGTCTGTGTTCTTTTTTTTCTTTTTAGGCTTTTCAGGAAAAAAAAAAAGGGGAGCGATGATAGATACCTTTCTCGGCCTGGCCGGCGCTGATGCCGTATCACGTGTTCGTTCTGGGCAATCCGACGTGTCTGCGATGCGTAATAGCTTCCGCGAAATGGAAGATAAGTGCGCACACACGCAAGCGACCTGTGAAAAAGTGAAATGTGACAACGTGGCCAAGAGCTCTTGAAAAGGGCCGATTCTTTACGTTTTAACGGACGGTTATGATATTCGAAAAATGCTGAGCACTTATACTTGACTACATTCGATAGCACAGAATAGGCACCCGACAGTGGACTAGAGGGTGCGACGGAGATTTTTGGGCCGCCTCAGCATTGTTGACACCAACTGCCAGGCTACCAAGAAAATGAAACTATCGCTGAACACATTGAGACGCTGAAGTGTCAACGCTATTTTTGGAGCGTTTCCAAAGAAGGATTCCCGGGCGCTTACATAATCAGCTGACACCCTTTGGCTCACAACTAAAAAAGAAAATAATATGCACGAGCAAGTCCCGGTTTTCTGCATCTACGCGCTAGGCTATACGCATTGAAAAACTAGGTTTTGCTGCGCCTACTCGCTAGGCTGTGCGTTCTGGCGCTATACCATCAGATCTCGTGAACTGCATTGCCGAGTGCTTATACCGTGCTTATATATTGAACCGACTCAAACGATTTATAATCTGCATGTTTAGTATTACCAAAGCAGAGTGCCAGTCAACGCTTACTAGTCAACGATCATGCTTGCGAACTGCAAACATTGATAGACCCTTTTCTTTTTACAGAAGCTGACAACACTACATTATTATTATATCAGAGAGCTAAATATCCGTCGATTGAACTAAATGCAGACGACGCGTGGCGAAGTCTTCCATGTTGTAAACATCTTGCAGCGAACTTCAGCATTAAGACTATAGCAAGAACCGACGTCTCCGACTGTTCCAACATAAACGTGCTTTTGTTCTAGGTTTGATCTGTTTCTGTCACGTTAGACTTGGGCAAAGTGCAGTCACAGCAGCTAAGGTCTCTTGCCCGTGACGCTAAGGCTTCTTGACAATGCAAAACTGACCGCGCCGAAGCTCTTGCCACGGTTGCAGTCAACGTGCCTGCATGGGCTGTTTTGCTTTCACTTTCCGTGCCTTTCTTCTGCCTGCTGTGCAGGACACGGACACGCCTATTGACCCTGTCGCGCATGGAGAAGTGGGGTGGTGTTGTTCTCGAAGACAAGCGTTCCGGAACGCAAGGCGAGAGTGTGTACACAAACAGGACCTCAGATGTTCAGCAGGGATAACTACAGGCTGCTAAGCACCGAGGCAAACAAGAAACAGAAAAAAAACAATTGGAAAGAAAATAACTACAACGCTATCTCGGCCCGCAAACACTGTCCGGAATGTGTGCGACAGAGGCCCAGCAATTTCGCCTCTCGCGACCTGATGGGGCTGATTCGGGACCGGAAGAAGAAGAAGAAATGGTGGGCCACCATTAGAGACAACTTCAGGCGACCATTAGGAGCAGGGGGAAGGGGGCAAAGGAACGCGAACATGGGTATTTTTTTTTTTCGTTGACCCTACTCTCTCTTACAACTACGGCTCCTCAACTGCAGTCATGGTGCTTTGAACAGGCAGTCAATATGCCTCCCTGCGTGCTTCGGTAATTCTTCCGAGCCGCATTGTTCGTGCAGGGTTCTGACAGCTCCGGATGGGTTATATCAGCGTCCCCCTGTCCCTCGTTCCATATGTTGATGGTCTTGGCCTGGAGTATTCATTGTATTATAATCCAGTCGAGAGCCATGTCTGCACGGTTGTGCCAGCGGGAGCGTGGCTTGCGATTGTTCCGCCCCGAGCGATTAAAATAATAACGGAAACCATGATCGCGAATAAGAATGACGGGCATTTGATGTCGATATAGAAACCGACACCGGTGGAGGAGCCGCAAGTCCCTTGCGGTACTGTTCCGTCGCGTACATCGCCTGCTCGCTGTGTCAGATTGACAGGACCTCCACTGTTTCGTTTTTATGGCAGAGTATGCGTTCAATTATTGAGGATACCAGCAGTATTAGCAATGACTCCTTCAGAGAGAAACGTAGCCAGCAAATATAATGATGTATGGAGACGTGCGTTGGCTTAGCTGCAGGGTTGCTCCGCCAGGGGAGCAATCAGTGCGCGATAGAAAGCGTCCCAGATCTACACTGAGGGCTATGGTAGATGCAAAATCAGACGCCCCTGGTTCAACATCTAACAGATGTAGCTGCTTAACATGTGCGTTAATCTTACCACGCGTTTTTTTTTCTGTACTTCGGCCTCGTATAAATAATCATCGTGGCGTGTCTTCTTTTGGTTATATTATTTTTGTTTAGTAAGCCTCACCAACTTGCAGCCAACAATAAACGCAGTTAATATTGTGGTCGTCGTCTTCATTATTGTCATTGTCAGCTTGAGTGCCAATGTAGAGCAAAGACCTCTCCCACATTGCGCCAATCAACCCAGTTTTGCTGTTGCCACGCACGTTACCCCTTAATCTCTTCTGGTCTTCTCCACACGCGGTTGCCTTTTTTTAATCCTGTCTGTTGCTCTTAATGACCGGTGGCCTTCATGCCTATGTGCTACGCGCCCTGTCCATGTCTATATTTGTCGATTTCGACTACTGATATGTCCTTAACTGCCCCTTCTTTTCTGACTCACTCTGCTCTCTTCTTCTCCCGTAAGGTTACACCTGTCATATTCTTTTGAATGGCTTCTAGCGTTGTCCTCGGACTAGGTTTAGTCCTTTTGGTAAGCCATCAGGTTTTTCTCCCTGTAGGTAAGTACCGGTAAGATGCAGCTTTTATACATTGCTATTGAATTATAATGGTCAGCCACCATACATTATTTTAGTATGCCTGCCGAACGAGCTCTATCATATTGTTACGACCTCAGTAGGCGTCTGGGGGTTTATTGATACACGGTTCGAGGGACGAGCCGTATCGGCGCAGGCAGATGATGATGATCTTCTTCTTCCACACCCCTTGCTTCTTTTTCCTTCTTCGTCCGGCACATACGTGGCGTAACATTTCCCCCCTCGCAGACAAAGCGCGCCGCGCGTTTCATGCAGTGTCGCGTTGACTGAAAGGCTTCAGGCGAGCGACATGCGTGACCTCTGTCTTTCTGGAACGTCTCCCGCTAGCTGTAAGACGTGCGATGCGGTAGTCGACTGCGCTCAGGCGGTCAAGGATAACAAAAGGTCCGATGTAGTGCGCGAGCAGTTTTTGGCACAAGCCACGTTTGCGTAAAGGCTTCCACACCAACACGAGATCTCCCGGAATATATGTGGCCTGCCGGTGCTTGCTGTCATAACGAACTTTCGATCTGTCTTGCGAGGCTATTGTACGTAAACGAGCAAGACGACGAGCTTCTTCGGCGAGACAAAGAGTTTCTGCTAGGGAGATTTCTGATTGGTCCCGATCAGAGAAGGAAAATATTGTATCCAGAGTATAACGGGGGGGTCGAACATAGAGGAGGAAGAACGGGCTGTAGCCGGTGGTCTCATGTTGGGAAGTATTAAACGCGTATGTGACGAACGGCAAGACATCGTCCCAGTTCTTGTGGTTCGAAGCAACGTACATAGAAAGCATATTCACCAGTGTTCGAATTGTTCGCTCGACGAGACCATTCGTCTGCGGGTGATAAGGCGTCGAGTGTCTGAGCTCTGAGCCACACATACGGAGAAGTTGTTCGACAACGTCTGCCGTGAATTGACGTCCACGGTCACTTATGATGACGCGAGGGGGCCCATGACGCAGTATGATAGAATGGAGAAGGAAGGACGACACTTGACCAGCAGTCGCGGATGGCAGGGCAGCAGTCTCGCAGTACCGAGTAAGATGGTCAGCACATACCACAATCCATCTGTTGCCTTTCGATGAACGCGGAAAAGGGCCCACCAGGTCAATGCCAATTTGTTCGAACGGAGAACTGGGAGGCGTCACAGGTTGTAGATGTCCGGCCGGAGCTGCTGAGAGAGATTTGTGCGCCTGGCATTGCGCACAACTGGCCACGTACAACTCAACTGACTGGCGCATACGTGGCCAGTAGAAGCGTTCCTGGGTACGATGAAGAGTGCGCGTCGTTCCGAGGTGACCTGAAGTGGCGTCATCATGCATGGCGTACAAAACAGATGACCGTAGTGCCTCTGGAACCACCAGCAGGAAGCGGGAACCGGTGCCGGAGATGGATTTCTTGTACAGTAGACCATCACGGACGCAAAAGCGGCTTTCCGGAGTGGATGCTTGTGCGATCACGAATAACGGATTCAAACTCACGTCCTTCCGCTGCTCAGTTTCAAAGGTGGCCTTATCCGGGAACGCTGGTGCTACGGACGCAATCAGATGATCGAAATCGTCAGCGTCGCAAACTGTAGCGTCAACTGGCATCCTTGAAAGGCAGTCTGCGTCCGCGTGTTTCCTGCCGCTCTTGTACGATACCGTGAAGTTGTACTCTTGCAGCCGGAGGGCCCAGCGTGCTAGACGGCCTGACGGATCCCGAAGGTTGATAAGCCAGCACAAAGAATGATGATCCGTAACTACTTGGAAAGGACGACCGTATAGGTATGAGCGGAATCGCTGCACAGCGAAGACGAGTGCAAGGCATTCTTGTTCGGTCACAGTGTAATTGCGTTCCGGCTTACTTAAAGTACGACTGGCATATGCGATTACGTGTTCCACTTGATTACATCGCTGTATGAGGACTGCACCTATGCCAATGCCGCTTGCGTCGGTGTGAACTTCAGTCGCCGCAGAAGGATCGAAGTGCCGCAGGATAGGCTGCGACGTGAGCAAGAACTTCAGTTGGTTGAAAGAAGTTTCACAATCAGGAGTCCATTCAAAACTAGCACCTTGGCGGAGAAGACAGGTCAGTGGAAAGGCAACTTCTGCAAAGGCGGGAATAAATCGGCGAAAGTAAGAGCAGAGGCCCAAGAAGCTCCGAAGCTCCTTCACTGAGCCAGGTGGTTTAAAAGCTCTAACAGCCGCCGTCTTATTCGGGTCGGGCCTGATGCCATCCTTGTTGACGAGATGTCCCAGCACCAGTGTTTGTCGAGCTCCGAAATGACACTTCTTTGCATTAAGAACCAAGCCAGCATTTCGAATACATTTCAAAACCAGCTCTACCCTTTCGTTATGTTCACTGAATGTACGCCCGAAGATAACAACGTCGTCAAGATAACACATACAGATGTTCCACTTCAGGCCGCGCAGAATGGTGTCCATGAATCTTTCAAATGTAGCGGGCGCGTTACATAGACCAAAAGGCATCACGTTAAATTCATATAGTCCATCCGGAGTAACGAAAGCCGTCTTTTCTTTGTCCATTGAATGCACAGGTATTTGCCAATAGCCTGAGCGTAAGTCTATGGACGAAAAGTAGGATGCTGAATGGAGGCAGTCTAGAGCGTCATCAATGCGTGGGAGAGGGTAGACATCTCTCTTTGTGACGGAGTTTAGACGGCGATAGTCCACACAGAATCTCCAGGTACCATCCTTCTTTTTGACTAGAATCACGGGAGCCGCCCAAGGACTCGATGATTCTCGAATGACACCCTTCTGCAGCATATCACGCACTTGTTCATCAATTATCTTGCGCTCAGACGGCGACACTCGGTAGGGTTTCTGGCGGATGGGCTGTGCTGTTCCCGTGTTTATCCTGTGGAGAATCCGAGACGCGGGAATCGAGGGCGCATGGTCATGGGAAAAATCGAAAATCGCCACGTATTTCGACAAAACGTCCAGAAGCATGCGGCGTTTGTCAGTAGTAAGTGACTTGTCGATCATAGGTAAAAGTTTTGAATCGGCCGTAGAAGTATTGGCTGAGGCCCCACCTGGAGCATCACTGAGGGCAGCCACTGCCATCGGTGAGTATGTTTTGAACTTGGCAAGCTTCAGTCCTCCTGGTAGAACCACCGACTCAGCTGAACAGTTTACCGCCCATAGTCCTGTGCGTCCTTGAACGAGTGACACTATGCAATGCGGCACCAATGTGTTCTTCTTAATGCAACTGAGATGAAAGGGCTCCACTAATGCGTCGAACGCACTGTCACTGTTTTCAATGCGTGAAGAGTATACAGGAACACAGACTGCAGAGAATGCCGGCACAATGCTATCTTCACTGACCCGGAGCGCACCGTGCTCCCTGTCTGAATTCTCTAATAGTTCTCCAGGGGCAGCATCACATATGTACACCTCTCCATTTCTACAATCAACAGTGGCGCCACACATTCGAAGGAAGTCAATCCCCAGGATTATGTCGTGTGTGCTCCTTGGAAGAATCGTAAACTCTGTGACAAACACTTGATCACCCAAGCACACTTCTGCGGTACAGACACCAATGGGACACAGCGAGTTACCACCAACGCCACAGAATGTTGTTGCCTTCTCCCACAAAAACATCACCTTTTGTCCTAAACGGTGTTTAAAAGCAGCACTCATAATCGAAACTGTAGCACCAGTATCCACCAAAGCCATCGTACACACACCATCAACAAAAACTTCTACCTTGTTCTTGAACATCAACACAGACGGGGGTATTTCGTTTTGCAGCAAGTCACCAGCGACCTCACCCCCATCGGCCGCACTGTTTAGTTTTCCTGATGTGGTGACGATGGGCGGCGCCGTGGCGATGGAGACCGGTGGGATCGAGGCGCAGGAGGTGGCGTCACACTTCGATCAGAGGCAGGGGAGTTGTTGCGCCAGTGTCCGTGCCAGAAGCTGCTGCCGGGTCTTGAGTCGGTGGGCCAGTGTCCTTGAAAAGGTGGGACAGCAGGTTTATCGGTCAAGCTTGTCCACTGATCATAGCGTGGTATGCGCGAACGATCGCAATACCTCGATATGTGACCAGTCAGACCACAGTTGTAGCACACAGGCGCAGGACGAGGTCGTCGCCGTTCTTCGAAGTGTTCACGTCTGCGAGCGTTCGCGTAAGCCCGAGATTCAATGAAATCAGTTGTCGGTGGGTGGTATGGGCGTACGGAACGGAAACGTTGAGGGTACTGTGATCGCTCGTAAAAAACCGGACTTGACTGCTGAATACGCCGAGGCCCTGCAACCTCCGTTGCGTTGACGGATGGATGTTCATAAACTGTAAGCTGTGGGGCAGTGGTGTCCTGCGGGAAATAGGATGGAGACGTGGCAGCTGCCCGTTCACGTGTCATTTCGCCATGTCTGAGTAACTCTTCCCGAACAATTTGGCGGATGGTTGCCGAAAGGTCACCAGTTGAGGCCGCTTCTATGCTGGCTACTGAGGTGACATTTGCCAGACGACCAAACTTAGGCGCTATTCTGCGCTGCTTCAGGGTTTCAAACGTGCGGCAGTGCCGTACAACGTCAGACACTGAAGTCAGGCTTTCCCTGCTAATAAGGAAGTTGTAAACATCTTCTGCAATTCCCTTCAGCAAATGCCCCACCTTGTCCTCTTCCGACATGCTGGAATCGACTTCCCTACACAGCCTCAAAATCTCTTCAGTATACACGGTGCAGGTCTCACCGGATAGCTGGGCCCTCTGTGCAAGACTCTGCTCGGCAAGCTTCTTTTTTGCAGCTGAGTTGCCGAAACACTTCTTGATTTCTTCAACAAAGCGTTCCCATGTTGTCAGAATATCTTCATGGTTCTCATACCAAACGAGGGCAACATCAGTGAGGTAGAAAACAACGCGTGACAGTTGGGAGGCAGCATCCCATTTGTTGCAGTTGCTTACTCGCTTGAAATGTTTGAGCCATGAGTCCACGTCGTCATTGGCCCTCCCGGAGAAGGTTCGTGGCTCTCTGTGATACGGCCAAGAACTGCTGGGGACTGGTTCCCGAGCTTCTGTTTCGTCAGGCATGATGGCCAAAGAAGGAGGCAGGCCGGCGAGGCGACGACTCCGGCGAAATCCGAGGGGTAGCGGTCCCGTCGTTGGTTCCTATACCCAGCACCTTCCACCACTCTGTTACGACCTCAGTAGGCGTCTGGGGGTTTATTGATACACGGTTCGAGGGACGAGCCGTATCGGCGCAGGCAGATGATGATGATCTTCTTCTTCCACACCCCTTGCTTCTTTTTCCTTCTTCGTCCGGCACATACGTGGCGTAACAATATTCTTATACTTCTAGTCACTTCAGACTCATGGGTCGGCACTGCGGTCACCACTTGTCTTAAGCAGAGAGATTTTTTTACCCATTTAGAGTACTTCGCAATCTATCGCAAAGCGATGTTCTCTTTCAAGACTGCTGTACATTATAGTATTATGCGTATTAATTTTGACCTCCTTTTCTGATTTCCTTGTCCAACTCGGTAATAATGATCTGCCATTTGTTCTACGAGTTACTCATTAAGGCAATGTCATTAGCAAATCGCAGGTCACTGACGCACTCCCCATTAACTTCTATCCCTAGCTGTTCCCAATATAAGACCCTAGAAACCTCCTGTAAGCACGCGGTGAGGGTAACCTTTTTGGGGGTGACTGGTCAATGTGTCGTGTGGTGTTGGCATATGTCCGTAATACAATTAGGAATGTTGTGTGCCGGTACTGTTACATGTTTTCAGAGTGGCCTGTTACATAAATGATGCGCTAACTGATATTACCTCTTCGTTGCTTTTTGCCCTCACTGTTAGCTTCACTGGAGGCCACACGTTGCAATCAGGTATGTGAAGGTCCTGTGCACTGTTGTCATATGCATGCACAGAGCATAGGTTATGCCACTTCGCTGATCAATTTTGATTTTCAGAGTTGCACCGTCAATCACTGCCACTTACATACAAATACAGAATCGTACTCAGATTTCTGTGCGTGCGCTACTTCGCTACTTGCCCCCCTCCCCTCCTTCTTTTTTTATCTCACCCTTTCCCTTTAACGAACGGCAATCAACATTCTCTTTGAAGCCTAGTGGTGCGAAAAAACAGCACGAGAAACAACCCTTCCAAACATGTCGTCAGCTTCTATATGGACCCTTCGAACAAAGAGTTCAATGCGTGCTACCGAAATGAGCGAACCTAGCTTGACCCGCTTTGCAAGAAACGGGGTCTTTGAGTGCGAACTCTGGCACAGAAGAAAGCGGCGACAGCACCTTACCGCCGTGTGACGCGGTCCGTCAAGCGTTTGTGCGAATTGCTGTCGACGTCAGGGAGGGTCGCGCGGCTTGCGATAACAATTGGCGCAGCGGTCGCAATGGGACCGTAGCGCCGTTCGTTCTCAAGAACGCCCGCACGATTCACGCCTAAATCACGACCGATGTGGCGTGGCCGTGTAACGTGTGACACCTAAAATGACGAGCCGAAGAGCGGGGTTTGTTTTTGGTTCCGGGTCACAAGCGGTGACTATATGCCTACTTTGGAGCAACCGGAAGAGACCAGGTCATGTGAGAGGGCACACACATCTCGAGTTGCTGAGCCAATTGAGCGAGTTGGGCGCGTATACATACGGAGGGCTGTCATTTCGGGTGAGGATGGGAGGCGAGGAGAGGCGGAAATAAATCTCTGCATTCACGCACCGGACGGAAGTAGTACACAGCGTGAAAAGGGTAGCTTCCGAGCCCGCGTATACATCGTTTAGTGGAAGTAATGAGAAATGGCCGGGGCCGCTTCCGTCCTCCATAAACGGCGCTCTCCCGAGCTTTTCATCGGAGCAGCCGGCGCTAATTCACGAAATGCTACACTGCATTGGTGCGCCTGCCTAATCGATAGGGCTGCTTGTGTGTCTTATCAAAAGAGAACTCTCGTGGGGCGGCCAGGAAGTCCGCTCTTTCTTCATATGCACGCTGGGTTGGGCGTCGATCGACTGACACGCGATGATGTCAGTGAGCAGCCTGTCTTGTGCCTACACTGCCACACTGCGCAGCCAAACCTTCCTCCTTAATCATACGGTACGTGTGAGCGTGAAGTCTCCATTCCATTTTTTTTTTGCTTGTCTACGTTTAAAGTACTGTTCACAGCATCACCGCGGCTAAAATGTATGTCATCTAATGTCTGTCGACTTTAAGTAAAGTAGGAGTGCTTTAGTCGCTGACCCTGAGTGACCGCCTGTAGACTGTGTGTGCTCCCCCGAGTGTGCTCGCGATTGTGTGTACCTTCTCATCTTTCTGCAACCTCTTTTCTCCCCTTCATGCCTTCCCCAGTGCAGGATAGCAAACCGGATGTGCGCCTGGTTAACCTCCCCGCCTTTCCTTGCATCTTTATCTCTCTCTCTCTCTCTCTCTCTAATGTCTGTCAAGCCTGCTGATCGCAAGTAGCACTCGCGGGCGCTCAAACTTCAACGTGAGAGCGTTGAATACGTGTTTTGTACAATATGCACATGATTTCATGTTTTTAATATAACCACTAAACATCAATTATTGGTTAAAGGATATTCTTCCCAAAACATACTGCAGGAATATAATTATTTATTCCTCTCTCTTTTTCACTTACGGTAAAGTTTAATAGATCCGACAGCTTCGATTTCGACCCCCGGACAAGTTTGACCACTGGTCAAACTTGTGCCGTTGCATGCTTAATGATTAAGCATGCAACGTCATATACTAAGTCTACGCGTACCTACAGTCACACGCACTATCGGCTCTTACTATCGGTACGCACTGTTACAGTCGCATGCACTATCGGCTATCCGCCATGCTACTTTGCACATCCGATCCCACCGCAGTCATTCTGTGAAGCCGGTGACATTTGTCGCAAATCAGTTTATACTACAACAACAAACGACAGTGGAGTCGGGATTGACAAATAAAGAACAAACTGCAAACGAAACTGATCGGAGTACAGCGTAGAGGCCAGCCGTGAAATAGTTCTGGCCTCTTGTTTTCGTTCCGGGTAGGCGGCCATGTGGTACTCGCTCTCCGCGTGGCCCGAATAGGAAGAAAACAATGCGAGAGCGAAGGTGGCAAAAAAAAAAAAAGTACTCTCCTTCACCGACAGGGTTTTCTCGCAGGCCTGTCACTTTCGCCCGCACTGCAGTCGACCCCAAGCGAGCGAGAATGTGATTGCCGAGAAAATGCAGGCCGGAAGTGTTCGTAACAGAGTGGCCAGCTAGCATACAGCTGTCAGCACGAACAGCTTGAAGTGCACATTGTTGTTAATATACGAGCGAGAACCACAAGCAGGCGTGTGGGAATGACCCCTTCGCGCGTCGTCCAGCCGAGGCACCTCGCCGCGTTCCGCAGAGCTACTCTGTCACTTCGTCCCATTTCACGCGCGCCGTCGCCCGCCATCTTCTCGCGTGAAAAGTGTCGTCGCCCCCGTGGCCCCGCGTCTCAGCTGTGTGCGCGGTCATCTGTCGAGCTTACGTAATGAGTTGATAATGGCTCCGGCTGGAGCGCCAGAGTGGAGTGAGCATTCGCGCAGAGCTCATAAGCGGAAGTAGCCGAGCAATCGGTTCTAAAGCGCTGCTCCCCCCCTTTGACCTCCGCCGGTGTTTCGTTTGACACACTAAAAAAAGTGGTGGGGCGGAACTGGAGCCGTGTCTTTCGATCCACATCTGATGATCGCTTCTAGCTGGCGAACAACGCAGTCAGCCAGTGGTTTTCAGGATATCGGAAGTGTTTAAGTTGTATACAATCAGCCTTGCACAAGCAGTGAAATGGTTGCTTCGATGGATGCTTCATGTTGCCATTGCTACAACTACACCAGTGCAAGTGCGGATACTGATTGATTGATAGCTATTTCACTCGTTGGTGCATCAGCGCCATTATATAGTACTGGTCATTATTGCCCTGATCACATCCGATATTACTCAGTGGTGTGGGATGATGTATGCCTATATCTTCGGTGTTTACAAGCAGTTGTCCGTCGCTATGTATGAGCAGCATTTTCAAGAACTTCTGAAGCTATTCTAGTAAACCAAAGTTATCTATAGAGCACCCCGCTGAGACATCGGCGAACTTTAGTGCTTCAGATTTCGAGATGACCCCGGCTGCCGCGGCTGCATTTCCGATGGAGGCGGAAATGTTGTAGGCCCGTGTGCTCAGATTTGGGTGCACGTTAAAGAACCCCAGGTGGTCAAAATTTCTGGAGCCCTCCACTACGGCGTCTCTCATAATCATATGGTGGTTTTGGTACGTTAAACCCCACAAATCAATCAAATCAGATTCCTGGTTGCGGGGTTGCAGCGAGCAATTGATCGAATGTACATATGTGGATCTTTTCCTTTGTACCGACCTCTTGTAGCATTTGCATTTTATAAATATAGCAGACTGAAGTGTAATACATACAGTAAATAGGCCAGAAAGTTGCAGATGGGGCACGTGAAGAGAGCTCAGATCATCTTAGAAAGACTTTGAAAGTTGGGCATTTCTGTAGGAAGTGTACGCACATAAGTACCGTAATAAGGATATGGAAACATCCTCTGCTGTTTTCTTTGTCAATTTGCGTCTTCATTTGACCTATAGTTACCTAAATTCAATCAAATACCATTGATATCGTCTCTATGCTTACATTATGTGTGACTCTCAAGTGGATGTGTTCAACAAAGACCCCCCCCCCCCCCCCCCCTGTACCGACGTCCCTCCTTTCATGTGGTGCAGATTCGTGGTACTGAAAGTCACACGTGCAAACGCAGACGCAACTAGAACAAGTATGTTTTCATTTTAGCTGAGATATAGTGCCTGTGAAATCCGCTTTCAATGTGAAATCCCTTCCGTCGAAGTGAAGACCGTGTTCGAAGGCAACAA
This sequence comes from Rhipicephalus microplus, assembly GCF_013339725.1. Taxonomy (NCBI): domain Eukaryota; kingdom Metazoa; phylum Arthropoda; class Arachnida; order Ixodida; family Ixodidae; genus Rhipicephalus; species Rhipicephalus microplus. The sequence goes on along the minus strand of NC_051171.1, from coordinate 156,412,259 downwards.
AGCAGCGCGGAGGCCGACCAGCTGACCGTAACACGGCCAGAAGAGAGGGACGGAAACCACCATGGCGCACCGAGTGTTTGCCATTCCACCGGTGGAGCACAAACAGCGTAACGCCTTTGAAATGTGCCGCGGGCCACGCGTTCGACACCGATCAGTGTTACGGGGTAACCAGAGCGGCAAAAGGCACGAGGGAAGCACCGCCGTGTAAGTGCAAGCCCTTTTTCACGGATATGTGTCGATACGTGCACAGCAGACCGGTTACGCGAGCCAACGTCACCGCTCAGCGTGGGACCGGCCGGAGCGTAGAGAGAAAGGAGGAGGGGGGGGGGGCTCCTCTCCATCATCGCTTCAGAGATACGTGGCCTGTGAACCGCGAAGGACCCCCCCCCCCCCCCCCCCTTCCTTCCTTTTAAACTCCGCACCCTTATCTCTTTTTTTTTCTTTCTGGGGCCTTGAAATGACGCCCGTCGACCCCACGATGACGATGATGGCTATCAGTGCACGTTATCCATTACTGGTATCCTCAAAATCCCTTTATCAGTGTTTCTAGCGCTGCCATTGCTAAACTTAAAAAAAAACAATGCTGCAGTACCTAGGCCGTGGAACACTTTTTTGTGACTGGTCCGATTTCTCGTTCCTGCTCCACCGAGCATGGTCCAAATTGGGGCCCTAGAGCGGGTGGTGGCACCTCCGTAGTGCTAGTAGTACGTTCTTTTTTTTTTCTCATAGAACACCGAGTTTAACCGTAACGCTTTATTAACTTTCGTAACAGCACAATTCATTTGAACCCCGCTAGAGGTTAAACAAGTTGGGGAGCGAATCCATCAATAAGCAGTCTCTTGATCTGTTTTCTTGGGAAATAGACAATAGATTATGTCGACGGTTAAAGTGGTAGGCAGTTTTATCTGGTTTTATCTTGCTTTACTGTGTGGCAGTGTCATCGGTAACACGTGGTTTCCTTGCCGCAACGCAAAATAAAGCTTAGTTGCGAATGTGCCTCTTTCCTGTCAACTTCTTTCTTCAATTTTAGTACGCAGCTCTACCCTCCCCATCTTCCAAAAAGAATGAAAAAAAAAACAACCTATAATAGAACCAACTAGCCTTTATAGACACTCTTGTTCAGTTCTGTTGGGATTCCACTTGTCGGTATTCCGCTGCGACAGCACTGTATGTCCTTGTGGCTCGCAGTTCGGGCTCTTATACTTCTCCTCCATCCACATGCTTATGGCGAATTCGATTGGTAGAACAGGAGCACTCAAAGGCACGCTGAAAGTGCTCCCGGCGTGTTTCAGTGATCGCACGGAAGTAGTAGCACTGCCATCCAGCTGTTGGCAGCGCGAGAGCGCGTTCGCGGCGTCGAGAGCAATCGGGAGCAGTTTGTTTAGTGCTCTCGCCTGAAAAGCGCAGTAGGCGCAGTGCGACGGGACTCAGTCTTAAACGACATGTTCTCTGTATTTGTTTTTATTTTGCTCCAAACGGTGAGAACAATGCATAGTTGGCATGGATGGCACCGCACCGCACAATGCATGGATGGCACCGCTGATGTTGGCCGTATTGGCACCATTTTTACAGGCAGCGACGATGACGTTCAGAATTGTAAGCAGCTGTTTGTTTAAATGCGTCGACAGACACGTACTACGTAAACGTTTCTAAAGGATCCCTAAAACGGTTTTCTTTACATTTAGTTTTTTGGTTACACCACTACTGGAGCAAATCATTGGAACCATAATTCAATCGAAATACCCCTTATTAACGGAGCTAAGAGTAATAATTCCCTCCTCCTGCGCTGTGCCTTTCACCCTCAACTACCTCAACTCTTCTTTAGAGTGCTTGGAGCAAAGCTTCGCCTTTATAGAGCCTGTGCCATGCATTCCTCAGCCAATAAGATCAGTCAAGAGGGCAGATCACGTCGCACTGTGAATGGGCAGTTGAAAACGCGGCTAGCCGAGTCGCGGCGAATCGCAGCTTTAAAGCGTTGTAATGAATTACAGTTAACGCAGAGAGCTCAAATTGGTTCGCAAATGACGCTTGGGGCGTGGTCTACCGGCCCAGTGTGTCTGTACGAAATCGTCAAAATCATTTGAGGGTCCCTTTTGCTGCAAATCAGGATAATGGCGAACGTGCGACTGACATATTTTAGGAATATTTTGCTGCGGTCCTGCAGAGAGTGCCGGGGCTTCGGATGTTTTTATCACGCGGTATGTTTCCCCCAAATTGTCGCCTTCACACCTGCACTCAGTATAAGCGTGCCGCATTCCAATGGCAGATCGTGTGGCCCTACTCTCAGAGCTAGGTTCCAAACTCCTCGCTGCACTACCCCTCTACTCCTGTTCTCTCAATAGAATTCGCCATCGGTATGTGACACAGGTGAGGTCTTTTCGAGGCGTCACCTACATATCTGTCTCTCGCTTTCGTGTGCTAGCTACAAGATGTGACCGACTGTGATGACACCTTTGTCTCTCATCGTGTTGTTCGTTTCAAGAGCAGGTCTACACAACGCCTCACCTCTCGCGAGAAACCGAACCGAAGTGTGTCAGCAATAGCAGGTGTTCCGTGTATCGGCAACGAAAACGGTGACACCTTTCTCATGTTCTGCGCATCTCTAGGAAAAGATGAGGACGACCTTATTCAGCGTCGCAAGCACTTGCGCAAGCGAGCAGCAGAAACGACACAGGGACACAATGTATTAAGCTGACGTATCTGTCTCGTGTACAGAAGAATCTTCCTGGCACGTGCATAACTAAACTGTTGGCATGTGTAATTGCTACTTATTTGGTAAATAAGAGGAGCCACAAGAACCGTATTCGAGAATTCGGAAACCATTTAGTGACAGAGGCACTTACACTAGGTAGGCAGAGCCATAGCCCCCTCACCACACACCATGTTTGGAAACATTATGATCACAGAAAGAATCTTGTCCGTATAATTCGTTTTAAATAACCTGTATTCGCTAAGTCAGATGGATGGTTTAAAACCAGCCTAACCTAAGCAGCAAGAAAATCAAGGCCAACGAAAACATTGTTCGCCACTTCACGACGACGCACTTCTTCCCCAATTCTTGTCTGTCATAAAAAACTACAACGTGTGTAGAAAGGAGGCACGACAGTTTATGTATGACCTACCTCAATAGCTTCGCTACGGATTTTATTCCTGTCTCTCTGCAACTATTTCTAACTAGCCCAGATTTCGACTGCGCCTTTTTTGCACTAGTGCACTATCAGATTCATTACTGATTCAGCACGGCTCGTTTGATCACTACAGGACTTGACAGCAGATGTACGAATATATGAACCAGCACGATACAGAACTGAGTTCGCCCAGTGTAAGCAATAAATCAAAGGGAAGAGAAAAAAAAAAAATACTGTCTCGCACGCCGGCCCGCGCGCGCTTATCTGAAAACGGGGGAGGGGGGGAGGACCCAATTCCTGTCTCAGGAGGCATATATGTTAACCGTTGGACACGCCGTCACTTCTTTCCCCTCATATCTCTACGATGTTCATTATAGGCTACTGCACCTCACTGCGATGCACAACTGACATCTTGGGTCTGCAAAGACCACGTCTCACGGCTTGTTATCTTGAAGCCGCAGCTAAAAACACGCACGACTCGACCACGAGAAACAACACAGACTGCATGCAATGAAAAATGCTCTGCGTGTCGCCGTTCCTAGAGGCATAGGAGAGATGTATTTCTCAACAGCGTGTCCGCGCCAACTGAGAGCTGCTTCCAGATTCAGATTTCTTTATTTCTCTTCGAAGCTCGCTGGCTTCATCTGCGGGTCTCCGGAGGCCAAGGAGTCTACAGAGATGCGCAGATATAGGACGGCGTGGCCAAAAAGGGGGACAGGATTGGAAGCTGAGGAAAGGGAGGTTTTTTTTTTTTTGGGGGGGGGGGGGGGACAATATTGTATACAGTCTGTCGAAGTTCTAGGTCAGCCGGGCAATCGCCACCGGGGTTCTCCGGAGGCATCGATACGATCGAAGCGAAGCGGGCAACTGCTGTGCTGTGGCGCAGGAAGTTCTGCGAGTGGCGGCGGCCCCGACTCTTGGACCGAACGACGGAGGAGCCAGCCCAGTCCGTCACGAAGCGCTCGTCATCGTTAAGAACGGCGCGCTCGTGACAATTGGCCCCGGCTGGAGTCATTGCCGCTGGCAAATCCCCCCCCCCCCTTGCTCCCTTTCGGCAACTTCTCGTCACCCGTGCCTTCTCTCATCCGTAGACTCTTTACGCACCGGAGACGTTCTTTTTCATCTCGCATCTCTTTTTCTTCACTTGCTTTGTTTTTGTTGTCGTAGCAACGCAGTAACTAAGACGGTTCTTTCGCAGCTATTCCGCTCTCTGCTCTTCTTTCTTTCTTTTCTTTCTTTTTTTAATCGTAAACCAGGCGTACGTGCCAGTACGCGCTGCCATGGCGTGTATATACGAGCACCATGCGGCTGCGTCTGCTCTTTACACCTGCGTGGATGACCTAGAAAGATCTTTGATATGGTTGCGTTTAAGAGGATGAGCGTGTGACCCCCCGCGGAGACCTTTGAGGATGGTGCTTTATAACGTGCCTCTTCGGCGTCCTTTTCTTTATTTATTATTTTTTTGCAGAATGGCGTGAGATAATGAACGAAAAGTGAGTCGCTGACGTGCTAGAGTACCATGTGAAAAATGGACGTTGCGTAAATCTCTTGCCTGCAAAGTGAGAGCCTGTGGCGCGTACTTTATGACCATTTGCATATAATTGACTTTATGGAGGGATGATTTTTTTTTCTTTTTTGTCATAGTCATGCATTTTCGAGACACTTGTCAAGAACAACGAACATAGCGCTCGCTAGGAGAGGAAAACGAGTGATGGCGCGTGGCACGGGGATCGTGGTTTCTTTCCGCTGTAATAAACGGCAGCGTTGAGACGCACTTTTTTCTTTCTATTCAGGCGTATTGTCCTTAAAACCCAGTTCATATAGAACGAACTCTTCGTCTTTTACAACACGTACAATTCAGACTTAGATATTTAAGCTTGCCAAATGGCGTGAAAGTGCCACTTTCAACGTCTATGTCAGTGCTGTGCGCCACCATTGGGTGTAGTTTCGACATACGCATCCCTGCATTATCGCGGTATTTTTAATCCACTCGCTGTTTCGCTGACAACCGCGCTCGAAATGATTGTGCAGAGCAGATGAAGGACAGCAAAGCAAAGGCGAAGGCTGAAAACTGTGCAGTGAATTTCAAAGACATCCGCAATGTTTGTAGTCTGCGCCTGTCACTTAGGTGGACGCATTCGCGCAATAAAGGTCCGTGCCAGTATAACATAACAATTTCGGTCATTCTATAAACGCGAGGCTTGACGCAGTACGTGTTGTTCACTGCTCATCTAGCTTAGTGCGATGGGGTGAAGGTTTAATTTGCAATATATTCGCTTTCTTCTTTTCTCCTGCGGGAGACTCAAGGGGCTATTTTCAGTGCCTGTGAAGTGTTTTTCTTTTTCTGTTCTTGAGTCTTCCTCGCTGTCTTCGCACTATTTCGCTAATGATGTGTTCTTTCAGCCCTGGCCAATTGTACACTTCCCAGACGCTGCTTCCGGTTGTACCGGTCAGCATTTTTCAATCCTTCATTTTTCGTTTCTGCAATTATAGTGAGCCACACGTGTGCTGTTGTAGCTACAGCAGTTGCGCCACCGGAAGGACACGACCTTTCCAACATTATTTAGCTTCTTTTAGACGCCTAAACTGACAGCTTCCGTGATCGCACAACACACCCTGTACCACCGGCCACGCCTATAAACAAATCCAGCAGCTACCGAGCCCATTGCTTTATTTAATCCCTCGTAGAGTGTTCCCAAACGCTACGTACACACCGGGTATCGGTCGCCACTCGCCGGCTTCTTAACCTCCGAGCTCGCGACCCCAATTTCCCGCTGCAAATAGCGAGACCAAGAGAGGAAGGAAGTTACTTCCGGTGACTTCCGGCTAAATGGGGGTTGGCGAGGGGGAAGGGAAGCAAGTTTCTCAGCGTCTGCGAGGCTTCCGAGGGCGCGTCCCGTTGTGTAAGAGGAGCGATCTCTACGGGGCAAGCGCAATCAACGAGAGCCTTTTCGGACGCCGGCGAGAGGGCCACGCTCCCACGCTCGTCGTTCATCGTATACACGTCGTCGCAGCGGGGTGTTTGAAATTCAAATTACTCGAGGAAACCGGTGCGCCGGCGATGAAGCGAGAGCGTGATGAGACTCTGTAGCATACGCGATCGAGAAAGGAGGCAGCGCGGAAAACAGCTGCTTGAGCGAGCGAAGTGGCAGTTCATTACTGAGACGGGAGGGTCAAAGTGCATCGCACGAACCCGTACACAGTGTTGGCGGTGACGTCATGGGTGTTGAGATTGCAGAGATAAAAGTAAGAGTAGCGCGGGGAACGCAAAGCAAAATAAATAAACGTAAGCTAGGCGAGGAAGTGTGATTTTATGTCCACACCCGTATGTTTCCGAGGGGATCGTCGTCAGTCGATCGGGGCTTCAATATGAGCAGAACGGTGGCTAGGTGCTGGGACGCTCTTTAACCCCAGCGGGACATTGACAAGGTCCCGGCGGGGTGCCGAAAAAAAAAATCGCGAATCGGGAAGACACTCCCACGGCGATGAGGGCTGCGCCGCGTCGCTTGCATCCCCTCTTAATCAGGTCTGCCACGTGAACGACATCTTCTCTAGACATCGTTGTTTTACGATAGCTGCTTTCCATTCATTCATCTTCCGCTTTGACGTCCCGTAGAGTGCAAAAAGCTGGCGTCTTGTCATTTAGTTCTTACTTTTTTTTTAAATTTTTGTCCTGTTTTTGTTGACGTGGTAGGCGTCTTGAGAGGTGACGGTTTCACTTAGGCGAGCGTCCCGTTCGCGAAGTAAAGGCTCGCCCATGTGTGTACCGCTCCTGCATGGGCACGGTGATCGCCCGGCGAGTTTAATTTTCCGCATCCGACAGTGACGGCATCGACACTCGTGGGCATGCAGTACGAAGCAAACACACATTAATGAAAAGAAAGTTTCGGACGTCGGTGGTGATGAGGTCATCTCATCCGGTGTCGAAAGTGCAGTAGCCTCGTGTAGTAGACAGGCTTCGTGTGATAGACAGGCGCTTACCCTTAAACTGGAGTTATTCTTAACCCATACTTCATTTATTTATCTACTCGTCACTGAAAACCGGAAGCCATAACTTACACTTCTTCACAAGCTTAATGTTACGAGGGCTGGATAGTAATGCAGGTTGATTTAAGTGCTAGGGCCCGAATTCACAAGATTCGCACGTGCCTTTTCTGATTAGTCAGCCGGCGTTGCTAATGGTATCTCGCGAATCATGATTGGCTGAAATATTCTCTTACGATTTTTTCCCTAAGACACTTTCGTTAATACCGACACAGATGAGTTTCCGATACGACGTGTGCGAACAGCCGCCTCAGACGCGTCTTTTTTAAAACATCGGGAAAGGTTGGAAATCTTGCTGAATCTTTATAGTGGGAGTACTTATTACTTAGGGGTTTCATTCATGTACATGAGACCTTTCTGCGTAATTGAGTCCTATATCTTTTACTCTCATGCAGCCAACCACCAAACACCATAATTGTCGCGCTTCTTTATACTGACAGCGATGTCACAAAGGCGACTTCCGAAAATATGCTAACTTTATGCGTATGATCTCCGCAGTCAAATCATATGTACGTGTTGCACATTTATTTTTCGTTTGCTCCTTTCAGTTTAACATATACAATAACGCTTTTTTATGATATAACCTCAGTAACTACTCGCTGATAGACTCCGTGACAGTCATAAAGTTTCTTCTTCCGGTGTTGACTTCGATTGTCATTCTTCATTTTCCTTCCTACTTCGCACAAGGGCTATTTCTCGAATTCGAGAAATCGCATCGTGATTCCGCCAAAAGGAAAGCGATCAACCCGGCGCGACAATTCGCCCAGGCATAGGAAGTGCCGAGAATAACTTGGTAACCAGGCTAACGACAGACGTTCGTTCACTCGTCGTCCTGTATCACAAGCCTCCGTATAGTATTGCCTCCAGCGTGGCAGACAAGTCAGCCATCAGAGCCGAGCCAGTCAACGCATCGTGCTTCGGGGAACATGACAGTCGAATCATCGATCAAACGTCTCCGCTGCGACTTCTAAAGCTTCGATTCCAGTCTGGGCGTGCCGGCAGAGACCTTTCGGCACTCGATCGCGGACGAGGTCGACGCGGGGTGCACGGCACACAAGCTAATACTACGAGGACGAGCCGAACTTGACAGCGCATTCCTGCGTCTGCCGCTGGCGTCTAGCCTGGGACACTGAACCTTGCTGCCTCTACATCGGTGACCTTTGCAGCGCGACGAGCGGAGAGACGTGCTCGCGCCAAATCCTTGTTATTGCGAATGTTCACTTAATAGAAACCTCCCAGGAGAAGATATCGCCGAAACGTTTGAAGATGGGTTTTATTTGTTCCTTGTTGCTTTTTTATCGAATATTGAGTGGAGTAGTAACCAAATATGAAGTTCTCACGAGCAAAGCCCGCAATCGTGGTCATAGGCAGGATATTACATGGAAGAGTGTTGGTTGGAGTGCTGTTGTTGAGGTGGGCACGGGCGATTTCTTCTACGTATTGTGGAAGGGCACGCGTTGGGACAGATTGCTTAATTCATAATTGTATGCGGTAGAGATCGCTATGAGACACGATATGAAAGAACACGCAGCGCAGTGGTTTGTGCTTTTTTTCTTTTCGTCCCGTTCTATAACGCTATATTCTGCATATGAAACTGATAATGAATCCTTTTTTTTCTTCATTGTAACAACTCCTACAATATCACTGCCACTAAGAATGGTTTGCTGTCTCGAAGCGTGTGCGTGTTTTGAAATGCATGACTGTGACGTTGTTTTCACTCACCAATATTCGATTTTTTTTTCTCTTAAAATTTTTGAGTGCTGTTTTATTTGTTGAATCTATTGTTTTGATTGAAAACTATGTAGTTAAATTATTATGTGTACCTCCCCTACGTAATGCCTCACGGCGATGTAGGTGAAATGTAAATAAATAAATAAATAAATATATATATTCGTTTATGTATGTTTGTGCTATAGTGTCAGGAAAGGAGAGGTTTGAATCCTCCCCAACCACGCCAGTGCCCAGTGGCAAAATTAACGAGTTGATTGCATGTAATTGCATACGACGCACAAATAAGGTGTCTGTTGGTTGCAGTGTTAGTGGTAGATAGATTTCTACGGGTATTGAACACGCCGGAAAATGTATCACAGAATTGTCCATAATAACAATGCCTAAAATCCTCGCGTGGCGTTTCTGATAATATGGAACAATTTGTTGGTGATATATTGCTTGACAGTGAATACTAGTGAAGTCGTCATTCAAGTAACACTTCTATGCTCATATTTTATATAAATTTATACCCAGCCGTTAGAAATAAAAATAGATAGTGCTATTCCTTTATTGGTGTGAAAAGCTTTTCTTTGTCCCTTAAAAAAAGTTTGAAGAGCTGTGAAAATGGTAGAGGTGGTCGTTGGAAGCCCGAAAGGAGGCAGTGCATAGGGCATTGACGGTTCCAGCTTGCGCTATCTTTTAATACCCTCTTTGAGTAATGTTTACTGATTAGCCTATTTGGCGCAGAGCCCGTGTTACGTCCCGTGACTGCCGAATGAATGAAAAAAAAAACTTTATTTCAGTCTTACAGGACGCGCTTAGCGCGTATCGGGCGTCTCCCACGTAGGGACCGACAGAAACCACCTGGCGGCCGCTTCGTGCGCCTGCTGGACGGCCCATTGCTGGTAGGCGAGAAGCGAGCTCCTGAGGGACCTCTCCCACTTGTTTGAGGTCGGGAGGAGTGTTTCTACTCTCCCAAAGCATGTGTGCGAGTGTCGCCATGTGTCCACACGAGGGACATGTGTCACTGGGGTATGCATCAGGATAATAAACGTGAAGCTTGGCAAGGTTTGGGTACGTGTGTGTCTGTAACAGGCGTAGGGTTAATGCCTACGGTCTGTTAAGTTTCGGCGCCCCGCCGCAGTGGTCTAGTGGCTAAGGTACTCGGCTGCTGACCCGCAGGTCGCGGGTTCGATTCCCGGCTGCGGCGGCTGCATTTCCGATGGAGGCGGAAATGTTGTAGGCCCGTGTACTCAGATTTGGGTGCACGTTAAAGAACACCAGGTGGTCAAAATTTCCGGAGCCCTCCACTACGGCGTCTCTCATAATCAAATGGTGGTTTTGGGACGTTAAACCCCACAAATCAATCATGTTTCGGATTTGGGGGTGTAAAAATGCGGCGTTTAGAGTAAAAGTGCTTTGTTACGTCGTTGTACGTAATGGGTGCATCCTGATTGCTCCCTAAATCAGCGAGATGGGGTTGCCCTGTGGCGGCGACGAGAATTATTTACATTGCGTCTCGGTTTCGTGAAGCTCCCACCTCCTAAACAATTTATAAGGCTCCTCTATGACTCACCAGTGTGCCTTGAATAGACTCGATGGCCGGCCATTTAATGAAGCAAAGATCTTAGGAGCCTGGTCGCGCAGCGCATCAGCGCAGAAAGCCACACGAGCCCTCCTGAAATACTTGACAGCAACTTCATTGAGGGACCGCCTGTGAAACTCGGCATTGTGTGTGTGATGTGACATGTGTCTATCCTTCTCTCTCTTTTTCACTCCCCTCTCCCCCTCCCCATGTGTAAGGTAGCAAACTGGACGCATAGTCTAGTTAACCTCCCTACATTTCCTACATTCCTTCTCTCTCTCTCTCTCTCCTCATTGACCCGAAGACCTGCGGCGCTAATCGCTTTAGCAAATCAACCCTTCTCCAGCACTGCGTCCTCGTTCGGAGACGCGACACGCTTTTGCCAAGTCCGTGGAAAATTGGCAAAGAAATACCTGAAACACAGAGCTATAAATGGTAACATAAGCATTCTTTTTGTATAAAGTTCCTGTGTATCAATTCTAGCCAAAATATTTTGCTAGACGCGTTCGCGTTAGTGAAGGCGGTACCTTATTTCATGATACGATGAACATGGGGTGTTCTGATGGGAATTCAAAATATGTTTTCACTTTTTTTAGGAATTTTTGCTGCCAGCAGATAACTATCGCGCGTAATTTGAGTGGGTCATATAATTCGGTTTATGCAGAAATATATCACAATCGACTGGGTAATAATTATGCATTTATTCACGTTGCAACTACAATTATTCGTTGTAAACTACTATAATTTATTCCAAGACTTCCACTCGCTTCAAATTCGATCTCCAGAAACTTGGCACCACATTATCTAAATTTCGCGCTTTTACGGAGAGTTAATCACATAGCGTGCCGCAAAAAGACAACAGCCGATAAATCGTACGACTTCAAGTGTGCAACGAGGTGCACACATGCAGACGTCGCGGTATATACTCTCGATACCGCAGTGTTCGGGCCGTCGCTAAGCCGAGCGCTGCCTCGCGTGCTCCGTCTAGTTATACGGGCCGAGGAACCCGCATATAAAACGGAGGGGATCCACATTAGCGGCGGGACACCAGCAGTCGAGAAAAGAAACGGGGCTTTTCGCGGCGAGCGCGTCATTGCGGCTGTGGCGTCGGTGGCCTACATCCACCTCCCCTCCTCCTCCAACCCCTTTCGCGCGACCCTTCCTCCCCGGCCATAGTGCAATTCAGACACACAGCCTCTCTCCCTCCTATCGAAAGACGACGTTCCTTCCGATGACGAGATGTACCATTCCAGCCTCCGAGGGACCTTCCTGTTTCGCTCGCTTTTCACGGCGCACGTGTATTCGTTTCCCTGTCTCTGTCTTCTTGCTGTTCTTCGTCTCACAAGTTCTTAGAAGGCTTGACCGCACTGCACCGTAAATAAACCAAAGTGTAAAACTGAATGTTACGGAAACGTCTGTCACGCTCGCCGGCTGGGGGCGGCCACAGCACAGACCCGATGCGGGAAACGTGAGTTACTAGACGTTAAAAAGAGAAACACGTGTGTAGGGACGCGGATTGAGACCCGAGAGCCTTGCAAGCTGGACGCGTTGTAATGATTCCTTCTCTTCATTGTTTGCCGACGAGGAAGTCCTGCTCTTCGCGAAAGGAAATAAAAACTGAATGTGATCACAGCACAGTGACTGCATTTACAGGGAACGAGATCCAAAAAACGCTGACGTGTGTGAGCTGTCATGACAGTATGGGTATGTTCGCGATAAGGACGGTGGTGGCGACAACTTTAATTTGCGGATATGGACTATGTCTGCGCCTGAGCCTCAGGGTGGCTCCACTCTAGAAGCGACCCTTTCGGTGCAAGCAGCGATGTCTAGCTGCATCCCTTGTTCGAGTTCTTGAGAAGTGCCTACCAAGTCCGCTTGGAGGCAGCTAGCAACAGCGATACGGAAGAGGGAGGGATGAGGATGTAAATTCCATCCCCCTCCCCCCACACACAGAATGTAATCTTGCGGACATAGGCGTGTCCAGCGTTTCAATTTTGAACGTAATACTCCTACACGCCCACCCCTTTCTATTGGACGGGTCCGAAGAAATAGTTTAGTAATGAGCGCAAAAATGAAAATGGAGCGATGGCGCACTGCTCCCAATGCCTGCTTTTGGTACCCGGGTTTATGGGAATGAACGCGGTCATAGACTATTCTTGAAAAGCAACATCAGCGTCCTCGACCACCGTTATAGGGAAAAAGAGAGAAAAAAACCTGCAGATTCATAACCCTGCAAATTAAACGACGACGAAACAGACCCGTCTAAGTAATATTGCAAGGCCTTCCTTACATGGAAAAAAAAAAAAAAAACGTGCACACAAGGGTGCACTCTCCCGTGGAGACCTTGCGTGCACGCATACGCTCGTGTAGCCAAATCACCTGAACTGCGAGTTTTCACGTGTGGAGGAGTGTCGACTGTCGTACACGTACTGTAGACTAAATGTCGGTTCATGTGTCTTTTTTATGAAAGAATGATTCGTCTTCTATGGCCGGCATTTGGTCTTGGGGGAAACCTACACACCGCCTAACGAAAATATACACACTTCGAAGCACATCCACATTGACAATGGCATCGGTAGTATGCATGGCTACCTTTACGTGCTAATGGAATAATGTGTATTATTTAGTGTTACTTTTACGTGACTTTTAGCTGTAAGAACGGACGTAGATGCAATCTCATTCACAGCACGCATATCGGTAAAATACGTCGATCACATGGTTCTTAACAACACTTTGTGGGGCTGGTTGGTGATACATTCTACTGTACGTCCTGTCATGTACTTCTTTTCTTGTCCTCGTCACGACAATTTTTATGTTAAAACGCACGCGTATTGTGCACCATTATTGCGTTCGCTTCGCATATATATGCTACATGCAGTGAGCAACATATAGTCTAAATTCGTACTAGTGGTTTTTAATACATTTGATTACGTTCGTTTTGCACTGCGTGAAGTACGACTTGCCACTGAATGCTTGTCGCTCTATATGTCCATTTTATAAATGCCTACCTAGCCTATATATACTCGTAAAAGATTTTTGCGCGCACTGGGATGGCCGATACCACCACCTGTGACCGCTGTAGAGAAGCTATTGGACGCATCTTTTGTGACTGTCGACACTATAGTGCACACAGACTACAGCTTTGCAACGTGCTCAACAAGATAGATAACAAACCTCTGCCGGAGAAGGGAATTGTACACCATCGTCGGGGTGCAACGTCACGAAAGAGGGCCTTGAAAGCGCTACTGCGCTTTTTGCGATCGAACGGTATTCATGAATGACTGTAGCCGCAACGCTGTTCGTGCCCGTGTTTGTTTGTGTTTTTTTTTATTTATCTCTTTCTATCTTTACCTTCGCCCTCTTTCTTGCCCCAATTTTCCACTCCCCAGCACTGAGTAGCAAACCGGATGCTAATATCTAGTTAAACTTACAGTCTTCCTATTCCTTTCTCTCATCATCAGGTTTGTTTGTGACAGAAAAAAACTTCGGCCAATCGTGATGAAAAACACGCCATTAACGATGTCACCTGGCCAATCGTAACGCGCACTTCAAAGAACTGGAAGCTTAGCGAATTCAGCTAGACCTATGGTGCGGTGGCCACTGCGTGTCTGCAAGGTGGTTGAGTTGGGGTGTGGTACTCTATACTACAAGTGCTATATTTATGACTTTCCGGTAACACAATAGTTACGCATGATTTTCTCTTCATACATACTAAAGTGGTGCTTCTTTTCTAGGTATATCAAGAGCTGTGGGCGAGGAAGGTAAAAAGCATATTGCACGCAGGGCGCTCATTCATTCTCGCCTATTAATAGTCGTAAGCAAGTAGCGAAGAGATGACTGTATACAGAAGATTCGGATATTCTACGCGCATTCACTATGGCAAAAACCACACGCTGACGTGCACATGGTGTGTTCGAAACAACCGGCTATAACGCGGCAGGTCTTGCGTGATGAATCGCGCCAGGGAAGGCCAGCGTAAGAGGCAAAGCTTTTTTCCGCGAGCAAGGAAAGGAAAGAAACAACGGCGATGCACGTGAGGTCATCGGGCGTGTATGGCTTGTGTCGCAGGCACCGCATTTAGGACGGTGGCCTTGAACGAGCAACAACGCAGGACGCACCAACACAGCGGGAATCAGCCCCGCCGTCTGCAACATCCTTGCGATATGGTCGTACTTAGGAACACGGAAAAGTAGAAAACCGGATCGATGCTCTCCGCGGCGCTCTTTCGTTAATCTTTCGTGCCCCCTCGGCGAGCAGCTTTCGCAGAGAGTTTCTTGCTCGTGTGTTACGTAACTATGGCTATTTTAAATGCGGTTGTGCCCTGCTGCTCGTGGAATGTATATGCTAATTGACGCAAGTTTTTGGTCACGAAGGCTATGACAAACGAAGCTGCGTTGTATTATTGTTGATATATCCGCGTTTTTGTGCTTCAGAAGAGGCCGCAAAACTGTAGAACGTGCACTGGGAACTCACGTTACGGTTAAGTTACCTAATAAAACAATTTGAATATATACAATGGAGTCTGTATACTTTAACAGATTGTCCACATGATATGACCGCAGGTTGCTGAGAATTAAGGGCACACCTATGTAGACAGAATGCTACATCAAGGTGTAGTTCTGGTGGCGGCGCCCAATGTTTGAATGAATGCTTAAAGAAGCTGTCTAAATTATTTATCTAATTGGTTTTTTTTTGTTTACTGTTACTACAAGTTTAGAAGAGGATACAGACTAAAGGACATCAGATCGCTCTTTGTAGGCCCTCTCCAAGTCCACAAGCTGTCCCTATCGCCATGTTCTTCAATTTATTGAAAAACATTCGTATATTTACCATGTTAAAGAAATTTTGAGGGCGCGCGCCCCACACAGAAATGTGTGATGCAAAGAAGTAATGCAGGGGCACATGTGAAGGAACGTGGAATTACATCACAGATGGGATGCTCCAGCTGCAATCATGCGAGTGTTTTGCGCATAACATGTCAACATGTGTTTGCGTGCTGTGTTATATACTGCACAATCGTATCATGATGACAACTAACTGAGAATGATGCCGAGGAAAGTATAGAAGATGTTACTAAAATTAATTATAATGTAAATGTCAATAAAGAAATTGGGATTAAACGACAACTTGCCGTGGGCAGGAACCAAACCTTCAAATAACGCACTCGATGCTCAAACCTATACTTTCCTTGGCATCATTGTCTGTTAGTTCTATTAGTATTGTCCAGAACAAAAAAGGACGAGCACTAAAACTGTCACGTCTTTCTTCTAATCATATCATACAATTTTCCTTTAACCTTATTGGACTCGCATTTGTCTAAAGCAACTGTGCCACTTTCTACAAAAATAAAGTGCAATTTGGTAAGTCTATCAGTACTTTAAAAGATCTTCCTATTGGGTGAGACGGTGTTTGTTTGTTTTATAACTGTTTCAGATGCTAAAAGCTCGCACACCACAAAAGTCCCGTCGTCTTATCACGTAGTGTGCGAGTTTTATAGTGCCGCAACATTTATAATATGAAGGTGTTGTACTTTGGTTTCGCGTGCACAGCTGAGAACCTCTTCAGAGCTGGCAGAACACCCCTTTCAGCCATACATATCCCCCGAACACTGCGAATCACACTGTACTACCTACAGCCAGGAATCGCCGGCAGTAATGTGCGGAATGGATATATATATTACGTGTTTGTGTGTACTTGACTGCACAGCCGCCTGCAGTGCTTTGCTGGTGTCATGACGGAAACCCGTCATCCGCGAGAAGCGCTACCTAAGACTTATAGTAATTGGAACAAATGCTAGTAAGTTGATGCAACACAGGAGATCTCAGAAGGAACACCATTGACTATTTGAGACATTTTCTCATCGCATACTTTGTAAGATCAGCGTTGCGGATAGACACAGTGACTTGAACGTATTGAACCTCTTGCACTATCGTAGAAGTGTATGCATGTCCTAGACTTTGGTAACACTGAAACAGTACACTTTTCACGGTATAAAAACAGCTGCAAGCGTGCACAGCACATGCTAACAAAAGAAAGAAATGGTTACTTGGCTAGCTTCTGTAGTTGTCGTATTTCGGGGAAGTACGAACATTCACATTAGGCGCTGTTTGAGCGTGCTGCGTTGGCTTCAGCAACCAAACGCATGTCTTTCGAGACCGCAAAACTAACAGAATAAAAAGGTGCTTGCTTTTTCGGTCACCAGATCACCATTCTGAAACTTCGGTGTGTACTGTGAACAGCTTGTACGTATAATTGCTCAAGGAGATATAGTACGCCTGCAATAATTGTTTAGTTTCGCATCCTTCCAACGCGACGACCAGAGGGCGCCGTGCGCGCGCTAAGCTATAGCGACACTCACCGCAGAAGACCTGCATCCAGCCACAGATGTGGAACACAGTTGACGAGTGGAACACGAAGAAGAGCAGCATGCAGCAGATGCACAACAACACCATGACAACCGATAATCCGACGAACACAGTGGCCGCGCGGAACGCCGCCGACGGGATCGAGCTGAAGTCGTCCAGTCGGCCCTGGCACGTCACGTCCTGGCCGTCTTGGATCAGGTGACAGTACTGCCACAGGCCGAAGTGGCCCGTGCCGCGCGACTCCTTGGTGTCGCCGAGCCAGTGCGGCTGGATGAACACCACCACGTTGATGATGGCGAAGCAGATGGTGAACACTGCCCAGAGCACGCCGATGGCCTTCGAGTTGCGCATGTAGTTGGCCTGGTAGAGGTTCAATTCGCTCGCGTACTCGTACTTGGGCTCCATGATCGCGCCCGCTTCGATCGCTTTAGGCTTAAGCGCCGCCGTCTTGAATGCCGCTGCTGCTCGCAGTACACGACCGTCTCTCAACGCTCGTCGCTCGCCGGGGGAGCAGCGCACCGCACAATCGTGGGACGACGGCGTCGTCTTCTTTTTCCTCTCCTCACCGCCGCTGCCTCATCGCACACAATCCGAAACGTCGGCGAAACGCTGCCGGCACGGCCCGCAAGGTCTTGTGCGCAAGCTCGCACGGCGCAGTTGAACCTCGTCGTCCCCGAAGAATGCGCTGGCACGCTGGCGCGCAACGGGCGAAGGACAGAGACAGCTGGAGGGGAAACCGAAACGCACCGCCACACCGCCGTGAACTCACACTCGGGATTAAACGCCACCTCCGCCGCCACTGCGCTCAGAGGGGCACGGATGAGGAAGAGAGGGAACTTGCCGACACCAGCGAGGAGGTAGCATCCCCCTCCTCAACATGGCGGCTTCGCTGTCCAGGTAGGTAGCCTCCCACATGCCGTGAGGACTGGTTTGGCCAGTTACCCTTCGCTTCGTCCCCGGCTGCCTGTGCCTGTGCCGCCGTTGCTCACGCTTTTGTTGGGTCCTGCCGGACCAAGGAGGTTGTAGTATAAAAGAGACCCTCCTTTCCCAGGTACGCGAAGCCGCGCAGCACGTATTCGGCGCCGCTGTCGGAGCCTGGGATTCCACGGCCGGCTATGCACGTCGATGGAGGGTTGCCGCGGAGGAGCTGCCTTTGATGCGACCGGTATGCCGAACGTCCGTTCGCGCCGATGCGGGCAGTTCTGGACGCTGACGCAAGAGGCTATATCCACCCTTCGTTGCGGCCGGCGCCGCTATCGTGTAAGCGGCTTTCGGTGCACCGGCGGAAGGAAAACGCGGAAAGAAAAGGCCTCGAAGACTGCCCCCATCGTGAATTACACGCGAGGCCCTTGACCCTTCCGTGCAGCATTGAACAGAGCCGGCGGCGAATCCCGGAAGCTGGAGAGTTGATGAGACGTGTCCGATTTCGTGATGGAAGATGTGCAGCGCGCGATGCAGCCCTTGCGGGCGACAACCATGCACACACCGCATTAGCACGTAAATCGCTGTTGACGGCTGTAAGGAGATTTTAATCGCTTCCTGTCGAAAAAAAATATGCGCATTGATGGTGCATGCACCAAAGTCGCTTCTCGTGGAAAATGCTGTGGCTTCGGAAAAAGCTGTCATATTCGCTGTCTACAACATGGCTTCGGAAGCAATAAAACACCGAGAAACAGGCTACGCAAATAGATGGAAGCATTCTGTAATAACTGTAGTAAAATAGTAAGAATGAACCTTATGAAATACCTGAAAGAACTACTTATGGCTCAAGGCGTATTTGGTGCTCACTATCACATTCCATGTTAAGGTGATCATCTCGCTCGGCCAACAAGTTTTGCGAAAACTTGTTGGCAAATAATAAATGGCAAAGAAAGGTTCGGAGGTCACCAAGTACAGGATAACCAGTCTTCTACCCTACACGTAGGAAAAGAATGGGGGAGATTAAAAGAGGGAAAGAGAAGAAAGGGACAGAAAGATAGCAAATCACACAGCACGTGTACAAGCACCTAGTCAGTAGGAGTTCATTAATCTGGCTCTGGCATAGAACCAGACATAACTCTCACAGAGTGAAATCTGTGCAGACCTCTCGGTGTAGTTTCGGCGCAGGGGCCTGTGATTGTCACCTGGTCATAACATGGTTAATTACTCAAGAAACTTGATGTGACGCAGGAGCCCACCCTAATGCAGTCGCGTTGACGTGAAGATGCAGAGACGAAATACCGTCAGATGGCCGGCCTTCAGATGCCTGCCAATGAAAAGAGCTTATGTGCGACCACTTTACGAATCGTACGGAACATTAAACACCCATCAAACAACCCAGCTACTGCGTGACTTAGAAGTATGGATTATCTTTGACACCTACACCAATCACAACTATAAACAATGTGACCCATTGTTTTCCCAATACTACTGGTTCTTGTCATGCTTGTCGAGCCTTTGGCTAAACCTGTTACTTGCGAAAGCATGGCTAAACGAAAACTACACGAAATATGTGGGAGAGGTAAGGCATGCATGCACGAGCGCAGTGCATGTGTCTTCCTTGTCTCAGATGATATCATCGTGCAGTTCTTCGTATTCATGGATTACCCATTCACCCAGCGATCAGTCCTTTTAAATAAATTAACGAGTAGCAAGCCATAACGTTCGCTAACAAAAAGTGTGATCTATGACATTTGAAGTATTCTAAGGTTTGATGACAAGCAAACAAGCAAGCGTGTGATCTTTACAAAGTGAAAATATACGTCGGGACTGACGACACGGGAACAAGCGACCCTTGCTGCTGCATACTTGTGTAAAAAAAATGGTGTCAGTGTTTCAAGAAGCACGGTCGAGCAGTTCATGGCCACATTTTTAGTTCGCGGTACAGCTCCCTTCGCATACAGCAACGTGTACAACCTGTAACATGATTGCCATAGTCAATCTAGACGAAAATTAGGTTTAAAGCACGTACGGATGGTCACCTTCAGTACTTTCGCTATACGGTACACTCTTTGTACGGGTTGCGCCGTACAACCCGTACACCTTCGGTGCCGAAGACGACGTTATTGCTTGGCTGTGCGAGCCATGATCATGAATATGAATGAAAGGAAATGATTGTTTCCCGCAACAGGCGCCTGGCTATAAGCTCCTCCTTTTGGCCACTCCGTCTATAGAAACGACGCTGTCAAGGCTGTCGAGGTCATGCGCGTGTTCCCGTCTGGTGTGTAAGCCGAGAAAACGCTGCCTTCCAAGACGGTAAGGTCACGAGTGTCATTTGCTCTCGCCTTCACGGTCGCTTCTTCTTTCGGCACGGCCGCCGGCAACAAAAGACCGCGCTGCTTCACACTCGCAGGTCTGTCCAGCACCGTTATACTTAAGCTACAAACGAAGACTTCAATGAACGTGCAGGTTTCACGGTTATTGGGAGAAGTACTATAGAAAGCAGTAGCTTTTTTATGCAGGCATCGATGTCTATAATGTAAACGGCTTCCGAACAAATGGCGAGAGGCTACTGTTTAAATTTAGATATGTTGCATGTTCGAAATCAGGTTGCTCACGCGGGCGCATGAGCAAAGAGAACACGCCAGGCTAATGACGAGGAGGTAAGAAGGAGAGGGATATATGCCGATAAAACTCAATAAAAAGGGCTACGTTAACTTACTGTCAAACATGCAAAGCAAAAACACGAAATCAAAAATACCACTTGGTCTGCTTCTTCATGAATATGACCGTTAGAGTTATTTGATGAACACCGTAGACTGCATTGACTGCTGATTGCAGCTCATGCCACTCTATCTTCCTACATCTATTACTATTGTCATTGTGACATCATACACCTCGTGTTCAAGCATGCCACGAACGATCACAGGATACAAGTTTCTGCCTTGAAGAGGAAAAGAACGCTTGTCGAAACCTTCACTACAGCGACACCGCGTGTTCCGTGAATTGTTCGCAGGCTAATTTTGCCACAATAAGGCTTTCACTGCAGAGAAGCCAGCTTTTACGAGCGTTTTGGTAAAGTCAGCGTGGATGACCTTAGATCGAAGGAAAACGAGAGTCTCACATGGAGAGGACTATTAGTGCTGCCCAATAGTTGCTGCGTCATTGTACAAAACAAAAAAGGAGCGCCTCATATGGGGTGGCTTCACGTGTGATGTATATTAACATTTGCTGTAACGAACAGGAATCATCCTTGTGTCAGAAACCCACGACCTTCGAATAACGGTCGCAGGTTCGGATCCTGCAGAGCTCTTTGAAAATGACATTTACTTAAACTAGCACAGCACATTCACGTTTATCTTTACCTGTGAGTACGTTTCGTGCGTCACATGAGCGTGAGAAACGCTGGGCAAGTTTCGATCTGCTTGCCATTCTGCGCGTGACCTTCCAATTTGTTGCTATCGCGTTCATTGTTTCTCCTTTGCGGCAAAGCTGTGACTTTTTTTTTCATGCCATAGAAACCGTGATTCGTAATAGGTAGAACCAAATGGTTCTCGTTCGAGGCGTAACTTTATATATAGAATGAATAAGAGAGAGAACTTACGCACCAATTTTTTGTTGATAATTTGGTACCTGTATCGTACAGCTGAAACATGCTACGTTTCCGTCCATATATTAATATATAATGATATTATTATTACAACAATGACGATTGTTGTTATTATTACTATTATTATTATAACAGGTGGCGGACTTAAAGATAGCATATTCTAGCAGTACATTACATGTACCAAATTTAAAGCAGCAGATATGCTTTTTTTGTGACAGTATTTTCTGTGCTACCTTTGCGACTCAATTTGGGACTCCTTGAATGCGCTCAGGTTTCATTTTACCTAACTTTATTGGTTTTCTTTTGTTTATTTCAAGAGGGCCCCGCCGCGGTGGTCTAGTGGCTAAGGTACTCGGCTGCTGACCCGCAGGGCGCGGGTTCGAATCCCGGCTGCGGCGGCTGCATTTCCGATGGAGGCGGAAATGTTGTAGGCCCGTGTACTCAGATTTGGGTGCACGTTAAAGAACCCCAGGTGGTCTAAATTTCCGGAGCCCTCCACTACGGCGTCTCTCATAATCATATAGTGGTTTTGGAACGTTAAACCCCGCATATCATGTTTATTTCAAGAGCATAACCTTTACAAGTGAGCGAGTTAGTACTTGTACGTACGTTCACTTCTCAGTGGGTGTTGAATTGAGAGACGGCGCCTTCAAGCGAACAACGCTTTTAATATTGCGTGCGAATAAATATATTTTGAACTAAAACGGAATTTCCGAACTGGATGACTTTCTCCGAGCAATAATAAAGTGGACAGATGGTGACCCGCGGCGCAGCATGTTTGGATCAGAATGGCGGACAGCAACAGAAGAGGCGGCGGAGGATTTTCTTGCGTCGTTGCCTGTGAATAAACGCAAACATACGTTT
Organism: Rhipicephalus microplus; assembly: GCF_013339725.1. Lineage (NCBI taxonomy): Eukaryota > Metazoa > Arthropoda > Arachnida > Ixodida > Ixodidae > Rhipicephalus > Rhipicephalus microplus. Next base: position 156,390,035 of record NC_051171.1, on the reverse strand, counting down.
ATGGAACTCGTGGAGCATTTGAGAACGCCGCTTAATGTCAGCACGAAAATTTTGCGTACAAGTGTTCATCTTTGTGATATTTCGTTTTAAGTAAATACCTTGAATCTTTTTTCTTTTTTTGCTAACACATGCATAAGGACAACGGCGAACATTTTGAACTAACATCGGCTCGATGACGAAGCAGCTTCGTTAAACGGTCCTTGAACAACCGCTAAAAATGCAAAGAATGAGTGCATTATTCTCTCCTGGCGTTTTCAGTCCTTTCGATCCAAGGCTCAATGACAGAAGTCGTTCACGTGACGTCATGAAGAAATAAGCTCTCGATTGCCCCATATTGGAGGGATATCGGCGGTTATCAATTGTTTCCTACTCTGCTTTACCACGCAGTCGCACGTCCTCTCAGCCTTGTCTCGCAGAGCTATCGCGCGTGATCAACGCATTTCATTTCGTGATTTTTTTTTTCGCGTTTTCGACTTCGCAAGCGGGAACAACAGCGTGACGCTTAAAAGCACGAAGTCCATATGGATTCAACGCTTTGAATTGGCATTGTTCACTGGTTCTAACAAAGAAAAAAAATGAGCGAACTCTGCACTAATTCACGCAAGGCTTGGTTCCAGCAGGGTTGGTGGGCACGTTTCAGCGTCTCTTGTTAACTATCTGTACAGAATGCTCGGCGTGGGGACTGAGTGCGTGTCAGTTTATGAAGACTATGATAATTTTCTATGTAATACTCACGGCAAGCCTCGACCGTAACAGCCTAATTTCGCTACAAAACTCATAGAGTGCTTTATGCCTTCATTTATGACGATTCGAAGGCAGCCGTTCTCTTTTATTTCTCAGTTGATGTACTAATCCTTCCCCTTCACCCTGCGAAAGCTTTCTGCAACGCACCTGGTTTATGCAGTGCCTCCGTGATGTGTCTACCTTTGACGAAGTGGTGCTTTCATATGGCGGCGTCATATTGTGTGACGTTATTTTGACACCACGATGACGTCATCAAGTGGTAATTTTTAGTATCGCACGTGTTGACGCCGCCAACGCCAACGGTTAAATTTCGCGTTTGGTGAGGCATCTAAAGCTTTCGTCTTAACAGGTTGCGAGGATTACATAACGGCTGTTGTAAAGCTAGTGAAGATGAGAAGAAAAAAAAACGACTCTCTCGTTTCTGAAATCGGTATGGTTTAGTGGTGCTTTAGATAGCAAGGTTGGACAACCTATACCGTTCCAAGTTTTCGCTGAGAACGTCCAGCGGCCGGGCGTACTCCGAGTTTAGAAGGATGGTCTCCCACGAAGCCGCCGACCTGACCGTGTTGCGCCCCGGAGTCGACGCCCGGGACAGGGACTCCGGGTCGGACACCTGCGGCAGGACGGGGAACTCGGGTGGCAGCCGTGGCGGCCGGCTCGTCAGCGCGCCGCGCACTACGCCTCGCAGACGGCGGCCCAGCAGCACGTCGGCCACGTTCCAATCGTGCGGGGACACGGGATCCGCATTTTCTGCGCGTGCGCATGGCAGACGTAGTATTAATAAGCACGCCAGACACGAACCCACAACATGGACAAGAACTTGTCCATGTTGTCTTTTCGTCTTTGTCTAATCTAGTTGCGCCTATAACTATGTCGCCCAGTGGGCTGTATTGATGGGAACTTACGGCTTAAATTAAGGCGACTCTAAAGTGTGACAATGAATTAGTTTATTCTCATAAATTGTGCTCTTCAAACTTTAGTGTAATTGATTTCGCCACAGTAGCTTTATCAATAAATGAGAAAATTAGCTAAAGCTACTGCTTGGGTGAGACACACACAGGCACATCAGCGCTGTGTGTGTTTGTCTCGATCCTTTTTGAGCTGATAAAATTTGAGACAAATATTGGTAGGACAACCCCGCCAGGCGTTGATACCTTCTGTCCTATCTTTCCTTAGTGCGTCTTTTTACCCTTGAGTAGAAATTGATTCAATGCAATGTCATACGTTTCCCACCAAAATATTCTGTGGTGTCGTCACAGTTGTCAGTGTGGTTTCTTTTTCGTATTTTGGCCACATACGCTCTACGACGTTTGCTGAAACTTGGTGTGCTGAGTTCTCGGCTCCTTCAAAAGATAATGTACTTAATTAGGAAGTACGTAGGTCCTAGTAGGCGCTGTCAATATCTTTGACGTCACGGTGACTGGTGCCGGGACCTTCACAACAGGAATTTCTACGAGCTAGCTCCTTACGCTCGAGCCTTGTCCATCTATGCCATCGTTCGAGTTAGCAGAGCTGCGCCAAAGTACGCCATTTTGGCTTCAAAAGTCTTCGGGAAAGCCGCTCACCACCCGCGTAGGAGCAGCCCTCACGCTTCAGAGTCCCAGCGTTGCCTTATTTATTTTTTCACTATTTTTATGAAGGTATACGGGCAAAACTCAGTTGCTCCAATCACGCCTTCGAACGTGGACGAGGAAGCCTGCGACGCTAGATGCGCTGGCCTTTTACAGGCGCCGATATGTAGCAGAAGGAGGGGGCAGCACCGCCACTGAGACGCGTCCAGGGTCAGTTAAGCACGCACCGAGTGCCCGTGACGGACGCACTCGGTGTCTGTGCGAAGGGCGCCAGCACGCTCATAACACTGCGAAGCATCGGCGCCATCTGCATAGTGTTGGCTTTTCCGCAGTGCATCTCATTTTATTTCATTTATTTACTCTCAATGCCGTAAGGCGTTACAGAGAGGAGGGGTACAATATTAAACAATCAAGAGAAAAAGACAACAGCGGGGTGTTTACAAAAAGTGATTGCTGACAGTGGACCTGAAGTGCGCAGCGTCGCTGATGGAGACGATGGAAGCTGGAAGGTGATTCCACTGCACGCTGGTCGTTGGGACAAACGAGTTCAGGTAGAGGTTTGTTCGGGAGTTTGGCACACCAATTTTTAACGGATGATCAATGCGGGATGACACGTATGATGGAACTGAAAAAAGGGATTGTTTTAAGGTCTGATTGGTGTAAAATATTTTATGGAAAACACATAGGCGGGATATCACGACGGGTTGCAAGATCAGGTAGTTGTACTACTTGTTTCATGTTAGTGACACTGGATGACCAGGAATAATCAGAGAGAATGAAACCACCTATGGCCACGTGATGGCACGCAACCAATAGCGTTGCTGGGATCGTCAAAAGCCGGGTGAACGGCGCCAGGAAGACAGCGGCGCAACTCTGCTACCTAAAGGCATCATATATACAGTAACTCTATAACCGCCGTCGTAGCACCGCTGGAGCAAATGACAGGGTCAAAGTGGAACGTGATGCGCGTCTTTCTTCTTGCATGAGAGTGCATGCTGGGCAAGCAGGGCTACGCTAAGAAAGCGCAACGCAACCGACGCGACCAGCTTCCGTTGGCACACCCATAGTTGGCACCATAGCATTTCATACTATAATACCTAGAGAGGAATCTGGCACTTCGATCGTGTACCCCCATGGGAATCATAACAAGTGCAGGCTTCGGATTGGATAGTGTTAGCTAGCGAGCTGCCTAGAGATCTTTTAGGGGCGAAACTCTTTATAGCGGCACTTGTTCGTCCCTCGTAGCCGTTGTAGTGTGTAACAAGTATAACATTTTGACCTCCAAGGTGGTGCCAGTGAGAGATTTCATCTGTGCGTTGTTGAACAATAAAAAATAGTGCTCAATGTACATGCCAATGGCTGCTAATGGTGAGTGAGAGACAGGAGCATTCGGCTTTTAGTTAATGCGCACGCTGCGATCCTCATTAGCAGCCATTAGCATGTACATTGAGCACTATCTGACAAGAAAGGGTTGCTACGTTATACTCGCTTGGTGTAACCTCCTTAGTTTCAGAAAGGTTTAGCGAGCGTTGAGCCGCAGTGCCATGAATACAATGAACTAGTATATACCATGAACTCGAGGTGGTTAAAGGTGGGAAGTAGATACGAAGCGCAAGCCGTAAGAAAGTAAAAGCCGAATTCTCCTGTCCCTCATTTCCCATTAGCAGCCATTGGCATGTACATTGAGCACCGAAGCGCAAGACGTAAGAAAGTGTGCGTGTGCCGCCTCTCGTTCAGTCCTTGGAATGTTCGCTGGATGACGGTGCTTCTATATGGAGAATATATGATGAAAAAATGCGAGATGGTGGTACTTGGAGTGTTGAATAGATGGACGAACGGACACACAGACAGATGCATGGATGGACGCAAGAACGGACGCAGGGGCGGATGAATGGACGAACGCAGAGACGGACGCACGAACAGACGCATGCACGGACGGGTGGATGGACGCATGGACGGTCACACAGATGGACGCATGGACGGACGGGAAGCAAGAACGAATGGACGGACGAATGCTTCGCCCCACTCTGCATCATTCACTCCGTGGATATGCTGCCATTTTTTCTACAGTTTCAGTTTCATTCTTCGCGCAGCGCGGCTAGTGGGGTGCGGTGAAAAAAATTGCCCGCAGCTTCCCTCGGGGGAACACTGAGGAGGATGCGGAGCATATAATTGGTTAACGGGGTGTTAAAGTGCGACTTGCTTGGGTCGATGGCTAAATTGGTTAACGTGGTTGTGAAATGTGGTGTTAAATTGCGACTTACTTGGGTCGATGGCTAAATTGGTTAACGTGGTTGTAGGAGGGGGTGTTAAATGAGTGAACACGTACACACGTATGCGAAAGGGCGGCGCTGGTCGAAGGGACGTCGATCATTGTGTTTGTGGATTCGTTGGAATTCATTTCACCATGACCTTGGACGTCGACGCGCCGTACAAACCAACCGACGAGCGGCAACTGAGCGAGCGAGCGCCGACCTTGAGTATATATACGGCGCGACGGCGCATGCACTGTCAGCTGTCGAATGTTCGAGAAGGGGGAGAAGCGCAACGGCGCATGCGCGCGCGTCAGCTGCCGATGTTCTCGAAGCGCGACGGCGCATGCGCGCGCGTCAGCTGCCGATGTTCTCGAAGCGTGACGGCGCATGCGCGCTACATTATACAGCTAGCGAATGTTCGTGAAGAGGAGAAGCGCACGCGGTGTGTAGAGGAGGAAGGGTGCACAGATGGTGGAGGAGTGAAGCGCGCGCGGTGTGTAGAGGAGGAAGGGATGCACAGATGGTGGAAGAAGGAGGAGGAAGCTTGCGGACGGCGCCGCACTACAAGCCTCGAGTATTAGATGCTCCGCATCTAAAACGTTGAAGCAGTGCCTTTGTTGTTCGAAGAGGCCAAAGACAACTAGGTCTCCGGGTTTTCTGCGACGTTTGAGCTTTACGACTCGTATTTGACCGTTCAAACGAAGCGTCGTCCACTCACCGCTGCGCATAGATGTAGCGTCTCATACCAGTGCAGGATATTCCATCGAGTTCATGTTATTTCACGAGCGCGTCTTGCCTGAACTCATTTGAAACGACTGCAAAACAATGGTGAAACATGGTAGACACACCGTCACGCTTCTTTGACTTGACTTCACAACAAAACGAGAGGTACGTTTGGGGGCAGAGTCCCAGTCGACTACTTGGACAGACGCACCTGGTATCGCATCAGACGAAACGTTAAGTGTCTGTCACTTAATACTGTAGTTTTTTTTCATAAATAGATAATGCGTGCTTTCGAGGACAAAACAAGTATGTTTGTTTTTAGGTTTTGCAAAAAATAATTCCTTATATCTCGACGCTAAATCAGGAACGCAATGGCAGAGCATTGCATATACCCTGGTGACTAAATTTGTCTAGGTTTCACATCTGCCTCGTGGTAATGCAAATATTTAGCAACAAGACTTACATACAAAAGAATGAAGCAATTTTTCAATCAAGTATAACCTGATATCATTTTGTTTTACATTCGGCAAACAAGCGTTGCGAATCTCTAGAACGTAATACATCCAAAGCAGATCCGAAGCCTGTATTCTTCCCTTCATTCTTATGAGGGGTACACGCACCGCTGAAACAGCCCACGTAGACACTACCGCCAGATTCCCCTCTAGGTATTATTGTATGAAACTCTATGGTTGGCACCGTTTCAAGGCACGGGGCGCTTTGCGACTTCCGGTTGAATCCACAGATTTTCGCGGAGTAGAAGGGGAGGCGCTGCAACGAACCTTCGCAATAATAATAATAATAATAATAATAATAATAATAATAATAATAATAATAATAATAATAATAATAATAATAATAATAATAATAATAATAATAATAATGATAATGATAATGATAATAATAATAATATAATAATAATAATAATAATAATAATAATAATTCATTGCGCACATATCCAAACGAATGGTAATGAAAGTTAGTGCATTTATTCGCCTGAGCCTTGTCGGTCTTACTTCAGACACCTTTTGTGTATCTATGAATCGACTAATCTGTTAATAGCTCTCCACAGTTCTGTGCTAGTTTACTACTTCAATTTGCCTTTGCATAATTGATAACACTGATAATGAAACGTGTTGCATTTGTCACGTAGAGTTCATTAATATTGTTTTTTGTCTTCACTTGCTTTTGACTATTTCCTTGTTATTTTTCAATAGTGATCACCATTATGTTGTGTATTGATCGCATTGTTATAGTTAATCAAGATTATTCATATTTACTCACAAGTCCGTATACTGTTGCTGTATTTTTTTGTAATTACCCCATCCATGTAGCCATAGGAGGTCCCCCTGTCAGTTTCTCTGAAACTTTGGGACCTCCTGCTGTAATAACGCTAACCATGTAACTCAACTGAACTATTTAATAAACTTGACTTGACTTGACTATACTAAAGAAAAATGTTACAGCGTGAGCGCACAAAATAGCAAGGATTATTTACGTTCGCATGACACTGTGGCCTTCTAAGTGTGAATAAGAACAGAATTTGAAACTCGAGGGTGCGCGCTTGACTCCGGCCGGTTCATGGAGGTCGCATTTAGATGCGTACAAAATGTGATAACACCCGTGTAATTTATTTAGGCGCATTTCAAAAAACCACAGCTGATCGCAATTATGGCGGAGTCCCTCCACTACGACATGCCCCATAATGATATGGTTGTCTGCCGATCGCAAAAAGCCAGCAGCTCTTACGATATACGATTACGTCTCATGGCCTATCTGACAGATCGTAGTATATCTCGCATCATAGAAGCCCATAGTATACCTATCATGGCACGTCATGGTGTCTCATGGTACATCTGGCAGATCGATGCGCTTTCTATATGTGACTTCATTATGAAAAATCTGTCGGAAAAGTTTGGGAAGACAAGGTCGCTTATTTTACGCGCACGGCTTTCCTTGGATAGACCACGGTATAGCACAACAGCAACGTGACACGCACCTCTAAACGCTGTACGTCGAACATTCCCCACTGGCTTGCGCGTGATCCGTACGGCTGCTTGTGTACACAAGCAGCCCCTTTATATTCTCAGAAAACAGCCTGCTACAAATAGCTAGAATACGAGAACATCCAGTTGACTCCCAAACAACACTACCTCTGTATCGCCGCCACCAAACTTCTCGGAAAAAAGCGTAAACCGTGTATTTATGCTTTTATGCACTATGAAGACCTTTCACGCTAGGTCCATCGCGATGTATGCCTGCGCTTTTGGGAACCTGTAATTACGCGGAGCTTACGGTAGTACTTCGTGATAAGATCGCTGGGAGAAACGCGTGGGGCTGACTGTTTTACGAGCGTAATTTTCCGTCTTTCCACGCAATACGTGATGCTACGCAACAATGGCACAGAAAAAAAAAAGTATATATGTGAACGCCTTCTCACCATTTTGACGTCCGTTCGGCGACCTCCTCGCCGAGTCGGTTGTGCCCTCTAAGGCCCAAGCCGTCCGGATCATACCTGAAGTTTCGTCCCGGTGAAAGAAATGAGATGAATAAAATTACCTTAGAGCTTCGGACAAAGGGGTTCTGTGTATAAACGAAGACGACAGGTAAACACTGGCAGCAAGCGCCGCTACGCATTGCGTGGCTTGAGGAACGCCTACTCAATGTACACGGGGATCTCTCGTAAACATTATATAGTAAGCTACAGCTGACAGATTGGCAGTGATACTGTATTGGTGCTAGCCTTGTGCATAGCAACGGTCCATGGAACCGTATACCATTCATATTTTAGCCCCGCCGTGGTGGTCTAGTGGCTAAGGTACTCGGCTGCTGACCCGCAGGTCGCGCGTTCGAATCCCGGCTGCGGCGGCTGCATTTCCGATGGAGGCGGAAATGTTGTAGGCCCGTGTGCTCAGATTTGCGTGCACGTTAAAGAACCCCTCGTAGTCGAAATTTCTGGAGCCCTCCACTACGGCGTCTCTCATAATCATATGGTGGTTTTGGGACGTTAAACCCGACATATCAATCAACCATTAATCTTTTATGTACGGCAGGTATGTCGACCAGCAAGTTTGGCGATTCCAATGGAAGACGAGGCATCGAAAAGTGAGATATGTTCCCCTTACTTTAAAAAAATGGGAGATTACGAAGTGTGCTTGGTCTTTGGTTTTCGTGGAAGCAAGACATTTCAGCAAGATTTTTCTTAACTGTGCAATGAAAACGAGACGATAACAGGAACGCCTGCGCGCTGTGCATCGTGGTGTGTGCGTAGGTGTTCTTGATTTCGTCCCATCATCCTAACGCACCTAATAATTTTGCTGAATTATTTTCTTTGTTTTTCAAGTGAGGAGGCAGGGAGGGGGTGTGTGGAGAGATTCGGAGTAGTACAAACGCTTTCTAAGAACATTTCAAGAGAAACAAACGACATTTCGTTATGACGTTCAGTCGTATTGTTAAGCTTTGCAATGCTTCGTAATGCTGCGCTTCGCGCGTAACTTGACAGTAGTGCGGGTTATTCAAATTTCCTACTGCCCACTTCTTCTCCGTGGCCCTATCCTTAACAACAATATTCATTGCAAAATTTTTAAAAAAAGGTACCCAGCTGCCTTTCGTAGCTATAACTTTGCGCTGTTGAACTCGAGGTTCAGAATTCGATCTCGGCAGTGGCCATCATGTTCTCCTCAGAGACGAAAGGCGAAACGCTCGTGTACTACGCATTAGGTGCACGTTAAAGAAATCCAAGCGGTAAAATATATTTTGGAGCCTATGCGTGTGTCATATAATGTGTCATGAGATCACATAATGCGTCACACATAGATTACGCATATGACAAGTGCAATAAAATTTTTCACTTACCGATACACGTCCTCTTTTGGGAGATTTCGGGCACAGCACCACGCTTAATATGAATTTTGCCACAAACAAATTGCAAGCGTTCGCAGCACAACGGGCTGCTTTGTGCCAACCAGGCACTGCCGATGATAATGCGGCTCTCCGAAAACGTGCTTTAAGTGTTTTTTATTACACTTTAAAGTGCGCAACCAACACTGCATTGATTCATTTTGTTACTGTAACCATTTTCAGCACATATTCCACTCGCTAAAATTTTTTCACTCGTAATCAATATACAAGCTTGTACTACTCAGTTCCAGATTCTAAACTTCGATTTCTAGCAGCCGTAGACTTATTTGGCGATTTCGTTACGGTTAGCTGTTTACAACAAGGAAAAAAAAAACATGCCATTGGGTTTCTGTGGATGCTTAATGGTCTTCATTGTTAATGCAGTTGTTCAGAGCACCATGTCAGTTTTCTTAGCGCCTGTCAAGCTACTTATCTATATTTCAGGTAGTGCAATGCAAAACTTAAAGAGCTGTGTACTACGCATCTACCTCGGTAAGTAAATGGTGTCGTAAGGAGAGCTGCATCAATTAATTTAGGTAAGGTTATGAGAGCTCTTTTCATTAATGAATTGATTCGAAAACACTCGAGAACCATTATTACAGCACATCTTTCCTTTTCTTCTTCGCGTTGTAAGTATTTCTGTAGTTTTTCTATGTTTATACAACAAGAGCATATTGTAACATTTGTCTACGTTAAACATGTTAGCATTTGTTTTCTGAATCATTCTGAGTTATCTATACGCTGCTATCATCATCACGCACGCTTCTGCGTCTGGGATGGTTATTATTGTGATCATGTTACCTCAAACAGCGCGCTTACCCATTGACAGAAATCGGCCTAGAATTGATTGCATGAGATAGTGAGACACTATTAGTATTAAATATTGAAAACCAAAAAAAAAAACAACGTACGTACCATCTCGTCTGCTGTCTTATTTCTCTTTCCTGTCGTCGTCTTTGGAGCTCTGAAATATTCGTAGCCAATTCACTGGACATGTAGTGGGTAGTATGTTTGGAATAGGCCATTGACGAAGTCACGTATAACGCATAGTCAAACCTAGTTGCGTGTAGTCGCCCAGGTTTTTAACCATCGTGCACGAGTGGCGTGTGTATCTTTGCTATATGGATCAGTTAGGTTCCAAAAAAAAAAAAGTGAGGACAAGTGCATTCCCACAAAGCACATGACCACAAAAAATATTATGCAACTTCGTTCCATCATATGGCGCTGACAGATAAAAAAGTTGCCGCTACACACGAAAGTTGAAGATTCCAGCGGCAGTACAAGCATATAATCTACCCATTTCTTGCCCGATTCCCTATAATGAGCATTATCCACTCTTAGTGAAAAAAACTAAGTAAAAGGAATTGATCGAGGGCTCTTATTTCTTCGTACAACATAACTTAATGAAATCAACAGATGATGAGGCCAAAGAAAGAAGTTATGGGCTACATGTGTGATGTTCAACTGAGTTGTCGAAATTATGATGTAGATGTGAGGAAATTGGAGTGAACAAAAGGGTAACTTGCTGCGGGTATATTCAATATACCTTTGGACAACACGACCGATGCTCTAGCAATTCAGCTACGGTAGTGGTCGCCCTGTCGCCCGCTTTACTGGGTATTTTTATGCATATTTACTGGGTATTTTTATGCATATTTTTATGCATGATTTTCGAGGTGGACAACCGCTACGTCTGGCAGCGGATAGGAAACATGGGACCACCTCAAGTGGCACAGACAGCGAGGCAACGGAGCTCTATTCCGACGGTTTCGAGTCATCGGATGACGACAACATAGTAGTCATGAGCCGCAATGCAAAAAGAAGACTGCTACGAACATCGTCGACGACAAGTATATCCACCGTGCAGGCTAAGGCGCAGCGTTGGCCACACAATATACTCTTCATGGCTGTGGACCCTTCAGCCAACCTACGGCGGCTTAACAGGCAAGTCCTCTCTGCATACCTTGAAGGACTCGCTCCGAATGAGATTAAAGACGTCAGGATCAACTCACGGAAGAATGTTGTGGCAGTTGATGTTCTACACCATAGTGCGCTGCAAAGCCTACAGAACATCTCGGAAATCGGCAGAGTCACAGTTAAATCAGTGATCCCCACTGACTGTAAGGGCAGTGTTGGCGTCATTTATGACGTGGACATTTCCATTCCCTCTGACGATTTCCCAATCTTGATAAAGCCAACTACAGACGACATCCTCATCAAGCACATCACAAGGCTTGGTCAGTCACGATGCCTGAAGATTGTTTTTGAGGGAGACAGTCTTCCCCCACACGTCAAAGTTGGCCACGTTCGCCACCAGGTCCGTCCATACATACCGAAGCCCCTACAATGCTTCAGATGCTTCAAGATAGGACATGTCAAAGGAGTATGTACCAGCAATGTCGTGTGCCCTCTGTGTGCCGAACCTCATTTAGAAGACTCCTGCCACTCAACTGCGTTCAAATGCTCCAATTGCCACGGCGCTCATAAAGCGTCGTCTAAAGATTGCCCACGAGTGAGAAATGAACGCGAGGTGCTGAAACGCATGGTGCGCGACAATTCAACGCACAGGGAAGCCGCTGCTACTGTCAGGCGACGTCGGCGTCACCACAGAAGATCATCACGCAATGTGACATCTGCCGATAGAGACCCGTCATCTCAAGCAAGAACTGGCCCCCCATCGTCAGGCTCTGCGAAAACGGATACACCAAAAACAGAATCAGGGTCAAGACTCCCATCTCGTGAAGAGTGGCCGTCACTTCCACGAACACAGCCTGTTTCAGAGGTGCATCGAATCCCGCCAACCTCGATGCCATCACGAACCACTGATGAAAAGACAACTGAGGATCGCCAGGTCATCAAGGAAGAGGAGGAGGAAGAAAGTTTAAGCGGAAAGACAGGGAGGTTAGCCAGTTCTTAGACCGGCTGACTACCCTGTGCTGGGGAAAGGGGTGAGGGGAATGAAAGATGTTAAAAAGAAATGTTGCGAAGGGAGGCAGAAATTACAAAAAAAAAATTGCGACAGAGGAAAGGCAACATCAAAGAGTATAAGACACTCAAGTTTGTCTCTGAGGCCAGTTGTCCGCAAAAAGCGCAGCAAAGCTTTCAAAGCCTTCTGGGCTGAGGATGGGCTCGGCCAATGACCCAGAATCCTTTGTTCCGACAAAGGCCAATTGTCTAGTCTATCCAGAACTGCAGTGAGTTCTTGTCTTTGCACGTTGAAATAGGTGCACTCACACAGAAGGTGCGCGATGGTTTCTTCGCAACAGCAGTAAGTGCATGTAGGAGAGCTGGCCATCCCGATGAGATAAGAGTATGCGTTCGTGAAGGCCACTCCAAGCCACAGGCGGCATAGAAGAGTCTCCTCAGCTCGAGATATCCTTGGGGGAAGACGAAGCTGCAGATCGGGATCCAAGTTATGCAGGCGCGCGTTTGTGAAGTCTGTCGAGTTCCACTGTACCAGTGTGAGGTCACGTGCAAGCGAACGAAGTCTTGTAGCTGCGTCGGTTCTTGAGAACGGGATGGCTGTGTATTGGGTACCATCGTGTGCAGATCTAGCGGCCTCATCTGCGCGGTCATTGCCATATATACCACAATGACCTGGTATCCACTGATACACTATGCTGTGCTTTTTTTTCGGTTGCTTGGTGATGAAGAAACCTTATTTCTGCTACTAACTGTTCATTAGGTCAATGGCGAAAGGGTGATATAAGACATTGAAGAGATGCCTTCGAGTCTGAGAAGATCGACCAAATTCCCGAAGGTTCTTTCACTATAAACTCCAGAGCTGAACGAATGGCTGCAAGTTCTGCAGCTGTCGACGATGTCAAATGCGATGTCATGAATTTAATTGTGATGTGCCTCACGGGAATAACCACCGCCCCTGCAGAGCTTACTGAAGACACCGAGCCATCCGTGTAAATGTGAAGGCGTCCGTTGTGCTTCCCTTGCAGGAAAAGTAATGTGGCCTGTTTCAGGGCTAGATGCGACGAGTTTTTCTTATTTTGGGTGCCAGGAATTGTAATAAGGGCTTTGAGTGGGTGTAGGCACCATAATGGTATCGGCGGCTGTGCTGCATGCGTGAAGTGCAATGGAAGCACTGCGCAATGCTGAGCTACAGTTGCGCTGAACGCTGAGTGGGGCCTAGCTGGAAGTTCGAAGTGAGGCTAGGTGATGAGATGGAAGCCGAGTGAATTGTCTTATGTGCATTCTCAAAGCGTCATCGCGGATGTATGCGTTGACTGGATAATCACGCGCAATGATGACTGTCGCAGCTGTAGACGCGCATCTCGGGAGACCAAGGCATATCCTCAGGGCTTGGGCTTGGATCGACTGGAGGACGCGCAAGTTTGTTCTTCGGATCCCGCAAAGCACGGGTAAGCTGTATCGCATATAACCGAGGAACAAAACAGTGTAGAGTTGGAGCATTGCTTGTACCGATGCACCCCACGTTTTTCCAGCAAGAAACCTCAGTACGTGGGTGAACATGGTGAGTTTAGTTTTCATGTGGGCGATGTGAGGGCTCCAGGACAGGTCGCGATCAACTATGACTCCGAGGAATCGGTGGGTCTTCGCGTAGTTGATCGTGTGTCCGTTGATTTTAATAACATATGGGCTCATAGCCTTATGCGTGAATGCTATAAGCGAGCATTTCTCTGATGACAGCTCTAGTCCCCGTTCTTCCAGGTACTTTGTCGCTATTTTTGCCGCTCTCTGAAGCCGGGCACGCAAATGAAGGCGTGTTACGCCTGACGCCCAGATGCAGATGTCATCTGCATATATTGATAGATGGACAGATTCTGGAAGCGCATCAACCAGGCCGAGTAGCGCTAGATTGAAAAAGTGTGGGGCTAAGAACGCCACCTTGAGGCACACCTCGACGGTTGCAATGGTGCGTTGTTGTGCCATTCTCCGTCTGTACAAAAAAAGTTCTGCCTTTTAGATAGCTGTGGATCCATTGGTAAACCCGACCCCCTAATCCAACACTTTCCATGACATCCAGAAAGGCTTCATGTGATACGTTGTCGTATGCACCTTTCACGTCCAAGAACAACGCCGCAGATAAACGTTTCAGTCTTTTTTAATGCTGAACAGATGAGACCACGTCTATAACGTTATCAATTGTGGACCTCCCATGCCGAAAGCCCGTCATAGCATGAGGGTATACCTCGTGGCGCTCCAGGTACCACTCTAGGCGAGTCAAAATTATCCTCTCCATCACTTTTTCGAAACAGCTGGTAAGCGCAATGGGGCTATAAGAGGTCAAGTGCAGAGGAGATTTACCTGGTTTAAGCACAGGGACGAGGCGGCTGGATTTCCATGAATGAGGGATAAATCCACTGCTCCACGAGTCGTTGTACACGGATAGAAGGGCCCGTCGAGCTGCTTCTCCGAGGTTGCAAAGAGCCATGTACGTGATCCCATCCGGACCAGGCGATGAAGATAGTTTGCATGGCGTCAAGGCCGCTTGTAGTTCCTCTAGAGAGAATCTCTGGAGACTGGAGTGTTTTCTAGGTGGCGCGTGGTGCACGCGGACGTATGACCGGCAACTTTCATGCAGAAATCTTCTGCTACTTCAATTTCGGTGCGTCCTTGGTGGAGAGAAAGACACTTGAAGGGGCGATGTTGATGTGGCGATGTTCGTAGGCCACGGACAATCCTCTATGTCTGCGTCAAAGGCTGGTGTGGATCCAAAGATTCGCACAGATGTTTCCAGCGAAAGGATTGAAGTTAAATGATTCGCCGCTGAATTTTTTTCTGTAGGCGCCTTGCCTCCCTCAAGTCGTGAATGGACTTAGTGCGCCTATATCTTCTTTCTGCGCGACGACGTATCGCTCTGAGCCGTTCCTATTCCGCTTGATATTGACAATAATCTGAAGTATGTTGAATATGATAGGTCGCTTCTTGAGTAGCTCCTCTAATCATATCCCCGAGGGTGTCAAGAGGAAAAAAAACAGGTCATCAACATGTTGCAGACCCGTATGAGCGCAATGCACATGCTCCTAAGCAACAGAACACCCCATCAGCGCAGAGCGCACTCCAAGTGCTGGACACTTTGAGTCCGGTGCTTGCAGCTCTAAGGTAAAACGATGGCCCGCAACATGTTATCCTTTCGAGAGGAGGTCAAGAACGCATCTGTCATTCAGTGGAATGCCAGAGGACTTAGGGCGCGTATGTCCGAGTTCCGGCAATATGTATTCACGAACCAGTTCTCCATAATTGTGATTTGTGAACCTAACCTGTCAGCTCAGATGAGACCGTCTGAATATGAGTGCTTTATGTCTTCTACCCACGGAGAGCGCAGCAAGGTCGTTGTGTTCATACGGCGCGACTTAACTTATGTTCATCACCCTGTACCCCCTGACGAAGAAAACCAGTACGTTTGCCTAACAGTAAAAAAACAAGAAGACCACATTCACCATCATCAGAGCCTACTTACATACATCAAGTCGTCTAGACCGTGAGAGCTTGCGCGGAATTTTGAATTCAACTCTCCAGCCATGGGTGATAACAGGTGACTTCAATGCCCACCACTACTTATGGGGAAGCTCCAGGGTCAACACTAGAGGTAGACAGTTAGTGTCTTTCGCTTCTGAATGTGAACTTATCCTCGTGAATGGCGGCAGCCCTACTTATCTGCGCGGATCGGCCTATAGCAGTTGCCTGGACCTCACTTTCGTCTCAAGCTCGTTCACACGCAGAGTGCACTGGTTTTAGGATTTGGAAACAAGGGGTAGTGACCACATCCCAACATACCTGAAGATTGACGGCTTTCCAAGTCTCAAGTCCTCCAGAGCCGTCCAGTACACTAATTGGCAAAAATACAAGTTAATCATGGAAGACTATGTTGGCGCCTCAACTTTCAACCTAGAGGACGCATTAAAGAGTGCCGTACAGTCAACGACGCGTTCGATTCCGGTGAGCTCATCTCGCACTGATATGGACATTGATCTCGAGAAACTCCGAGCGATTCGTCGTCGTGCAGAACGACGTAATAGACGCACGAGGTCACTTGATGATCTGAGAGTGGCCAGACGCACGCAAAAGAAAATACAGCGTCACATGGACAAGTTGGACAAGCAACAATGGGTATCTTTTTGCGAGTCTTTGGATCCCAGAAAGCCTCTGTCACTAATCTGGAGAACTGTCCGGGGTCTTCGTACAACCATTACTCAGCGCTACCCATTAAAATCTTTGGCACTTCACTTACGCTGCGAAGAGATTGATGTCGCAAATTATTTCTGTCAAAGGATTGCCTGTGGCTCAAATTCAACTGGGACAAAGACGCCCGACTTTTCTGTATCTTCACGTGATCCCCGAATGGAGATTTTGTTTTCAATGGACGAACTAAAGGCTGCGCTTGCTTTGTGTAGACGTTCTTCAGCGCCAGGACCTGATGGCATCACTTACCGCGCTCTGTGTCACCTAGGAGATCAAGCTCGGAAGGCACTCTTGCAGCTGTACAACGACTCCTGGCAAACTGGCATGGTTGCGCAGGAACAGAAGTCAAGTCGCCTAATTCCACTTCTCAAAGCCGGCAAGTCACCCTTGGAAATTTCCTCTTACCGCCCGATTGCTCTCGGGAGCTATGTGGGAAAAGATATGGAAAGGATGATTTTAACGCGTCTGGAATGGTACTTAGAGTTCTACGAAATATATCCAGATGCCATGTCCGGGTTCAGATGAGGCCGCTCGTCAATTGAAAATGTAGTTGATTTGGTGACATATGTAGAACACCAAAAGGCCTGCAAACGGTTATCTGCTGCTCTGTTTCTTGACGTTAAAGGGGCATACGATAATGTCACCCACGAAGCCATTCTCAGCGCACTAGAAGGAGTGGGACTCGGTGGCAGGATATATACGTGGGTTCAGAGCTACCTACAGAATAGATCATTTCACGTGCAGACAGAGAATGGCCCGATACCCGAGTATTACTGCAGCCAAGGAGTCCTGCAAGGCGGAGTGCTAAGCCCGACGCTGTTCAACCTAACACTCATTGAATTAGTTGGCAAGCAACCAAGCAGTGTACGACTTTCCATTTATGCTGATGACATCTGTGTGTGGACATCAGGTGTGACTCGACTTCAACTTCGCGCTCGACTTAAGAAGGCAGCATCAGTGACATCGTACCACTTACGCAAACAAGGGCTCGAAATCGCAAGTGAGAAGTGTGCAGTCGTGGCTTTCACCAGAAAACCAATGTCCGCTTACGGCATATCAATTAACGGGCAGTTGGTGTCATGCAGCCGGAGTCACAGGTTCTTGGGAGTCGTAATCGACCGAAACCTGTCTTGGACACCCCACGTAACCTACGTGAAAAAGCGGCTGACTGCCATTTGTCACTTATTCAGGTTTCTTGCATGCTGGGAAAAGTTGGGGAATGTCTGTAGAGTCCATGTTACAGCTGTAAAAGGTATTATTTACTGGATTCCTGCGGTATAGCTTACCTGTTATATCTAACACGTGCAAAACGAACCTGCGCACAATCCAAAATATACAAGCCCAAGCGCTTAGGATGTGCCTTGGTTTACCCCGCTGTGCATCGACAGCTGAAACAATTGCCATTGCACAGGACTACTCGATCATGACGCACATCACCATTGAAACGATGCGTACGTGCCTCAGACAACATGCTAAAAATCCTTCCCACCACTTGGCAACCCCCGCTACTGAGAGACCCCGCACGAAATTTAGTGCAATTGTCTGTGCTCATCATGCGTCGTTTACGTCAGGTTTTACGCCTGCTGAGAAACTGGTGTATCCTCCGTGGTGCCTGACACTTCCACAAGTACGTGTTTCAATTCCAGGAATACAGAAAAAATCAAATTTGCCTTCATCAGCCCTAAAACAATTGAGCTTGAGCCATCTACACAAAATGTACAACCATGTGCACATATACACCGATAATTCGACCACAACGCCTGGTTCTGGTGGTGCGGTGGTGATTCCAACTAGATGAATCACTCTGCGAATCAAACTGTCACATGTCACTACGTCTACGGCGGCAGAACTTGCGGCTTTGCGTAGCGCCCTAGAGTACATCAATCCCAAAGACCGAGTAAATGGGCTGTGTTTTGCGACTCAAAACCAGCCCTACAGAGCATGCAGTCAGTCCTTCGACGAGGTGCCATGAACAATTAACTTACGAAGTTGTCAAGCTTGTCACCACGTCACAGAAACAGGCCACGAGGTCAAGTTTGAGTGGCTTCCTGGCCATTGTGGGATCAGTGGCAATGATTCCGCAGACAACGCGGCTCGCACATCGCACCAAGAAGAGCACACCCTTCCGATTTCTTTGTCAAGGACTGACGCTGCAAAGCAACTTCGTCACCTGGCACGTAGTCTGAGTCTCCAAGCATAAGACATACGAGACTACACCAAATAAACCCTCGACTGAAGCTTCGACCTCCATCCGGACTTCGTCGACGTGAAGCTTCACTTCTTTGTCGCCTTTGGTTGGGGGTTGCCTTCACAAAAGCATATAGAACCCTTATCAGATTGACCGACAATGCGGAATGCGACGTCTGCTGCACCAAAGAAGACATCAACCATCTGATATGCCATTGCCCTCGATTTGCCTCAGAAAGACAGAAGCTTTCGGACGCATTGCGACAATTGGACGATCGGCCACTCTCCGTGCAGATGCTACTGGAACACCGCCATCGCCTTTCGTCGGCTCAAAAAGCAGTCAAAGCTGTCTTGTGCTTTTTGAGGACTACAGGCCTACGTGACCACCTTTAACTTTTGTGTAGTGCCACCGCTGCATACGCGCCAGCCAATTGACTGACAATCCTCCCTTTTCTCTCTCTCTCTCTTTCTCTTCTCTTTCCCCTCTCTCTCTCATCTGTATGCCCCCTTCCTATTTCCCCAGCATAGGGTAGCAAACCGGGCATGTGCCTGGTTAACCTCTTTGCCTTCCCTCTTGTTGTTTATCCCCCCCCTCTTTATGCATATTGCCACAAGGCAGTAGTGGGATTAGGGCATAAAGCGGTAGAGGGTCCCTGGCTAAAAGAAAAGACTACGAAGTGGATAGAGACTGGTTCCAGCCCGCCAGTGCGCCAGGCATTGTCATCGCGTGTAATCGTTGTAAATATCTGTAAATATACGTTTTCTTGTAAGATTATTGGTGGAGGTGCTGGGTACGCCTGCCTGGCTTTTCCGGCAAACCAACACGGAACTTCGGAGTGGTCGCCACCTTCATTTTCCTGCAATGGCTCAACAGGCCCACCCACAAGAGCAACAACAGCCGCAGCTGCAGCAGCAGCAGCACCAGCACCAGCAGCACCAGCACCAGCAGCACCAGCACCAGCTGCCTCCTCTGATTCTCCTGCCTCCACGAGACCCCGGAACCTTCTCGGGCACAGGCAAGGACAAGGTGAATGTTGAAGATTGGGTCGCTTTGTACGAGCGCGTGAGCGAATACTATAGGTGGGACCCTACGTTGATGCTGGCCAACGTTGTATTTTACTTGCGGGATACGGCGCTCACCTGGTATGAGACGCATGAGTCGGAGTTGACCAGCTGGGACGTTTGCAAATTGAAGCTTCTCGAGTTATTCAGCAGGCCATTTGGGCTACAGCAGGCCGCGAGGAAAGACCTGGAATGTCGCGTGCAGACATCGACAGAATCATATGTATCCTACATACAGGACGTATTGGGCCTCTGTCGAAAGGTGGACGAGAACATGAGCGAAACTGACAAAATCGCTCACATATTGAAGGGAATTGCCGATGACGCATTCAATTTGTTGATCGTTAAAGATTGCGCCACCGTCGACGCGGTTGTGAAGGAGTGTCAGCGCTTCGAGCACGCCAAGAACCGTCGCATAACCCGCCAGTTTGCGCGTCTGCCTAATACTGCATCCACTTCGACCTGTGAAGACAGCCCCAAGTTCACGCAAGTTACATCGTCCGAAAATGTCACCCGAATCGTTCGTCGTGAACTCGAAGCAATGGCTCCTGCAGCCATCGCCTCTGACGGTCCTCAAGACAACGCATCCACCGTCTCCCTCATCCAAGCCGTCGTTCGCCAAGAAATAGCGAATCTCGGCATCACACCTGTTTGCGCCGTTCGCACCACCGAGAGCTCGGCTTCTGTTAACCAGATTCCGGTGTACCCTTCACGCTACCGGAACCCTGCTGAATGGAGAACGTCGGATGATAGACCGATCTGCTTTCACTGCTCTCGCGCCGGTCACATTGCACGCTACTGTCGCAATCGTTGGTCATCCAATTCATCTTGGAACACTGGGACATGGCGTCGCTTTGAAGGCAGTTCTCGCCGCTTTTCTACTCCGTACGATCCACAGCCTGCTCCTACTAACGTTCAGGGCCGAAGGTTCAGCCGGTCACCATCACCCCAAGGCCGCCGATCTCTCTCGCCGATGATTTCTCGATCCAGGTCCCCTGCACGACCTGGGCCCTCAACCTCGGGAAACTAGACCATGCAGCTCCCGGAGGTGACGCTGCATTAACGACCCATTCTGCAAATCCTCTGTTGACGATTCCTACACGCCGCAATATTTTGGACCTTTTGGTGGATGACGTTACCGTTACAGCCCTCATAGACACTGGTGCACTAATTTCAGTCATGAGCGCTGCTCTCTGTGTTAAACTGCGAAAAGTGGCCACGCCTCCTATTAAGTGTGCAGTAATGCTTGCCGATGGGAGCACATCTACCGTTCTCGGCATGTGTACCTCTCGCGTGTGTATTGCTGGGCGCCAGACCGTCGTATTGTTCACCGTGCTTGAGCAGTGCCCACATGACGTGATTTTTGGCCTCGACTTTCTCTCTGCGCACTCCGCCCTTATCGACTGCTCGACGGGTCTTCTTCAGTTGGAACTGCCTTTTGACGCAGCTGTTGCCCATGACGCTCAAAGTCGCCTTTGTGCCACCGAGTTCCTGCCTCTTCCGCTGCAAGCCGCGACTTACGTGCAGCTCGTGTGTGATCCGCCTGTGCGCGATGGTGAATAGGTCGTTTCACCTATTACCGACGTTGTGCTAAAGCACTCCATTGCTGTCCCGCACACCGTGGTGAGAGTATGCCACAATCAGACCCATCTGTCTCTTTTGAACTTTGGTTTCTCCACGCAGGTGCTGCCTGCTGGTATTAAACTAGGCGTCATGTCGTCGTTGCAAGAGTGTGATATTTCTGAACTGTCGGCTCAGCAACCTACTCCGCACGTCAACTTGCTCACTGCGCCCAACCTGTCAAGCATTGACATTGCCAAAATGATAGCGCCAGATCTTTCGCCCTCCGAAGCACAAGACCTCCACCGTCTGTTGACATCCTATGCGGACATATTCGATCTTGACAACCGCCCTTTAGGCCAGACATCAGTTGTGACCCATCACATCAACACCGGCGATGCCAACCCAATTCATCGCTGCCCTTACCGCGTCTCCGCTGCCGAACGCTCTGTCATCCAGAAAGAGGTCGAGGAAATGCTCGCCAAAGGCGTCGTCGAACACTCATCTAGTCCGTGGGCATCCCCGGTCGTGCTTGTCAAGAAGAAGGACAACACATGGCGGTTTTGCGTCGACTATAGACATCTCAACAAGGTCACTAAGAAGGACGTTTACCCTTTACCAAGAATAGATGACGCCCTTGACTGCCTTCATGGCGCAAAGTTTTTCTCGTCCATTGACCTTCGATCTGGTTATTGGCAGATCGCTGTTGACCCACGGGACCGAGAAAAAACAGCATTCGTAACCCCCGATGGGTTATACCAATTTAAAGTAATGCCGTTTGGGCTTTGTAATGCGCCGGCCACCTTTGAGCGCATGATGGACTCCCTTCTGCGCGGCTTCAAATGGTCCACTTGCTTATGCTACTTAGATGACATAATTGTTTTTTCACCGACGTTCGCAAGCCATCTAAAGCGACTGTCCAGTATTTTCCAAGTATTTCGCAACGCTGGTCTCCAGCTGAACTCCTCCAAATGCCGTTTCGGCCGTCGCGAAATAACTGTACTTGGTCACCTTGTTAACGCATCTGGGGTACAGCCCGATCCAGACAAAATTCGCGCATTGACTCAATTTCCCGTGCCCTCTTCTCATAAGGATGTCCGGAGCTTCCTTGGTTTGTGCTCCTATTTCCGCCGCTTCATCCGAAATTTCGCCGATATTGCGCGGCCTCTCACCGAGCTTCTTAAAAAAGACGTCCCATTTACTTGGAATTCGCCTCAGAGTGCTGCATTTTCGGCGCTCATTGCAGCCCTCACGACTACGCCAATATTAGCTCACTTCGATCAGACTGCCCCGACAGAAGTTCGTACGGACGCGAGTGGCCACGGAATTGGTGCTGTTTTAGCTCAGCGTCAACATGGACGTGACTGTGTCATCGCCTACGCCAGCCGCCTTTTATCCCCTGCCGAGAGGAACTATTCCATCACCGAAAGAGAGTGTCTTGCTCTTGTTGGGGCTGTCGCTAAATTTCGCCCGTACCTCTTCGGCCGCAGTTTTACTGTTGTAACTTATCATCACGCACTCTGCTGGCTTTCCTCGCTCAAGGATCCCACGGGACGTCTCGGTCGTTGGTCTCTACGCCTCCAAGAATACACCTTCTCGGTCGTCTATAAATCTGGTCACCTCCATCAAGACGCTGACTGCCTGTCACGGTATCCAGTGGATCCACCAGACGCCACAGAGAGAGCTACGGAAACTTGCGTCTTATCAATATCAGACTTTCTTGATATCGCTTCTGAGCAACGCCGCGACCCGGATTTACTTCCCATCATAGAAAGCCTGAATTCCGCTACTCCGCCCACTTCCCTGAACTTGTATTTCCTTCATGAAGGAGTTCTCTACCGCCACAACATGCGCCCTAATGGTCCTGACCGCCTTCTCGTCGTGCCTTCCCATCTGCGTGTAGATGTTCTCCGACAGCTTCACGATGAACCTGCCGCTGGTCACCTGGGAGTCACCCGCACTTATGATCGCGTCCGGCGCCGTTTTTTCTGGCCACGCCTATATCGCTCTGTGCAAAAGTATGTCGCCAGCTGCGACCTTTGTCAACGTCGAAAACGACCAACATCGCTTCCAGCTGGACTTCTTAACCCTATTGAGATCCCTGCTGAACCATTCTACCGCGTAGGGCTCGACCTTCTCGGGCCATTTCCCACTTCTGCATCCGGGAACAAATGGGTTGCCGTGGCGACCGACTACGCGACACGTTACGCGATCACCCGCGCTCTTCCAACCAGCTGCGCTACCGATGTCGCCGACTTTCTGCTGCATGACATCATATTGCATCACGGCGCTCCTCGACAGCTCGTTACTGATCAAGGCCGATACTTTTTATCTCGCGTCGTCCAGGATATCGTACGTTCCTGTTCCACGAGCCACAAGTTCACAACGGCATACCATCCACAAACAAATGGGCTTACAGAGCGCCTGAATCGCACTATCACGGACATGTTGTCAATGTATGTTTCTCCAGACCACCGTGACTGGGACGCAACGTTACCCTACGTCACCTTCGCTTACAACTCCTCCAGACATGACACCGCAGGCTATTCCCCGTTTTACCTTCTTTATGGACGGGAACCCTCTCTGCCTCTTGATACACTCCTTCCCGCTGGTTCAAGCTCCCCTGTCACATACGTCCGCGATGCCATAGAGCGAGCCGACGCAGCACGACAGATTGCCCGAGAACGACTCATGCTTTCTCAAGCCTCTCAGAAAGATCGATATGATCGTCACCACCGCGAAGTTTCGTATGCACCAGGTTCTCTCGTACTCTTGTGGACCCCATGTCGTCACATCGGCCTCTCAGAAAAACTTTTATTTCGCTATGACGGACCATACAAAGTCCTTCGCAAGATCACCAACCTCACCTACGAGATACAGCGAGTCGTCGACGAAGCGCACTCAATGCCACCACCATCCACTGTTGTGCACGTCGTCAGACTGAAGCCTTATGTGTCACCCAACACTCCCCTTTCGTGACAAGCGCCGGGTCGGCGCTTTAACGCCGCGGGGTAGTGCCACAAGGCAGTAGTGGGATTAGGGCATAAAGCGGTAGAGGGTCCCTGGCTAAAAGAAAAGACTACGAAGTGGATAGAGACTGGTTCCAGCCCGCCAGTGCGCCAGGCATTGTCATCGCGTGTAATCGTTGTAAATATCTGTAAATATACGTTTTCTTGTAAGAATATAAACCTGGTAGTGCTGTAGCTTGCACCACAAGCAGCCATACCGGCGAGTGTAGAACACGCTTTTTTAGACGGCCGGCGTATCGTAATACTCACTCTTTTGCAAGCTGGCTGCTAGGCGACCAGTAAAGCATGGGCGTAGTCAAACTTTCTTTTGGTGCTGGGGGACGAACCTTTCAACTACCTTTTATTTATGTTCCTGCATGTGTTTGTATTTCGGGGGGGAAGGGGAGCTCGACCCATTCCCCCTTCTTCTTTTCGCTGGTATAGCGGTGCAGAAAACCCTCGCAAACACATGGGAGGACGAAGAATGGTGTCATATTGTTGTTAATAGAACAGCATATAGTCATGATTGGTCATCACTATAGTCCACCCTAGGCACGGCTTGTAGTGTGGGCAGTCAATCACACTGACGGCTGTGTGATTGATTGATATCTGGGGTTTAACGTTTTAAAATCACCGTATGATTATGAGAGACGCCGTAGTGGAGGGCTCCGGAAAGTTCGACCACCTGGGGTTCTTTGACGTGCTCCCAAATCTGAGCAGACGGGCCTACAGCATTTTCGCCTGTATCAAAAATGAAGCCACCGCAGTCGGGATTCGATCCCACGACCTGCGGGTCAGCAGCCAAGTACCTTAGCCTCTAGACCACCGCGGCGGGGCAGGCGGCTGTGTGAGTCCCACCGCCGGTACTTCTCGAAAAGTGCTCCCTGGAATTTCGCTTCGCCGTGAGGGCTCGTGCGTTGGCCCGACGCCTCGAGCACTTGCCAGCGCCTACGCGGCGCTTTCTTTTCGTTTTTTTTTCAGCCGAGTTCGGTGTATACGTGTCTCGGCCGCGTATATGGAAGGCACGAACAATAGGCAGACAATGCGGCTAGCTTGCTCCGGAAAGCGCCCCGGCTACGAACTAGTCAGTCGTGCTATAGCTGCCTGCGCCGTATTATGTAGGATGGCATTCCTGCCCACGGAGCAAGGCCCGCCCGGGCAGTCCAAGAAGCTGGAGCGGGCCATTTCAGGCGTTCACGTACGCCTGTAATCCCGCGACGAGCCGCCAGTCATCAGCCGCCGCCATTTCTTGCTTTGTTCGCAGCTGTCGGGCTTATGCACTTTCCGGCGTCTACGTCGTCTACATTATAGAGCGTCAGCCCTATGGGGGCGTTGGCTCTGTCTAAAGTGGGAGTCCCTATTGTATGCAGTACGACTATAGCAGAAGGTGATGGCGTTATTTATAATCTGCTCATGCAAAGAGTTCGCAACCATGAGCGCAAAATTTCACCACAGATGCCTCGCACTGCCTTTCAATGGTCGAGTCCAAAACAAAACAATCTTAACCGGCTGAGTAAGACTATGGGGCATACTTGGTAGCTCCTTCATATGGCGCTCCTTCATTTGATTAGCAATACAGTCACCCCCTCCCCC
Source organism: Rhipicephalus microplus (assembly GCF_013339725.1). Lineage (NCBI taxonomy): Eukaryota > Metazoa > Arthropoda > Arachnida > Ixodida > Ixodidae > Rhipicephalus > Rhipicephalus microplus. Next base: position 156,364,277 of record NC_051171.1, on the reverse strand, counting down.
TCTCCTACTTTTTCTTCTATGCATACGCTTATATTGTCATCTATGCGTCGCAGAAAATGCAAAGAGAGGCGCAAAAATTTCGAGCTCACTTTTTCACTTATGAAATATGGTTTATCCTTGCACTCCACTCGGACCACTATCATCATTGATGAAGGCTAGAACAGAACAGGGCTTAAACCCCTCTTCCCCCCCCCCCCACCCGCCTTGCCCAAGGGAAAGTGCCGGACTTTAATTAAAGTTCATTCTTAAACTGGACTCACCCAGACTGAAACTCATTAAAATATTATTCACTTGTACTGACAGACTCGCACGGACTCGTGGCTTGATATGACTATAAAGGGAATCTGGTGAGTCAAATTATTATTGAAATAAGTTCACTGACCTATGCCGCCATGTATTATTGGTAAACGATTTCGTGTTTATTTGTTATTTTAAGAGTACGATAATCAGATTAGCAAGGTGACTGCCATGGCATGAGCTAAGTGATTTTCCTGGTTGTTTGGTGACGCTTACGTGACACAGTCGCCAAAGTTTGACGTTCCACTGTCAAAGCGTCCTCCCAATGAAAGTTACACGAGCTTTTCCGAGTCATTCTGCACCACGCAATATTAATAAGTCTTACTATAGTAAACTTAAAAACGAAAAAAAATTACGTGAGCGGGTTTCTTTTTTTTTTTTCATTGTGCCTTGTTAACCCGTTGCTTCTTTGCAAAGCCGATGGCAGCTAGCTCAAAAGATGCTTTCACGGATGTCTTTCAGTCGACAACAAAGCAGCGCCTCATGACCATGTTCATTAGACGTCACTTTGGATGATTCTAACAGCGAAGAAACTGGCAGAATATATATCAGAAATGAAACCTGTTTTAATAAATCACCTAAAATACTCGTGCGTTAGTCCTTTTTGTTCATATTTCATCGCAATTTTGTCAAATTATCTTCCAAAGACGCGCTGTTACCGAGAAATAATCCGGTACCAACTTTTTCCTGATAATACAAATGAATACACGTTAAAGGAGATGACCTTTACAATATGTAAAGAATGCTATAGATCTGCATCTAGAAAGTACAGTTTAGGGATCGAAGATTATTCATCTCACTCGGTTAATGATGAGTCAATTAAGCGTTCGGCCCTTCCGCCAGTAATTACTAGATCTCTATCAAAGGTCCTTTTTGTTGAATAATCGATCAATCGACATTTGTACACTCGTATACAATTTGTACAGTTCCAACTTCTAAGTAAAAAAATTGGGCCAGGGTTCTATTTATTTACTCGGAAGGTGAAACAAAGATGAGAACCGTGAGAGCGTAAGAGCATGGTATAATATATCAACTTTGTTAAATACTAAATATGATTCGTTTTATGAAAATAATAAAGTGATTGACAACATATGGTATGAAGCATATACAGGAAAGAAATAAAAAGGATGACGAAGCGCTAAAGTGATGAAAAATTTTGCTACAAGGAGTATTTGTTGCTTGAGGGTAATGAAACAATTAATTCCATGATGAAAGTGCGCTTATTGACAGCATACATTGAAGTTGAAAGTTTGAGTTCATGCCATGCAATGCGAAGAAAATTAATTTTCTTGGCGTTGCAGCAATTGCTATCCCACGTTACAGAGGAGATTGACGGAGAAGTTTTTTGGTATATCGGCATTAAAACTTTCGAACATTTAAAAGCTCCCCTCAGGTGAAAATGTAAAGCCGGAATTGAGGATTCTACAGCGTCGTAGAAGAAGGCCCTGTAAGCGCTACGGCGCTTTCTGTGATCGGCCGGCCTTTATGCACGAGGGTAATCAGAACATCCTCCTGTGATTGTTATCTATCTATTCTTTCCTCTATTTCTCTCTCTCCCATATATATATATATATATATATATATATATATATATATATATATATATATATATATATATATATATATGGGATATGGCACAACGGGAGCGTTGTCAACAAGGATAAATATATTTATTTCCCAACAGTTTCGGGAGGGGACCTCCCTTCCCCTCCCGAAACTGTTGGGAAATAAATATATTTATCCTTGTTGACAACGCTCCCGTTGTGCCATATCCCATACCTTCACGAAGACTAACTGGCCCATTGAATTATTACTCCCACTATATATATATATATATATATATATATATATATATATATATATATATATATATATATATATATATATATATATATATATATAACGTAAGAAGGTAGCGATAGCTGGTAGAAGTAGATAAGGAAGAAGTGCAGAGGGAAATAAACATGGCGTATGAGCCAGGCCACGTCTCCCATTCATCTTAGCGTCATGTGATCATGTGATATATGGTCATGTGTCATGGACATGGTCATCCATGTGTGGATACGTACAGTGGTCATCCATGTTGGGATACGTATATGCGTAAAATCATGTGTAAAATCACATGATTTGAGGGTTGTAAAATACAGTCCTCAACTATTCGAAAGCCCAGCGCGAATCGACAACTGCCTCAAGACGAAGTGGAACATGAGTTTACTTACAGAAGGCGATGTGTATATTGGGAAAAACCTAACCGTCAAGCGCGCCTCTCTTCTGCGCGAAAGTCAGCATTTCCGAAGTCATCGCTTCAGCATATGACCCGAGACGTTGCTCAACCACCTGATGCCCTTCACTCTTCGTCTCGCATACGTGGTCCACCACCTGGGTTTTCGTCACGCGGTTTTTCAAGCACTCCTATCGCCCACCACTCGCCTCATAAGGACGCCGCGACCTTGGTAGACGACCTAACGCTTCACGAAAACACCCTGTCAAGCCATGCTCTTTCCGGACATGTTCATTCATCACCGTGTGGTGCACACACACTGGACAGTCGATGCAAAGCAGAAGGCTCAGACGTATTGAACATCGCACACTGCCAGGCGCAAGAGCTCTTCGTAGTGAACAGTGTAGAAGAAGCTTCTAAAGAGCTGTCTATCAACCCTGAAGCATTATCTTCACTGCCCGAACAGAATTACAACAGCCCACAAACTACCAGCTGCCGACTAGACACCAGATCAAGTTGTCAAGAAAACCGGCCTGATGTTCAAGAATGGCTCCCACCACAACGCGTTCCACAGCAACATCAACAACGCCAACAAAAACAACAAGCAGAACCCCCAAAACTAGAACGGCCACACCAACAAGGACAACGAAGAACTAAAGCTACATGGCAAGCATACTTGCGGCTTAAAGTATGTCGTGAACAATGGCCACCACAACCACCACCGCCACCCCAACGACCACTACAGAAAAGACTGATTCCGACTTTTCAGCCATCTTCACAGAAATAAAAGTCAAGGCACTTTTCTGCACCAGCGTTCAAGATTGTGCCTTCGGTCTGAACATCTGCGCCATCGCCATAGAAAACTCCCTAAACGCCACAAAACAACCGCTTGTACTCTGCAGGAACACAAGCAGCGCCCAATCAGCCACGATCAGCGGGCATGCAAACTGCATGCACCACATTTGTGTCACTCACGACGAAAAATGCGACACCAACAAAGCTGTCGATTTTGCAAGAAATTCCAGCCTCGTTCATTCCTCGAAAGAACGCTGGTTGCGTTTCCATCGGTTTCCACGCCCAAAGCATGCTTATGTCATCCAGAGCGTAACAGCCAGCCTCGCCCACCAGAGCCGTACTTGATAACCCTGGATTGCTGCCTCTCCTGTGAAGTCTGTGCGATCTTACGGAACTTCAATGTGATGTGGAACTACCGCCCATTTAGACATTTTTTTTTGTGTTCCAGGATTGCTTGTTCATCATGTATTGTAATAAGTAACGCGAGCATTCTTTCGGGGGGAGGGGTAATCAGTAACGTAAGAAGGTAGCGATAGTTGGTAGAAGTAGATAAGGAGGAAGTGCAGAGTGGAATAAACATGCCGTATGAGCCAGGCCACGTCTCCCATTCATCATAGCGCCATATATATATATATATATATATATATATATATATATATATATATATATATATATATATATATATATATATATATATATATATATATATATACGAGATATAACGGACAGTAGTGCCAAGGAATGTACAGGGGAAGTTATTAGAACCAATGGAATGTAAATAGGAAGAAAGAAAAGTGGATGAAAACATAACCAGCCGTGAGAAGGAATCGAACCTACGACCTTCGAATAACGCGTTCGATGCTCTAACCACTGAGCTACCACAGCGGCCTTCCCTCCATCCACTTTTTTGGGTTTATGTGTGAATTTAGAAGTAGGAGTAACAGTCAGCGCCATCTATAAGCCAAACGGCAAGTGTGAAAACACTCTTATGCGCAAGTTTTGGCGTCACGTAGCACGTGAACTTATTATGAGCGGGCAGCTGATTAATTGTCCCTCTTATACAACCTAAACACATCAAGTCTGCCAGTACGAGACCCTCGTTCAATGAAATAAGATATATATATATATATATATATATAGCAGACAAGAATGCCAAAGAAAGTATAAGGGCAGTTATTAGACCGAATGGTAAGGTAAATGCGAAGGAAGGAAAGTGGGTGAAAAGATAACTTGCCGTGAGCAGGAACTGAACCTGCGATCGAATAACGCATTCGATGCTCTACCAGCTGAACTGGCACGGCGGCCATTCCCCAGTCACTTTATTGAGTATATATTTTTCAATTAAACGTGGGAGTGTCAGTCAGCACCACCAGTATACCCAAGGCGGCGAGTGTGGTACTCTTTATGAGCCTGTTTGATGTCACGTAGCACGTGAACTTATTACGAGCTGGCAGCGGACCAATAGTCTCTCGTATACAACCTAAGGCGCCAAGTTTGCCAGTATGAGACTCTCTTTCTCTTAGCGCTATTTTCCTATACCTCACGGCTAAGCAGCAAAGCGCACATGCATGCTGGTTAGCTTCTTGGCTTTCCTCGTCCTCTCTCTCTCTCTCTCTCTCTCTCTCTCTCTCTCTCTCCCTCTCTCTCTCTGTATGTTTTACGTAGTTTTAATTACAAGCTCACGTTTTGGTGGTCTAAAAATGTTCATTCTGCGGGGTCGTTCAGGATACTGCCGTTGTAAAGACAGGAAAGGACGCCATACCCATGCCACCCGAAAGAAGTTGCATACAGTGTACTAAAAGCGTTTTGAATGGGCCGAACAATTTCAACCTCATTGGAACATCCGCTGCATTAATTCAATCATCATAAATAATTCATTATTAATTAATTAATTAATTAATTAATTAACCAGCAAGTAAATAATTGCTTAATAATTAATATTTTTATGGTTGAGCCCGCCTTTTGCTTGAGATGGAATTCGTAGCAGACATTTAAACGAAACCTTGCGAGACATTTCCTTTACGCTGTAGTCGTCGCTTGCTTAAAGGATGAAATACCGAGTTATTTTGTTTTCTGTCGTTTCTTTTCTAAGGCATAGGTTAATAGTATACCGACTTGAATATCCAGATAAACTCTGTCGTTTAGCCAGATCTAGCATTGAGGCTTTTCAGCATGGCTACAGTGAGGCGTGCCCGTGTAGATTTTGCTTCGTAAGTTGTTCCTGATCCTCCAGTGTTTTGAGGTCCTCGCAGTATTTGGGACGGCTCACTTCTCTCCCATATAGTTGAGTACGCAGTACTCGAAATCGTCTAAGACTTTTTATAAACACACGGTAACTTTGATGGACGCTTCTCTGCGTCGTGTTCACGTTCATTTATGTGTAATTGGGACATCTCTACGCTTTCTGGCAGTAGAGTATATTGTACTCAAAATTGTCGAATAATTGTTCTAAACACACAAGGACAGCTTATGGCCCTCGCGTTGTAGAGTGTGTACAGTGCTCTAAAACGTTTGCAATTTATTCTGAACACAGGTAGGCCATGTTTGCAGTGTATGACAGGGCAGGTGGCACTTTAAAAATGACGAAAAAGTTAGTGATTCCACACAATTGAAACGTATTATCTGGACTCTATAGAGGACACCGCGTGGTTTGCGAGGTAATGAGACTGCAGACGCCATGCCATGGCCCGAGCGCTTAACTCTCGGTTGTATCTCTCCACAACCCTTGAGGTTGAGAACACGACACCACTACTGATCTTCAAAGAAACTTTACCCGCTTTTCGAGAGAGTCATCGACTCTACCCGGGCTGTGCTAAGGGCCTGAGTGGAGCAAATGAGCGTACTCTCGGCAGGCTACAAACCAATACCCTGCCCTGCCCCACAATGATTAGTTTCTGGGGCTCTAACTCAGACGGAAAGTGTCCGTTCTGCAGGGAGACATCAGACATCTTTCATGTGGTGTGAGCATGCGCCCGAAACCCCCTTTTTTACACCTTCCCCATTCACTGTGCGAGCGGCATGGGAGACCATTCTCCGTGACTGCTCTTTACTAAAAGCCCAACGGGCCCTATAGTCCAAAGGGCAAAAGTGGCGGCTGAACCTTGCGCTGTCCCGGGCTGAGGACACCGACAGTCAGGGGCCACCAACATCAGCCCCTGAAACCTCTCTATACTTTAAAGTTTGTTCTCTTACACAAGCGCAGCTACTCCTCTAGTCTGCGTTTAGGGTACTCCTACATGTAGTGCCCTAAACTGCAAACGCTTTGTTTTAAACACTTGCTTCAGGGTCTGCGCGCTCCCTGCGTGATGTCTGCAGACCTTGTCCGAAGGCGTGCAGTTTTCACGTTGATGCAGTGCCAGCAGTAGATGGATACTGTCAGTCGACGCTGTGCACGTGGCATATGTCTGTCTGGAAGCGCGCAGCAATATTTGTGTGTTTTCTTAAGCGCGTTGACGCAAGAGCAAATGCATTATCGCCGTATGTTAATGTGTGGAGACAACTATATGACAACGGGCCAAAATTCAGTTTTTTTCTTCGTCCCTATGTGATAGCGTTCACAAATGCATTTTTCGAAACACCCTTGTAATCCAACTGCGTAGCTCGAGATGGCTTACCACCCTCTCACAGTAAATCGCATGGCGTTCTAAATCCTGAATCATATTCTAACACGAAAACTAAACAACACTACTTTAGTGGCACTCATGTTTCTCTTCCAATCGCTCCCTGTAGAGTATTTAATTGAAAATACTTAAACAATTAGGTCAAAGAAATTTTGGTATTAGCTAGTATTAAAAATGGACCCCTGTAACTTCTCTCTAATGGGCTAAGGGATCATACCTTATACGAATAATCAACTATTACAAGTATATTATGCAATAAAAATTGATTGATTGTTTGATTGATTCGACTTGACTTCAGTGAGTGTTACATTTTCTTAAAAGCCTTCTCTCCCCCCTGGCCAGTGTGCTCGGATTTGGGCTCACGTTAAAGAACCCCAGGTGGCCAAAATTTCTGGAGCCCTCCCTACGGTGTCTTTCATAAGCACGTGGTGGTTTTGGGAGGTTAAACTCCACATATCAATCAATCAATTATCTCCCCCTTCCCGTCTCTAATCATGCTATCTGTCTCGACCTTTCAGGTCCTAAGCCTTGTAACGGTGGCTCACTAGCTAAGGTGGGCCGAATAGACGCAAGATATATTCACCCATAAGGGCTGAAAACAATGAAGACGGTCAAAATTGGGAGAGGGGGGTTAAAGCACAATTTCAGCTAAAGTGGTCATTTGAGGCCCTTACCATAACTCATGTAAGAATTGTTTCAGAAGGAGATTGACGTCAGGCTTCAAGATATATATCGACACTGAACACCGCAGTGACTAACATTGAGACGCCGATTCTAAAATACGGAGTTCTTGTTCAACAACTGCGTTTTAACATGTAGGGAACGCGTTTTATGCCCCACAAAAAAATACTTGGGAGGGGTCACGTACATCTGTGTAGCTCACAACAGAATTATTAAGAAATAAATTAATATGGGACGAAAACAGTGCTATGCACGTTGGGCTGCTTGATAGAGGGCAGCATGTTTTCGAACTCTGATTTAACGCATAAAGGAAACATTAAACGTTGCCTCACGTTTATGCTACGTTCTATTGACCTTTTAGTGTAGTTGGTGAATAAACCAGAGAAGTCCCAACCTCGAGAGTTTAAGCCAGTAAATTTGACCCTGCCGGCATAGTGCGATGGCGAAATTCAAGCGACGTTCAAGTATGACGTGCACGCAACACACGTCGTGCCTCCACAAACAAGCGGGATAAGATTAAGTTTTCTCGCGAACGAAACACTCCGCGGTTAGAACGACCTCCGGGGCACAATGCTTGCTTGTCACAACAGTGACCAACCAGTATTCAACAATTTAATGCGTGCAGTTCACGCTTATACGCGGTGACGTAACGGCGTACAAGAGCGGAATTGCTCGCGTCCGTGTTCAGGCGACTTATTTATACTTCAACGCACCCAAGCTTCTGAGGCGAGGCTTTCTTCAAGGTGCATCGTAGGGTCGTCACGGCACCATTTCGCATCCAACCACGGGCCCTTTAATTCAGTGCACTTGCTTATTTTGTCTTGTGTCCTTTCACTGTAAGAAAGCAAATAAAAAAAGAAGAGCAAAGCATGTGTACGATTCTCATGCAGCCAGGTGCACGAAACTGTGCCGTCCTGCCTGCACAAGCACGTGGAATTGGCGTGAACTGCGCTGACGACGTAAAATGCTGCTGCTTTTGACAGGTTCGCGGACAAAAGAGAGGCTCGCGAAGCCGGAAGTCGGCAATGTGTTCATTCTTGTTTCGTTTTTTTTGTATTCTTACATTTTTCTATGCCGCGCGTAGACTGTCTTTTTGGGCCCCGCTCGTATACTCATGTGTTCTTGCCTGCGTTATTGTTACATGTAATGTTTTAAAAGGCATTTCCGACGTTGACATCGAAACGACGAAAATATTCCTCGTATTACCGTTATCATGACACGTCCTTCACATGTCTTTTTCAAATATTATTTGTTCACGTGTTTCATTTACGTCAGGGTAACACATAAATATATATACGGTTGATGCTTGATTCGACGTGGGTTGCATACTTGATGGCTCAGTGCATGCGTGCTTAGTGTTGTCGTGACGTGACATCCGAGGAACATGTGTAAACCGAAAAACAAAGATTCTGAAAGTTGTGCTTTGAGAATTCTTCCCTGTGTGCCCGTTGCTACACTATACGTCGCTTTTTGCTGATTTTGTCGGCCTTCACAGATCCCTGAGCGATTCGTCAGGAGTCAGCTATCCGTTTATCCTGAAGCACCTAAAGACAATTTCAAGCACCTTTTAGTCGGTAACCAAATACATGACTCAGCGACGGTTTCCTCTGGTTAACGGAAACAGATCTCGAAGGTTATTCTTTTGCTGGCTGCTCACGCCGGAAGTAGCTCAATGGTCGAGAACACGTCGGTGACAGCTTGCTTTTGATGGGACTATTGATTTGGCAAGGCACCGCCGTAATCAAACAATTCATTAGAAATCTACTTTCGCTCATGCGATGGCAATTGTAGGAATTTTTCTCTTACAACAATGGTAAACAAATAGGGCAAAGCTTGCACTAAGCCACGCAAGACTTGAAACAGCAGAACTACGCGATTCGGAAAACTAATCTGGTTGCTTCTAAGTTGGTTTTAGGCCATAGATGGGTCAGGCTATTTCTAAGTGGTTGCTGCTAAGTCCTTGCTAGGCTTTAGCTAGGTGATTATAGGTTGTTTCTACGTTGATTCTCAGCTCCGAGAGTTTCGAGTTAAACCACAGACAGTCACAGACAGCACGCGGCTGTCCAAACTCTAAAGAATGAACCACACGCTAAAACCAAGCGGTCGCACATCTATCTATCTATCTATCTATCTATCTATCTATCTATCTATCTATCTATCTATCTATCTATCTATCTATCTATCTATCTATCTATCTATCTGTCTATCTGTCTGTCTGTCTGTCTGTCTGTCTGTCTGTCTGTCTGTCTGTCTGTCTGTCTGTCTGTCTGTCTGTCTGTCTGTCTATCTATCTATCTATCTATCTATCTATCTATCTATCTATCTATCTATCTATCTATCTATCTATCTATCTATCTATCTATCTATCTATCTATCTATCTATCTGTCTATCTATCTATCTATCTATCTATCTATCTATCTGTCTATCTGTCTATCTGTCTGTCTGTCTGTCTGTCTGTCTGTCTGTCTGTCTGTCTGTCTGTCTGTCTGTCTGTCTGTCTGTCTGTCTGTCTGTCTGTCTGTCTGTCTGTCTGTCTGTCTGTCTGTCTGTCTGTCTGTCTGTCTGTCTGTCTGTCTGTCTGTCTGTCTGTCTGTCTGTCTGTCTGTCTGTCTGTCTGTCTGTCTCTGTCTGTCTGATTGATGTTCGGGGACATTGTCGCGGACGTAAGCCTTCCGTCGCTTCGGGTCTTTTCGCAGCCGCCATTGCCTTTCCCGTTCCCTATCATTCTTTCATTGTATACGTACTCTGGGTTTCGGACTCGTCGCTGTCACCTCGCCGCCATTTTTCGGGCTAACAGTTGCCTTATTTTAAGAGCGAAGTTCCTTAGGCCCGCACTCCACCGTCGCCGCCATCGATTTTCCCAGTGCCGGACAAGCAAGCCGAGCAAAACAGCAGGTGCGCGCTCCCGGCGAACGCTGCAGGGTGCGGCGGCAGATAGCTCGCGCTGCGCCGCGTGCGCCGCACGGTCACTAGTTCGCTCGTTCCCACCACCAAGCGCATTAGACGCTCTTCCCACACGCTCCCCACCTTACCGCTTCCATTAAAGCCAGCAGCGAGATCAGGCGTATAGTCGTTCGCGTCCCTTTTATAAGAAGCTTCGCTCCTCGGTTACATGTGTACACGGAACAAGTGCTAGTTTTAGATGCGGAGCATCTAATACTCGAGGCTTGTAGTGCGGCGCCGTCCGCAAGCTTCCTCCTCCTTCTTCCACCATCTGTGCATCCCTTCCTCCTCTACACACCGCGTGCGCTTCTCCTCTTCACGAACATTCGCTAGCTGTATAATGTAGCGTGCATGCGCCGTCACGCTTCGAGAACATCGGCAGCTAACGCGCGCGCATGCGCCGTCGCGCTTCGAGAACATCGGCAGCTGACGCGCGCGCATGCGCCGTTGCGCTTCTCCCTCTTCTCGAACATTCGACAGCTGACAGTGCATGCGCCGTTGCGCTGTATATATACTCAAGGTCGGTGCTCGCTCGCTCAGTTGCCGCTCGTCGGTTGGTTTGTACGGCGCGTCGACGTCCGAGGTCGCAATGATCGACGTCCCTTCGACCAGCGCCGGCCAAAGTGTTGGCGGAACCGCAACCAAGTCGTCGTCCGAAGACAATGCAGCGCGGAGAAGAGCTCGCGACGCCGAACGTAAACGTCGGCGTCGAGCGGAAGATGCTCAACTTAGAGAACGTGAAGCCGCTGAGAGACGACAGCGTCGAGCAGCAGCACCGGATTCGGCCACTTTGAAACGTAAGCGTCGACAAGAGGACCCGGACTTTCGAAAACGGGATACGTGTCGTACGTGTTCACTCATTTAACACCCCTCCTACAACCACGTTAACCAATTTAGCGAGCGACCCAAGTAAGTCGCAATTTAACACCCCATTTCACAACCACGTTAACCAATTTAGCCATCGACCCAAGTAAGTCGCACTTTAACACCCCGTTAACCAATTATATGCTCCGCATCCTCCTCAGTGTTCCCCCGAGGGAAGCTGCGGGCAATTTTTTTTTCATTTTTAGTAGAGCAGTGGTGAGTGGTGGGATTTACACAATTTCTGTGGCACGTGCTCGTTTATGATGATGATAGTTTTAGGGCAGACCACACGTCCCACACCCGCAAGCCGCCCATATTACGGCTAGTTTAAATTGTTTTATTGATAGCTAATTGAAAAAGTTTTCAAACACCCGCAGCACGCCATATTACCTTCACTTATCCTAATCTCTCCTGCGCCAGTATATGCATCGTAAAGCCACCGATGCGGAACGTTTATACGCGACCTTAATTGGGCTAGATAGAGGTGCACCGCAGCAGTGATTGCGGGTTCTGCTTGTGCCATTAGCTTGTCTAACTCACGTTCGTTGAATCGAGAGAACCGATAGCGTGAAGTACTCACGTTCATTTTACGAACGCTATCGATACAGGGCACGCACGTGCGCGGTTGTCAGTGCAGCCTTCCGGACAGTAAGCATAATGAGTAGCTTGCTCCCAAGGCCAATCGAGTCGCCTGCTCGTGTTTCGCGCAAGTGAAGTCGTATCATGCGAATGCAAAAAAGGTGACGAAGAGATGTATCATTGGGCCGAGGCTGAGGTACAATGGTCAAAGGAGACATTTGGAATTTGAAGGTGAAGCGATATAATTTTTACAAATTAGAAAACTACTATGGCTTCTTTGGTCATCGCTCAACTGTTCTGTACCACTTGCGCTTTAAGGAGAAGCGATAATTCTTACATATTATGGTGCGACAGGGGCTTTTTTTATTATTATCGCTCGTCTTTCATGTGCTCCGTAGAGGTGGTGACGTTGTACGCGAAAAACCCGGCGCAGGCGTGTCCAGAGCAATGTGGCCTTCAAAGGTGCGCCGCTCAATCGCTCATTCGTATGCATCGTTTTACAATAATTAATGCTCTCGTTTATGGAATTATCAACGATTTGCGATCTGCCGTTTCTGATGTGGACATCCGGTCTTCTAACGAGGCCACTTTTGAATTCACGTTGACGCATTTCACTCTTGTTGCTTGGCAAAAAGCAAACAAGCAAACGAACCACTGCCGATAAGTAGAAATAAAATGAGCTAAGAAACGAAGTTTCGAATCCCTTACGGGTTTCTTTATCACATTAGCAAAAGCGAGAAAAAGAAACGCAATAGCTCTTGTTTATACATCAGAAAAATGACGTGCGTGAATTTCTGCCAGATTTCCACATGTCCCATTAATCGCATCCTGTGAGCTTACGGTTGTACTTTGGTAGCCATGTTCTTTCCTCGCAGATATTCTTTCCATCGAACTCTTGACTATTTCCTTGTTGCCTGATATGAGCGTGTCACCGCCCTTGTCGCCTGCAGCAAGCGAAGCGTTGCGCTCTCAGTCATATCGATGAAGATTCGATTCCCGGCATAAAGGGACAAAATTGTAAAGAAAGGAAGAAAGATAAACAACGAGAAATGGAAAAAAGAGAATAAAGAGGGAGGGAGGAAGAAAGAGAAAGAAATAAATATATCAGAAGATATGAAGAAACAACTGAAGCTATGTTCGTTTCGGAGTTTTAAACATCGGCCAGTCCCCCGGGATATATATGTGTGGGTGGTCACTTCGGTCAATCGGGCCGTTGCCCTAATGTCAGACTTAAGAGAGCACCATAGGTCTCTTAAAGAAACAGCCTATCCTCACCTTGCGGTGCATTGCCGTGACTGCATGCAGATGGGATTCCGGTTTCTCTGACACTTCTGTAATTTTCGGCGTGATGCGGTAGAGCGCCGATGTGCTTCCACGCCCCGGGCACATGTATGTGAGCTGCAGGGTGGTACGCATGCAATCTGTGGATGTTTATGTATCACGTGGGAATATACGACGCACACCGAAGAACAGGAAGGGGACGACAGCGGAGTGATGTGGGAGGCTGTGCTGTCTAATCTGGGCCTTGAGGACCAGTGGAGGTTGTAGTCAGGAGGGCTGAAAGGATTGCGAGAGCTTGCGGTGCCTTGAAGTATGGGCCCGACAACGAGGCGTGTCCCTGTTTTAGCGAGAACGAAGTCTTCTTCTTCTTTCTTTTTGTCTCTTTTGCTTCTTTTTCTTCTTTTTCTTGTTTTTTTTCTTTTTTCTTTTTCTTCTTTGTTTCTTTTCCCTCTTTTCCTTTTTCTTCTTTTTTTATTTTTCTTCTCGTTCTCTTTTTTCCTTCTTTTTCTTTCTTTCTTTTTCTCTCTTTTCATTTTTTCTTTTTCTTTTTATCTGTTTTTCATTCTTTTTTCTCTTTTCTTCGTCTTTCTCTTTCTCTCATTTTCTTTCTTCTTTTTCTCTTTCTTTCTTTCTGTCTTTCTTTTTTTTTTCTTTCGCTTTCCTTTTTCCTTTTTTTTTCTTTCTTTTCTTTTTTCTTCGTATTTTTTTCTTCAATTTTCAGACGTGAAAACAAATTAGCATGAAAAATTGTCGAAGGCTTTCTGATAAAAGAGAAAGGAGATGCGTGTGTGTGCCAGCCTTCTATTAGCTTGCTGGAATTTGAATGTAATCTACTGCATACGTCTGGTTTCTTGTCAAAGTGATTTCGTGTGTGTGTGGGGGGGGGGGGGGGGGGCTCGAACATTCTGCGCAGGTGTGCATGCATGTGTATCACCTAATTGGGTAGACTTTTTTCCTTTTTTTCTTGTAATGAATTTCAGTTTCAAGTTAGCGCTAATCGTGTCTACTCTTCGGTCCTTGTTTTTAGCACATCAAAGTTGTTTCCTAATGTCTTACAAACCAACCCAAGCTTCCGTGCTTCTAAGGGTAAATGTGCCACGCTCTGTAACACCCAAACAACAAACAAAATTTCCGGTCACCATCGCTTGCTACCGGCTAAACTTTTTACTCGGATTTCACAGGCGTGGGACTGGCTTTCATTTATTGTTAAAATAACTGTTTTTTTTTATTCGTAAGACAAGAATATGTCACGTCTTCAATTTCACGTTTCTCGTCTATCTGTACGCTGCCCCAGAACGGGTGAGTCACAGGTCACTCTCCTTTCTGTTTTACTGCAAATTGTGGAAAGCGTGAACTTTTACCGGGAATTTTCGACGCGTTATTGTTGCTGGAAGCCTTAATCCTCCATTAATCTCTCAATGTTCACAACGCCACACGACCAGCCTCTTCTTAGAGGGCCCCTACATAAACCACGCCGAGTTCACAGGTAAGGTGGCCGTTTCTTTCTCGCCTAGCCTACCCTTCCCACAAGCCCTAGCTCCTTCTCACCACTTATTTCTTCATAAAACAAATGAAATGTCGGCCTTAAGCGTTGAGCCAGTTAGAGTTTCGGGCTTTTCGACTACACGCTGCTACCTCTGCTTGCGCTGTCGCAAACGCAGAAAACGAAGTGAAATTAGTTTATGGTGCAATATAGTCGTGTAGTAAAAGACAGAGCGCGCATGCGACTGCATGGTAAAGCAGAGTACAAAGCGATTCCCAACAGGTATTTCTCGTATTTTGACGAATACAGGGGTTATTTGATCGTGACGTCACGTGAACAAATTGCTAACGTCATGGATTATGCCGCGAGGATGGGAAAGGCCGAGAGAGACAACGCTAGTGTTTTCTGTTTTTTTTTTATTTTCAGAGGCTGTTTAAGGGCTTTTTAATTGGTTGATTTATATGTCCGGTTCAACGTCCCAAAACAACCATATGATTATGAGAGACGCCGTAGTGGAGGGCTCCGGAAATTTCGACCACCTGGGGTTCTTTAACGTGCACCAAAAACTGAGAACACGGGCCGGTCTACAACATTTCCGCCTCCATCGGAAATGCAGCCGCCGCAGCCGGGATTCGATCCGGTGACCTGCGGGTCAGCAGCTGAGTGCCTTAGCCACTAGACCACCACTGCGGGGCAAGGGCCCTTTAAGCCTACGAAAGAACATTTATTGCGACAAACACGTACGTGAGACTATCAGATGAGAGACCGTCTCGAGTGAGACTAAGATAATCTTCCGGAAATTACTGGCACCCTCAACAGTCGCAGCCTGGGCGGAAGATGGTGCTGAGCGGAGTGAGTCAGATGAACGGTCCTGTGGACATGTGAAGGTGATGGCAACTGACGGGCGCCCACAAGAGGCGGACAGTGTCTTGCGATGGCACAAAGGAAACACTGCTTCCGGCCCAGCGTCTCCCATCGCCGTCCTGTCCACCATTGGGGAGAGCAAACACTCGCGTCCAGCAAGGCGCCGTCTGCTCAGCTGTAATTATGTAAGGTGCGCGCGCAGTTCTCGAATTCCGCACCCGCCTGTCTTAGGACGCTGAAGACGGGGTCAGACGGGCTTTGTTGCGTTATACCTTTTAGCGATGGCCCGCTACGTCGCCGCTGTCACTCTACTCCTGCCTGTGTAAGACGTGAGGTTGTCGGCTCGATGCATTCACTGTATACGGTAGCTTTCTCGTTTAGAACTACGTACTCCTGGACCACGTCAATCCGCTTTTCTATAACAAATTTTCTTACAAACCTCGTAAAATATTATTTTGCCGTATCACTTTCGTTCAGCGAACTGAGAGCGCGGCAACCCTCAACAGGCAAAGGCTGAGCCTCGATTGAACGCTTCGCATGCTGCTCGTGCTGTCGTCATAACCTTTTTTATAAGAGCACGTTTTTATGTTTAAATGCGTCTTTCTCACGCGAAAATAAATCATGGAGTTGTTAGTGAGCACTCGTGCTGTGTGACTCTTCCTCTGTCTGTTGTGTGTTGCCGCGATCCCAGTTCAGTGAAAGAATGTGAAGTACCAACTAGCCCACTTGTCAATCCTTTTGCAATGGCGTGTCACTTACTAGTACTCAGACCAATCAAAATTCTATGCAGCTAGGCTCACTTACAGCTATAGGAGTAAAAAAAAAACGGCAAGGAAAAGATGAAAACTTAGGATGAAAAAAACCGTAAACAGGAGTTGTGTCAGCTCGACACAACCACCGTTTACGGATTTTACAATATAGATATACGAGTATTAAGAAACTTAAACATTTGAAGTACCAAAGAGACGGAGTAGTGAATAGGCAATGGCTGGCAAGTTGTAGGGTCGTGCCAAGTTGGCTACGACAAGACGAGAGAACAGCAAAAAATGATATATAGAACAGAAAAAAAAGAAAGGTAAGGAAAATGACGAGCGGACAGTACTGTATGCACATAAAGCGCATGATAAGTTCGCCAGTGTTCGTATGTTTGGCAACTTTTAAAAACCATACAGCAGAACTTTTTTGGCCTTGCATGCATGTAATGTAGCCAATAAAAAAACAAACATTTCAAATAATGACCTTGATGGCGTCTGCAGCATCACGTTTCCACTGTCAGGCTAACATCATAATCATTGCCATCGTGATAATTATTGTATAAATTTACTTATGGGCGTTTGGTAGGGTAAATGGTATACGTCAGTTTTTACAGAATATTGTACGAATCGCTGCAAGTTTCCAAATAAAATTGCGCGTGCTCAGAAAGAATGACATTGGGTATCACGTGAAACCTTTTTATGCCTCGATTGCCTATCCTTTTTTGTGGCCCACTCCGCAATCTTAAAGTTGTTTCACTTATTCAATGTACATTTTCTCTGCAACCACTGAAAGGAATGTAATCATTTTGCCACGGTGACACAACTGAGGACCACACAGGAGATGATCGAAGAAGGGAATTACGAGGGATTTTGAGTAAACAAGACCTTCAGCGGTGCTGTTGCATAGAGACACGTGGGTTACATGTGAACTGAAAAAAACAGGACAGCTGTAATAGAGTTATTGTGAAAAAAAGTTACTGCGTGTACGAAGTCACAGGGGGTGCGTATTGTTTTTTTACAGCTTCAGTTTTTATGAAATCACAAATGTTTTAGTTCGAATCGTTTCCAACTTGTTGCAGCTCTTGCAAGCAAAATTTCATCCAAATATATTCAGCACTTTTTTTTAAAAAAAGGTACATTAAAGTAGAAAAAATTATTTGAAAATTCAATTGAAAAAAAAAAAAAAACACCGACGTTTTAAGTGCGCATACTGCTTACGCCAGGGGGCGCGCGGCGCACTTTGGAGCAGCTCTGAAACCGCTTGGAGCGGCCGTTCAATGCTGGGGTTCCACAGGTTTGTTACTCAGAGTGCAGTCAATTTATCGGTTTCAAAATTGCAAATTGTGTTTTTTGAGGTGTTTACCCTAAAATACCACATTCACACGTCAGCATCTAAGGTAGCTTCTCGTATGATAAAAACTATAGCTGCGCTAACAAGTATATACAACGCACAACTGAACACAGGTGAAGGAAAACACCTTTCGCCTTCAGGTCTAAATGAACGTTTTCTCTTTTTTTCATATTTAATTCTTAAGGTTAAAAAAATCGACAGATTCCGCGTACCTGAGAATCCACGTTATGCGAAGCATGCGGAGAGAAGGTGACCGTGTTGCCATTTTTTTATTGTTTGACACGTCATGAAATGACGCTAAATGTATGTACAAACGTTGCACGCGCAGACCTATGTTGAAGAGCTGCGGATGTTTACATAATTAGTTATTTGCACTTGCACAACTATGTCAACTGGAACATACGTATTAGCAACACCAGAAGCTGATATGAAGCGCTGATGCTCGCGAGGATGCTGGCCCTGAACACTGCCCCGTAAATCAACTTCAGCGCATGGCAACTAATCACAATTGACGTTAACCCGACGTGACGGATGTATGAAAGGAGCACATGTGTAATGTTTAAAAAATTGGGTAGGCAGTACTGCAACAACTATTGATGTTTCATGAAGATTGACGTCTATTTGGAAAGTAGTTCCGAGACCTGGCGTAGTTCCGTGGTAAAATGCTTCATTGCCACGCAGAATGCTTGGATTCGGTTCCAGCTAAGACCCTGAGATTTATTCTTTGCATTCGTCGGGTTGACGCTACCAATTACGGTTATTTCTTAACGCTCGCACGTTAAAATTGTCCATGTGTGTTCTCGTCGTTCCTGGGTAGAAAATAAATGTCAATCACCAGTGGCACATACCCGCATACCAGCGGGTATGCGCCTCAAAGTCACCGAAGTTCAAAGTCACCAAAGTTCGCTAAGAAATGATTCGCTGTTAATAAGTAATACAGTTCGAATGTTTATATCATGTTTTAAACATTATTTGCAGCCATGTCTCCCAAGGCAAGGTATGTTCAAACTGGTAACCGCAGTTATATATCCTGCGCAGGAACGCGGGACGGATCGCGCAAAGCAGTTCTGCAACACTGCAGTAGGTTAAATAGAGACGACAAGAGTAAATTCATTACACGTCTCCACTAATGGCCTGCGCTGGCTCGCACGATTGGTCATACACCTGCAGTCGCTCGCGTTTATCAGCCGGCACAATTATGTCACGACTATGCACTTGTCTCGGTGATTGGTCATGACATGCATATCCGATGCTTGTAAAGCATTCCTTCTTTGTTATGTCTTGATCGATGCTGCGCTGCGCGATTCCGATCGCAATCGGGGCGATAAAAGTGACGACTTCGTGAGCGAACAAATCTCAATTACGATGCTGCCGCTATACAGCGGTGCGGAGCCCGCAAAGCGTGCCTGTGAAGCGGTGGCTGACACCAGCAGCGCTGGAACAGACCACCGTTGGTAAAGTATAGTGGCGTACTATATACATCAGCGCGAAGCAAATGAACCGGCTGCTACTTATTTCCGATCGCATTACAGGTCCTTCGTGGCCACTAAGTCATGAATTTTGTGCCCGGGCCATGTTTTGATGTACGTGAGCCGCCCAGTGACTCAAGGTTAAGGGGCGCACCCAACCGCTTTTGTTTTAATGGCACGGGGCGTCGTCGATGGTGATGGCGGTATTGAGATCCCGAGCCCCACCGCAATGCTCATGCGCTAATCTTGCTGCCCATGAGCGTAACATCCTTGCTGAGGGGAGGGAATGACTGAAGGCTAAAACAGTAGCACAAGAAGGCAACGAGTGTTTGAAGTGTGGGGCCACACACCGTGCCAGACTCCGCTCGGCTCAAGGTTGATGGCGTCTGTTTATGGTGGGCGACGTTTAATTGGTTCATTCGACCCGCACGCCACGCGGTAGCGAATGAATTAATAATTAAGCAGCCTGATACAGACGATGCCCAGGGAGCACAACGCGCGTGACGAAAGGTTGTTTCGTGGCCACGGACAATGAAGGGGTGCGGACGTGAGCCCGTGGTGTTGTTCAGGGGGCGATGAAACACAACGTGTGCGCTCCCTATTTAGCCGGAAGCCTTAGATGCCACATCGAACGGGAAAATTGACCTTCGGCGTCAACGCGAACGATGGAAAGCGTAGCCACCCGATGACGTCAATAAAGCAATCTTTTAAAAGCTGCTGCGGTGGCCCCGTCAGTTATTAGTTAGTACAGTGGGAAATGGTTAGTTAACGATAAGTAATAGAGAAGTATATGACCTGTGTTTATGCTCTGATATGGAACACTGGTGTCTGGACCGATATTGCTTTTTTTATATATTCTGTTTATTTTCTTTGCAATAATACGTGTGTGTATTCTAACCCATTTTCGAAGTCTTGTAATCTTTATTTTGTATACGCTTTCTTCTAGTTCTCCGTATTGTGTTTGTGTTGTTGTGTTTTTTTTAACCAATGCAGTCGCTCTGTGGGAATAATGTACAATGTGGTGCTAGAGACCTAGTCAGGTGGCTCATAATGCCGCCTTTCGTCTCCTGCACCACGGCAATCATATATTGTCAAATAAAAATAAAATAAAAATGTTAAAAGTTAGTAGAGTGACTTGCGAAAATGAAATGCTACTTAATAGACAGATATTTTCTTATACGACATTGGTATTAGTGGTTAGAGCAGAAGATAAGGTTAGGATAAACCAACGTTTTGATGTACATAGTGCCATCGTTAACATGGTGAGTTAAAGACATGTATTTGAGTGATGGACCATCCACAAGTAGTGAGGGACAGTACGCTGTTGCTGCAAAGGCCACGACTCACCATCTCGCGTAACTCATGTGATCCTTTGTGTGTCTGAGCCCATTGACCCATGTTGCCACCTGACCGTCATTTGTTTTTGGGGGCGAAGCTCCATAGGCCTTGGGTCCTTCCCTTCTCTGTAGCCGCAGTAGTAGTATAGTATGTAGCGACCTCTAGTTTGAATTGCTCATTATATGGCGTTGCGTGTATATTTCCTTGGGAATAATATAACTAGATGGTGTCAGTGGTTTTCAAAGCATATGCATGGAGTGAATGATGATGAGTGGTGTCAAGCGTCCGTCCGTCTGTGTGTCCGTCCATCCTTGCGTCCGTCCGTCCGTGCAACCGTACTTCTGGCCGTCTGTCTGTCCGTCCATGCTTCCGTTCATCCATCTGTACGCGCGTGCTTCCGTCCTTCCGTCCACTGTGGCTGCGAAGGGTTACGATGGACATGCAATATACACCACTATCAAGCAACACTTTCCGTTAATGTACTGGTGGATCAGGCTTTGTAATCAAGCAACCAAGTATCACCAAACGCAACCGTCTATCCCACTTTCTGTCATATTCGTTAGGGCATAGAGTAGCCTTACAAGCGTTCGTTCTACTCCCGCGGCAGTGAAAACCACCAGGAAGCAATAACAATACGACAACCATAGACGAACGCGCCTTAATTCAGGTGCCTCCGATCCGAAGTCATTGTACTCTCGCACTGACCTCCACTTAGCATCAGCAGTTCCTGCTCGCTCGAAGGCCAGATTGTGTCGTTAACTCTGGTTTCATAACAAAATCACTGGACTGACGTTTTGCCATGTGACCCGGATGACGCTACATAACGCGGTGCCGTGAGACTGCCGGATTGCACCAGGCAGGTGCTTCCGAAACGCCCCCTGGCGTCTGTGCGCGCAATTGTCTGGAGACGAAGAACTATAGCGGGGAAGCCTGTCATAAGTGGTGGCCCCCGCGGGAAAGGATGCGCTTAGTAATTTGGACCGTTAGTGGACGGTCGACCGGACGTGCATCCTCCTGTCATGGCTGTTTTGACCTCTTGCGCAACAACCAACCACTGTGTTCTCTTCGCTCTCATTGTTCGAATGACAAAAGGGCGGCAGTTAAACGGGCGCTGCAACTTCAACGTAGCCTGTCGGAAGCGATAACAACAAAGAGAGTAATCACTTTTGCTTCGCTCTGCGACGTGGGGTCAAAGTGAGACTGGAACGTTAAGGAACGATAAATGTATTTAAAAAGAAAACACAGGCCGATTGCTGCGAACATCAATGGAAAACTGGATGTAACGTCTCGATAGCTGTCATTTAACTGAAAAATGATGACATTCTCTGCTGTGATCGAACATGGTAGTTTGTTCTTGTTCTTTTTTTTTAACTATCAATTCTCATGAGATTTTAGGTGTTTCAATCCCGCACTATTCGAGCGGTCATCTCGTTTCTCTACTAACCAAGATGTCGCCAGTGAAATTGATTAACGAACTGTCGAAGTAGCGCGAATGACAGGGTTCACATTTGCTAAAACTCTTACACCTTGATTGATATGTGGGGTTTATTGTACTGGAACTACCATAATGCCGTGTTCCATTTCCCAACTTTTGTTATCGTCCCAAAACACTACGCAATTCTCAGCGCAAACCGCGCCTGCAGTTTTCGAGAAGCTTCCGGACTGTAGTAGATCATTTCGATAAAATCACGCCTACTCTGCAAACTGTGCAGATTATTGTGAAACCTACGCCACCGCCAGCGATAACGCTAGAACATTCGACGGCAAGAGTATAACTGCCGACGCGCTTCGCCGCTTGTCAGTTGTTGATCGAAGGCCGACGCTCCGTTCGCCGCTATCAGTCTAAGACTGCTACTGTAATCGGACTTTCCATTTACCGGGCACAGGTTCGCCCAAATAAACAGTTAAATTGCAAAGCAAAGTCTCCTGTCTTCGGCCACGTCACGACCCCGTGACAGTATGATTATGAGAGACGCTGTAGTGGAGGGCTCCGGAAATTGTGATCACCTGGGCTTCTTCAACGTTGCACCCAAATCTGAGCACATGGGCCTACAGCATTTTCGCCTCCATCGAAAATGCAGCCGTCGCAGCCAGGATTCGATCACGCGACCTGCGGGTGAGCAGCCGAATACCCTATAGCCACTATATAGACCACCACGGCGGGGCCAGACTCTTACATCTTGACTATGTCATCGATCTGGTTTTAATTCTACATAGTGGTTTATGTGTGCTGAATTGCATGTCATAATGGCATCATATACAGTTTTCTCACGCAGTACAGAACACTATAGTAACAGTTGGGCGAGTTGGCGTGGGTTCATAGTTAGGAACGGCGCAAAAAACAGGGGACACAAAAAGATGAGAACACAAGGACGGGTGTCGGACTTGCAACTGATTTTCATTCGCGTCGACTCACACATACATGCATGTGGTCACAAAAACGAGGTGATACAATGCGCAAGGTTTTGTCATAGATTTCCATTCAAATAAGATGTTTCTTTTTGTTGCAGGACGATAGATGAAACGCTCATACACGAGTTAGTGTTGGAATTGTGCACAGCCTGTATCATCTCCCGAGTTGTGTGATCATTACTCCTGGCAATGATGCTGTTTTTCTTTTTCAAATTAAGGGACGCACCCACACTCCCTGCAACCTCGCGTGTTGTATCATCTGGTCTTTGTGACCACGTGCCTGCAATATATATGTGGGAGTCGACGCGAATAAGAATTAGTTGCGAGTCCGGCGCCCGTCTTCGAGTTCTCGTCATTTTATGTCCAGTGTTTTTTGCACCGTTCCTGACTATTGAAGAGCACTACAAAACGCAATCACCAATTTCCTTCCCTTACTTCTCCTTTTTTTAGAAATAAAGCTCCAAGTTTGTCGTTGTGGAACACTTTGAGCAAAAACATGGCAGGCGAGTGAAGTGGCACAAAGATTCACGTGACCTACATAACTAATTATGTCGGGCCGTTACGTCGTCATGCATCGTCATAATGACGCTATTGATCTGTGCAATTCGTGGCGCCGTCAGGACGTAATCATATTACGTAATACACGGCATCATGTTGAGTGAGAAGTTGACATCATCATCTCTTGGTCAACCCTGGGTCGATTTCGGAGGAAATAAAACGCCAAGTGAGGAGTAGAAAGCTTCATGTGGGAAGAAAGTGTTCATAGTGTAATCGATTGAGATGATCAAACTAATATATTGCGCGTCTCTCATACTGCGATTTGTTGCATCTTGCAAGGAGTGTGTCTTTGATTGTGAAACTTAATGCATTAACGAGTAGGAAGCACGCTTTCGCCTTCCAGTGTGACAGGTATTGCAACATGCTGAAGATTTTTTTTTTCTTCGACGAACGATTAAAATTAAGACTCATCTGAAGAACTTCCATTCATAGTCAAGCTGGAAGCAGGTGACAGGATGGTAATATTTTCAAGATGATCTGACCGGCCTTTGATCCAACCATATATGCGGCGCAATTTTTTTTCTCTTTCATTCTTCTCTTCCAACTTTGAACAAGCTATGATGTCAGCTAGTGACCTTGTAGGATGTCATGCGGTAAGAATAATTATTATATTAGTTGGTTCTTAATGTCCGATTACCATGAAATGGTTACGAGGAACGTCGTTGTGGAGGGATGTGACAATATCGATGACAAGGTTCTTTTTATTGTTCATCCAAATCTAATTAACCGGGCCTCTAACATTTTCGCCACTACGGATGGGATTCGATCCCACGACCTGCGGGTCCATCGTTCACTGCCGTAACTACTAGACCACACTGGCGAGTCACGTGATGAGCATACCGGTTATTCTCAACTGGTTAACATCTCTGCCTTTCCTCTTTCTCTCTTGTTTTCTTTTCCGTCTTAATCACACTCAAAATCGTGCTGGCTTGAAAAACTATACACACATGCACACGCACACACGCTACATTAAAAGAGTGTATTTAAAAATAAGGCTAGAAAACTACAAAAGCTCCAAAGTTATATCCTTACTTGAAGTGTGACGACAATGATCGTCCATGATCTTAGAACATCGCTTAACCCAAGAGGCGACTGTTTAATTTTGAGGCAAGCTCTCTATAGCAAATAGCCTTCAAGAGCGGACTAAGTGGGCCACGTCTTCCCGCACGTCGCGCACAGAATCTAGCGTATATCTCATTCGTTCGATTTTACACGCGACAGTATTTAGTACAGGTGATATTTACCCGAATTGGGCGCAGACATGGGGTTACCTACTGATGTCATCTCCGCCACCGCGGTGTTACAAATCGCCGTCCTACAAGCGCACGTGGTCGTAAATGTTTTAGAGCAAGAGTGTAAAGATGCGTATCTGCAGCTATCAGCTGCTGCTGCCCGGGGCCTCGCGCCAACAGCCGCAGCCAAACTACTTCTCCCCACAAAGAATGCTTCCGCGTATACGGAAAGGGCACCTTTCATGTGGAACAAAAGATGGACGCGATTCGCTCTCGACCGCCTGGGGCTTCAGCGGCCCCGAGAGTTCTCGCTCAAGATCCCATGAAGCGACTGACCGGATAAAGAAGAAAAAAGAAGGAAAAAATTGGAGAAATATAGCGAAGAACGACGGTAGGGTGAGGAAATTGTGCTCTCCGACGGCCGTCGTCAAAGGCGTAATTGCCTAATCATCGGAAAAGTGTTTACTCAGAGCTCCGGCTTGTGTAGTCCAAACGCACAAGAAAAAACAGAAGAAAAAAAACAGGAAATAACAACGAAAACGGGCTTTGCTCGAAGCTGGATGCGGAAGAGAGTGAAGTGGACCTTTGGAAAAGGAACACAACGCAAAAAAAATAATAATACAAAAATCGCCGCCATGAGCGATTGAAAGCCGCAAGTGACAAAGGTGCGGAGACGAACGGCGTGAAGAAGAAACGTTCACACGAAAAGGCCTCACTTCCTTTCTCTCCTGCTTTAGCGTTACGGTGCCTCGGTTAATGCCCGGCTGTCGATGCAAAAACCAGAGTGGACGTACTGGAAGTGCTAGACATCAAAAAAAGAAAAGAGAGAGAAGGCTTCTAGAGGAGTAAACAACGCGTGGTTGAAGATCAACTTCGCTTTCTCCCAATAGAGACGAAATTGGTTCTTCTCTCACGCATAAAAGGCCTTTCTCTTGTAGCAGTGGCGGGTGGTTGTGGTGGCGTGCAGCAAGCGCGAAGCAGCTGCCTGTGCGTGTCGGACGCGGGCTTTCCGTCCCGAGTGAAGCGCGGAAAGTGCCTTTTGTGAGCATCGAGCCCATCCCGTCGAATGAGGCACGGGATTCGCTTTTGTGCGAGATATGAATTGACGCGGCTAAGTTTAGACGCCTGCATACCTCTGACCTCGTTTCCGTCTGTTCTTTCTATTCGTGTTTGCTCTTTTGTTCTCCCTGTTATTTTTCTTTCCGCGCATTAGGTTAGGACGTAACTGCATTGTACGCACAGCGTGCCCGATCTGGCGAAACCTGGTTGCAATTTGCATGCGCGTCTTCGTGCGCGTGCGTGCATGCATCGGCGTGCATTGAGCTGTCATTCGAGGACTAAGCCAATTACTCGTGATATTTTTATTCCCTTAAAGCGTATAGACAGCCTCAAATTCTGTCGCTATTTGGACGTTCGTTCCTTTGTTTTATTTTTAAACGTTTTTTCCCTATTTATGGAAATTGGCTGATTCCTTCTTTGCTTGTCTGCTTCGCCTGTTGTTTCATATGTAGAACGTGTAAGAATAGTCCCGTGGCTGAATGCTGCCATATTGGTGGAGTACCGATCAAATTTTCTTACCCCTGTCATTCTCGGCTAAGCTGCCATAACTTTATAAAACCATTACTATATTATGACTATGACGGAAGCATCGTTCCCCATGACCGGTAAGTTTACCGTTCACAGCAGGAAGTGTTCAAAACTTCCTGAATAATTCATTCGATGCTCTGTCTGTTGATTCTCGGCTGATAACTCTTGTCAAGAGTGCCGTATGACAAGCCGTTATGTAATAAAAGCGAGCTATAAATAAAGATACCTGGCTACGGCGGCTGCATTTGCGATGGAAGCAATAATGTTCAAGCCCGTGTATTTAGATTTATGTGCACCTTAAAGAACCCCAGGAGTTCAACATTTTCGGAGTAAAAGAACCTGTTGTTGGCCTACTGGGTAGAACATTTCAAAAATCAATTTGAGCGCAAACACGCGACACATTCACGCACATACGCACCTAGGCGTCAAATATGCCTGGTTGTGTGTGTGTCTGAATGTGTCGTGTGTTCGCGCTCAAAATCTGATACATTTTCGGAGCCCTCCACTACGGCGTCTCTCATAAGCATATCATGGTTCTGGTACATTACAACTAAGATAATAATAATAATATTAATAATAATAATAATAATAATAATAATAATAATAATAATAGTTGGCTGTTCCGCGTGCATCTGGTGACTGCAATAGGTGCCCTGCATAGACAATCAATCAACAAATCAGTCCTTGCTGAATATTAATAAAGCTGTTTTATTTCATTCCATTTATACGACAAAAGCAAAAAGCAAGAAAAAAGACTTCGCTGCGCTAAATGCTGCCTCCGGTATCGTATAGCAATGCACGTGGCAGCCGCTTTTTCGTCAAACTTTATTGTCTTCATTTTTTTCAGCCCCTCTCTCCTTTTTTTAATGGTACCATCCAACCATCGCTTATTGTCCATCGTAGTCACCGATAGCCTGTTCAAGCGACCTTCGTGCGTGAGAAGCATTCTCACAGTATCCATGTCTGTGTCATACCGTTCGCTTTTCGCTTCCGATGCCGTGCGCGCGCATGATGTGGTCCCCACCGGCGTTCAGCACTGCTTTTCTTTTTTATTGCGATAGCAATTATATGGACAGTCTCTCGATAATTCGTTCAACTTACATTTGAGGGCACTCAAAGCGCCGCGCATTAAGCGGCCATCACGTGTTTTTTTTTTTTTCGAATTTCGCGCACTTTTAACAAACCATAAAAAATTAACCAGCGTTGTTATCTTATCATAAATTTGTTATTTCTGGATAAGAGCTACAAGAATTGTGCTGAATTTTTTTCTCTGGAGTCAGTATTTAAAAAGTTCATTAAGCAGTCTTTGTTGATCACCGTGCTTGGTGGTTAAAAAAATATTCTCACGTGCTACATACAGCTACGAAAAATAGTGCGTTAGCTGGAGACGCGTAGCACTCGTTTTTAATTTTTTTATTGCTTGGTTCTTTTCAGCTGAAACACCCTGTATAGCTGTATTGGTTGATACCGCAACAACATTCAGACAGACTGCTCTGGTTCAACAATGTCGCCGTTGCATAATTTCGGCAGAGTGAGACTTATTTTTCGACGAGTTGATTAATGTCAATGGGGTATATAGCGTTAGCTTAGAAAACACAGATGAAAGAAAAAGAAGTAAAGGGAGCATAAAGGCCAGATCATCATCATCATCATCATCATCATCATCATCATCAGGTCGGGCGCTGAACTTCAACTGTTTATTCAAAAGAACGGGCCACCAACGCCCGACCTTACTGCTTCCTCCTACTTCCTTTTCTCTCATCTGTGTTTTCTAAGTTTGCGCCACTATAATGTAGGCACTTTATTTCGTTCAAGAAATTATTCTGCGAAAGATTCAGTCTAAAGCTTGTGTCTATTTCCTTGACTGGGTATGTATACAATCAAATTTTATGGTCTTGTGGCATTGAACGTGTTCAACGCTGAAAATTTGGATGGAGTACCAAGGTGACTCTTACAAGAGTAAATTATTGACATTTTTGGCTTTAAGGCCATTTAAACACCACCAGGGACATTGAAAAGCATCAAAGCATCCCAAGTAGCATACTACAATAGTTGTTCCTGCAAAAAAATCTCCAGTTTACGACTCATCAAGAGGAAACGAGATCACGCATTTCGATAAAAACGAAATGATAGAAGCCTGTCAGTGCAAGTTAAACGCCAGATGGTTGAAATTTCCGGTGCCCTCCGTTACGGCGTCTCTCGTAATCTTATCGTTTTTTTTTCGGGACGTAAAGGCTAGATATTATTGTACTGTAATGCTAGGAAGCCCTATGGCTGGCGCTTTCACTCCAAAGCATGCCAAGAGGGGCCCATGCATGTGCTTAGTTCTTGTTAATTTCTTACGAGCAAAGTAGTCCTACCAACTTTGTTCCTGTTTGACATAACGTCCAATCATGTTTGTAACGCCGAGTCCGACAATTTAAAAGCAGCTTTTTTATCAAAATAGCATGAAGTGGAAGGTTCCTCGACCGACAATCTTGCCAACACCCATGTTTTCTTGCGCGATGATCGAACCGTTCAGCTTTTGCAATTTCAAAATTATCCTCCCGCCAGCCATTCAGCTCTGACGACGCTATTTTGAGCACCCATCCTATGGCAATCTCGTTATCTGAGTTTTTTGTACACAACGTCGATTCATTTGACCGGGCTAGTTGATAAAACAGAAAATGGCAACCCAGGTGATGAACCAGTTTAACATCTCTGAGGTATTAATTAAAAATTATTACCTCCTTAAGGAATCCGAAAGAGGGATCAAAAAGAGCACTTGTCTACGTGCCCACTTTCAGACCGTCGTGCGCTGTCGCACAAAAGAACGTCAACGTCCACTCAATGAGATAAAATTAGCGCTTTCGCTCATATGAGCTCAGACAAGAACAACTGTTCACTGTAGACATTAAACGTAAAAAAAAAGCGAAGAAAGGGAGCTTCAGTGAAAGTGAGTAAAATTCCAATTGCCCATCTTTCGTTTTGTCTCTTGGCGTGAAACGCCGCAACAACTTGTAAGATCCTATTGAAGCGGACAAGAAATCCCGAGCGCACCGAATAAGCCTTTTTTTTTTTTTTTGCTTCCCTTCCACCTTTTCGTATTCAGGAAAACCATCTCTCGCACAACGTCGCAACTGCTCGTCTCGAAACTCCAATCCGCAGAAACGGTCAACAAAGGACCGAACGGGCCACAGCGTCGTAATGCAGTTTGTTGTTGCGTGACCCTACATCATGTAACGTTGAACCTTTGTGCTCCGAGCTCGATCGCCTGTGTGTTGTCGTGGTGAAGATGAGCACACACACAAAAAAACTGAATAGGAATGAACGAGTCTGTGAGCAATCGTATGCACGACTTACTCGCGTACAGTTTCCTTGCACTGACGCCGTTCAGCTCGGACGAGCGCTGACTGCGCAACCCAGACGGGATGCGCAACGAAAAACGTCGCCAGAATGCAGGAGCCGCCAATCAAAAACGGTGGCTGGGCGCATATCTATGCTCAATGACACGCCGTGTGCGGCTTGCGCAAACGTTGCGCCTATCGTATTACACGCTCGTGACGGTTGGGACGTCTTCGTTCGACCTTGTCGAACTGGGGAAATTGGTATAGAGAAACGAAACAAGAGAACTGTTGTGTGACGAGATAAGAGGTCACGGCTTGCATTCTTCGCTGCGATGTTTCGCTGATCGCTTTTACGTTGTTCGTCGCTGGCCGCGCTTCTAGCTTTGTTCATCCGCGCTGGCTTTTTAGTTAACATCTTTGAATTTTTTCCCGCAACGTCCCATCTGCTTACCTGCGTTGTTCCCATTTAAACCCCTCAGGAAAAAAAAATAAAGATATGAGAGAGGGAGAAGAGGTTGCGGTGTTCAGTAATCACCGGCGCACTCGTACAGTTTGACGCGAATAATCTGCCTTGCACAGCGGCTGGTTGCCAAGGGTCACGCGCTGTCGTGTCTCGAAATGCTGCTCTGTCAACACCTACTAATTCAAAGCAAGTTGCGTATTCTTTACGCCTTCTTGGTTGCCCCGCCACGGTGGTCTATACTCGGCTGCTGACCCGCAGGTCGCGGGATCGAATCCCGGCTGCATTTCCGATGGAGGCGGAAATGTTGAAGGCCCGTGTGCTCAGATTTGGGCGCACGTTAAAGAGCCCCAGGTGGTCGAAATTTCCGGAGCCCTCCACTACGGCGTCTCTCATAATCATATGGTGGTTTTGGTACGTTAAACCCCGCGTATCAATATCAATTACACCTTCTCGGTTGACTGGAATATCTGTTTTATTTTTTCTTTCTGAATCGCCTTTCAAGCTGTCTCGCTTCGCCCGGTCATTTGTGTGCTTATCCATAATAGTGTCTGTAAGAAAGCACACAATAAGGGTACGAAGCAGTGCCGTACTGTGTGCCCCGTGAACTGCAAGATGTTAACGTCAGTTTATTTATATAGAGTTCTCATTAAGCTCTTAGCGAGCTTAGTGCTTTTAAAACAAACCTGGCATGGCTTTATCATTATCGTTAACCATTCTTGGGTCGCATTCGTCTTAGTCTCCACCAAGATTTTCTGGTAAGCCATAGAACTCTTTCTGAACAGGTGTGTGAGATACAAAATAGCGTGACCCGAAAATAATATTTAAAAAGAAAACGGATACAAGGGTAGATGTATTGCTGCGTTTTAGCCATTGGCGAGTGCAAACTTGAATATAGAAGCATGGCTTTTATCGCCAGACGTGGATTCCGACCCCTCCCAGCACTCCATCAGCATTTTAGTTTGTAGGGATTCCGTTAGTGGTTTATCAGTTGTGCTGCCATAATGCTCATGAGCCAACTAGCCCACTCAAAAATCCTAATGAGCTGTGTTTTTGAAGAAAGCGTGCATAAGTACCATCGACAATGAGACAGCGAAATAATCTGCCTTCTTGACGAGACCTGAGTGATCTCACTCTTATTCCAGTCGTTTTTCATTTTCTTCCGGCGAGACGGGGTGGACGTATTTGTGGACGTTAGCTATATGTTTACTTCTCGGCCTCTTCCTCATATTCAGCAATCCATTCAAGCCCCGCCGCGGTGGTGTAGTGGCTTAGGTACTCGGCTGCTGACCCGCAGGTCGTGGGATCAAATCCCGGCGGCGGCGGCGGCTGCATTTCCGATGGAGGCGGAAATGTTGTAGGCCCGTGTGCTCAGATTTGGGTGCACGTTAAAGAACCCCAGGTGGTCGAAATTTCCGGAGCCCTCCACTACGGCGTCTCTCATAATCATATGGTGGTTTTGGGACGTTAAACCCCACATATCAATCAAGCAATACGTTCAACGTTGCCCTACTGCGCTCGAAGCTCTCTGGAACAAGGTTTTTTGCGTCTTTTCTGTCCTTGTATTTTATCGCTACGACGGAAATTTGTAATGCCCCTAGTTAATATCGTGCAGCCCATGAATATACCGTAGTTTAAAAAAATAAAGAAGTGTGTCCATGAATGACAAATAATTAGCTGGTATGGAGGCTGAGTAAGGTCATATATATCAGAGTTTGCAAGTGAGTAATGTGCGTATTTGTTTAACCCGAAGGGTTAGGAAAACAAAAAGGCTGCAACTTCAGACTAAGTTGGTGAGCTCCTTAATTTACATAAGAAATAGCCTAGTCGTGCTTCACATCCACCTTACACGGTGTAGTATGACCAGTAGTGCACAGAACTGCTCGCACCTGCGCACGCACGCACATGCACAGCACGAGGAAAGTCGAGCAGGCGCTATATAGTAGCAGCAGCAAAGCGGTACGACGAGCTCAGGCCGCCAACGTCCTCCGTCACGCAAAGCGCCCGTCAAGTTTGTGAAGTTACAGGTGGGTGTCGACCTTAACGCCCAAGAAGACGCGCCTGGCCTATACACCACCGTGGGCTACGTGTCCGGTGGTTCCGGTCACCGCTGCGAGATGCCTCACGATTTTAGGATGAGCGAAAACGGGGTGATGACGCAACTACCGAGCAAGCTCCCTTTCTCGGCCTCACCGGGACTCCCGTCTTGATTGACCGATGCCGGCCTTGTATCGTCACCGCCAAAAGTACAGCGAACGGATGTATTGCGCACAGCCGGCTTTGGCTCATACGCCCTCTCGCGGCAGTCACAGCGTCCTTCCACCTCACGCTGTTCGCTTCCGTACGCATACCCGTCGTGTCTGTGGCATGCCGCTGTTTGAAGCCAGCTGTTGGAAACAACTGTTAGAGGCTAGCCGCTGTGACTCGCCAGTCGAAATCACCTGTCGGAGGCCAGCGGACGCGGGCAGCTTTTCCCCCGTGTGGGTTAGGAAGCGGCGTTCCTCTTTTGACAACTGTGTAGCGTCCCTCTAGCGGCGAGGCCACTCAATTATTGTGCACCATCCTGACAGCTCTGTGTGCGTACTTGGTCTGTTAAGTGAGGGATTTCCGCATTTTTATTTCATACCAGAACGCGCCACCTAGATGGCGTGCCACGTTCTTTGTAAGGCTGTATGCTTGATATTCGACGTTAAAATTTTTGTAAGAGCCCGCGTACCACGCGGAATCATGGTGTGCATCTTCGAATCGCCGCGGGCTATAAACGGTATAGCTAGCACTCGTTTGCATACAGTTAAGCAAGCTCGAGCTGTGTAGGCGTACGCATCAAAACTCGCATAGTGGACTCATGAAAGGTGCTACATTTCGTGTAGATAGAAACGGTACGCATTTGGGGAAATGTTGCGTGTGGCATCAACACCAGGGCGCGCACATGTTCAGAATGATTCGATGAACGTGTAAACATGTCACATTGACTCACCTATCCCTGCAGTCAATGGTTCTCCAAATACGGTGATGGCTGCCTCAACCTGCCATTCGTTTGCATCTTTTTATTTACAACAGAGCTTTGATTGCCTCTTTGTGAGCGTCGGCTGTCGATGCAGCGGGCTCCGACAGATGTAAAATAGAGAGATAAGCTCTCATGTTTATTTGATGCAATGATCGAAGTTAGCGGAACAAAGACATGTACCCTGGATACTAAAAAAAACTCAAAAATAGTCTCGATTCCAACATGTGCTCGATTCTAACAACGCTTGATTCCAACATGTGCTATCGAAGGTGCACGATTCATTGTATATCATTATGTGTAATCTCATGTCATCGCCTGCTGTTCGTTGCCATAACTATATACATCTACCAAATTTATTTGACTCCCGTGCGGATACTCTCAATGAACACGCCAGGTATGCAGGTTTCGTCATAAAGCAATTATTTGTTGCGCACGCTTCCCTCCGTTTGGAAGATTGACAGGCAACATTGCGCGATAACATCGAATGATTTCCGAAGCAGTTCACTTGTTCTACTTGACCCATTCGGGTACAAACACGTCTTCCACCTCATTGTGGGATACGAGAACTATTCATTCGCCGAATTTGTCGGCACGTGATAGACTTACAGCGTGGCTGAAGCTCAACGTGCGCACACGCACACTTGACTTCGCGCCCGAGCAAACAACTCCTCTAGTTTGCCTTCGGATTAAAAGGGGCGTTGCCCAGCGAAGTGTGCGATCTCACGCATTTTGTCTTTAGGTGTAAACCATTCTTACATATAAAAAAAAAACTGGAAGAAGTCTGCATTGCCTACTTTGGCAAGCTAGCGAATAGGCTGCAGGCTTGTAGCCTCGTGACCTCGTGCCCACATACAGCTGTGCTTCGTGATGCATATAATAACATAACACCTGGGGTTTAACGTCCCAAAACGACGATATGATTACGATGAACACTGTAGTGGAGGGCTCTGGAAATTTCGGCCGGCCGGTGGGCTTTAACGTGCAATGACAATGCTCAATACAGGGGCCTCTAGCGTTGCGTCTCCATCGAAATGTGACCACCACGGCCGGAATCGAACCCGCGACCACGGTCGGCCGACCACCGTAACCGCCACATCTATACCGCGATGGACTGCATGTGATGCATGCGTGGTATATCAAATACATGGAACGTGAATGTTCTGTAATACATGGCATGTAAATCTCTGAAAACATGAACGAAATAAAATTTTAAAAAATCACAGCATATCCACGGAGTGAATGATGATGAGTGGGGCGAAGCGTCCGTCAGCCCCTCCGCGCTTCCGTCCGTCCGCGCGACCATCCGTCCGTCTGTCTATGCGTCCGTCCGTTCAACCGTCCATCCATCTGTCCGTCCGTTCGTGCGTCCATCCGTCCGTACGTCCGCGCGTCCATACATCTGTTCGTCCACCTTCTAGTCTGTCGTTCCTTCCGTCCGTGCGTCCATCTACTGAACACTACAAGTACCGTCATCTTCCATCCCCTGTGGCACATACCTGCTCTGCACGTCCGTCCGTCTGCTTGTATGTCTGTCCATCCGTCCGTGCGTCCATCTAGTGAACACTTCAAGTACCGCCATCTGCCATCTCGCATCCCCTGTGGCACATACTCGCTCTAGAGCGGGTGATACCACCGGTGGCTACGTACGACAACATCGGAGGATGTATAGATCCACGCCTTAAGGAGCTTCGCCACTGATATGAATAAGGTGTAATTCATCTCGCTTATATTGTTATTGTTGCGAATCGGAAAACGAATTGCATACAGGACCCCCTAAACCACTAATATTTCAAGGATGAAAAACATGGTTTCTTATTCGGCATCACTATCCTTCCTACAGTCGTTGTCTCAACCTTGATATTTGATTATCTATATCACACGTGGGCAATACCAGCACTAAGCTTTAAGCTTATCAGGATGTCATGCTTTTCGGCTACACGCTGCTAGGTACGCTTCCGCAAACGAAAACGCACACAGCGAACAGAAATTAGTTGATCGCGCGCAACAATCATGTGAGACAAGGCAAAACTGGTGTGCGATTGAAAGTCGAGCAAGAGGCAATGCACAAGTACACATTACCTGCGTATGCGCCCATCGAGAGCTTATTTACTCGTTACGTCAAGTGAGCAGGCTCCTAGCGTCACAAACTGTGCCTAAAAAATGGAATACACCGGGAGAGAATGGCGCGCTCGTCCTATGTATTTTCAGAGGTCCTTTAGGGGTCATTTAGGGCGAATGCAGACGCTTGTACACATACTGCAGGCTATCACTGTTGAATCACTCCTGAATTCTCGACACGTATGAGCAGTACCAACTGCGTGAAAGCCTGCTCCTCTAATATTCCTTTCATAACACGTGCTCCATTTTCACGCTTTGCGAATTTTTTTTGGTGCTTCGGCGAAAATAAGAGGAATGTCAATTCTGTTGTTATATAGTCCCAGCGTGCGTGGTCGTCGATTCTCTCACCTTGTCACGTGTCTTTCAAGGCTGGTTTCACCAAATTTACAGCCCAATTGCCAGACTCCTATTTGAGGAACAGAAGTAAAGCACGTGATAAATTTCATAATAATAATTGTCGGTGTTTAACGTCCCAAGACAATAATCCCGGCCATAGTGCGGCCACTGCGGCTGGGATTCGATCCCGCGACCTGCGCGAGTCAGCAACCGAGTGCATTAGCTCCTAGACCACCGTGACGGGCGCTCATAAACTCCAACATGCCTATCTGTGGCGTCAGTCAGGGAAACTACACGGCGTGCGGAACGTTTAGAGCCTGCAATCTTACTTGACGGGACATGAAGGAACGTATATACGAACGCGTTCCTTGCAACCACCGCGATGGTCTGGTGGTTACGTGCGCGACTGTTGACCCGAGAATCACGGGATCGAATCCCGGCCATGGCTGCCGCATTTCGATGGAGGTGAAAATTCTAGAGACCCGTTTGCTCAGGTCGAGGTGCACGTTGAAGAACCACAGGTGGCCGAAATCACCAGAGCCCCCTAAGGCGTCTTTCGTAATCATATCGTGGTTCGTGGACGTAAAACCCCCACAATTATCATAAGGGAGCTTTAGAATACCGTTTGCAAGCGCTGGGGGCGTTGCGGGCGTAGCGGGTGCCATATGAAGTTTTAGAATAGCGTTTGCCCTGCTGCAAACCGCAACGTACGACCGCAGCGACATCGTAGCCTCGAAACCCGCGTTTGCGGGCCACGTGAGGGCCGTGAACGCGAACGCCGACTCGCGTTTTGGCGCATGCGCAGTGGCAGCAACCACACCGCAAGGCTTCGCGGTGCGCTCTTCTAAAACTCTCTATTACCTCCAGTGCTAGAACAAACTCATCGTTCTGAAGAGCTTCTAGTTTTTCGATCATTCAAGTTTCATCCTTATTTTGTTCCTTTGACAACTTCTGGGGCCTTATAAACTGTGCTGAAAGCTGAGTGCATACTGCATGGGTGTTCCTGCGGGCTTTCAGGTCCTCATTACGCTACAGCTGTCAAGGATTCTCCGGAAGTCTGATGTTTTCATGAGCGTATAGTGCCCTGCATGAGGTCACGTGAGCTGTTAATCGCGCGCATGTAGTTCCGGTACGAGGTGGCAATGGTTTACGAAGATTTTTCCCACAACTTGGGTCACCCACTTCCCTTCTAAAATGAAAGAAGTCAGGGCGATCACATTTGAAAAAAAAAAAAGACCAAGAAAAAGTGTCCGGGAATAAGAAACGTGGAAGATGCGCCTTTCACATCGCGAAAATACGTAGTGTGGCCACTGTAGAAGGGCGCGAACAAAGCTGTAACACATCTCGCCTTCTTTTATAGGACCTTAAAACAATTGCGATAATAGTTCGCGTAAGCAGCGACTGATATATGCCACAAAAGACAAGCTCACGTGAATTTTCTTGAGTATTTCTTTCGGTATTGAAAATTGATATCTATGTAATTTTTTACTTCATTGTTCAATTATTTTATGCTAAATGACTGGGCGTGTTAACACGGACGCAACAAAGCAGTCCATGCCCCCCAATAGCCGACTTACTTCAAAGACGCACAATGTCAGAAAAAAAAATGGTCTGGTTGGCTGGTGGTAACTTCAATAGATTGTCCTGCAGGGTTTTAAGCAACTTGCGGGCTCTTGCCCCTCCACGGTGGCCTAGTTGCTAAGGCGCTTGGCTGCTGACCCGCAGGTCGCGGGATCGTATCCCGGCTGCGGCGGCTGCAATTCCGATGGAGGCGGAAATGCTGTAGGCCCGTGTGCTGAGATTTGGGTGCATGTTAAAGAACCCTAGGTGGTCGAAATTTCCGGAGCCCTCCACCACGGCGTTTCTCATAATCATATCGGGGTTTCGGGACGTTAAACCCCACAACTCAATCAATCCATTAACCCGAGGGGTTAGGTATACCACGATGGGAGGCCGAGATATTGTCTTAGTGCTAGGCACGAACACTTATCTACGCATGCCCACGCAACAGGCGATTATTATCAATCTTGCAGGCGTGGCGGTCTCCGTGTATTGAGGCATTTCATTTGTTATTTATGTGAGTTCATCGATAGTTGGCGCATGCATGCACTACCACTATCATTGATATGTCATACTTCAACCATTAGACTCGTTTTATAGTTTCGATGCCTATATAAAACTACGCATTCATCGAATTTCGGCCTGAATTCACACTCTCGACAGTTTGAAGAGAGGCTAAATGGTGAGCGTGCGGTTAGCGATCTCTTATGTCCCAATATTGTCCCGTGCATACTACCTAGGAAAGGCCGCAGCCAAAAGGCAGCATATACACCCAACTCGCAATCAGTTAATTTGCTGGTGTGTTTTACGCAACAAGTATCACTCCGCTTCTTGTCAATCACTCGCCCCTTCTTTCTCTTCACAAAAGTCTTACGTACGACCATAAAAGCAACAAAACAACGTTGTATCTACTTCCTACTTTTACTGATTTTGTTCGATGCTCAACACATTCTTGGCGGGAAAATTGGCTTTGCTAAAATAACCTACGTTAAGCATACGGGCATGTGCTCTGACACGAGCACGTCTCTTCACCTCAAGAGGAGTGTGCATGCCTCTAAACTATGAATGCATCCTCAACGACAAATTACTGGCTTTGAACTGACCCCTTCTATAGCTCCTGTTCTCATTTGATCCCCTTAAATGTGTTACAGCGAACAAGGCAATGGCCAGAGAGCAAGTGAATAACAAGCGCGATTCCGGCTCCTTCACAGACTGTCCCGCCCTGCTTTCAGAAGTGAAGTATGTTCACCTCGTTTTTGTTTTCAGTTAAGAAGCAGCATACACATGAAAGCCGTAAAGCTTTCCGCACACAACTAGGAGTGCGCTCTGTAAGTCCTAAGGCCTTTTCGCACACTTTTGCGCGCGTTGGTGACGCGAGGGGTTACTGACACAACGAAGGTCTGCGCCACTTGATTCCTGCATGCAGCGGCTAAACAGCACCCACGAACTATAGCGTGTGCTCGACATTATCCTCAACTCCTTAACACGCCTTATCTTTGTTTCCCAGGAACTCAAACATTGCTCTGCGGGCCGCGCACGTTTCGCGTTTCTCTTTGTACTTGGCCGCCAAAATGCAAGACGACCGACGCAAAGAGGGTTCAACTACCTGTCTGAAAAAAAGCCTCTGTCTTAAGGTGTGCCAGAAAAGAAACAAAAACAATGAATAAAAAGGTAGTAGAAGGAGGGACGGGTCACGTGCTGAGGGTGCCGAGACGACAACAGCGAAAGCTTCAGAGTTTAGAGGGGCTTCATCTAAGTAGGCTAAACGTGGCCTCTGTTTTCGTCTGCATTTTGGGAGTTGTTTTCTTGATTATTATTTCGAAGTGTGAGAGAAGCGCAGCCGGCAGCTGCGAGCCACTGCCGTTGGTGAAAGCTCACGCATTTTTCTCTCTCTCTCTGCGCTGGAAGCGTGAGCTTGAAAACGACAACGACAATGGCAAACTTTCCTTGACCCCGATATAAGTGGCCGACGTTGACGCCGGGTATGACCCCCCCACAGTTGACCTCTCCTCACTGTCAGAAGGAGCAGAGGAGGTGATAAAGAAGTAAAAAGATACCAAGGCATGGCGTCTTCCGCAGCTCCAGTCTCTTTTTCTCTCCACCCCATCCCGGCCGTCTCTTTTACGAATAAGCTCCTGGCGCGACCCGGCCATCCGCGTATGCCGCCGTCGCAATCAATGCAGCGCCTTTCGCTGAGCTCTGGAAGGTGTTTGGAAACCGCTGAAAAAGAGTGAATACATT
The DNA here is from genome assembly GCF_013339725.1 of Rhipicephalus microplus. NCBI lineage: Eukaryota > Metazoa > Arthropoda > Arachnida > Ixodida > Ixodidae > Rhipicephalus > Rhipicephalus microplus. The sequence continues at coordinate 156,324,898 of NC_051171.1, read as the reverse complement.
TGCGGGGTGACCCAAAGCGACTTCCGCCCCGCCATCCCTTCAATGTCCTGCGCGGAAAAAGTTATGACACACCTGACCTCTTGCAAACTTCAAACACATAGGCATGCTCGTGGGGGAGGGGGGGGTGCAAAGTCAGCTTCATACATTGACATAACAGGGAGGGGGCACTGCACCGAACCCCCCCCCCCCCCCCTTTGTACCCGGCGCACGTCTATGATCGAGCCCTTCGAACACAAAGTTCAGAGAGTATTTACTCTCGTTTATTTCATGGAGCAGCGTAGAGAAAACTAAAGGCACGCCACGGTGGTTCAGTGGATAAGGCACTCGGCTACTGACCCGCAGGTCGTGGTATCGAATCCCGGCCGCGAAGGCTGCATTTTTGTTTGATGCGAAAATGCTAGAGGCCCGTGTTCTTAGATGTAGGTGCACGTTAAAGGTGCTCGAAATTTCAGGAGTCCTCCACTACGGCGTCTCTCATATTCGTATCGTCGTTCCGAAGAATGATGAGAGAAAACAAGGCACTTCAGATTACGGAGGCTGCATTTTGTGCACAACATGGATGGCTGGATCATAGTCCGGCGATAGACCATCCAACGAATACAGCCAGCCACTACTAAACCGCCATGAAATGCCTACCGCTACACAGTCACACATTAAGGAAGGGTGCACATTTCACGGCAGAGCTTGAACTTCGCTTCACCGTGGTGAAGCGTTTCGGGAACGCCCATAACTTCCCGGCTGAAGTCACGATTGTTGCGTCGTAACTGCAATGACCACGTATTAGACAGGCTAGCTTAGAAACGTAATGTAGTTGAAGAAAGCACAGAAAATAACGCGATTCGTACGAGATGTTTGCTTACAGACTACCACCATGCAGATTAAGAACCAGCTTTACTGGGTGCGCTCGCAAAACGTGTCGCAATGCATTTTTTGCGAAATCTCACGGCACCTCGTTCACTAACCTCTGTGACGCCGCGAAGCGCGCGATGCGGAAGGCTCGTGTGACGAGAATTGCGCCATTGCGAAGTGTGTGAAGTAGTGAAAGACTTCTATTCAGCGTCGCGGAAATGCCAGCTATTGCGTATCAGTGCTATGTAACGCCAACGCCATAGAACCAAAACATCGTGTGTTCGAAAGAAAAGGAAAAAAAAAAGTTCCTAACAGGAAGGATTTGGCGCTTTGCCGCTGGCTGCCCCCGATCGGCCTGTTGAAAACATTGCTAGCTCGCAGATTTTGTGTATACTTTGCGCTACCTATGAGCGAAGTTACCGCATAATAACCGGCGTACAATAGGTCATACGCAACGGACCATGGCCGCAATTCTTACGTGGTTGTTGAATTCGATGCCTGTCGCGGTTTATGTTATATAAGCATCTGTTTCCTGTGATCCACTGAATAGAAACTGGCCTCCTTCTCAAAGGGCGCGGAGGTGGAATTCTGGATATTTCCGTATCGATATTTGACGTTCCAGCACCCCGCGTGACCGGAACTAGAGTAACTTACTCTGAAAGCTATACAGTAGTTTTTTTATTTTTTTGCTATCCAAATTGTTTGTGTACAAAAGTACCCTTATAGGCCACTTGGGTCGTCAAATTCTAAAGAACTTTGTTATTTTGCTACGTTTACATGTATAGTGTGATTCTGTGCCGCTTTCTTGAACATCCAGCTCGAAAATTAAATCTGTATAAACAGTATCTATGTCCTGAAATTGTCATCCTTAATCTAGTACTAACGAAAGCGGTCCGTTATATTGACACAGATTTAACAAATAAAAAAAGGAGGGGGGGGGGGCTGCGCGTATTCCAACGTCTATTTCTAAGGCCACGAAGAAAGCGGCTGTTCTGAAAGCTTGCTCTTGTGTTGCTGATAACAAACAGTTTATAAGAAAGGAAGTAAATTCTGCAGAGTTTTTTTATTACTTTTTTGTTCGCAGGCGCGATCAGGCCAAGCAAAAACAACAATCTTGAATCAGTGCCTAGTGCGAAAAAACAAAAACAATGAACGTCAGTACATTAGCGGTGTGGGTAGTGACGCACCACGTAACCTTTAATTTTCGAGTGCCGTAACACGTAGACGAAGCCTTTAGAGGATGCATTTCTCACTGTGAAACGTGTGATCGCAAAAACAATCGCGTACTAACGCAAGACATTACACCAAGTCGTCTATAGGAAGCTCATGGTTGTAGAAAAATGATGAACGCAGACAACTACAGTGCGCGCGGAAAAGTAGCGCTCTGTTGAAGAAACAAAAAAAGGAAAACAGAATATATGAAGGATGTACAAAATAATAAGCTGCGTAGTGTGCACAGAACTGAAGAAGAGCACGCACTATAACAGGCGCCTAACGACAATTCACACGAACCAATGCCATACACGTACAGAGACAGGGAAGTTCTCTCTTAGCGCTGAACATGGGAACCTCTAATCAACAAACGGGAGGAGCATGTGCCTTTCTCGTCGAATGCCGGAGAACACACAGCTCTGCGAGCTCTGGCAGTTAGTTTTGCAGACGTGCGGTGGAACGAAATGCGCGTGTCATTGCGTGGGAAGAACATGACCGCGCAAACGTTAACTCATTTGTGCGCAGGGCAAGAATTCACGTCGCGCTTGTCAAGAGAGCTCCGTCGGGTACTTATTTCTCTTCCACTTTTTTTTCCCCTTGCGAGACTATCTTTCTCGGTGCCGCTATATTTCAGGGGGGTTTCAGCCCGCCCCCTCACAAACCAAGTCCGCTAGCACGCCGCGCATGCGCTTCTTGGGAGTCTGGGGCGGGCGTTGCACAGCTGTCCAGATCAGAGAAGTACGAGTTAAAGACAAAAAGAAAGAAACCGAAACAGAGGCGTAAAGCAGCGAGCGTGGCGGGCAGGATGTACGGCGCTGGGAAGACGGCACGTAAGAGAAAGCCAAAGCGCACCTTGCGAGCGCGTCAGCCAGGAGGAGTGAGAGGCCGTGAAGCGGCATTCCGCGCTGCCTGGCTGCCAGGCTTGCAGCAGGCCGCCTGCTTGAAAGAGCCGACGGCACGCGCCTGACACCCAAGCAACGACCTCCCGCCCATCTCCCGCCGAAGGTCCTCCCATCCTTCTGAAGACGTGAGCGAGCCAGCGCCGGTGTCGGTTGTAGATGGGCGAACGTCACGTCATTGGGCGCTGCCTGCTCTAGGAAGTCGGGAATGCGTTACGCACATGTACGCTTTGCCCTACAGGGTGGTGCCGTGCGTACGAGCAGTATATGTAAGAACTACAAGCCAGATAAGGAGAGAGACAAACGTTCTTGTTTCGGTTTTGTCAGGAACCTACTTATATACGTTGCGGTGGCTATCCGTTCATTTGAAGAGCCCTGGTTCGAGCGTACACCAAGGATAGCGGCAGTCGCGCGCGCACGCTACATGTTTAGTGCGTTCACGGTGCCGCACGCGAGCTATGGAATGTACAGTGCCCGGTTAAGGGGCTAGAAGCACGTCCCATGTGCGCAAACATAGCCAAGTGCCGCCTCGCACGTGATGGAAATTTTAATGGCATTCGCTCGTATAGTGCGGCTTCCTTCCGTTACGTGCACGTCACGCGATGACCTGCTGATGATAAAGCCGGACAGACTGTTCTCGTGCACCGACTCGTAAAGGGTTGCAGCACCGCACTGTCAGAAGGGTCACTTATTCAGCACTAGAGGTCTCTTTCATACGTGTTTGCTTGCCACATGGGCTCGCGAAAGCACCCACAAGGTGTTGGTATTGCATGTTATTCCACGTTACGACATGTCTAGCATGCGTCGGTCACACTGACAAGAAGAAGCGCTTAAGCATTGCTCAAACAGACTGATTCAGAAGCAGCTTTAGGGACCTTTAGACTGGTTCTTACAAGGCGAAATTGAACAATTCAGCGATAAAGTGTTTAGTGACCTCGGCATGCCACTATAGCGTAGCTAGGAGTTTCTTTTGAAGAGGAGGGATAAACACATGTTATTCCACGTTGTATGTGAGTTTGTGTGCGGATAAATACATGCCAAATTGAAAATTTTTGTTGTGAGAAAATTGAGCCCCGCCCCCCCCCCCTTTTTTTTTCTCCGGCCATACCAGTGTGGTATGCGTCTTATTTACTGTGTGACCAGTACGCTGTTGAACACAGGTTCCTGGTCTGATTTCCCACTGCACCTGTCCCGTCCAGGCGAGAGTGAACTGTAAGGTTGTAACCAGGAAAATGAAGCCGATCACTTAGAAAACAGCGAAGGCATGGTTTTCTTTTTGAGAACATGGAATAAAAGAGCCAAAGCAAGGCATGGTTTTCTTTTTGATAACATAGAATAAAAGAGCCAATAACTTCTTCGTTCAGCGCGCAAATAAGCAGCGCAGCTTTGCCAGCGAGAGTGTGTTTGAATAGGAGCTACTTCTGCTAACTCCGGCGTATTTCAGTGGTAATTTAAGTCTGTTGATCGGTTTTCGCTGCTCCCTTGGAGGGGATGGATGTAGACCACCCCGGGCGCCTGCCGGCACCAGCGGCGTCAGCGGCGGCCTCCTCCAGGAAGCGGATGGGACAAGCGAGTGACAGCGACAGTGAAGATACTCATGCTTACTATCTCAGCAGTGAGTACTTTTCAGATGACGGTTTCCAACCTGTGCTGAGCCGCAAAGCGAAGAGGAGGAACATGAGGGCATCCTCATCCTCAACTATTCAAACTGTAAGTGAAGCGCCAAAATCGAACACTTATACCATCCTGTTTCTGCCTGCACTTCCTACCGTCAGCATGAAACGCCTTAACAGACAGACTGTGTCGAGGTCTCTGGAAACGCTCGTGCCAAATGAGATCACGGACATAAGAGTGAACGCCAGAAAGAATATACTGGCTGTTGACGTTTTGCACGCAAGTGCGTTGGGCGTTCTGCGCAGTGTAACTGACTTGGACGGCAACCAGGTGCGCTCTCATGTTCCCTTGGGATGTGATGTAGTAACCGGCGTGATCTACGACATAGATGTGGCTATTTCCAATAATGACTTACAATTTCTTGTCAAGTCAACAACTGATACTCCTATTGTGGATGTCACCTGGCTAGGCAAGTCTCGCTGTGTGAAGATTGCGTTTAAGAGCACATCAGGGAGCGAGGGAGCTGTGACGTCACTTCAGGGAGCGACTGTGCCGCCAGGGCTCACAAGTATTTCAAGAGGATCATCGGCCGACGTCCTTCACTTGGCAGCAGCGGCGGCAGTCTTGGAACGTCGCTTATACCTACCTTTCTACTGATCGCAGATACTATCGTCGACACGCACGTGAAGCTTGTCTTGGTGGCAACATCTTTCGCTCTTTTCCGGAAGGGCGGCGTCGGTCACAATCGTCTGTGACGTCACTTCAGGGAGCGACTGTGCCGCCAGGGCTCACAAGTATTTCAAGAGGATCATCGGCCGACGTCCTTCACTTGGCAGCAGCGGCGGCAGTCTTGGAACGTCGCTTATACCTACCTTTCTACTGATCGCAGGTCTGAAATTCTTTTTTTTTTTTTTTTTTTTTTTTTTTTTTTTTTTTTACTGTCGCTGCTGCTGCCATCCAAGTGTATTGTACTGTCTTTTGCCATGACCTTATCCCGCTCAGAGGTGTACAAACTTGTGAAGGATTTAAGACATGACCTGACTGAGATGCGTCAGTCGCTCGAGAGGGAGCTGCGGAAGGAGCATCGTGAGATCAAAACTTCCCTTGATTTCATGAATAATGCTTTTGAGGATATGGCAAACCAGCTGAAAAAAATTGAAACTGAAAATGCCGAATTGAAGGCAGCCAACAGCTCCCTCACGGATGAATGCGCGCTTCTAAGAAACAAAGTGACTGAGAATGAACTTAGGATCACTCAACTAGAACAGTACTCTAGAAATAGGAACATTGAGATTAAGGGTGTTCCCATGACACAAAACGAAAACCTGAAAAGCGTACTTGCAGCTATTGGAAATTCAGTAAATGAACCTGTTTCCGAAAGTGACATTGAGGCTTGCCACCGTGTACCAACACGGGACGCTTCACGACAAAATATTGTAGTGCAGTTTCATAGCCGCTCAAAACGAAATGCCTTGCTTGAAAAAACACGACAGAAACGTTTGACCACGGCCGACATCGGACACCAGGAACGCCATCCTATCTTCATAAACGAGCACCTGTGTCCCGCATTGAAAGTGCTTCTCGGAAAAACAATTTGCAAGAAAAACGACAAAAACTGGCGTTTCTGCTGGACGAAAGAGGGCAAAATCTTTGCAAGGAAAAATGAGTCGTCACGTGTCCTACGCGTCACGAAGCTCAGCGACCTTGATAAGATAGAGTAAGTCGAGTACGTACATACCGTTTCCGATATGAAATATGGAAAACCGAGTTTTGTCGGTCTCGGAAATTTGCAGGTTCTCACAAAACAAATATTCATTTTCTGCACTGCATATTAACACCCAGTCTGCTAGAAATAAAGAGGAAGAAATACAATGTTTGTTATCGCGCATGGATTTTCAGTTCGAGATCGTGATGTTTACCGAGACATGGTATCGCGATGCTACAGAAGTGATCAAAATTCCAGGATATACTTCTTTCTTCGTAAACCGCAGCTTTAAAAAAGGAGGCGGGGTCATGATGTTAGTGAAAAATGGCATGAATTGTGTTATTGTGGAAGAATTTTCAAGAGCCACTGCTGATTTTGAGGTTCTCACTGTCAAAAATGGTGCTAAAGTGTACAGCGTTATGTACCGTCCACCTCATGCGAGTGTGTCAAATTTCTTCACATTTTTAGATAGTTACCTTAGTTATTTTAATGATGATGCCAGCACTGTCATTCTAGGAGGTGACATAAACATAGACTGCTTGCAACAATCAACAAGTCATGATGAACTTTCTAGGATCTTGGACGCGAACAGTTATATTAATGCAATCAGTCTACCTACACGAATACAACCAACTTCTTCGACACTACTAGACGTCTTTATTACAAATATTTCACCCGAGCATCTTAGTTCTGGCGTCATCAGTTCTTCTGTGAGCGACCACCTACCCATTTATCTACTATCGGCGCAAACAAAACCCTCCACTGCGTCACGACACCCGTCCACTAAATCTTACAGACAGATAAACTCTTTCACGCTGAAAAACTTTCGCTCTCATTTGCGTGTAACAGATTGGGGCAAAGTATTAGAAGTTGATGAACCCGAGACAGCGTACAATGAGTTCATAAATGTTTTTAAGGCAGCGTATGAACAATGTTTTCCACGTAAATTAGCGAAACGAGCTCGGAAAGCCCGTAAGCCATGGGTCACCGGGGAACACCTCAAGAGCATGAAAGAAAAAGACAAACTGTATCAGATCTTTATGAAAACAAGAGCTTTAACAGATTTACACGCTTTTAAGCGCTTCAGGAACCAACTGAACAAACAGCTCCGAGAAGCGAAACAAATTTACTTAAGCAATCTTTTCACCCCAGAAGTCCTTAAAAAGCCACACCTTATGTGGAAACGATTGAACACTGTGCTACACGGTGACCCCCAAGAACAATCCACTTTATCAATTAATAGTAACGGCGAAGAATTAACGAATGCACGCTTGGCGAATTCCTTCAACGACTTTTTCACATCACTTGTGAATAGTAAGCACGATCCGAATTGCATTCAATATTTAACAGCACCGATACAGAAAAGCGCATTCTTGTGTCCGACTACTGTGCATGAAATTATAACATCTGTTTTGTCACTAAAAAACAGTATGTGTACGGATGTTCATGACTTCCAAATCAGACCTATAAAATTTGTAATCGATATTATCGCACCAATTCTGGAACATGTTATTAACCTCATGTTTTCTGTTGGCACATTTCCCAAACAACTACAGATGTCAAAGGTAACTGTAATATTCAAGGGTGGTGACATCAACAATTTCTCCAATTACAGGCCAATTTCAATTATTCCAGTCTTTTCTAAATGCATTGAGAAATTGATATATAAACGCATGTCCAGTTTTTCAACGAAGCATAGCATTATTACGCCTTGCCAGTTTGGCTTCCGGAAGGGATGCTCCACTGAGATGGCTCTATTGCGCCAAAAGGAGCTTATCTTACAATCTTTCGAAGATCATCTCTGTACACTAGGCATATTCATTGACTACTCAAAAGCATTTGACTCAATTAACCACGATTCCTTGTTTGAGAAACTGCAGCATTATGGCTTTAGAGGCACTTTCTTAAAACTTATAATTTCTTACTTTAAACATCGCCACCAGCAAGTCACTATTAATGGTTTTGTATCCGAATTCAAACCAATTAAGGCTGGTGTACCTCAGGGTAGCATTTTGGGCCCATTGCTCTTTAATTTATATGTGAATGATATAGTAAATATTTGTGCTAATACTAAATTTATCATTTACGCAGATGATACAAGTGTTTTTATTACAGGACGTGACCCTTCAAACCTCATTGAAAAAGGCAACGTCGTCCTAAATAAAATTCACACTTGGAGTATCGCCAACTCTTTGAACCTAAACGCGGCTAAAACGAAAGCTGTTATATTTCGGCCTCAAAACAAAACACTGGGCATCACAAACAGTCTAAAGTTAGGTACATCAACTATAGAATTATCACGCGTTGCTAAAAGCCTGGGAGTCATTTTTGAAGAGCATATGACGTGGACAGATCAAGTGAATGCCACCTTAAATAAACTTTCAAAAACTGTAGGTATATTGTCAAAGTTTCGTTACGTCCTGCCTCAAAACATAAAATTGTTAATTTATAAATCACTATTTTTGTCTAACTTATCTTATTGTCACTTAGTCTGGGGCACGACCACCAAAACCAACGTTCAGAAATTACACAAACTTCAAAAGAAAGCCATTCGTAACATCGTTAGTGCCGCATACGATGCCCACACGGAACCGATTTTCAAGGCTCTGCACTTATTCCCAGTACATGAGCTATATCACACAATTTTAAACAATCGCTATAAGTCGGCTATAAAAAATAACGACACATTTTTCACAGAATTGTCGGCGCTAACTCGCGCTGAACATGTGCGAATTTTGAGGACTCGTGAAGTCTGGAGATTACCAAGACCACGAACCAATTACGCAACACAGATGTTGAAATATCAGCTACCGCTACTACTTAACATATCCGAAAAACATAAGTAACACTTCCGCATACTCAATTCGCATGTGTATGATGATAAAATGTACCTGTGAATCTCTCTCTCCCCCTTCATTTTGAACGAGTGCATCTCTGTATACTGTACCAGTGCCTTTATTGTGTACATTTTTTTCAGTTCCACTAGCTCGCTTATGTTGTTGCAATGAAGATAACTGTTATGTGCCCGTTTTTGCCTTTGTACGCCACGATTGTACGCCACTCTGTACGCCACGTTTGCCAAGCCCGGGGGTACGGACCCTGTCAAGCCTCATCTATGGCTTTTTGTCCGTACCCACCAAGCTCCACTGAATGTCTTTGAAGCTGAAATAAATCATGATCACTCCCCGCTCATGTGAAGGTGGGGTACTTCAGACATGCTGTGCGGCCTTTCATTCCAAAGCCTCTCCAGTGCCGTAAATGCATGAAACTTGGACATGTGAGCAGCGTCTGCGAGAATTCGGTGGTATGCCACCGCTGCGCCGAGCCCCATGAAGCGGATAAGTGCGTCGCAACTGTCAAGAAATGCTCTAATTGCAATGGGTCCCATGAAGCCACATCGAAGGACTGCCCGCGGATTCAGAAGGAAATTGCCATCTTGAAGGAGATGGTGCGCGATCACTCATCTCATCGAGAAGCCGCAGCTAAAGTCAGAAGTAGTCGTTCACGTCGACGTCGGTCTTCAAGGACGCCCGCTACCTCCTCGACACGTTTGCCAGATCCCTCATAAGTACCACCTCCTTTGCCTCCCAGACCACATGCTGTGGGAAAGGCTGTAAAGGACAAAGCCAGTGAGCATACCCTAACTGCGACAGAGTGGCCTGCACTTCAAAGGGAAGCAGCATGAAGCGAACCGAAGGAGTTTCATGACGGCCAGTCCACGATCCCGGTTCTAGATCTTTCCAACCAAGACAGGCAAGTGACTGCAATCGTGCAATCATTAATTGCCACGATTCGCACGCTACTGAGCAGCATACAATCTCCGTCTGCTAAGAGTGCACTGCAAATACTGGATGCACTGAATCCAGTTCTTGCTAACGTCGTATAAGCACAATGGCTCAACAAAATCTCATCTTCCGCACTGAAGTTAAAAGTGCGTCGATTTTTCAGTGGAATGCCAGAGGCATCAAGTCCCGTATCTCGGACTTTCGCCAATTTGTTCGGGCCAATCAATTTTCTATACTTGTCATATATGAACCAAACGTATCAACGCCTTATAGATTGTCCGGTTATAAAGCTTTTTGTTCAGCCGCTTGCGAAGAACGAAGCAAAGTAATTGTTTACATTCGCACAGACTTGACTTATCTTTCGCACCCAATAAGTTCAAATGGCGACAATCAGTACGTGTGTCTTCGTGTAAAGAAGAATGCAGTTTCGTTCACGCTTATTGGTGGATATATATCTCCGTCATCGCGATTTGACTGCGACAGATTAAAAGACATCCTAATGAGGACCGATGGGCCTTGGATCATCACCGGTGACTTCAACGCCCATCACATGCTTTGGGGGAGCACTAGGATGAATGCCAGGGGCCGGAACATTGTTACATTCGCTTCCGACTACGACCTTTCCATCATGAACGATGGTACCCCAACATATCTGCGGGGTCTCACGTATGGCAGTTGCCTTGACCTGACATTGGTGTCACGGTGCTTCTCTCACAAAGTTAAATGGTTTTGCGATATTGAGACTCATGGGAGTGATCACATACCCACCTACGTGACGATCGATGGTATCATAAAAAATTTTTCTTCCGGTGTTGTAATCGGCACTGACTGGTCGATGTTTACATCGCGTGTTGAGGACGCTTGCCAAGAAGGCCTCGCCTGCAGCCTGGAAAATACCATAGCGGAAGCTATGCAAGCGTCCAAATGTAAATTACCATTTTCGTCTAAAATAACACAGTTTGACATCGAACTGGAAAGATTACGAGCTATACGAAGGCGTGCTGAACGACGATACAGACGCACAAGATCAATTTACGATCTGAGGGAAGCAAGACGGCTCCAGAAAAAGATTCAACGACGCATTTACAAGCTGGAGAGCGAACGCTGGAAAGCATTCTGCGAATCTCTAGACCTTCATAAACCGCTGTAATATATCTGGAGAACAGTTCGTGGTCTTCGCTCCTCTCCGCAACAATGGTACCCTTTTAAAGCTTTGGCACTCCATCATGGAAAAACAGAACTCGAGGTGGCTGAAGAATTTTGCACGAGAGTTGCCGGGAATATTATGAACGAGAGCATCGACGCCGTGATCGTTCCTGAGACGCGATTACCAGGAATGGACATTCCATTCACCATGGAAGAACTGGAAGGTGCATTAGTCGCTTCTAAGCGCATGTCATCGCCAGGTCCTGATGGTATTACTTATAGTGCGTTAATTGGGACACCTTGGACAAAAAGCCAGAAAAGAACTTCTAACATGCTTCAACAACTCCTGGCTCAGCGGCAGTGTTCCCCGAGAATGGAAAATAAGTCGAATAATACCACTTTTGAAATCGTGAAAATCACCATTGGACTTGACAGCGTATCGCCCTATTGCCCTCGCAAGCTGCCTCGGAAAAGTGATGGAAAGAATGGTTCTATTTCGTCTCGAGTGGTACTTGGAACGATACACCAAATGCCCTTCTTGCATGGCAGGCTTTCGTCGGGGCCGCTCCTCCATCGACTGTGTCCTTGACTTATCGACATTTGTTCAGCAAGAAAAAAGTCGCAAGCGCATATCAGTGGCACTCTTTCTTGACGTGAAGGGTGCATATGATAATGTAGCTCACGATGCCATCCTCACTTATCTCGCAGCAATGGGCATTGGTGGATGAATGTTTCAATGGATAAAAGATTATATAACTGGCAGGGGTTTCTTTGTGCAAACATATGAGGGTACAACTGCTGAACATTACACCTACTGCGGAGTACCTCAGGGAGGTGTTTTGAGCCCCACATTGTTCAATGTTGCCCTCATTGGTCTGGTGAAGGTTCTGCCAAAGTCGGTGTGCCTATCCATATACGCCGATGATATTTGCCTCTGGAGTGCTGCAGTTACTCGCCCTCAGGTGCGTGCACGAATACAGCGGGCAGCAACCCTCACAACAGCCTACCTTCAGAAACAAGGCCTAACTATATCAACTGTGAAGTGCGCGTTGATGCCGTTTACACGCAAACCAATGACGCCATACCCTGTTTACATCAATGGGCAGAGTGTCAAATATGCACGGACGCATCGTTTCCTGGGCATAATAATCGACAGAAGTCTTTCGTGGAGCCCACATTGTGCGTACTTGAAGAAGAGACTGCTATCTATTGTGCATATAATGAAATTCATGTGCGGGAAAGCATGGGGAACTTCTGTGGCCTCCATGCTACAGCTGTACAGGGCCCTATTTCTGGGTCTATTGCGCTACAGCTTGCCGGTACTGACTAACACTTGCAAATCCAATACTCATTCATTGGAGAGTTTGCAGGGTCAGGCACTGCGTATCTGCCTAGGACTGCCCCGATGCGCTTCTACTTATGCCACAATCATGCTTGCCAAAGACCATCCGGTCAGGACATATAGAGTTGTGGATTGCCTCAGAGCGCACATTCGACATGCTAGCCGTGTGCCCGACCACCACTTGGCCCTTCTACCCTCCGGAAGACCACGTGCTACGTTTTCAGACGTCATAGCCAAGCACCTAAACAGCATTCCATCAGGATATACGCCAGCTACGAGAATGGCATGTCCTTTGTGGTGCCTCGACCAGCCGCAAGTACGTCTAGAAATTCCGGGTATCAAAAAGAAAAGCAATCACTCCAGAGTAGCATTGAAGCAAGCAACACTGCTATTATTACATGAGTTGTACTTGGACCGAACGCAGATATACACTGATGGGTCCGTCTCGTCCAGCAGCTCATCAGGTGCCGCTGTAATTCCGGCTGCAGCAATGACAATCAAATTTAAGTTGTCGCATATGACTACATCTACGGCATCAGAGCTTGCTGCTATAAGGGCTGCTTTACAATATCTCGTTCAAGAACGTCCAGGAAAATGGGTCATATTCTGTGATTCGAAGGCAGCGCTTCAGAGTTTGCAGTCTGCCATGCGTAGGAGGAGTCATGAACAATTGGTACAAGAAATAAGACATTGCCATCATGAAGCTCTAGCACGAGGGCATGATAATATATATCAATGGCTGCCTGGACATATCGGTATTACCGGAAATCAATTAGCTGATGATGCAGCCCGCTCAGCCCATGAAGGAACCCGTGTAGTCCCGATTCCTCTATCAAGGAATGATGCAGCAAGACAACTTTACCTGCTGGCTCGAGATCTCACACGCACGTTCTGGTCGTCTACCATGCAGCTTCCAAAGGTGTCAATTTTATGAACTGGATCCTTCGCTCAAGATAAAGCTACCATCACAACTTTCCCGCTCCGATGCGACACTGTTATGCCGCCTTTGGTTGGGTGTTGCATTCACAAAGGTGTACTCCTTTCGCATTGGTATGGCAGACACTCCTACATGCGACTACTGCGGAGCTGAAGAGACCATCGAACACGTCCTGTGCAGCTGCGCTTGCTACGGCACACAGCGATGCCAGCTCCGGATGGTTTTGAATCAACTTGACCACGGACCATTTTGTGTGCAGAAGATACTAGGACCTTGGGCATCTGCCTCAGTTGCGCAGAAAGTGACTAAAGCACTGCTACTTTACTTAAAGTCAACAAACCTGAGCGACCGCCTGTAGACTGTGTGTGCTCCCCGAGTGTGCTCGTGATTGTCTGTACCTTCTCATCTCTCTGCAACCTCTTTTCTCCCCTTCATCCCTTCCCCAGTGCAGGGTAGCAAACCGGATGTGCGTCTGGTTAACCTCCCTGCCTTTCCTTGCATCTTTATCTTTCTCTCTCTCTCTCTGCCAGCGAGTGTCATAACAAGACGTGTATGAAGCTTTTGCATCGAGGGACAGCACGCCGTTCTTTCAACATTGAGAATTCAACCTCAATATAGCTCAAGCGGGCACGGATTTCGATGTATCGGCGTTCACCGTCGCGATCAGGACGACGTAAAGCGTTTTCGGAGTGCTTTGTCGTAGCGTGACGGATAATTTACCTATAGGCGCCTGTGGTAATATATCAGTATACTTTAGCATCATGGAGAAGCACCGGTCCCTATGATTATAAAATGACCGCCACTGCAGCAGTGATGTGTACCACAAATTGACTCACTTGTGTTTCAAAGGCACAGAAGTGTGCCTAAGTGGTTGCGAAACCTTGCATGCTTCGCTTCTTTGTCGCCTTTGGTTGGGGGTTGCCTTCACAAAAGCATATACAACCCCCATCGGATTGACCGACAATGCGGAATACGACGTCTGCTGCACCAAAGAAGACATCGACCATCTGATATGTCATTGCACTCGATTTGCCTCTGAAAGACAGAAGCTTTCGCATGCATTGCGACAATTGGACGATCGGCCACTCTCTATGCAGATGCTACTGGAACACCGTCCTCGCCTTTCGTCGGCTAAAAAAGCGGTCAAAGCTGTCTTGTGCTTTTTGAGGACGACAGGCCTACGTGACCACCTTTAACTTTTGTGTAGTGCCACCGCTGCATACGCGTCAGCCCATTGACTGACAATCCTCTTTTTTTTTCTCTTTCTCTTCTTTTTCTTCTCTCTCTCATCTTTATGCCCCCTTCCCATTCCCCCAGCGTAGGGTAGCAAACCGGGCATGTGCCTGGTTAACCTCCCTGCCTTCTCTCTTGTTGTTCATCTCCCCCCCCCCCCCCCACCCTTGAACGAAGCATTCAATTACGGTCGGCTCTGAAGTCTTCTAAGTCATTGTGCAAACAACCAAGTGCGGGAAATGCCAAAGGATATCACATTTTTACCTTGCATTCTGAATTCCCAATAAGGTGTTAAACTGTGTGTGACGACTTGTGTATCATTAAGGCTCCTGCGCCAAGACTAATATGCATGAATCCAATGCGTAATGGTATAGGACGGTAAGAAATGATTGCGTTTCACACGTCGAATATTAATTGAGTTAGAAGTCCCGGCCCTTATAGCCGGAGCCCGATGTAACACAATAAACTGTCGCACGCCTCGTCAGACAAAATGTCCGGCGCGCACGCATGCGTGTTCAGGCACTTGACGCTCCTCGCACAACGCTGACTGTGTCCTTAAAAACTTCATTCGTGCAAACTAGTGCGATAATAAGCACGGCGTGCTTTTACTTCCACTCCGAGGAACTTTCTCCATCTTCGGACTGTCTAGTATTCGGCCTTGCACCGAAGTCACGATTTTGCTTACCCATTCAGGCATGTGCTGTTAGTTCTCATATTTACTCCACGCCACTTTGGAATCAGACGTGGATCGGATGTGGATAAGGCTTCACTCTGTCGTATTTGCGTTCGCGAACGCCATTCCTTCTACCGAGCATATTTGCGCGCGTAAATACGATCGGCAAACGCAACGACGCCTCCGGTACGCCGAGTTCACAAGGTCAAAGCGACTACCTAAGTCAAGTCCCTGATGGTTCAGTTATACGGTGTGCTGTTAATCAGGCGAACCTCAATCGCATTTGTCACGCCTCGTCTCCTCCATTGACGCCCAGCCTTTGCTGTGACGGGCAAAGCCAGGCAAAGCCCATCCGTCGCATCAGATGAGCTCAAATAAAACGTCACAGCAAAGCTGCAGTGGCTCGGCGGCAACCAACGCGAAGTGACGGGACAAAGAAATCTGCATTGCAAACGTCGACATGGCAGCGCATGCACGCGCGTAACGACATGCGCCGCCGTTAAAGTCGCACACAGACTCGCTTTTCGTAGAAAATTTGGTCAAAAGGAACGCCCGCGAACACTTTCGCTTTCTATCGTGTACATTGCCACTTGTTTTGTGACTCCCCTTCCCGCATTTCGTCCCCACGGGCTGCGGCGAAAGTGGCCCGGGAGATAGCCGAGCGAAGAGTCGCATTGGCCCTCGCGAGAACGTTCTCCAGGAGAGCTAGGACAGTGGCCGCGGACGCAACGCATTTCCGGGTTCCTCTTTTTTAGTTTGTTCGTACTTTTTTGCGCCGGGCGTCACAGTTCTGCCAGAAAAACGGTCGGAGCTCCTTCCCCTCCCTGTTCACCCGCACAACGACGAAGCGCTTGCCTGCTTGCACGCACGCACGCCTGGCTGCCCTAATACTTATACAGCCGCGAGTGCGGCGAAGATCGAAGCGACGTGCACACACACTGCTCGTATAATGCGTGCACGCATTGTATATAACGCGTCCACGTGTCCGATCTGTCCCGTATACAAGCGAGAGCGGCGCGGCAGCGGTTAGGCCTATGCGGCGACGACATCCTCCGAACTCGGTCGTCCTTTGTCTTTGAGCGCTCGGACGCGCCGCTCGCGCGAAGCGTGCTCGTGTATCGCATTAGTGTCAGTGTGCTTTGCGTATGCGAACGAGCTTCTCCGCGTCGTTGCGGCCGGTCGCACGCGCGAGTGTTCGCATAGCCGGAGCTTGGCTTACGGGTGTACGCTTTTACTGGTCCGCGGTTCGGAGCTCTGGACATCGTTGTCGAACAACGAGCGGCTGTCGGGACTGTGTGCCTGCAACGGCGGCCCTACGAGATGCGTGTCTCATGCCTGTCCCGGTATGCGAAATGTTACGTCCGGAACGATTGGGAATGCGGTTCGTGATTGATGCGTGTATCGTTTTTATTTATTTTTTTTCCTTTCAGCACGAGCCTTCGGTCGTTCCTCGAGCGCCGCAGCGAGTCGTGGGATGCGGCGCCGATGACGCGCTGTCGTGCAAACGACCATGTCAGAGTGGATACATTCAAGGTGACCGCGAAACCACTGATGGATTGAAATGAAGAAGCTGTGTTTAAAGTATACGTGCGTAGAAATAAATAAATAAATAAATAAATAAATAAATAAATAAATAAATAAATAAATAAATAAATAAACGATGAAGTCGAAGGCTGTCATGTCTGACACGTTAAAGACGTTAGTCACTTTTGCGACACGAATAGTTAACCTAATCTAACCGTCGCCTTCTTACATGCGGATGAGGAAAAGACATTTACATTTGTTTTTTTTTTTGAGGGGGGGAGGGGGGCGCGTTCTAAATGAAGCATTTCTAGTGCTAAAAGCTTCTCGAATGACGTAAACTCAGTAAAAGTTTTTTTCACCTAACTAGGCCCATAGGCCGTGGGCATCGACAGAGGGGTGCAAAAGGATTGCCTCCCTCAAGCCATAGCAGTACTTGCCCCCCGCCCAAGCTAGACCAGTGCTCCACCCCTCCCCCAACTGGTTCGCATCCCCCCAAGAAAAACTCCTGCCGACGCTCGTGGCCTAGGCTATAGCATGCGAAACAGCATTCACTACACTGGCTGTTTCCGTCGGAAGTGCCGATGAAATTATTTTGTTGGAGCAATCAGTGCTTCTTATCAACTGTGCATTTGTCGGCCTCTTGGGTAAGCCACAGCATCGCTTGTTAGGTTAGGTTAGCTTAGGTTATGTTGTACGTGTGCTGAAACAGGAATCTAGGTCTGCCAATGCCTTCATAGAGTGCCATGATGGGAACCCGGGATGGGGCCATCACTCATCCCCGGATCCCTCGGATGTAGGTTCTTGAGGACTTCGATAAAGTTCACGTCATTTCATTTCATCTGGTACGATATGCGGACTGATGATACGACCCCAACTATAAAAAGGATTTAGAGCACGGGTCGGCAATCTTTCGAGGCGCAGGACCAAGTTGCACGAAGCGAAGCTGCGAGGGGCCGCACTGTAAATTGGGGGGGGGGGGGTTGAAAAAAGAGTTAATAATTTAGAGTACTTAGTACTCTACTATGAGAGAGGATAAAGCCATCCCACGGGCCTCACTCTTGATGTGGCCACGTCGACAAAAATTAGTATATGCTAACGTCTGCGCCAGCACCTGTAGCAAGAACAACAGCGTTCGGCTCACATTCTGTAGCTGTAGAAGCACGAAGTTGGCCCTATGGACTCTGCTGTGTGTATAGAAAAAATAGTTAACGATTTAGAGTGCTTGGTACTCTACTATGGGAGAGCATAAAGGCGTCCCGTGGGCATTCAGACTTCAGGTACGAAGGTTCTCGCCACGAGGGTCATAGTAAATTGCAGAAGGGTTTCTTGAAGGGCCAGTTGGTACACAATACTGAAGAGAACAGCGCGAAAAACGAGACGGAGAAAGCTTGCACACATGACACAAGCGCTGACGAACATGATTGATTGATTGATATGTGGGGTTTAACGTCACAAAACCACCAGATGATTATGAGAGACGCCGTAGTGGAGGGCTCCGGAAATTTCGACCGCCTGGGGTTCTTTAACGTGCACCCAAATCGGAGCGCACGGGCCTACAACATTTCCGCCTCCATTGGGAATGCAGCCGCCGCAGACGGGATTCAATCCCGCAACCTGCAGGTCAGCAGCCGAGTACCTTAGCCACAGGCCACCACGGTGGGGCACGCGCTGACGAACAACTGTGTGTAAATTTATTACACCTGGAAATATATAGCTGAAAACATGAACAAAAACAAAAGCCATCACGTGCACATAAAAGTGAAAGGGGCAAAAACGAATCTGCCACGAGTCAAAATGTACAAGTTAACTGCTCAAAAACATCATCTCTTTTTCTAGGAAGGCGAGCGAAGGCTCACTGACGCACGTGTTCTCTTTCGTCTTGATATGAAAAGCCTCGTTAATTTCGTGCTCTGTCTCGTTTCGATATCTTGAGTGTCTTGCATTCATGGAAGAGTGGAGCGTGGCCGCACAAGGAGCAATGAGCTGTTTTTGTTCTTGTTTTCAGCTATATAGTTCCAGGTGTAATAAATTTACCCGCAGTTGTTCGTCAGCGCTTGTGTCGTGTGTTCAATCTTTCTCTGTCCCGTTTTTTGCGCTGTTCGCCTCAGGTTCATAGCAAGTTGATGACTATAAAACCGTCGGACACAACCCAGCTCACGGACAACAAGCCACTTGGCCGTCTTTATCGCCTAATTCCTCGCCACGCGACTGTGTTCATCTCCCGTCTTTGTCACACCGACAACACACCAGGTATCCTTGTAGGATATGTCGATGCCAATATCACCATTGGCATGGTCCATACCACCCTGGTGGGCCCCCAACTACCACAAGCAGGACAACCATGCACGTATGCAGCTGACCCTGAATCACCAGCATATCTCGCTTAACTCGCCGCTATACGGAACGGTCTCAACGCATTGCAGCGTTTCGTTTAAACGAACCAATACACTAAGCTTGTCCTTCGCGCTGATTCTACGGAAGTGATTCACGACATCCGCCATGTTGCCCGATCGACAGTGTTTTCAGACGTCATCCATCAAACGGCAAGAAACATCGGTACAACCATACGCATCGAATGGGTTCCACGAGTGGCAATGTCTGGTCATCTAGAGGCGGATTCTGCCACTCGCTCCCCGATCCTAATTTACCCACTGCCACTATTACCCGAAGACAACTGCAGAAAACTGCTGCGCCAAAAGGAATATCTCCGACGCACCACACGGGCACTCATACCACCGTGTGGTTCTTCCCTCCCTGGTGGGCTTACCCGCTTAGAGGAGGTAGCGCTTCGGAGACTTCGAGTGGGGGTCGCTCTTACGCCGGCAGTTACCGCCCACTGGCTGGAACAGTACCGTGCCGCGTATGGAACCTCATGCCCCTTTTGTGACACTCCTGTAACTGCCGTGGACATGACGCACTTGCTCTGGTAGTGCCTGGGCCTAGAGCAAGCGCGCCTTCGTCATGTTAGAACAACGGGTCATCGTCCCGGTCGCCCTCCGGACTTACAAGAGTGGATAAGCGGACCGTTCCACCGTTCCCTGTTAAACTTTATGCATGAATGTAACTCGTTTATTTGTTTGTGATGAGCCTGTGTTGTTCTTATGTATGCTTGTGTGTTTAAAAAAAGTAGGTAACGACTTAGAGTACTATATTGCACTATGGGAGAGCTTAAAGCCGTCGCGTGGCTACGCTAAGAAGAGCAGGGCGCTACATGTGCGCTATACGCTTATTGTGTGTTTGCAAAAAAGTGCTTAATGAGTTAGAGTACTTGGTACTTTACTCTGGAGAGCTAAAAGCCGTCCCTTGGGCGTCACGAGGGCAGTCTTTCGAATTAGAAAAAAAATGTTAAAAAAATCGACGGCAAGTCTCATTGTCCAGACGCTGGCTCCTAGCTGAGGCTACCGTTATTCGCCTACATTTAATCGATTAAACAGTAAGATTACGTATCTGGTAGGCAAAGTTTCATCTTCTCGGCTTCCTCATTGCTTTTTACTAGCGCCAAGCTTTTACACCTCGGTTTTGCTATTTTGACACATTTGCTTACTCATCCAGTTTTCATAAGCGAAAAAGGTCTAGCGATGTCGTTATACTCTATAAGAGCAAGCAGCAGTTGCTGACAGGGCCTCATATAGCCGATACGATGAGGCATCGTCGATTGGAAGCTTTTTGCCGGCGGCGGACAAAGGCGGTCTACGTTACAGACTGGCGATCATCCGTCGCTTCGACGTATCGTCCATTTCTTCACGCCGACGGCACCGCGGTGTCGACCGCATGAACGAAGAAGCGGCGAGAATATGCGTGGCTTCACGTGCCACTCTCATAACTTGGCAGGCCAGATAGGAGGCGTGTACATCTTTACGGCATCCACAGGAGCTATCTAAAGCGCGCGGTATCCCGTAGGTGTGGACAGACTGGGCGAGACGGAGGAGACAAGGCCGTCTGGCCCTGTCAGTGGGGTACGCGAGAAACCCGTTATATCGGCGCCCGCCAATTTCTGGCTGCTCATCAGTACAGCTTCAAAAAAGGGGCGGCGAATGCTGCGTATAGAAGCGCCGCAGTGCGCTGGTCGGACAAGTGAGCCTGTCAAGAGGGTTGAAGAAGCGGAGCGATCACCATTATAGGAAAGCGGGCTCATCGTATAAATTTCTTTCCTACATTTTCTCTGACTGGTCTTTATGGTGCGCTTGCACCCACTGTGTGCTGTACAAATACCGTAGTTTAATTTTTATGCTTATCAATGTGGAGGCCGATAAGTGGATCCTCGCTTTAGATGTGAACTCATTCGGCGTTCCTATGACTGAGCTTTCCCAATTCCAGTGCTCGTATGCAGCTGGACGTCGGGTAGCGTTGTTTACAACATAGACGGCGTTTGGTGTTCGTGTAATTACATCGGAGGGAACAGAGCACAAAAGAAAACTGGGACAAGGAATGGCGATGCACACACAGTGTTGTAACTACACTTTAGACAAACTAAAGTGACATGCGAAACACTGAATTTTGAATGAAGGAAGATAGTTTTCGAGAAATCGTTTCTTTGTTTGACACGGCCTTAATGAAGGCCAGTAGATAATGAAGGTACATAAATTATCGGAAATGTTAATTGAACCATTTTAAGTATACTGTAAGAATTGTCAAGAAATGTGAACAATTGTGAAGAATCGTGCCGGTTTGCGTCTGGCAGAGACCAAACCTGCCATCTTTGGATCCGAAGGTCGCATGTGGTGCAAACTTAGGGAAAAACTTATTCAGTATTCTGGATTTTGAAACATCGTTTTGGCGACGGGACAACCATTGGTCTGAGGACGGGCTTTCTGCACTTGACGATCGCTAACAAGAAATGATGTGATGTCACGTGAAAGCTACAACCTTCCACTTAAATCCACCAAAGCAAAGGCAGAGGGATTGATACGCGTTCCGGAAACAACCTTACTTATCGTGGTTGCTTTAAAGGGCCCCTAAACCACACCGAGTGCCCCGTCATGGTGGTCTAGTGGCTAAGGTACTCGGCTGCTGACCCGCAGGTCGCGGGATTTAATACCGGCTGCAGCGGCTGCATTTCCGATGGAGCCGCGGAGCACGGCGTCAGCTTTGTCGACGCGGCCGCGTACCGCGGGAGCCGCGCCTTCTCCGCAGTCGTCGTCAACTTCAAACAACAAATCACCAACTGCGCATCCGTTCACACTGACGATCCGACGGTTGCCGAGCAAGTGGCCATCGCCCTGGCCATCCTGGAAGGTGAAAGGGAGGTCATTTATAGTGACTCTAGGTCAGCTATTCGCGCTTTCGAGCGCGGTGTAATCTCCAAGAAAGCCCTGCGCGTGCTCCAAAGTGGTGGCCGCGACGGCATCAAGCACCACGTACTGATCTGGTTTCCTGCACATGTTGGACATGTCCAAGGTGCTCCCCCCAACCTCAACGAGTCTGCCCACGAGGCCGCGCGCGCACTAACCGACCGCGCGGGTTCCGGGCAACGATTCGGGGCCAACGGGGTTGCGGAAAACAGGGACGCGCCTGCCACGTACAACGAAATAACAAAATATTTTTACCTCGCGCGGAGACTATATCCACTCCCTCATCCAAATCTTAATAGGCCACAGGCCCTTACGCTCAGACTACTGCAGACCGACACGTACCCTAACCTGAGATCCCTTCACGCTATTTATCCTGACGTGTTTCCCAATGACGCTTGCCCCGCTTGTGGGGATGTATCCACGCTGGCGCACATGCTCTGGGAGTGCAAGGCAATGTACACTAACCCCAACACTACATCGGTCAGGTGGGAGGCGGCCCTACGCAGCTCCCTCCTGGCCGACCAACTTTGGGCCGTCCAGCAGGCCCGCGGAGCGGCCGATAGGCTTGGCCTAACGGTCCCGACGTGGGAATCGCCCGCTGCGCGCTGACGCGCGCCTTGCAGCACCTCAATAAAGTTTCGCAACCAACCAACCAACCAACCGGAACTGTTGTAGGCCCGTGTGGTCAGATTTCGGTGCACGTTAAAAAACCCCAGGTGGTCGAAATTTCCGGAGCCTTCCACTACGGCGTCTCTCATAACCATGTGGTGGTTTTGGGACGTTAAACCCCACATATTTCCATCAATCACTCAATGCTTACTATGTAAGAACATGTCAACAGTTGTGCATGGCGGCTGTGTGTGATCAATGAAAGGAGAAAAGTTGAGCATTTAAGCAGATTTACCTAATGGATCCACTTGTATGGACCTTGATATATGTGCAAACAAAACATTCCTAGTGCATAGTCTGCAACGTCCACTCCTCATAATGGTTATGAACCGAACAATGAGGACACTCACTCACTCACTCACTCACTCACAGCTACGGTGACCAAAACTCTCCTATATCGTCAATAGAAGAAGGAGATAAGGTGCGAAAGAACGTCGAAGTGTGCGCGAAGCGCCCAACCCGACCCCACCGCAGATTGCGCATCCGCGTCTTAGGCAAACGGTTCTGTCCGTGGCGGCCAGCCGGCTATTCTTTCGTTCTCGTTAACAATCGCGCGCACGCGCGCGCGTCGGTCCTTTAGCATAGCGGCAGCGATGGGCAACAGCGCAGTGGCCACGCGGCACCAGGCGTCAGTACACACTTTCCAAGGACTCCCGTTTGACTTTCTCAAACCAGAGCGCACCGGCTTGCTCCTACACAGCATACATTTATGCGAAACGGACGGAACCTTCTGCACGCCTCTCCAGCCCTGATCTCAGGCGGTCAAGGCGAGCTTTCCCGTTGCGGGGCGAATCCTTGTAGCGAAGGCACCATTGTATGCATGCGCTCATGGCACAATACTGGCGATGGGTGAGCGAGCGACGGCCTGGGCTTCGCAACCCGTAGAACCTGGCTTTTTCCTTCTCACTCGTCTGCCGTGCATTGTCTGGCGAATTAACGCGCCACCCTCTGCCCGATGACGATTCTTTTTCTCGAGCCAAGGTTGCCGCTTGCTGAATCCTCCTGTGAGCATCCACGATTGAAGACGACCGATCGATGTTCCTGGTTGTCCAGATCGTCTGAGTAATGAGCCTGCTTACATCTCAGGCTTTAAGCCATTTTCATGCCTAATTAAACACCAACTAACAAAAAAGCCCAATCAGTATAAAAAGAAAGCAGTACAAACAGGCACTTGAATTCAGACATAGAGGATTGTTAATGCTACGTTAGGTGTGTCGTCTGCGAATATGGGGGAGTATTCTTCTGCTTGCTGCATCTTCCTGCTGCACGTGTCGCTTGTCTCTATTGCGTACCGTATGTGGGAAGTAATTTGAAGTTCATTTCGTTCCACAAGCTAATAATCGCAACGAAGCTATTCTGAGTAGGACACGGTGTCCTATTCAACACGTACGCACGTCTTACGTCGGATAATACTAGCTCAACACTGGGTTTTAGGATGAGTTCATATGTAGGTGCTACTTCCGATAACTTGGTCGAAGGTTCAGTTGATCAATAAGTGCAACAATCAGTTAAACTTGTCGCATTTAGTTTTTAAACTTGTCGACATTTAAAAGCCCCCCCCCCCCCCCAAAAAAAAAAAAAAAAAACGGCACACCTAGATTCATGGAACGACAAAAGCCGTTTGCCACCTTCGCAACACGAACGAACCCGACAGGCACGCCATCTTAAATGTTTACGTGAAAACAACCGCATTTACACATGAAAAAAATTACGCAGATCTCACGTACCTGGGAATCGGCGTTATGCGAAGCATGCGGAGGGAATGTGACCGTGTTGCAGTTTTTTTTTATCGAGCGACACGTCATGAAATGACGCTAAATATAGGTACAAATGTGGCACGCACAGACATATGTTGAAGGGATTCAGATGTTTATATAACCAGTTCTTTGCACTTGTGCAACTATTTAAACTGAAACATGCGTATCATCAACACCAGTAGCTGATATGAAGCAGTGATGCTCGTGAAGATACGGGCCCTAGATACTGATACATAAATCAACTGCAGCGCATGACACCTAACCACAATTGACGTTGACCCGACGTGAAGGCTGTATCAAATGAGTACATATGTAATGTTTATAAAATTGGGTAGGCAGTACTGCAACCACTATTGACGTTTCACAAAGATTAGAGTCTCTTTGAAAAGTTCCGAGACCTGGCGTAGCTTTGTGGTAGAATGCTTCACTGCCACGCAGAATGCTTGGGTTTGATTCCTGATGGTACCCTGAAAGTTATTGGGCTGGTTAGTGTGACATGACGATAGTTATAGCGCGAGAACAGAATGACGACAGGCGCTCGTGTCCTTCTTGTCTCTTTGCCGTCATTCTGTTCTCGCGCTATAACTATCGTCAGCTGCCCTGAAATTTATTATTTGAAATCGTGGAGAGGTCAACGCTGCCTATGTCAGTTTTCTTTTTAACACTGACATTTATTCTATGCCTTCCTTGCGTCGACGGTATGCCGATGACGGGTATTCCATAACGCTCACGCATTAAAGTTGCCCATGGGTGTTTCGTGGGTAGATACTAAGTGCCAATCACCTGTGGCACATACCCGCAAACCAGCGGCACATACTCGCCGGTGTGTATGTGCCACTGCTTGGCGGGAAGTGTTTGACGACGTACTCGACAGGATTGTGACATTCATGTCTTGACCAGCTCGTCATATTCGTTAAACCATCTTACCCTCCCATGCTAATTTTTTGTTCATGCCAAATTAAGGGGGTGACCGCGAGAGCACCCAAACGTAAGCGGCTAGATAGATAGATAGATAGATAGATAGATAGATAGATAGATAGATAGATAGATAGATAGATAGATAGATAGATAGATAGATAGATAGATAGATAGATAGATAGATAGATTTGATTGATATGTGGGGTTTAACGTCCCAAAACCACTATATGATTATGAGAGACACCGTAGTGGAGGGCTCCGGAAATTTAGACCACCTGGGGTTCTTTAACGTGCACCCAAATCTGAGCACACGGGCCTACAACATTTCCACCTCCATCGGAAATGCAGCCGCCGCAGCCGGGATTTGAACCCGCGCCCTGCGGGTCAGCAGCCGAGTACCTTAGCCACTAGACCACCGCGGCGGGGCATAGATAGATAGATAGATAGATAGATAGATAGATAGATAGATAGATAGATAGATAGATAGATAGATAGATAGATAGATAGATAGATAGATAGATAGATAGATAGATAGATAGATAGATAGATAGATTTGATTGATATGTGGGGTTTAACGTCCCAAAACCACTATATGATTATGAGAGACACCGTAGTGGAGGGCTCCGGAAATTTAGACCACCTGGGGTTCTTAACGTGCACCCAAATCTGAGCACACGGGCCTACAACATTTCCACCTCCATCGGAAATGCAGCCGCCGCAGCCGGGATTTGAACCCGCGCCCTGCGGGTCAGCAGCCGAGTACCTTAGCCACTAGACCACCGCGGCGGGGCATAGATAGATAGATAGATAGATAGATAGATAGATAGATAGATAGATAGATAGATAGATAGATAGATAGATAGATAGATAGATAGATAGATAGATAGATAGATAGATAGATAGATAGATAGATAGATAGATAGATAGATAGATAGATAGATAGATAGATAGATAGATACTCTCAAAGTCGCCGAACTTCGCTAAGAAATGCTTCGCATTTGAAAAAATTGTGGCAGTTTCGCACTTTTAGCGCCGAGCCTGACGAAAAAGCGTCAGCTGGGTGGCCTTTCTGGTTTGATTTTGTTCATTTTTTCTAATTCTCTCAGTTTCTTGTGTCTCTTTTTCGAATCTATTTCTTTCTACTGCTTTTGTAAAGTAACCGAATGATGTTCAGGGTTTCAACTTTTTCCTCTTTTCTGGCAGTGCTCGCCTATGTTTATTCCTTTTTTTTTCTACAGCTTTCTTTTTCTCTATTTTTTCTCGCTCTTTCTATCTCGATTTCTCTTTCTTCCCTTTCTTTCCCAACTTGCTTCCTTCTGTCACTTTATCTCTTATTCCTTATTTCTTTCTTTTTCTGTCTCGCTCGCTGATTTTTCACTGTCTTTTTCACGTCTCTTTTGTTTTGTATATTACTCGCTGTCTTTCTATTGTTCTCTGTTTCATCGATCTTTTTATTTCTTTGTTTCTTTTATTCATTATGTTTGCTCTTTCTCATTCTTTCTATCGCTGTCTTACTTTCTTACCGTACAGCCACAACGGCAAGAAGATGCTGATGTTCCAGGGTGCGGTGATCACCTCCTCTCGTACAATGAGATGGCCAAACACTTCTACTTGGGACGCAGGGTCTTCCCCCTCCGCACAACGAACTAAACAGAGCTCACGCCATTACTCTATGGCTACTATAAACAAGAATTTACCCGCACCCACTGATAATTAACGAAATGTATTCGGAGTTATCTATTCCTACAACATGCGACAAATTCCACGGCACCATAGATCTCGCTCCTATGTTTTGCACGTTGCGCCGCGTTACGCAGTGACAAGGGAATTGTTGAAGAACTGCGGGGCGCAGCTCAACGCAGTTCTACATCGAGGGACAATTATGGGCAGTCTAATGGGCCCGTTAAACGGCTAGGACCCTAGCGTGACCTAGTGGACAATAATAAAGTTATTTCATTCATCCATCCGTCTCTCTCTCCATTTTCTTTCCCGCTCTCTTTTTTTTTCTCTTTCATGCTCGCGCCTGCTGTACACTTGGCGATTATTATTATTAATATTATTATTATTGATATTACTAATTAATAACGCTAATCGCATGCTCGGCTACGTACGTCGAAATTTCTCACAGGCTCCTTCAACACTAAAACTAACTCTCTACAAGACGCTTATCCGCTCCAAACTGGAGTATGCTGCATCAGTTTGGGATCCTAACCAAGAAAATCTAATACACTCACTTGAAATGGTTCAAAACAACTCTGTTCGTTTTATACTCTCTAACTACAACCGGACTGCCAGCTTAAGCACTATGGAATCCAGCCTCAGATTACCTTCCTTACCATCTCGTAGGAAAATCCTTCGCCTTTGTCTTTTCGATAAGCTTTTCTATCACAGCCAGCTACGAAACGAACTCATTCTGCCTCCTCGGTACATTTCAGCTCGCATAAATCATGTCCATAAAGTCGGCTTGCCGTCCTGCAGAACTAACTCCTTTTCCCAGCAGTCATTCATACTGCGTACATCACAGGAATGGAACCACCTACCCGCACTGACGGCAACAATCTCGCACCACCAACTTTTTAAAACTGCTTTAGATAACACTGTACAACGTGTATCTGCTCTGTTTTATATTATGTTTGTAATTTTTGTAACCCACTCTCCTCTCTAATGCCTCTGGCCCTGAGGGTACCTAAATAAATAAATAGATCACTGTGGTGCATACGTGCCTGCGGGGATGTACTGAGCACCTTAGCCATTGTTCCACACTGGCGGACAGCCTGTCTTCGACTCCTGGTAATGCAACCACTACAGCACTCTTATTTGTACAGAGGTACTACTACAAGCGTAGCCAGGGAGGTGTTGAGGGGTTCGAACCTTCCCACCATGCGGGAATTTATAAACAGGGTGCTCCAACTAACTATAGTGTATAAATATGCCGAGGCCCTTTAAGACGATTAGTCCAAATGCACGGCCCTCACTTTTCATGGAGTAAGTGGCACTATGCATTGTTGTCTGTTTAATGTCTTAATTATTCTGCATTAAACAGCCAAATTTTAAAGCAATAAAGCTGGGCAAAAGATCTTATGGCAAAGTTGCCATTTGATTTCCAAAACATTCGACTTGGCAGTTTCTAACTACTTTCTACCTATGAACCTATGAAGTGTTAGTGTCCGCTTACTGAAGTTGTAGCTGCAATATATATATATATATATATATATATATATATATATATATATATATATATATATATATATATATATATTGTTATGCCAGCGAGTCCTCGTCAAACGTCCGTGCCTCTGAAACAGGCAATCTGGGTCAAGGCCAGCCCGCAGCCCGCCGGGCGCGAACAACTCCACGGCGTGAACACGCGCGGCGCATCTGTGGCCCACGTGCATTGAGTCAGCGTCGCACGTGACAGCGAGCCGGCGTCCTCATGTCTGGTGGCCTGACGCATCGCGCGGCGAACCCCATTGGAGGAGCCTGCTCTGAAGACCAGCGGCGCTTCTGATTGGACATTTTAGTTGGGCCCGGTGTAAATAAAAGAAGCCCTGCGGCGTGTCGCGATCAGCGGTTTTAGGCGAAAGGCTGACCTATGTATTAGAGAGAGGAGCTCGGCTCTTCGAGTCTCTGCCGGCCCCAGTGCCGAAATTGTAACGCCTCTGTATATATGCTGTACATAAACCTTGTTTAACTCACCGTCGTCTCGTCCGCTCGTCTCCTCAGCTCTGCGCAGAAGCAGTCGCGAGCTGAGAAACATACGCTACCAAACGGCTGGTGACCTTCCCGGCGGGGTCGAAAGCAGTGGCGCCTCCGGGACCGCGTCGGCGTCGCCGTCTTTCGCAACAGTGGTGGCTTCGGCGGGATCGGTCCGCCGTTTCTCAACAGTGGTTGGCAGCTGCGTGATCGGCCGGCGTCAGCGACATCGATGCGGTGAGTGCCTGATGTTTTCCCCTCAGTTCACCAGACTACTCTAGCTCAGGTTGTAGTAGTTTAGAGAAAGGGCTGTGTGAAGCATTGAAGGGAGCTTTGATCGTTTCAAGCCAAGTTGAAGTGCTTTGAAACCAAAGTTAATGCGGAGGTGGTAAACACGGGAGGGTGAAAAATTGCTTGCGCGTCTTGCTAGTAGGCTTATAGTGGGTACGGCAAGTAGATTCTTAACAGGGGCAAACAGCAAGAGGCTAGTGTGAACGATGGAGAACCTTAAAGTGAAGGAACTCATCGAAATTTGTGAGGAACTCGGCATTACTTTGGGCCGTGCGAAACGAAAGCAAGCGATCCTTGATATCATGAAGGATGAGGGAGTGTCGGCTGAGGAAGTCGATGAGGCCTGGGTGGATATTAAAGCACGCCGTGAGGAGGCTGAAAGGCGAGAAGTAGAAGCTCGCGAACGTGAGGAGGCTGAAAGGCGCGAAGCTCGTGAAGAAGCTGAAAGGCGCGAAGCTCGCGAACGTGAAGAAGCTGAAAGGCGCGAACGACGCGAGGAGGCCGAGAGACAGGAGCGTCTCGAGTTGAAACGACTAGAATTGGCAATCCTACAGTGTTCGCAGGCGCCTAGCGTAGCTTCTCCGACGATTCAGGTCAGCGGTTTTAGAATTCGGGACCAACTGCCACCGTTCGTAGTAGGCGAGGACATGGCGAAGTATCTCGTCAAGTTTGAACACGTCTGTGAGCGAAACGCTTTGGAGCGGTCTCTTTGGGCGCAGAACCTGTTAGCTCTTCTTCCCGGCGAAGTGTCCGACGCATTAACTTGCTTGTCTAGGGAAGCGTTTGAGAGCTATGACGAGGTTAAGGAAGTGCTCTTGAGACGTTATAAGTTGTCACCCGAGGCTTTCAGGCAAAGGTTCCGGTATGCTAAAAAGGGGAATGAGTCACACGTTGACTTCGCGTTTCGTCTTAAAGCCGATTTGATCGAATGGCTCAAGGGCGAAGGTGTTTATGACGACCGCGATAAAGTGGTGGAATGCGTTGCATTGGAGCAATTCTACCGCTGCATCGAGGAGGATGTTAAACTTTGGCTGCAGGACAAACTTGGTGAAGTACAGTTAAACAAGGCAGCAGAGTTAGCTGAGGAGTATTATACTCGCCGAAAGTTGCATAGCAGGGCAGTGCGCGTTGAAAAGGATGAAAGAAAGGAGGGCTTTTCAAGGAAACCTGATCAACGGAAACCCGCTCCGCACCGTAATTTCAAGAAGGACCCGTCTCTTACGAAGGACAGTGTAGGGGAAGGGCAAACAGAAGCGGAGAAATCGAGTGAGGTTTCTACCACACAGGCATTAGAACCGGAAAACAAACGGAAGCCGCTAATCTGCTACAACTGTAAAAAGGAAGGGCACATCGCGAGAAACTGTCAGGAAAAGTTTGCCTTCGCAACGATCCGAGAATCAGAAAAAAACATGCGGTTGTTGGAGCCGTATCTCCAAGAAATTAGGGTCAATGAGAAAACGTGCCGAGCACTTAGAGACTCAGCGGCAACCATGGACGTTGTCCATCCTTCATTGGTGTCTCCGGATGACTTCACAGGAGAATGCGCGTGGATCAGGCAAGTCGCCGAGGAGCAGAGTGTTCGCTTACCAATCGCCACCGTTGTCATTGAAGGCCCGTTCGGTAAGCTTTGCACCGAAGCGGCTGTGTCTGCCGCGCTGAATGGTCGTTTTTCTTATCTTTTCTCCAACAACTCGGAGCAGCTTCTCAAAGAGCAGGGCAAATCGTTCTTCCCCAACTTAGCGTGCATGGCTCCCACGCGATCGCAAGCGCGAAAGCTTTCGCGGAAGCTTGACTTGGTTCCATGCGGTGAACTCTCAAGTGACCTTGTCGGCGGGTCGACGGAACCCCAGAAAGGAAATTTTCCGCATGAGTCATGTGAGCAGTCACGCGAGCGGCCCGTCGCGGGAGCGGCCAGCGCGGTATGCGCTGGGGGAGACGACGTGGCGCCATTGAGTCAGAGCGAGAGGGTTGCAACGCTCTCGCCTGTAGCGGAAAGTTGGAGCGAGCTGCCGAGAGTTGATCGAGAGACGCTCATTCGAGGGCAGAGTGAGGATCTCTCGATGGAAGCGCTAGTGGAAAGCCAAATTGAAGCGCTAGTGGAAAGCCAGGAAAACGCGGCAAAAGTGCTGTCGAAGGAGCACTACGAGGAATCGGTGAAGAAGCGTGTATTTGAAGTTGATAATCAGGTAATGCTGCTGCAGCCGTCCAAAAGGAACAAGCTTGAGGTTGATTGGGAAGGGCCCGCCAAAGTATTATCGAAGCCTTGCGATACAAATTATGAAGTGAAATTAGGAAGGCGGCCGGACAAAATTTACAACTTGATGAAACCATACGTTCAACATCAAGCGGTCGTAAATCAGCTGTTGAAGGCTTCAGAGGAAGAGGAAGCAGAAAATTTGAGTTCTAGTGAGGTAATTGAAGGGGGATCGAAAGTAATCCGGGAGCAGATAGACCTAGAGCCTAGCGTAAGTGAAGGAGGACCTGAGAAAGAGGACCTGAGAAAGATTGTTTCCGAGTTTGGGTATGTGTTGTCGGACCGTCCCGGAGACACGACGGTGATCGAACACGATATCAAGCTAAGCGGTGAGGAGTCAATCAGTAGCAAGCCGTATCGTTGTTCCCTTGTGCAACGTCGAAAGTGTGAGCCGCTCTTGGTGCCGCATAGGTATCGTCGCCTAAAAGTGGCCGGTTACTGAAGTTGAGCATGTTGCTCCACAGCGCAACTTTGACGTTCGCTATCAAAAAAAAAAAAAAAAAAAAAAAAGAAAGGAAAGGTAAACGCTAATGCAGGTGCATTGAGCAGTGCGTTCCAGCTAGTAACTTCTCAACCTTTCGGTTTCTGGCTGGCGATTCGGGGCAAAATTTTGACCTCATCACGACCTGGGCCGAGCGCTCTCGTTCAGAGTGCTCTCAAGGGGCCAACTTTATGTGGTATTCTAATTCGTTGCGTTGTTGTAATTGTGAAAAATTCAAGTTCCTACTTTAAGAGTCTTGTGTCCCACATGTGCCTCTTGATGTAGAGGAACAAAATTCCGATAAACACGTAGATAGGTATATGTTGTACTATACTTTGTCTGGTGTTCTGTCGGGTGACCGAGGGCACTTGCGTGTGTCGTGTGTTGTCTGTTGTCGAACCGTTCTTAGCAAGTTGCAGAACCATCGACAAGTGCTGAAACCGAAGATGGTCAGAAGAGACGAGTGAAGCTGGTCAGCAAGTTGTGACGACGAGCCAGTGGAGCTGGGATCTGTCGTCAAAAATGGGATGTGTTCCCGGAACAGTCTGGAGCTGTATTCTCCCCATGGCCCTGGAGGCGAACCTGGAGGGACCTGGCGAACGAGCGCACCTGACATCCGAGCCCCGTGGAAGCAGCTCGTCTTTCCGGTGCATTGTCTGGCGGCGGGGGTGCTGTTATGCCAGCGAGTCCTCGTCAAACGTCCGTGCCTCTGAAACAGGCAATCTGGGTCAAGGCCAGCCCGCAGCCCGCCGGGCGCGAACAACTCCACGGCGTGAACACGCGCGGCGCATCTGTGGCCCACGTGCATTGAGTCAGCGTCGCACGTGACAGCGAGCCGGCGTCCTCATGTCTGGTGGCCTGACGCATCGCGCGGCGAACCCCATTGGAGGAGCCTGCTCTGAAGACCAGCGGCGCTTCTGATTGGACATTTTAGTTGGGCCCGGTGTAAATAAAAGAAGCCCTGCGGCGTGTCGCGATCAGCGGTTTTAGGCGAAAGGCTGACCTATGTATTAGAGAGAGGAGCTCGGCTCTTCGAGTCTCTGCCGGCCCCAGTGCCGAAATTGTAACGCCTCTGTATATATGCTGTACATAAACCTTGTTTAACTCACCGTCGTCTCGTCCGCTCGTCTCCTCAGCTCTGCGCAGAAGCAGTCGCGAGCTGAGAAACATACGCTACCAAACGGCTGGTGACCTTCCCGGCGGGGTCGAAAGCAGTGGCGCCTCCGGGACCGCGTCGGCGTCGCCGTCTTTCGCAACAGTGGTGGCTTCGGCGGGATCGGTCCGCCGTTTCTCAACAATATATATATATATATATATATGAGCTCCATGATTGCAGTTCACAGTGACATTGCGATAAGCAGCCGCCGCTATCGTCGCTGCCCTGTCACATCTTAAAGGGCCCCTAAACCGAGTTCAAAGACCTTCACTACCCTTCCTGCAAGTTGGTCTCCTCTTCGTCGCTTATCTCTTCATAAGGCACGTGTAATGCAAGCACTAATCGGTGAGCGAATTAGGATCTCGTGCTTTTCGACTACACGCGCCTACCTCTGCTTGCGCAGTCGCAAATGCAGAAAACGAAGTGAAATCACTTTATCGCGCACGTTAGTAATGCGAGACAAGGCAGAACGGACGTGTTACTACACATGGCAAAACAAGGTACGCGACCAATCGCAAGAGATATATCGGCTATTCGAGAGCTTGTTTCACCCTGATGTAACGTTGAAAATACGAGAAATGATGGGAAAGAATAACACGCTCGTTCTTCGTATTTTCTGAGGTTTTAGGGGCGAAGCTCCTTAAGGCGTGGGCTGTGCGTCCCCTGTATGTAGCTACCTCTCGTTTAGTTCTTGCAGTGTCCACTAGATGGCGGTACCGTCTCCTGTATGTCGCCTTCTCTCGTTTAGTTCTTGCAGTGTTCACTAGACGGCGGCACCGTCTCCTGCATGTAGCCACCTCTCGTTTAGTTCTTTCAGTGCTTACTAGATGGCGGGACTTGTAGCTGATGATGAAAAGATGCAAGATGTTATAAACTAGACGGCGGTACTTGTAGTTGATGATGAAAGATGCGAGATGTTATAAAATAGGAATGATGTCACGTATGGCACGTGTCATTGGTGGAAGGCAATCGTTCGATTTAGTGCGGCGACGTACGCTAGGGGGAGAATTGTAATAAAATCGAGTAGGCAAAATGTACGGAAGATTCATGGTTTACCAGGTTTTCCTCCAGAGCTTCGCCCACTCATCATCATTCACTTCGTGGATATGGCGGCACTTTTTAGGGGTACTTTAAGTGGCAATTAACGCACCCGGCCAAATGACATTTAACAGTTTGCTCGCGAAAAGCCATAGAACGCTCTTATCACGGCGCCCATAACCACGCCAACAGGCATGTCACGTGGTATGTCATTGTATTTCGCGGGCATCTGTAACGAGCAGGAAAACACTAACACCTGTTCCATAAACAAAAACTGAATAATCACAAGTTTTGTGATACAATATCATAGGAATTATCCCCAACTTCGCTGCTTCAAAAGCTGGTTAACTAATCTTGATTAATTAAACAGCAAGCAAAAACAGTAACTTACTCTAATAGCTAGCAACACGCATCTCGCCGCGCCAAAGAGGGCGTCGGCATATATTAAACTCCGGGAGGAGTTAGCGCGGACATTCTTTGTAAATACACACGTACACTCACACAAACGTATACATAAATTAAATCTAAATAGTATAGCCCCCCCCCCCTCCCCCCCGCAGGTCTTCTGACTGCACCACTGCATGCAAGATATAACGTAGGTGCAAACGTCTGAACGTCGAAGACTACTTACGACAACGCCACGACAGTGGCGCCAGCGGGCGTCGAGTTTTCAACACGTGTGCCTGTTGCGCCTCGTAATATTCCCTTTGCCACCACAAGGCGGCTAAATGCGAGGTCTCGTTCCGCGTTCAAGCTGGTTCTGCTGAAGGTGTACTTCTTTCAAGACCAAGCAGGTGTTATCATAGCGTGAATCGAGTCTTTATAATGTCTAGAACAAGGGTGTAGCCACAATACTTTTTATGAGGGGAGGCAGAGGGAAGGTTAAGCCACTCTTTATCTATCTTCGTGCATGCGTTTTGTACGAGTGTGGATGCATATGTACACATGCAGAGTTTTCATGGGTATGATTTTATAGCGGGAACCCAATCCTCGTTTCTTTGCTTTTTGCTAGAAAAGTGCTCGATAAGTCAGTATATTCTCGTCACTATACATGTGGTCGTAGTGAAACAGATTTATTAGACAGCCGGTATAGCCGCTGGTAACAGTGAGAATGGCTACCACCCACTAACAACACACTTCTGCTCGTCTAAGAGCAAACTCAGTTAAAACTAATTCAATTTCATTTTGCTAATTAATATTGACGTTGAAACAGAAAGACAGTATAAAAAATTTAGTATTTGAACATGCGTTCTCCCATTACACGCACACGCACACGCACACACACACACACGCACACACACACACACACACACACACACACACACACACACACACACACACACACACACACACACACACACACACACACACACACACACACACACACACACACACACACACACACACTGCTCATTCACTGGCTTAATAAAATTGCAACGGAATCTTGCAATAGAGTCCCGTCGTTGCGAAATATTGACCCAAGGTGCAAAAGATGTACCAAGCTACCCAAATAAGCACCCTACTGAATAAGGAATCTGTACAGGAGCTCCAAAAGTAAAACGGAGCACGTGAGCTGCAGCTGAGCGGCACAACGTGGCGGCTGGGTCGAAAGAAAGACGGTCCTGGCGAAAGTCGCTGCATCTTTGGCGATGAAGAAAGCGCGTGCCTATTTTTATACAACGCGGGCAAACAAATGCAGAAAGCGTAGCAGCGTGGCTTCGCTCACGGTGGCGATAAGCCGGGCATCAGAATGTCGAGATTGGGTCGGCAGGGTATGCCGACGCACTCTCGCCATCCGCAGCGCATCTTCGGATACAGGGCGCTGGCACGCATTATCGCCCCGTTCGGCCACAGCTCGCGTGCTCCGTTTACTTTCGGAGCGCCCGCACATATCAACATCGAACGCATTGACTTCCGGTGATGGCGCGACTCTTGGCTCAGTTCCTTTTCCTGTCACAAGACGGAAAAGGTCCTCATCGCCTACAATCCGCCATAGACGACTTTCAGTGTGTCGAAGTAGTTGTAGAGAAGCGTCTGGCTGGCTTCCGTCGGTGGCAGCTGATATTTTGCCACATGGGCTCCTTTCTTTGGGTTTTTGTGTTAACGGCCTATCACACGGATAACTGCTGCTTTTCGCGAACTGCGCCCGGATGACTGTGAACCATCTCCATAATCTTACAACCTTACGAATCTAATCACGTGCACAACGTGGACATAAGAAAATAGTTTAATCCGGAACTATAATGCTCGAATCTTCGATGAAATACGTATAAGTGCCGATGCGCTTCACCACTTGACAGTTTATGGATGCCCTCTTCGCCGCTACGATGCAGTGTACAGCGTGTGTTGCTTGCTTTAGTTTGAGTTTCCGTTTCTCGGCCGTAAGCTCGGCTAAATTAGGACTTTCATCTTGGACATGCAGACTGCTACCTTCGTCAACGTCATGACCCCTTGAGAATATATGCGAATGGCAAAATTCGAATCGCAGAGCACCGTCGAAGGGTGATGGACAGTGCCGATGAACTTCATGAGCAATTACTGCAAGATTTCATAAATTGTTGCATACACAATTCGTTAAATTATGATTTTGCTCTGTTTTGAGTTGCAACTCAAAAGGACAAAGTGAGAGAGAAGGTCTGTTGGGAGTGACAGCGCGTTGCGTAAGGAGACATTCGCCCGGAAGTACCTCATTCTGTCCGACAATAACTGTTACTCCCTGAACGTCAATAAACTCACTAAATGTCTAGGTACCACGAAGCTAGGTGATACCATGACAGCGCTTCTCTGAAGGCCTGACCACACTTGCGCGCTGCAGCGCGTGGATTTCTGACACGGCATCGCTCCGTCTCCATGTGGAGAAATAGGACGCATTATTACGCGAAGATGCAGGCCCTCTCTCCTTACAGAGAGAGAGTGCGACACCGCGTCAAACAGCCACGCGCTGACGAGCTACGACGCGTACATGCGGTCGGGCCTTGACCCGGCGATAGGCGTGTCAGAGTGCGCAAGAGTTGAGCAATGGTATTAGCTGCGTCATAATTAGCTCGTCAAGGAGACAGTCATTGTAACAGGCAGAAAGGCATTGCCGGTATTGAAAGCAAGGGGTGACAAGAGGTGGTCGGCTTCTGACCGAATTGTGGTCGTGCGTTTGATCGCGGCTGGGGTGGTCGCACTTCAATGTAGTTGAAATGGTAGAGTCCCGTTAAAGAACACCAGATGGTCAAAATTTCCAAAATCATCCACCACGGCGTTCTTCACAATCATATCTTGGTTCTGGGACTTAAAACCCAAGAAATTATTATTAATAATTATAAGGGGTTACAAGAATCTTCACACGCGCTGAGGTCACGCCAACCTAAAAGTGTGGCAGCTTGGACTAGTTGATATGGCATGACGATTGTTATAGCGCGAGAACAGAACGACGTTCGTCTCCTTCTTGTCTCCGTGTCGTCGTTCTGTTCTCGCGCTGTAACTATCGTCATGCCAACCTAACCTTTCGCATCCGAAATCAAGTAACTGCAGTTAGCTCTTACTGCCGTATTTAAAAGGTCCTGTGGCCAAGAAGAGCATAGAAACATCATCCCACGAGCTGTCTAACTGTTGTCACTTCGACATAGAACAGAAAACAAACAAAGCATGCCCTTTAGCAAATATCAAAAACTAGCAATACTATGCTTTCCTGTAAAAGATGTGGATGTTAACGTCTTTTTTTGTGTGTGTGCATACCATCACTTCGCTCTCCGTGCGGTATACAAAGCTCTCCGTACAGCATTCGAAGTATAGGTGGTCGATGTTTCAAGCTTGAAGCTTATCGTAGACGTGGGTTTTTAGTTGGGTTTTTTCTACATTTTGCTGACCTTTGAATTCTTTTGGTATGTACCTCGCGTGATGTGCAGGCTTATGCGCCAACTTTACGAAAATCCCGCGCTTCCTGCTGCATCACATGCCCCGCCGCGGTGGTCTAGTGGCTAAGGTACTCGGCTGCTGATTCGCAGGTCGCGGGTTCGAATCCCGGTTGCGGCGGCTGCATTTCCGATGGAGGCGGAAATGTTGTAGGCCCGTGTGTTCTGATTTGGGTGCACGTTAAAGAACCCCAGGTGGTCGAAATTTCCGGAGCCCTCCACTACGGCGTCTCTCGTAATCATATGGCGGTTCTGGGACGTTAAACCCCACATATCAATCAATCAATCCTGCTGCATCACGTCCCGGCGGCCACCGAGCAGCGGGCCGTGGATTGATTCATCACAACCACCGCTGATATAGCGCTCGAATGTGGCATTTCACGCAGCAAGGCAAAGCGGCGCAAAACACGCCCGCGTGTATCACCCGCCTATTTTCCTTTTGCTTTCCGCTATCTACTTATCCTTCTCCCTCTTTTAAGACAAGTTCCGCCCAGCCTTACAAGCGGATCCGCAAACGCATTTCCGATGATAGCGCAAGGGCGGCAGCGCTTGCATGGAATGACAGCCTTCGATAAAGAAAGAAAGGTGTTTACGCATAGCGTCGCCTCGGAGTGCTTTGATCTGTGTGCTCTCCGCTGGCGGTGCCACATTGGAACAAGCCGCGGAATACAGCGGGCCTTTGCACTTCGTGTGGGGCCGTCCCGTATACGCGCAAGATGCGGTTTCTCTGTCTCGCGCTGTTCGCCCTGCTGGGCTTGGCCAACGCCAAGGTGTATGGCCGCTGCGAGCTTGCTTCGATTCTCGTGCGCAACGGGATCCCCAGAAGTAAAGTACCCGACTGTGAGTATTCGAAGACAGCTTGGCCAGATTTCGCCATTTTATAACCGAATCGAGCGTGATGGCACAGTAGCAGCGCAACCTTCCGCGTTCCAAGCAGGTAGAACTGTCACTGCATATGCAGGTGCTCTTTAGAACGGAGCACGCGAGCTGTGGCCAAGCTGCGCGAAAGGGACTATACCAGCACGCTCCAGCAGAGAAAAGTTAGTTTATTTTTATATGGATATGCGCCATAAGGTAGTTTCATCACTTTTTGTGAAAATAAAGAAATACTTCTCTGATGGAGCTCACTAGCATTAACTTTTGCATTTCCTTTTGGGGCACCTCGCTGTACCTGCAATTGTAGTCATTGGTTTTCGTGTCAAAGCCATGATATCGAATGTGTAGCTGTAGGTGATAGCGCCACACTTCTGCAACAATGACCGAAATACTACATTTGAAAATCGTGGCCTCAGAAATGCGTGTCGTTGGTGTCAAAAGTTCAGGGACTAATGGACCTCAGAAAAAACTTAATTTCCCCTCCATTCGCGAAGGTATTCACTGGAACTCCATGGTGCATGTTGTTAGCTGATGTTAGGAGTGGCTGAAATTCTATATTTAAAATCAAGGCTGCCGGGGCAGCTGAAGCAGCGGGAATAGCCAGCTTCTTGCGTGTGTGATCCGTAAGCTTTTTGGCGTTGACTGCACATAGACCACAACTGCTGCGATACAGCTTAGCAGCTAAGGTGTCGCGTCCGTAAGCTTAAAGAGGCGGGTACGATTCCCTAGCCGCTGTGGCCGCACTTCGAAGGTGACGAATAGCGACACAACCCTGTACTTGAATCCAGGCGAAGTTGAACAATCGTAGGTGTTCAGGCGGTCAAAATGAAATTGGTGTCCTTCCACGGTGGCGTGTCTCATTGGCATAGTGGCGATGATGGTCCGTTCGCGCACCCACTTGCACAACAGACATCACTATCGTCGAAGAGTGATTTTAAAATCTCCTATCGTGGCTCTGGCGTGTAAAATGTCATTTTTTCATCTCTTCACAACTTCTTTGAAAAAGGTCACTTTTTCCCTCTCTCTTCAACGAATACCAACATAAATGCATATATGTATAGATACACCTACCAATGTGTAACCATTACTCCATAAGCGGAACCTCAAAGTCTAACCAGCCGGAAGTAGAAGTCGGATTCTTATTCAGTGAGTTTTCTTTTTTTTTTCATTTATCTCAAGGGATCTGCTTGGCACAGGCGGAGAGTGCTTAAATTCCAAGGCTGTCAACAGGAACCGGAACCGTAGCATCGACTATGGCATTTTTCAGGTTTGTATCTCACATGTTCGCCACTTCACAAGTTTTACTTTGCCAAAGAAGGGTCATGCATTCAAGCCCCTAGTCACATGAACTCTTAGTGTTTCTACGTGCGAACGGTCAAAGAAGATCTCGATTTTGCTTACTTGGGAGGATGACTTGATTCTTGTTTGCCCATCTTGAAATGCATCATCAAACTGTTGGTAATGAGCCCGCTATGAAATGTTCAAGCATTTACACCACTTCAGCTTTTCAACAAACAACGCAGCAGCTTGCACGACGAGAAACAATGTTTGTTCATGTCTTGAAATCAGGTCTCCGTAAATGTACCAACACCGTTTATCTGCGTTTTTTTTTTTTCATTAGCACGCTTTTCGACTGGCCAACACGTTCTGTTACATGCAGTTCAAATTAGAAAATCGATATTGCCGCATGCTTAGCAGCTCTGCCTCTCCTTATTAAGAATATTTCTCAAAGTCTTCATATCACTAAAAGAGGTTTGTATATGCGAACGCCCGTACGCTAATGTGAGTCCCGCCTCTGGTCACATTTCAGATCAACAACGGCTATTGGTGTAGTCCGGGACGGCACAACGAATGCAAGGTCTCATGTTCCGGTACGCGCTGAACATTACTAAATACACGTATTATTCAATGCCAAACATATGGGCCTTTTCCTTGTTGCACAAGTGGTTCGTTAGTGCCATATTTAGAATATATCTGTCGTAAATACCGCCGTATAGAAAATTTTCTTATGTGCTTATAAGCCATTGTAACGCGACAGCTCGCTTCGCAGATGTCTTGGTGTCCACCGTGTCAGCGTCAGGGACGAAGCCCGGAGGAAGGGGGGGGGGGAGGGTAAGCTTTTTTTTTCTAAAAAAAATTTGACTTTGGGATGTGTATATAATCACGTGCGTTCATGAACGTTATTTTCATGTATTCAAGTTTCAGCCACAAAGACCTTTAGCTATACTCGGCGCATACCACGCGACATCGTTAGAGCAGCTTCGCGATAGTTTAAGATAAATCTGTTCATATTATGCACAGGATGCGAGTAGTCAGGCTCTTTCGAAAGCTTACGCGAGCACCATCAATAAGACTTGAATGCTTTATGCCGCATGCTGTTGCGTAGCGCCGGGCCTATCCCGCCGCTGACCTCCACTGTTGCGTAGCGCCGGGCCTATCCCGCCGCTGACCTCCACTGTTGAGAACGACGGACCGATCCCGCCGAAGCCACCACTGTTGCGAAAGACGGCGACGCCAACACGGCCCCGGAGGCGCCACTGCTTTCAACTCCGCCGGGAAGGTCACCAGCCGTTTGGTAGCGTATGTTTATCAGCTCGCGACTGCTTCTGCGCAGAGCTGATAAGACGAGCGGACGAGACGACG
The DNA here is from genome assembly GCF_013339725.1 of Rhipicephalus microplus. Classification (NCBI taxonomy): domain Eukaryota; kingdom Metazoa; phylum Arthropoda; class Arachnida; order Ixodida; family Ixodidae; genus Rhipicephalus; species Rhipicephalus microplus. The sequence goes on along the minus strand of NC_051171.1, from coordinate 156,283,010 downwards.
GTGAGTTAAACAAGGTTTATGTACAGCATATTTACAGAGGCGTTACAATTTCGGCACTGGGGCCGACAGAGACTCGAAGAGCCGAGCTCTTCTCCCTAACACATAGGTCAGTCTTTCACCTAAGACCGCTGACTCACACACATGTCGGCACTCCGACACGGGGACTCCTCTCCTAGGACCTCCGATCGCGCCGCGCCGCAGGGCTTCTTTTATTTACACCGGGTCCAACCAAAGTGTCCAATCAGAAGCGCCGCTGGTCGTCCGGGCAGATTCCGCCAATGGGGGTCGCCGCGCCATGCGTCAGACCACCAGGCACGAGAACGCCGGCTCGCTGTCACGTGCGCAACTGACTCACTGCACGTGGGCCAGAGGAGCGCCGCGCGTGTTCACGCCGTCGAGGTGATCGCGCCAGGCAGACTGCGGGCTGGCCTTGACCCAGATTGCCTTTTTCAGAGGCACGGTCGTTTGACGAGGACTCGCTGGCATAACAGCACCCCCGCCGCCAGACAATGCACCGGAAAGACGAGCTGCTTCCACGGGGCTCGGATGTCAGGTGCGCTCGTTCGCCAGGTCCCTCCAGGTTCGCCTCCAGGGCCATGGGGAGACTACAGCTCCAGACTGTTCCGGGAACACATCCCATTTTGACGACGGATCCCAGCTCCACGGGCTTGTCGCCACAACTTGCTGGCCAACTTCGCTCGTCTCTTCCGACCATCTTCGGTTTCAGCACTTGTCGATGGTTCTGCAACTTGCTAAGAACGGTTCGACAACAGACAACACACGACACAAGCAAGTGCCCTCGGTCACCCAACAGAACACCAGACAAAGTATAGAACAACAAATACCTATCTACGTGTCTATCGGAATTTCGTTCCCTCTACATCAAGAGGCACATGTGGGACAAAAGACTCCTAAAGTAAGAACTTGAATTTTTCACAATTACAACCCCGCAACGAATTAGAATACCACATAAAGTTGGCCCCTTGAGATCACTCTGAACGAGAGCGCTCAGCCCAGGTCGTGATGAGGTCAAAATTTTGCCCCGAATCGCCAGCCAGAAACCGAAGGGTTGAGAAGTTACTAGCTGGAACGCACTGCTCAATGCACCTGCATTAGCGTTTACCTTTTCTTTTTTTTTTCTTTAGCGAACGTCAAAGTTGCGCTGTGGAGCAACATGCCCCACTTCAGTAACTGGCCACTTTTAGGCGACGATACCTATGCGGCACCAAGAGCGGCTCACACTTTCGACGTTGCACAGGGGAACAACGATACGGCTTGCTACGGATTGACTCCTCACCGCTGAGCTCGATATCGTGTTCGATCACCGTCGTGTCTCCGGGGCGGTCCGAAAACACGTCTTCAAACTCGGAACCAATCTTTCTCAGGTCCGCTTTCTCAGGTCCTCCGTCACTTAAGCTAGGCTCTAGGTTCAGCTGTTCCCAGATTACTTTCGATCTCCCTTCGATCACCTCACTAGAACTCAAATTTTCTGCTCCCTCTTCCTCTGAAGCCTTCAACAGCTGATTTACGACCGCTTGATGTTGAACATTGGGTTTCATCAAGTTGTAAATTTTGTTCTGCCGCCTTCCTACTTGCACCTCATAAGTTGTATCGCAAGGCTTCGATAATACTGTGGCGGGCCCTTCCCAATCAACCTCAAGCTTGTTCCTTTTGGGTGGCTGCAGCCGCATTACCTGATTATCAACTTCAAAAGCGCGCTTCTTCCCCGATTTCTCGTAGTGCTCCTTCGACAGCACTTTTGCCGCGTTTTTCTGGCTTTCCACTCGCGCTTCAATTTGGCTTTCCACTAGCGCTTCAATCGAGAGATCCTCACGCTGCCCTCGAATGAGCGTCTCTCGATCAACTCTCGGCAGCTCGCTCCAACTTTCCGCTACAGGCGAGAGCGTTGCAACCCTCTCGCTCTGACTCAATGGCGCCACGTCGTCTCCCCCAGCGCATACCGCGCCGGCCGCTCCCGCGACGGGCCGCTCGCGTGACTGCTCACATGACTCATGCGGAAACTTTCCTTTCTGGGGTTCCGTCGACCCGCCGACAAGGTCACTTGAGAGTTCACCGCATGGAACCAAGTCAAGCTTCCGCGAAAGCTTTCGCGCTTGCGATCGCGTGGGAGCCATGCACGCTAAGTTGGGGAAGAACGATTTGCCCTGCTCTTTGAGAAGCTGCTCCGAGTTGTTGGAGAAAAGATAAGAAAAACGACCATTCAGCGCGGCAGACACAGCCGCTTCGGTGCAAAGCTTACCGAACGGGCCTTCAATGACAACGGTGGCGATTGGTAAGCGAACACTCTGCTCCTCGGCGACTTGCCTGATCCACGCGCATTCTCCTGTGAAGTCATCCGGAGACACCAATGAAGGATGGACAACGTCCATGGTTGCCGCTGAGTCTCTAAGTGCTCGGCACGTTTTCTCATTGACCCTAATTTCTTGGAGATACGGCTCCAGCAACCGCATGTTTTTTTCTGATTCTCGGATCGTTGCGAAGGCAAACTTTTCCTGACAGTTTCTCGCGATGTGCCCTTCCTTTTTACAGTTGTAGCAGATTAGCGGCTTCCGTTTGTTTTCCGATTCAAATGCCTGTGTGGTAGAAACCTCACTCGATTTCTCCGCTTCTGCTTGCCCTTCCCCTACACTGTCCTTAGTAAGAGATGGGTCCTTTTTGAAATTACGGTGCGGAACGGGTTTCCGTTGATCAGGTTTCCTTGAAAAGCCCTCTTTTCTCTCATCTTTTTCAACGCGCACTGCCCTGCTATGCAACTTTCGGCGAGTATAATACTCCTCAGCTAACTCAGCTGCCTTATTTAACTGTACTTCCCCAAGTCTGTCCTGCAGCCAAAGTTTAACATCCTCCTCGATGCAGCGGTAGAATTGCTCCAATGCAACGCATTCCACCACTTTATCGCGGTCGTCATAAACACCTTCGCCCTTGAGCCATTCAATTAAATCGGCTTTAAGACGAAACGCGAAGTCAACGTGTGACTCATTCCCCTTTTCAGCATACCGGAACCTTTGCCTGAAAGCCTCGGGTGACAACTTATAACGTCTCAAGAGCACTTCCTTAACCTCGTCATAGCTCTCAAACGCTTCCCTAGACAAGCAAGTTATCGCGTCGGACACTTCGCCGGGAAGAAGAGCTAACAGGTTCTGCGCCCAAAGAGACCGCTCCAAAGCGTTTCGCTCACAGACGTGTTCAAACTTGACGAGATACTTCGCTATGTCCTCGCCTACTACGAACGGTGGCAGTTGGTCCCGAATTCTAAAACCGCTGACCTGAGAAGCTACGCTAGGCGCCTGCGAACACTGTAGGATTGCCAATTCTAGTCGTTTCAACTCGAGACGCTCCTGTCTCTCGGCCTCCTCGCGACGTTCGCGCCTTTCAGCTTCTTCACGTTCGCGAGCTTCGCGCCTTTCAGCTTCTTCGCGAGCTTCGCGCCTTTCAGCTTCTTCACGAGCTTCTCGCCTTTCAGCCTCCTCACGTTCGCGAGCTTCTACTTCTCGCCTTTCAGCCTCCTCACGGCGTGCTTTAATATCCACCCAGGCCTCATCGACTTCCTCAGCCGACACTCCCTCATCCTTCATGATCTCAAGGATCGCTTGCTTTCGTTTCGCACGGCCCAAAGTAATGCCGAGTTCCTCACAAATTTCGATGAGTTCCTTCACTTTAAGGTTCTCCATCATTCACGCTAGCCTCTTGCTGTTTGCCCCTGTTAAAAATCTACTTGCCGTACCCACTATAAGCCTACTAGCAAGACGCGCAAGCAATTTTTCACACTCCCGTGTTTACCCCCTCCGCATTAACTTTGGTTTCAAAGCGCTTCAACTTGGCTTGAAACGATCAAAGCTCACTTCAATGCTTCACACAGCCCTTCTCTAAACTACTACAACCTGAGCTAGAGTAGTCTGGTGAACTGAGGGGAAAACATCAGGCACTCACCGCATCGATGTCGCTGACGCCGGCCGATCCCGCAGCTGCCAACCACTGTTGAGAAAGCGGGCCTATCCCACCGCTGCCACCACTGTTGCGAAGGCCGGGCCTATCCCGCCGCTGACCTCCACTGTTGCGTAGCGCCGGGCCTATCCCGCCGCTGACCTCCACTGTTGAGAACGACGGACCGATCCCGCCGAAGCCACCACTGTTGCGAAAGACGGCGACGCCAACACGGCCCCGGAGGCGCCACTGCTTTCAACTCCGCCGGGAAGGTCACCAGCCGTTTGGTAGCGTATGTTTATCAGCTCGCGACTGCTTCTGCGCAGAGCTGATAAGACGAGCGGACGAGACGACGGTGAGTTAAACAAGGTTTATGTACAGCATATTTACAGAGGCGTTACAATTTCGGCACTGGGGCCGACAGAGACTCGAAGAGCCGAGCTCTTCTCCCTAACACATAGGTCAGTCTTTCACCTAAGACCGCTGACTCACACACATGTCGGCACTCCGACACGGGGACTCCTCTCCTAGGACCTCCGATCGCGCCGCGCCGCAGGGCTTCTTTTATTTACACCGGGTCCAACCAAAGTGTCCAATCAGAAGCGCCGCTGGTCGTCCGGGCAGATTCCGCCAATGGGGGTCGCCGCGCCATGCGTCAGACCACCAGGCACGAGAACGCCGGCTCGCTGTCACGTGCGCAACTGACTCACTGCACGTGGGCCAGAGGAGCGCCGCGCGTGTTCACGCCGTCGAGGTGATCGCGCCAGGCAGACTGCGGGCTGGCCTTGACCCAGATTGCCTTTTTCAGAGGCACGGTCGTTTGACGAGGACTCGCTGGCATAACAATGCATAAATGCCCACGCACCTAACCGCATATGAGTCCACTCGGCGGCCGATGCTGTCCCCGCCACTATCAGTCACATCATCAGTGTATACAGCAGGAATTGCGTGTACTTTACTCCTTTCATTTTCTGGGCACATGTCCGCCAAAAAAAAAAAAGTTTAATCTTAAACACGTTGACTGCTACCTTCGTCAACGTCACGACCACGTGAAAACAGATTCAAGCGCACATACAAACGCACGTGTGAGCATGCTTAAGGTGTAAATAAGCCCCCCTCCCCAGCCTTCCTACCAAAAAAAAAAAAAAAGTCTGGCTGCGTTCCCGCTCGTTGGCGATGTTTCCGTAGTTGTTTGTAAGCGATACGTCTACGCTTTAAGTGAGCGAAAGTTCGATACATATATCAATAAATATCTTCGTTTCGAGTTGTAATGGAACCCATGCTTTCTGGGATGCAAGCCACTAAGGGATTCTAGCACAGAGATGTGCTAGTGGCTGAAGCTTCTTTGAAAAAAAAAAATCCCTACAGAAACGCTCGTGCATTATACACGAACGTCGGGTATAATGTGTGCAGTGCGAGGAGACCCCTTGATCCATAGGCGTATCAGCCACAGGGACAAGGGGGGCGTGAACCCCCCACTGAGTAAATTTGGGGGGGGGGGGGCGTAGCCTCCCACTTTTGACCGTGGTCACTCGGGGCTGCACGCTGGGGAAATTAACAAGTATGAGGCGAAGTTTTTCGCCTAACCAGTAATCGCTCAATTAGGTTCTTACGGAAGAATGAAAATGTTGCGAGGCAATTCACACAGCCTATATATATATATATATATATATATATATATATATATATATATATATATATATATATATATATATATATATATATATATTGCTTTCTTATATATATACAGCCTTGATTTGTCAGGGGGCCGAAGCGTATAAACACATCAGGTGTCAAAACCTGTTAATTTCGCCACAAGTTGATCATTTATATGCCCATATATCGCAATGCGCTCACACATATTTAGTCATTTATCATCAGCAGCAGTAGTATGAACAAGGTGTACAGCTCCACGTGTTGCTTTGCGGATGCGTGGTCGGTACTTCACCGGTTCGCAGAAGGAAGAATTATGGCGTAGTGGCCACTTGACTAATGTACTTGCAATAGGCATTCTGGAACATTTTGAAACGGCCAATGTCAAGCGCACAGACATTCCTTTCTTTGCGGCATTGAGATGTCCACTGAGTGGCGAAGCTAGGATATCGTTTGAAAAGGCGATACGAGGAAGGCCCGATCTCGCTGTCATGTTCTACTTTGAATAGGAGGCTCAAGTGTCATTCATATATACAATAAATAGGACGCGGAGAACAAGTCGGGGACAGCATAAGGGGATCGTACGTAGTGTTACCGACGTACGATCTGTGGCTTGTGCGACTTGCATCGCACAAGCCAGATTTAGAAAAGCAACTGACGTTCCCCAGCAAGACGTGGTCTGAAAAAAAAAAACATAATCTGAAGGCAAAGAAAAATTACAACTATGGCCAATCCTTGGTGCCAACTATATGGTGGTCGTCTTAGATGCGTACAATTTAGCATGTTTCTTTCTTGATAGGTTCATAGTGGTCCTCGTGCTATTTTTGCTCACAGGTGGGCGTCAATTTAGAGTATTTACCTTCATTAGTTATTAGGTCACGTGAGCGCACACCACAAGTCAAGTACAGCACGCAACGTTGCGACCAGTGCAACCTTTCCTACCTTAACGACTGCCGGAATCAGTTGGCAAAAGTGGGGAACGTTATGCAGTCAGTTTCGTTGTGTAAACACGCGCAAGAGGACACTACTAATATATATATATATATATATATATATATATATATATATATATATATATATATATATATATATATATATATATATATATATATCACGGTAACAATTAGAGGTCCATATTAGTCGATCATTTCTCGAAGACAAAATAGGCAAGGCAATAGATGCCTAAAATTTTTTAGGGGGGTATTAAGTCTACCACCTATTTCTTGCCCCTATTCACCCCACTCGGGCATAAGTAACTGGCAGACTGTTTGTTTGCCTAGAGAGCCTTTAAAATGAGTGTTGCGCTGCGATTACGGGCTGATAATACCGGTATTAGAGGAGGGTTACATTTATGTTTCAGTAAGATTTCTAGTTGTTATGCTGACGAAATAATAATGTCCCTTTTTGCCATTTTCCCCACTGGACAGCCTTGAAGTCGGATAACATCGGCCCGTCCATCAAGTGCGCGAAGCAAATCTACAAACGACACGGATTCAATGCATGGTATGTATTCTTCTCTGTCAATGTTCCCACAGGGTTTGTATTATGACTAGTCATTATAATGACTTGATTACGTTGCCTAATTACCAGTGCGTTTCATGCTGCAAATGGGCTTTTGGAAAAACGCTGAATAAGAAAGCTTTATTCCTTAGGACTTGATGGATATGTCGAGTTTAACGTCCCAAATCCACCATATTATTATGAGAGATGCCGTAGTGGAGGGCTTCGGAAATTTCAACCACCTGGGGTTCTTTAACGTGCACCCAAATCTGGGCACACGGGCCAACAACATTTCCGCCTCCATCGGAAATGCAGCCGCCGCCGCCGGGATTCGATCCTGCGACCGGCGGGTCAGCAGCCGAGTACCTTAGCCATCGTGGCGGGGCTATTCCTTACAGGAGCGATAAAGGCCTCGTTTTATTGTCCTCAGTTCCATTAGAGCAGTCCGTTGGTCTTGGTAGTATTTACTAAAGTACAGAGTACAGAGTATTTTCTTTTGAACACTTTAAGAATAGTGCGCCTTAATATACGACATAAAAAGAAATGTAAATTTAAGGGTTCATTTTCTCAATAATAATGAGAACTACCGGACAATGATGCCAATAAAAGTGCAGGGGATGCTATTAGAAGTAATTGTAATGTAAATGTGAAGTGAGAAAAGTGTACAAAAAGATAACTTGCCACTGGTAGGATCCGAACCTGCGACCTTCGAATAACGCGTCCGATGCTGAGCTACCATGGCGGTAATAGTGGTCTGAATATTTTCTCACTTGTGCCTTCGTCCTCTCTCGCAGTTTAAGAAATTTTTCAGCAATAAACCAATCAGCCCTGCTGTCATAACAATTAGTGAAGTCATGCCACCGTGCACTTTTATAGGGTATATACGTTCATTAAACATGGCAGCGTCAATCAGCGCAGCCAATAGCCATTAGTGCGACTGTGGAACACTTTTTTTTTTTGGCTGTTGGCGTCACGTAGCACGTGATGTTACTACGTGTTGGCAGCTGAACAATAATCCATCGCGTACTACCCGATTCATCAGCTGCCAGCTCATAATATGATCACATGCTGCATGACGCATATGGACAAAAAAAGAGAAAAGCGTTCCACTGTGGCCCTAATGAATATACTGGCGGTACTAACAAGCGCTCTCACGTTTAATGCATGTACATGCCCTATAACGTGGATGGGAAAATGACCGCCGCCGTATAGTTCAGCGATATGGCATCGGACGCGTTATTCGAAGTCTTGACTTCTTCACATATATATTACAATTACTTCTACATCCCTCATACTTTCCTTGGCATCATTTTCTGTTAGTTACAATTATTATACAAAAAATGTAATTCATCTATGTTTATGACACCCCGTGAGATGTAAATAACTACTGCAAAAGAAAATGAAGGCCGCACATCAATTTCTTCCTCTCCGTCAGCTATGTCTACAGGTTTTCAATGCATTACGCTATAGGTTTTCAATGCATTATGCCATGGGACCATAGCACGGCCCATCCCAATTCCGGAAGGCAACGAAAACACTGTTGCGTTTTCTCAAAGACACCGGCCTGTTCATCGTTTGTGATGTGAAACTGCTACGCGTCGGCCCAGTCAGGGACTTTTTCTCTTCTTCTCTTTCCTTCCCCCTCTCTCCTTCCCCAGTGCAGGGTAGTCTACCCGGGCTCAGCCCTGGTTAACCTCCCAGCCTTTCTCCTTTTGTTCCCTCTCTCTCTACGCTTATCCATTATTAGCGAATTGTCCTTCAGTATATGTCCTAAAAGTTTTCAAGTTTATTCTTTGACTCCCTCAGAATGCGCAGCTTGTATTTCTTCCTTACCGAGATGTAATAATAATAATAATAATAATAATAATAATAATAATAATAATAATAATAATAATAATAATAATAATAATAATAATAATAATAATAATAATAATAATAATAATCCTGTGGCAGCTCTTGACGAGCTGTTGAGGGAACTTCCCGGCACACACTTTCCTTCGGTCCGTTCTGCCTTATAGCAAGCCTTGGAATTACTAGATAATATGTGTAGTCCGTTATGTTTGCCACAGACCGTTATTTGAAAGCCTACAATTAATTATTTGATGGCAGAACTAGTGCTTAATATTAACTATGTTACTCTAGGGACACATCAGTTGTCAGATGCTGCCTGAACGTTCATCTAATTTTACGCTGTAAAAGATGTAATAAAAGAACGCTGTAACGTATAGTTACTAACGAAACTACACAGTCCTGTCTAGCTGTCAGAGTGCTTCGACTGGTTTCTTACTTGTCTACTTAGCTAATAAGCGATATGTTTACTTATCATTCACCAGGTACGGATGGAAGCGCAAGTGCAAGGGAAAGAAGCTCTCGTCCTACGTCAAGGGATGCCGGTATTGATCCGACGCATTGAACTGCTGCATAACTGGTGCTCGCCAGCTCTCGGGGAGAGTGCTATAAAGCTCGCATAACGGTAAAAGCGTGGCCACTTGAGTTCACCTTTTCAGCGATCAGCCATTCTCTCTTGGATTGCCCCAGCGTTCTGCGCCCTGGATTGAACTCCGGGACATCAAGCTTATTGATTAAAAAGTACGTTTATTCCAACGAGACCATTAGGACGCCATGTGAATGAGAAGTTAAAATAAATTTCTTTTTCCGTGGGCGTATCCAAGGGGAGGGGAATGTTGCGGGTTAAAACCCCCCAAATGTTTTCAATTTTGCTTGAGTATGTATACACGCACACATACGAACAAACACGCGAAGGTAAGTATAAATTAACACCCCCCAAGCATACAAAAACATTTCACACATACACGCATACAAAAACATTTTTGGCCACGCTACTGCTGTTTTCTAACGGTGGTCTGATTACTTCTGCAACACACTGTACAACGCTTTTAGCATACTGTACTATGTCTACATGTGCAACTGTACGTCTTCAGAAAACTGAAACAAACACCAAAACACAACAATAAACCGTCAGAGATGCGTTCGAAGCCGCAAGCCGCCAGACTAAATCGACGACCAGACGATACATGATGAAGATGCGTGCTACTCACAACCAATAATTAGAAAGGAAAGATTTCACACATATATATCATTTTGTAATACACCCGCAGGTTGCGGGTTCGAATCCCGGTTGCGGCGGCTGCATTTCCGATGGAGGCGGAAATGTTCTGGGCCCCTGTGGTCAGATTTGGGTGCACGTTAAAGAACCCCAGGTGGTCGAAATTTCCCGAGCCCTCCACTACGGCGTCTCTCATAATCATATGGTGGTTTTGGGACGTTAAACCCCACAAGTCAATCGATTTTGTCATGCATGCGCATAAACCAGGGGCAGATCCAGTCCACTCATTTTAGGGGTGGGGAGGCGGTCCCCTTAAGTAACATTGGAGAGGAGGGAAGGGGACGTGATCCCGACGTTTTTGTTTTTACTAGCAGAGGAACCCCAGGCCTTCATAACATAAATACTGGTAATGTGTCTGCTTCCAGGGCTTTCACTCATTTGTCCTAATAGGTGATAGGAGGTGGGCTGCAAGCACTGAAATGAAGTGCTGACTTCTGACACATACTTTGGGGGGTGAGGGGCGATAGCCCCCTACCTCCCCTTCTGGATCTGTCAATGGCCTTAACAAATAAACCAACACGTGCAATCGACCCGGTTGAGGTCCAGGCGAGCAATTCTCGCAGTGTGTTACTGGCAGAGCAAGTGGGATACACACACACAAAACAAACTACACATTATTAAGCCACACCTTGGTCATTGGCTGCCCGTATCGAAATCGCATCATACTGAGGTAATACTATCGAGACTCAGGATAGAGCACACATACACGACAAACACATATCTTTTGTCCGGTGGCGATCCACTATTGTGTGACAGATGTGGTGAAGCATTAACAGTCATTCACATGTTAATCCAGTGCAAACACTTAGAAACTCTAAGAAAACAACATTTTCCATTACCCTACCGACAACATATACTTTTACACCCTGCAATGTTCGTTGGTAGGGAACCGCTTTTTTAGTCATAAATCATTGTTAGCGTTTTTAAAAGAAATTCATAATTTTCATATCATGTACCCGGGCATTCCGTAGCACGACCTCCTCTCCAGAAAGGTTTTTGCTGCGGTGGCTACACAAGAAAGCACTTGCCTCACGGCCCTTGGACGCAAGGGTATGAACGAGTGAGGTACTTGTGCTAATGCCATACATGTCTACCATCTTTTTTCATTATCACCAACTTTTGTCACCTATTCACACCACACACACCTTTCACGGCATAGTCATGATTTTATTACTTGTATGTTTTTACCCGCCTTACTGCGAGGAATTTTATGGCCCTTATACAGCCGCTAATCACAATCATTGTCCAAATTTCTTGTCCCATGAACTGGCACTCTTTGGCCATCAAATGGCCCTTGCGCCAAAAAAACACCATATATCATCATCATATTCCCGCAGTGTCCGCTTGGACATTTCCATTTTGGTCTCCACTGATTGGCTGGAGCCCTGTAAGCAGCGCGCGCGCCACCTGTTCCCAGTTTTTTTTTCCCGCAACGTCATTCTGATTACGCCACGCAACAACCACAACTATTGACACAAATAAATACGGAATGCGTTTCGCAGCAACGAATGCTGCCCCCCCCCTCCCCCCACAGATCTGCAACTAGGTGCACATCTCGGAGGCTGCGTATGAACTCTATTCACGTTAGCCCTTGAATTATGTTTAACGTGTCAGCCCACTTGACACACCTGAAAGGTCAGTACGCATTCCCTGCATCGTTCTTCACAGACACCTTCATCTTCATGGACAACTTCACAGGCAAGTGCAGACTTGTCAACATTGTTCAAGAGTCTTATTGCGGTACATATCGTTCACTTTCTTTCTCCTTAAGCTGGGAATGTGCTGGCGGGTTCAGTGCGTCGACAGCGTCAGGATCGCCATGACGTAACGTTATGCTTAACGGAACGGGCTCCGGTGAAGTGGACATCGTGGAGCCGTGGACACAATGTTACATGCCCACTAAATGGACACCACGAGAATCGTGCCCCAGCGAACCGATGGACGGTTTGCTTATGAAAATGACCCCGCTGCGGTGGTCCAGTGGCTAAGAAACTCGGCTGCTGACCCGCAGGTCGTGGGATCGAATCCAGACGGCGGCGGCTGCATTTTCGATGGAAGCCAAAATGCTGTAGGCCCGTGTTCTCAGATTTGGAGGCACGTTAAAGAACCCCAAATGGTTGAAATTTCCGGAGTCCTCCACTACGGTATCTCACATAATCATATGATGGTTGGTTTTAGGACGTTAAACCTCATATATCTATATCTATATTAGTAAAATGAGAAAATCTAGCATGTGATGCTAAATTTTCAGACACAGCCACTTTGGAAAGCTCACTTTTTCAAGAGAATCGAGATCATTGCATAAGTGAAAAGTCTATCGCTTTGCTGGACCCCAAACTTTCATTTATGCGCCACCACCCGGTGGCGTAACGAGGGTGGGGCGAGTAAGGCCCCTGTAGGGGCGAGGAGGCGCAAGCTCCACTTTGGAGGGGACACCGAGCCGAGCCTCCTATATACGCTTGGAAGCTTCCTGAGGACCCAAATGGAGCATTTGTGCGCCGCGTCCGGTGAAAATGTCGCCCCCTGCAGGTTCAAAACCAGGGGGGCATGCCACCACACTGTTTCAACACCACCTTCCTCACTTCTCCCCAGGTACCGCCCGGAAAGTGAAAGACTCCTTTTACCAGTAAAGTGCCGATATTTTCTTTGAACAAACGAAACGAAATCTTCTGTGAGCCTTCTGGAAGGAAAGCTGTGGCTAATTGCGCCTGTCAATGGTGATAACTGGACGACACGCACTGTACCATCACAAAGGCTTGCTGCTGTTGGTGTTTCGTTTGAAGCTGATACTATATATCCGGGGACCTGTACAAAAAATTGCCCGCAGCTTCCCTCGGGGTAACACTGAGGAGGATGCGGACCATATAATTGGTTAACGGGGTGTTAAAGTGCGACTTACTTGGGTCGATGGCTAAATTGGTTAACGTGGTTGTGAAATGGGGTGTTAAATTGCGACTTACTTGGGTCGATGGCTAAATTGGTTAACGTGGTTGTAGGAGGGGGTGTTAAATGAGTGAACACGTACACACGTATGCGAAAGGGCGGCGCTGGTCGAAGGGACGTCGATCATTGTGTTTGTGGATTCGTTGGAATTCATTTCACCGCGACCTTGGACGTCGACGCGCCGTACAAACCAACCGACGAGCGGCAACTAAGCGAGCGAGTGCCGACCTTGAGTATATATACAGCACGACGGCGCATGCACTGTCAGCTGTTGAATGTTCTCGAAGCGCGACGCCACATGCGCGTCCACTGGAGAATCAGGAGAATTGTAGATGTCGAACGCGGTGTGTAGAGGAGGAAGGGTGCACAGATGGTGGAGGAGTGAAGCGCGCGCGGTGTGTAGAGGAGGAAGGGATGCACAGATGGTGGAAGAGTGGGCGACGGCGCGACGGCGCATGCGCGCGCGTCAGCTGTCGAATGTTCGAGAAGCGGTGCGGACGGCGCACTACAAGGCGCGAGTATAAGATGCTCCGCATCTAAAACATTCTTGTGTTTCTGTGGTCCCTTTATTCTTGATCTGGCTTGTCTTTGTGCACATGTATGCAAGTACAAATATATTTATAACATTATTGGCGTGTAGGGAAGTAGACCCATCCTAACCTCCTTCTAGCCTAATTGGCCACGGAACTTATTGCTTGAAATGTTCGTTTTCTTCTGGTTTGGAAACCACCTTTGTCCTTTAACACGTATACAACCCTAGTGAAAATTTGAAAAGAACAGCGCTGCCCATGGTCTTCTTGCTGAAGAGTTGCAATCGAGAAGCGCCTTACCAGACACGTCATTCTCCAAGCTTATACGGCGAGCTTTCATATGGGCAGACGTCATGATGAAAGAACGAAATGAAAAAAAAAATCTACGTAGAGGTGTTCCTGCAACGTTCCATTCTTATCGCTTTCAAATAAGAAACTCGTTCACATACTGCTTTCTTCCATCGAATTGCGTCACCTCTCCTCCCTTTTTCGGTTCGTAAGCAACATCCCCATTTTTCCCCAAGAAACTTGCCTAGGATGGGGTTGGTTATAAGGAATGACGTCCCCAAGTTTTTTTTTTTTTTAGAAGACTTTGAGGTGTCTGCGTCTTCACAAAGAGAGGGAGGTGTCACGTGTGAACTCACTGTCTACTCACCTAATTAAGGCACACAATGTCGCCTTTTCGGAAGTGCCTGCAGCAAAAACATTCTTGGGACTTCGGCTCATTGCCCCTTCTAAGCTACAGCTTTATCAGCCGTGCGTCTTGATGTTCGTTTTTCTTGAAGTAGAACTGTAAATGTGAAAATACATTCTGCTCTTTTGTATGCGCGGTGAAGTTTAATTGTGGCAGGCAGCCTCAGCGAAAACACTGGTCACGCTTTCCAAGCTCTTGTTTTCTCTAGATGCCAGTGCACATGAACTGGTTGGGAAACTCAGTCTAATTTGGGGGAAAACGCAAAGAAATAAAAGTGCTCTGGCCGCCCAGCGGCCCTTCTTCAGGGCAAGGTGGCATCACGTGATTGCGATGTAGCATATATCGAATGCAGCAACCGGGTCTCCAGTTGTGGCACCTCGTGCACATTAAAAAAAATACAGAAATCAGAACGGCAGTGGCAAATCATCACATCCACGCACGTTCAGTGTGCAGCCAGGGACGAAGCAATACGTCGGCATTGCGATTATCAGCCAATCCACGCCTCAAGGTCGATACGCCTTACGTATACGTATACGCAGACACACACGGAATGCACGTACTGCGCCTGAGCTCGAGCCTCTAACATGGCGGCATGCACAAGACGGCCGACAGATGGCAGCAATTTCGCATGAGGTCAAGTGTTGCTATATATGCTATCTGAAGGTAGCATATGCAGTACCTCTTATAAGGTCTGCTCATGTTTTACTCACTTCCTCGGGGGACCAGGCAGTCACGAACACTGACTTCACTCTCGGCTTCTTTGAGGCGGTAAGCTACAATGAAATTTTATGCTCTACTAATAAAGCTCGAGGTGACCGAATGGTTAAGGCAATGAAACAATACCATAATAAAGCTGGATATTTTGCGTTTCATGTCTCATGTTAACGGTTATGGTGGTTACTTGAGATGGTATCAGCACCATCTGGTCAATATAGGCTCCAGATTGAGCAAAAACCATGCACAAAAAAAGGCTACGTTTCAAATGCCGAACACTGCCATTTCAAATGCATTTGTTCCCTTTCGTGTACGGGTAATTTGTGAAGGTTATACAGCACCGTGATTCCAATAAGGTAAATGTACCTCCTAAATGACTAAAATGTGGACGACTATTGCGAAATATGGATGTTTTAGGGTTATGTATCAAAACATGTTGACCACCGGGGTTTCCTCAAGAACAAAAAATACTCTAGACGAGACATGTCTGTTTAGCTCATGGCCACAGCTATCAGGAAAAAACCAAAGAAAAACAGTGCGATCAATGCCGTGGTTCGCTGGCCATGGGCAGAGCGTTTGAGACTCCTGGTCTCGGGTAGCCGAGGGCGGAAATGTGTGACTGCAGAGGGACAGCTCCTTTCGTAATGCGCGTACACTCTGTTCTATGTCAAGTATAAAAAAAACGTGTTTTTTTACAACCAAACTCTAAAAAAATATCGAGTAAAAAGGGTGTCTTTTTGTCCCACAACAATAATCGTCATCAGGCTTGCGTGCGCTTCCTTTCTTGAAAACTCGGTACTGGCCATTTTTCTATCGAGAATGCAATGTAACCCTGATAATGGGCATGTCGATCGTGGCCGGAATGTACCGGGCGCGGGGCGATAGCGCAAGGATGGAACGCAATATAGATGATGATTATTGTTGTAGGACAGAAAGACACCCTTTTTACTCGCTCTTTTTTTAGAGTGCATTGTTGTTCATCATTAAAATTACTGGCATCGCAAAAGGCATTATATTATATGCGACAACAAGATTTGCTGGGACAAATTCTTGAACGCATAATTAGCATTGATAAAAAGACAGTAGGCATAGTATGCAGATATTATGGGCGTAATAAATAATTTGGAAGAACAGTTCTTATAGTGATGTAGCCAAAAATGATAAGGACCGTTTACACGCCTTTAATACTTCGTTGTTCTCTTTTGTCTGGATGTGTCAAGTTGCGAACTTCGCATATTTCGTGTAAAGCGACAAGGTCCATTTTTTATATCATAATTTTCGAACCTTGTGGACCTTTGGTGTGTCGTATGATGCATGGACGTGCAAGACGACTTTAGTCCACTGTAGTGAAAAATCAATTGATCAAGAGATCACTCATTCGCTAGCCGAAAACAGCCAAATGTTTGTTTTTTGCACACAATACCATTATATTGCTAAAACACACACACACACACACACAAAGAATCACTGTCATTGCCGTTCTGAGGGGCGTGGAAATATATTTGCCATAGGCGCCGTCCTATCTATAGTTATGTACGCCAGTGCCACTGCCGCCGTTCTGCGGTTGTCATGAGGTGGCCAGCCAAGGCGCATTTCTTTCACTTATAATATCACCTGGAATATCAGCTTTCTTGCGGTTGTTATCAGAGGCACACTGGTGTATTACAATTACACCATGACTCGTCCGTCAGTTTGCGCACCATAACAGGCTACGTCAGGGCCACTGTAGTAGGTAAATGCGGTAAGTAAAACATGCGAGACAATATGCAAGGTAGAACTCTGAGGTTTGCGGCTGGCGCCAGCAGGGAACCATAAAATCGTTTGCATTAGCTAAGAAACAGAAAGTCTGCGTCAACAAAAGCGATGGCTTAAAAAACAGCTCATTTGCAATCGCAAGGGAAGGGTCCACCGCTACTATCACTTTGAATTTCCCGCACAATGACTCCTTTTTGTTAATGAGCGCGTGCTGCCATCTCGTGGGGATGCATCTCGCCTGCAGCGACCTCAAAGATTGGCGCGACCGACAAACTCCGACAGACGCAACTTACAACATGTGCAGCTAAAGCATCGCAGGCGGAACAAAATAGGCACTGTGCTCGGTGCTCTGCAGCCGTTGGTCGTCGATGGTTTTGATCTGGTGCTTCAGGGTCGACCAGCTGCATTCTTGATCCAGCTCTCGACGTAATCAGACGCGCCATGGCCCGCTCCTCGCGTGACTAGCGCGCTTTGTTTGCATGTGTCGTTTGTGAGGATTTTGCTTCGCCTTTTCGTGCGGTGACACGGCGCGCCTTCGGGACTGGAGTACACAGGTTTTCGGTGAGGTTTTCTGTCCTTTTCGAGCGTTTTTCGTCAGTATAGGCTAGTTCTTACCTTAGAATTTTTCTGGTTAGGCTAGCTTAATTGTAACTGACGTGGCTGCCTCGTGGTACGTTTACCGCGACTGGTGGCCCACGTCAGGCCACGGGGTCTTTTTTAGACGCGTGCCTCAGGATGTCGGCAGTGCTGACATATGCAAGGAACTAGCGAAGCGTTTCACGCCCAATGAGCTGAAGAATGTACAGGATTTTGGCTTAGGGAAGTCTGAGGTGACCTTCGGGACGGACGAGGCGTGTCGGCGATTTCTCGATGACGCAATCCTCGTCTTCAGCGATGCGAAGATAGGATTTGAGTACCGCGGTGTTCAGCCGGCTAGGTGGGTATGCGTTCTTGGCTACCCAGCAGATGCCAATGACTATGCCATCCAAATGGTGATGAGCAAATATGGAATGTTTTGCATGTTACGCACGAACATGTGCCTGGCTTTAACGGCGTCCGTGTCGGCGCTTAGAGATGGTGACGGCTGTCCCGAACCTCATTCAGATTAGGGACATTAATTGTGATTAAATGGGAGTACGAGGGCGTTGTACGCATTTGTGGGCGGCTCCTCCGGCCCGGACACACCATGCGGTCAAGCCCTGCCGCGGTGGTCTAGTGCCTAAGGTACTCGACTGCTGACTCGCACGTTGCGGAATAAAATGCCGGCTGCGGCGGCTGCATTTGCGATGGAGGCGAAAATGCTGCAGGCCCATGTGCATTTGGGTGCACTTCAAAGAACCTCAGGTGGTCAAAATTTCCGGAGCCCCCCACTACGGCGTCTCTCATAATCATATGGTGGTTTTGGGACGTTAAACTCCACATATCAATCAACACCACGTGGTCAAGTGTACTGCTCCACCATGTGTGCTTAGGTGACCAGTAAAAGAGCGAGGGATTGTGGGATGCACCGTCTGCTACCGGCTTCCGGTTCGAGAAGAGTAGACGACGGTGAACCGCTTCGCCGCAAGCCTCATATTATTCGGGATTCGCGCGCGCAGTCGCCCGTTTATCTTCCTCCTGATAAACCATGGTCGGTTGTTCAGCCGTTGGCTGCTCCACCTCAAGCGTGAAAGGCAAACCCACGAATCGATTGTCATGAAACGAAGAAAGAAAAATGAGGTGGGCCGCGGCTGTGAAGAGAGCCACAGTGACAGGTAACCTTTGAGTACGGAACGTTGAATCCAGAGCGTGTGAAAACAATTTTTCACAGATACGTTTGTATTCCACACTAAAAAAAAAAGCTTACGCATGACTTTACTGCGAATATTATATTGAGAAATAAATGAACTGTCGCTCAGGTGCGCCTTGCAAGGATATGGGGACGCCCGGGTGAAATCTACCTGCAATACGAAATCAGAGCCGGTCATTGCACGCATATATATGACAACAAAGGCAAAAGCTTCACTCAAGAGTATGTTTACACGAAGCGCTGGACGAATGCATTTGCGTTTATCTTGGTCAAACTGGGCGTCAGGACGGCACACAAAGGAAGAAGTGCGTTAAACAAGTGCAAGGTTTAGATTATTCGGCACCGTCTATGTCTGACTGTATTGTTTATGAGTCGCCATGCCGTGCAGCTTGAGCAAGATTAGCGTTTTAATAAGCATCTGGCTTCGAGTAAGAAATGCATCTTATAGCGCGCAGAAGGCGAGAAAAAAGATACCTCAATGCGCTCAATAAGTGCTGCGCTTCATGCCGATCGACCGACGATGTCGGCCGAAGCAGCGATCCCGAAATGAACTCTTAACACACTGCTGCAGTCATCCCCATCCCCTGAGATCTTTAAAATAGTGATCTTTTATCTGCAGTAACGTATCGTACAATGAAAACTGTTTTGTTTATCGACTGATCTGCTAGCCAAACTGACAGTACGCCCAAGCAGCATAAAAGCATTGCAGATCATTTTAGCGCGATAAAACAGTTTCCTTACCGTTCATGGCTTTCGTAGCTTGTCATCATCACAGTCACGATTATCAAAAAGAAAAAAAAAACAACTTCTAAATCACTGACATCGCACAGAAAGGTGTTTTTTTTTTCTTTCAAAGTAGTCGTACAAAAGGCGCGCGTGCCGTTGCTAACCCGCGTGGTGCGTCGAACCGGAAGCCATCGTATCCCACAGTTCCCTGCGATTGCCCATATTACCATATTACCGGTGCGCGTGAAAATGTGCTGCGGCTGCGACCATAACCCCTCAACGTGCAAGGCGCAGACGCATTCGTTGGCTGCCCTGCCTGTAACTGCTTCTTCTTCCCATAGGCAGTTGAGCGGTGTTGCTGTCGACCGCTGAGAGCTCTACCCAGCCAGAGGATGAGCGAACGGGTTCCAGGAGGGGACGAGTGAGAGGCGAAATCAGCTGAAAGTTCTCTCCCCCACCACGCTGGTGCCGCCGAGCAGCCGCCAGCCTCGCCTGCCGATGCGCCTCCTGCCAAGCACGATGACGGGAACCCTATGGATTGGCCCCTGGTGCTTCGAGGGAAGAAGCGACGTGTCCCCCGATCACGTGGATTTTGCGGGTCCGGGGAGAGGCTGGTGTTGGTCCCAGTGGCTCGGAGGACAGCTTCCCGGATGTGAAGCAACGTATTCGCATGGAATCTTCTCCATCTACCGGCAAGGACAGTACTGAGAGTGAGTTGACAACAGTTCTCCTTGCCCTAACTGTGGTCCAGGCCGCTGTGAGTACTCACTGCTGTCTGATGTATGGTACCCGTCCACGAATGAGGATTTTTTCTCCGAAGGGGGGTTCTCATTTGTAGCTGATATTTTAGGTAGCTTTCCAGCAGCTGGTGCTGTCAAGTTGGTTGGTACCTCAACGGCTTGGCGCAACCCACCCAGGGGACAGGCCATGCATCGGATGGTGCCTTGCTTTTTAAACTAATTCACTTTTTGAAGGAAAGAGTTGAATTTATTAGGTAATACAGGTTTAAAGTTGTAGGGTTTTAAAAAAAGAAAAAAAAAACACTTCGTAAAGAATGACATAATAAGCACACACACCTAGCTTTAGCAGTTTCCTTGTGTTTCCTTTTCCTTCTTTCGCTTCCTGTCTTTTCTAGTTTCTGTGTTTTCTTCTATATTTCATCATGGCTTTTCTTACCCTTACTTTAGCTACCTTTAATTGTCGTGGGATTACTAGAGCGTTGAAACAGGCTGAGGTTATTCACTTAGCTCGAATGCATAAGATAGATGTTTTCGTTTTGCAGGAAACTTTTGGGTCTGGATTGAGACATATTAAGAACTTCGACAGAACGTTTGGTACCAAATGCTCTTGTAATTACGGCAGCACGCATTTCGAGGGAGTTGCTGTCATTTTAATGCCACAATTAAGAGACTCTGTGCTACGCTATGCAAGGAATTCAGATGGCCACGTTCTGTCGGTAGACCCTGACTAGTATTAGGATTGTAAACGTGTATGCTCCAGCACAGCATTAGCAATGAAAATGTTTCTTTAACTTTTTAGCTTGTTATCTATTTTACATTTAACTTTTACAATATACAGTTTGATATTTGCTAAACCTAGATTTATTTATTTTTTATTGCATGCAATACAAGCAGATTTGTATTGTGATCTATATTTTTCTTTGTGCAATAAATGGTCAGACGTTTCGAAAGCCCTGTTTTAAGATTTTTGACTTGGAAAGAAAAATAAAGCTATCGCAGAGGGCCTTGAATATACTATAGGACCTTGAAACTCCAAATATCCTTGAATTTTCTTCATAAAAACGTGTAAGAATCCTGATCACATTGAATACATCTATGTATGTGTCCATGTTTTGCTGCACAGCTTAAGAAATAAAGTGCCTCGTACACACAAATTGAGACGTGTGTGTATTGTGTGTGATGCGTGCTTATCACATAAGTGATGCTCTACCTCTGATATAAGAGAATGTAGGGCAGCAATATCGCTTGCGAAGGCTAGACAGGGCAAGTAGCTGGGTTGTGAAGCTTGCCTCCTCACATTCATCAGCCTAATTGATTGATATGAGGGGCTTGACTTCCCAAAACTACCATATGATCATGAGGGACGCCGTAGTGGACGGCTCCGGAAATTTCGACCACCTGGGGGGTTCTTTAATGGGCATCCAAGTCTGAGCACACAGGCCTACAGTATTTTCGCTTCCATCAAAAATGCTGCCGCCGTAGCCAGGATTCGATCCCGGGACCTGCGGGTCCGCAGGTGAATTCATCATCAGCCTGAATATGCCCCTTGAAGGACGAAGGCCTCTCCCATGTTTTGCCAGTCAACTTGTTTCTGTGCTTGCTGCTGCCAGTTTATACCAGCAAGCACCTAAGGCTATTTAGTAAATCATTAATGAGGGAAAAGACAGTATTGGGCAAGTGACAGTGATAGATCGACAGACAAGGCACTGAATGTCTCTAATTCTGTCAGCTTTTCTTGCGCTCCTTGTTCAGGTCTCTGTAAAGGCATGCATTTAATAGACTTGGTCACGGATGAGTTTGGCCTTAATACTTTCTTCTGGTCGGAAGCTAGTACAAAGATAAACACTGCAGTTACTGGCCAGGAGGGCTTCGTTGGTGCTATAGAGTACAGCTCAGTTCATCCATCAATGGCCGGCATTCTATAGTCTGGCTCCGTCGCGGTGGTCTAGTGGCTAAGGTACTCGGCTGCTGACCCGAAAGCCGCAGGTTCGAATCCCGGCCACGGCGGCTGCATTTCCGATGGAGGCGGAAATGTTGTAGGCCCGTGTGCTCAGATGTGGGTGCACGTTAAAGACCCCAGGTGGTCAAAATTTCCGGAGCCCTCCACTACGGCCTCTCTCATAATCATATGGTGGTTTTGGGACGTTAAACCCCACATATTAAATCATCATTCTATAGTCTGTCGTGAGAAAGAGAACTAACACAGTGAATAGAATATCTGACTGGTGGAGCATTGTGAAATGGCGAGAATAGCAAGTGCTGCACGAGGCTACAATGTGCAAGAGTATTTTTACTCTCACCGTCAAAGCCGTTCACTCTGTCGAGGCTAAGGCTAACTGCTGCCCTTGTTGAAGGGATTCGTGAAATCAAAACGTGCGTCCCTGCTTCGTTCCTACCATGATGCTCTTTCGTTTTGTCTTCAGTCATCTTTTGCACTTAGCAGCCAACACTGCTCGAGCGTGCAATGTTGTCTGCAAACTGTAAATTGCTAAGATATTCTCTGTTAATCTTTCTTCCCATTTGTTTCCCCTCTAGTCTCAAATACTTTAAATACAAAAGACATGTAATTAACAGATAACTAGTCACCTCGTATGCAACTTGGTTGCTTTTCTGGAGTAACACCATGATACAATGGGTCGTCTCATGTCACTTTAGCCATAAATTTAAAATGAAGGCATGTTGGAAGCGTGGAAGCCTTGAAATTTTGTAGCCTGGCCGCGGTGGTCTAGTGGCTAAGGTACTCGGCTGCTGACCCGCAGGTCGCGGGTTCTAATCCTGGCTGCGGCGGCTACATTTCCGATGGAGGCGGAAATGTTGTAGGCCCGTGTGCTCAGATTTGGGTGCACGTTAAAGAACCCCAGGTGGTCGAAATTTCCGGAGCCCTCCACTACGGCGTCTCTCATAATCAAATGGTGGTTTTGGGACGTTAAACCACACATATCAATCAATCGAATTTTGTAGGTGTTCTTACTATACATTCATGCCTCTATGAAGTTGCACTCAACGAGTTGCCGCATAGTGACACTCCTTCTAAGGACCCAAAGCTTTATTGGAACTGGCAGACATGATTGCAATGGTTTATGAAATACCAGTAACCCAAAGTGTTCCAGAAACAAATTTTTCTGCTTACAGTGCCCTGCTTTGTTCATTGGTACCACTTTTCGTGGGCAACGAGTTGCACCTTCTAATGGGCTAGAATGTGCCTCGTTACCTGAACACATCATCGAGCTGTGTATCTAACATGGTAAATAACCGATATAGCTGGAATATTCATTAGCATCAAAAGAAAATGCCATACCGCTTCACTTTCTCTGATCTTGTGCATTTTGTAGAAAATAGTCTTGTATGTGCCTTTGGCATAACCGGTCCGGTGTTTGCCAGAGTCATGCGCTGTGTCAAAATATTTTCAGTTACTCTAACCAACTGGCCCAGCTTTCAGTCCTTCTACAGTGTTTTACCCTTGCTCTGACAGGAACTTACTAGACCTACCTCCCACATGCATACGTCAATTAACTCACGGCCCTTTTTTCCCAGCAGCTGCGATTCAACTGACCACGGCGGCGGTCAGATCTGCAACGCAGCAGAGGGTGCTAAGAATCTCTGGATCCGGACAGGCCGCCATTGGAACCTGAACTTGGCAACGTTTAACGTTAGAACCTTATCTAGTGAGGTAAGTCTAGCTGTACTATTCGAGGAGCTAGATTGTGTTATATGGGATATAATTGGGCTCAGTGAGGTTAGGAGGACAGATGAGGCCTATACGGTAATACATAATGGGCACATTCCTTGCTATCGGGGCTTGACTGACGGAAGAAAACTGGGAGTAGGGTTCCTAGTTCAAAGAAACATAGCTGGCAACATAGAGGATTACTATAACATTAATGAAAGGGTGGTAGGTATAGTAATTAAACTCAATAAGAGATACAAGATGAAAATGGTACAGGCTTGCGCGCCCACATCAAGCCATGATGACGCTTCAGTTGAACGCTTCTATGAAAACGTAAAATCGGCAATGAATAAGGTAAAAACGCAGTATACTATACTGATGGGAGACTTTAATGCAAAGGTGGGGAAGAAGCGGGCTGGAGACCAGGCAGTAGGAGATCATGGCATCGGTACTAGAAATGCTAGAGGAGAGGTACTAGCAGAATTCCCAGAACACAATAATTTACGGATTTTGAATACCTTCTACCGAAAACGAGGAAACTGTAAGTGGACATGGAGCAGCCCTAATGGCGAAAACAAAAACGAAATAGACTTTATGATGAGTGCACACCCAAGCATTGTGCAGGATGTGGTAGTGGTTGGCAAGGTACGATGCAGTGACCATAGAATAGTACGGTCTCGAATTCGCCTAGACTTGAAGAAGGAACGACAGAAACTGCATGTGCAAGAAGCCAATCAATGAGCTAGCACTGAGAGGGAAAGTACAGGAATTCAGAGTGTCGCTGCAGAACAGGTACTCGGCTCTTAGTGACGAAACCAATCTTAGCGTAGATACAATGAATGATAATCTGACGAGTATCATTGCGGTGTGTGCAGAGGCACGGTAGTTAAACAGGACACTGGCAAATTTTCCGAGGAAACGAAGAATCTCACTAAGAAGCGTCAAAGCATGAGTCTCAAGTACAACAGACAAAATAGAACTGGCAGAGCTTTCGAAGTTGATTAATAGGCATAAGATATCTGATGTAAGAAGGTATAACATGGAGATAATTGAACACGCTCTGAAAATGGAGGAAGCGTCAAAGCAGTGAAGAAGAAACTTGGGATAGGCCAAAATCGAAATATGCACTGAGGGACAAGGAAGGCAAAATAACTACTAATATGGATAGGATAGTTAAAACAGCGGAGGAGTTTTACAGAGATCTGTACAGTAGCTGGGACAACCACGACCTTAATACTATAAGAACTAGCAGTAACCCAGATGACACCCCACCAGTAATGATAGCAGAAGTCAGAAAAGCTTTGGAGAGCATGCAAAGAGGCGAAGCTGCTGGTGAGGATCAGGTAACATCATATCTGCTGAATGATGGAGGACTGATTGTGTTCGGAAAAATTGCCACCCTGTTTACGAGGTGTCTCCTGACGGGAAGAGTACCAGAGTCTTGGAAAAATGCTAACATCATCTTAATACATATGAAAGGAGATCACAATGACTTGAAAAATCACAGGCCGATCAGCTTGCTCTCGGTAGTATACAAGCTATTTACCAAGGTAAATAAGAGGTAAAAGCTTTAGAATTCAATCAATGAAAGTACCAAGCAGGATTTCGAACAAGCTACTCAACAATCGACCACATTCAAACTATCAATCAGGTAATAGAGAAATGCTCAGAATATAGCCAACCACTATACATAGCCTTCATAGATTACAACAAGGCATTTGATTCAGTAGAAATATCAGCAGTCATGCAGACACTGCGGAATCAGGGCATCGATTAAGCATATATGAACATCCTGGAAGAAATTTACAGGGGATCAACTTCCACCATAGTGTTTCATAAAGAAAGCAACAGAATACCAATCAAGAAGCGTGTAAGGCAGGGAGATGCAATCTCTCCAGTGCTATTTACCGCGTGCTTATGGGAGGTGTTCAGAGGCCAAGAATGGGAACAGTTAGGGATAAGAGTTAATGGAAAGTACCTTAGTAACCTGCGCTTCGCCGATGGCATTGCATTGCTCAGTAACTCAGGGGACGAATTGCAACTCATGATTTCGGAGTTAGACAAGAAGAGCAGAAAGGTGGGTCTTAAAATTAATCTGCAGAAAACGAAAGTAGTATACAACAACCTCGGAAGAAAGCAGCGCTTCGAGATGGGTAATAGTGCACTTCAAGTTGTAAAAGACTGTCTATTTAAGGCAGGTAATAAACGCGGAGCCGAACCACGAGATTGAAGTACCTAGAAGAATAAGAATGGGGTGGAGCACATTTGGCAAGCACTCTCAAATTATGACAAGTAGATTGCCACTATCCCTCAAGAGGAAGGTATATAACAGCTGTATCTTGCCGGTACTTAGCTACAGAGCAGAAACCTGGAGACTTACAAAGAGGGTTCAGTTTAAATTGAGGACGACTCAGCGAGCAATGGAAAGAAAAATGTAGGTGTAACCTTAAGAGACAAGAAGAGAGCAGAGTGGATTAGGGAACAAACGGGCGTTAAGGATAATATAAACGAAATCAAGAAGAGGAAATGGACATGAGCTGGGCATGTAGCACGTACATAGGATAATCGCTGGTCATTAAAGGTAACTAACTGGATTTCCAGAGAAGGCAAATAGGTTAGGGGCAGACAGAAGGTTAGGTGGGCAGATGAGACTAAGAAGATTGTGGGTATAAATTGGCAGCAGGAAGCACAGGACAGAGTCGACTGGTGGAGCATAGGAGAGGCCTTTGTCCTGCAGTGGACGTAGTCAGGCTGATGATGATGATGATGATGATGATGACCTAGAAAAGCCATACCACTGGAATATTAGGGGTAGTTGTGCTTGCAACCAGTATTATTGACTTACTATGGTTTTGAGTCATTATTTTCAATCTTCAAGGGATTGTTAATATGTTAAAACTGTAGGCCAACCCATCACCTCTAAATCTATCATCCACTAGCTACATAAGTTCAGTTTTTCTTTTTGTCAAAAAAAAAGAAAAAATCCATGAAACGTTTAATACGTGTATACATATACAGTGCTCGGTACAAATTTTCACTCTGCAAAGGCTCCCTGAAAGTCGGCTGCCGTAGCTTGTCACAGATTGAAAGCCTATAAAAATCAAAAGATAATCATTGAAACTGGCCTTTCCTGCTTCTCTTGATTCTATCAAAGCGTATGCAGTCCTGATGCGAACCAGGCGATCTTCCTGCTCATAGGGTCTTGGCAGGTCAGTTTTACCATGTTCCCATCATTTAAGAAACAGTCGGTTGGTGTAAGTCACCTGACTTCCGGGGATTTTTCGCAGCATTAGAATCACTTACAAGTGATGCATCCATGCCTATTTGAAGACCTTTAATGTTTATCGACTGATTCAATAGTCTCTTAACAGTCTGATTACTTGACTCTTCAGACAAACCCCTTCGCTTCCTGCACTTCTTATTTCAGCAACACTGCTTTTGCTTCCAGCAACTACACTACAGTGTACAGTGATCAAGTCCTGTAAAAATGACACTTTCGACCTGTCAATATGATTTATACAAGTGAATTTGTTCGCCACTACAGTTCCACTTAGGGTTTCCCGTGTAGAACTTAAGACTACTCCTAATCTGAAATAAGTTTAACTGACACTTCAACCGCCTGATTGGGCTCAAATAGATTCAGTGCACGTGGGACACCATTCTCGATGTGTCCACATTGTGGATTGTCTACTTCGGCCTTCACTGATTGACTGGAGCTCAGCAAGCAGTACATGCCCTGTTTCCGGTCTTTTTAATTGCAACGTTTCACTGCAACAAATGCTGCCACCAGAGATCTGCTTTTGAACACACTTCTTGGAGCTCATGCATTAACTATAATCGTGTTAGCTCTTTAATTAGGTTTAACACAGTTGCCCTCGTCATGCATCTTGAAATTCACTATGCATTTCCCGCATCGTTCTCCAAACACCTCGAAACTTTCATTCACAAGTTCAGACTTGCCAAGTTAAGAGTCCTGTTACCGTACATTTCAGCCCTTAAATTCAATTTATACTTATGCGGAGAATGTGCTGGTGGTTTCGGTGCATTGACGTGGTGAAGAGTGCCATGACGTTATGGCTTGATCCTTTTTCGAGTAACGAAATGTGCTACGCCTATGCAGACATGTACAGCAGCTGGACAAATTGAAAATAGCTCCCTTGGAGACCGCTATATGCTTACGGGACAAAACTCCACTATGAAGCCGCTTTTCTGCTATTGATATTGTGCAAGTTGCAAAGATATTGTGTAATTTGCAAGAGCTTTCAAAGCCTTTCAAATGTTACTGTTCCTGGCCTGAATAAACATCTGGCTTCGTCTTTGGTGTCCTCCTCGAACATGTTGCTATGTGACCTTGCCAAATGATTCTAACAGTCAACAAAGCAAAAGAAAGCATAAGGGATATTATATGCTCCTAATTGTAGTTTAAGACAGTCAGTGGACAAAACAAAAGAGTCAGTGGACAAAAAATCGCCCGTTTTATTAGCGAGATCTGAGCCGGCAACCTTCAGATTATGCCTGTGGGGCTTTTCATTGCAAGCTGGGATGATAGGCACATCCCTGCCCACCATGTTTAATATCTTTGTATCTTTAACACTGACGAGCCCCTTTACAAGAGACCCTGATATGAGAGACAAATGGGTATAAAACACCAGTGTACTCAAAGTAAAATACGGGTCGATAACCAAACCAAGACAAGGTACCCTGCTTTTAAAAGACATCTCATATAAAAGACAAGAATTGCTGTCCGGAGCATGCCTCTTGTAAAGTTGTTTGACTGTATCTAGGAGTATTAGCCAGCACCCCCTGTAGTGAAGGTGGCGAACGAGAAACTTTTCCCCGGAGTGTGTCACATGACCTTTGCACAATACTGCTACTGAACAATAAACCCTCATTTGCTAGCTTAAGATATGAACTCTGCCTGTTGAGGCCCTCGCTATGATCAAAGAAAACTTTTTCAGAGGCTCATCTTTTTGTTAGGCGCTATTAAATAAATCAGTTAGCTGAAGGAAAATATAGGGGTTATAGTATTTCACTATATTGTAGTAATTATGGTGTAAATTAAATATAAATCAAAAAATCAGGCTTTTGCGGTGAAATTAAAATCCACAACCTTTGAATAGTGTGTACAATGTTCTGCCAGTTGTAGAATAAAAAAAAATTCTGTTCTATTGTCTATTCCTAGGCAAAGCTATAATTCAGAATTTTCAAATATTTTGTTCTCATGTGAACTATCATTGCTGTGCGTACCCTGTTTATCTGAAAGACATCGTGAAATCTTCGTGTTCTTACAGCTTTTCAACCTTTGATCCCATCCAGTGGATGCTATGTCCAAACCCGCATTGCCTTTCACGTCTAGCATGTGCCTCTTGGATGGGCAAGGCAACCCTCTGGATACCCGTCTGCACCCACAAGGATCCGCTTCCTAGTTTCTACCTTTTGCTTGCCGAACCCGCATTGCCTTCCACGTCCAGCCTGTGTCTCTTGGTTGACCAAGGTAATACTCTAGATACCTCGGTCCTGCGGTCATGGTGTCGCTGCACCCACAAGTATTCATCTCCTCGTTTCCTGCCTATTGCTTACCAAAGCCGAGTTGCCTACCACGTCTGGCCTGTACCTCTTGGATGGGCAAGAAATATTCTGAATACCCATGTCCCGTGGCCATGGTGTCTCTCCATCCTCAAGGATTTGCCTCCTGGTTCCTGCCTCTAGCTTGCCTTCTGAAGAATGCATCGTAGTACAAGGAAACCCATTGCTCTGGCCTGCCCTTCAACCTTCACTCTATGTGGGGATTCTCTCAGGCGTTGCTGCTCATCATCACTCCACTGTGACGACCAGTGAATGAAGAGTGGGCTACAGACTGCATCTCTTGTTGCTTCCACGAGACATGCTAGTGATTTCTGGATACACCTTGGGGCTCCCAGCTGCCCTTGAACTGCTGTGCAACGCCTCTACCTCAGTAATCTGCTACCTATTATTGAAAAGAGCTGTTTGAAGGATGGTCCCAAGGTGTACGGGATCTATTGTGCTTTGAAATGATATGCTGTCCAGTAGCCATACAGTGAGTCTAGTGTTTTTAACGAGCATGTCAAATACAATTGATCCATATTGTGGTTTTTGTTGCACAAGCTTAACATTTGGTACAATGTTTCACCATCATGCTCATATTTCACGACCATAAGTGCCTGCAGTGCAATTGATAGACCTATGCGCATGTTTTAAAACCATGATAGTCATCCGTTCATATTGTACACTGCAGTGGCGTATTGATGCTGGTTTGCATCAAAACTGCATGAAAATCTGGGCAACTTGGTACAAATTCGTCTATCTGCATGGAAAGAAGGTTCCATTCTATGTGTACATGTGCATTTGGCACTTCTTGGGCAAGACTTTTTCATTTCAGCCATACATGGCTGAACTTCGTGCTCCTTTAGTTCGGTCTGGTGGTTATTGTGCGGACCCTTTTACTACAACATTTATACAATTAGCTGGGTCAACTGAAGCATCGACAATCATTTTGTGTGAGCTATAGTCTTCACTTCTTGGGAATTCGTTTGCTTCGAGCATCCTAGTTGGACAACACTCGCAGCATTGGTATATGGTTCAATGTTAACACTTAGCCACGTGCTTATGGTCCGCGACTTCATCGAGGTACCCGTTGCATCTTTTCCTCATGTTTCTGCTAGTATATATACTTTATAATGTGGCAATCTTAATCGCATACTTCGCCCTGTGAGTGAACGTGTAAAAGCACAAATATACCGAAAATCACACAGTCTTAATGCAGATGTATGTGGAGGTGGGCCATCATTGGCAAAAACCTGCAGCCTGATAGGAGCCTACTTCAACACATTTGATTTGTAATACTTGCCTTTTTATTTAGTCTGTTCCTGCTATATTTCTCTATATGACATTGTAGAAATTATATACAAGGGCCCGGGGATAATAAGTACAGTGTGGCAGCAAAGCAGGGTTCCTTTGTTTTAGGTTGAAGGATTTTTGTGTCCTGAAGTTCTCAAACGTTGATAGGTTGCACATTGGGAAATTGTGCATGCCTGCTGAGAAAACTAATGTACAGCAGCCATTCACCTTGGTGACTAGTGAAATAGTCCTGTTCATGCTCTCGGCAATCTTCTGCAATATGTGAGCTCGCCGGCCATTCATCTGCTGCCAGCCTGGAGTCAGATTGTAATTATAAAAGGGAAAAGAAGAGAAAAGTGAGCCCCGTAACTGTCTGCATCTGTTGCGACACCTCAACCGTAGCTCAAAAAGGATGGTGTTAGGGAGGGATTAAAGTGATAGCAATAAAGGTATTTATATATAGAGAGAGATGCGCAAGGACGGCTAGCGATGGCGGAAGAAAAGAGAAGACAGGAAAGATGAAACACGTTCTTAGGAGTCCGAGGACGTGGCACCACTGGCGAGAGCTCTTGTCGGCAACAGGAGATGGCGTATGGCTAATCCAGTCGGCCAGAGCTACGCTGTCGTCATCGTAGGGAACCGGGGACAGGAGGTGGCGTAAGACCAACCCAGTCGGCCAGAGCTGCGCTGTCGTCGGAGGTCGCAAGGGCACAACCGGTCGGCACGGAATCCAGCAAGCGGGTCTGGAGTGCACACACATTGGTACATACTTGTGGTATTGTTATAAAGTCCACACCGAACGTCAATGCCTCTGCAAAGGTAATCTGTGTCAAGGCCAGCGATCAAGCCCACCTGACGCGATCAACTCAGCGATGTCATCAAGTGGCGGCGACGGTCTGTCTTACGCAACGCACACCGAGTTCCCTCAGCCCACGAGCCCGATGAAGCAATTGACGCTTCCCAGTCTGGCGAGTCTTACGCAATGCGTGGTAACATAACTCATCCTTGGGTGCAACCAAGCGCAGCGGCTCTAGATTTGATGATCATGATGCAGCCCAGTGGCAGGTCCCCCTTCGGGACCGTGTTGGCGTCGTGCCTTCGTAACAGTATACACATCGGTGCAGAAATGAGGAAATGCTGCTGTCTTCTGAAGTTGTATCATTCAGTCTAGCAAAAGGCAGAGATTAATTTAAACCCATTATTAGTGTGACATCATTCAATCAAAACGTTTTGAAATTCTGTTTGTTTTAAATTACCTTTATTTGCTGCTGTACATCGCTCCTTTCTAGTATGTTATAGATCTATTTTTTTAGGCCTTTCTACCTTTCACTGGCTGTCACTACATGGTTTGTTTGGTTGAGAGTACGCAAATTATTTAGTATGCAAATTATTTGTCCATTCTAATCTATAGTGCTATCATATATCGTTGTTGCCCAGTGAAGTATGAATTCCCAAAGAGAACCATATTTATATCCAGACTACACATAAAGCTGCTCGAAACCAATTTCTGAAATGACGACTGCTGTCACGATAGGTTTGCATTGTTTCTGCTCCAAAAATAAATCGGTGTTGCTGAAATTCGTTCAAATAAAACACACATTCTGTCATTTTCCCTAATTAGTGCTCTCTGGTGTTCGACACGTAGAGCACTTCTCTGAACAAATGGGCTTGCCATATTAGTTAAGGTGGCAGACAGTGTTGCCCTTTATAAATGTCATCATAAAATAGTTTGTTAGGAAGGATACTTTGCCAAGATTCAAGGATACATCAATAAAATTGACATGCAAACAAAGTTCAGAAAAAAGAGGCTCTAAGAGATCAATATTCAGCATGCAAAACTGCTGGGGTTGCTCTGACAAGCAAGATAGTCTTCATGGCAAGATACCTGCAGCCTAAGCGCAACATTTTGCTTGTCCTATGCAGTCCCTTATGTGAAAGAGCTTCTATCTATTGGTTCAAGTTCTAACTATGAAATGTCAGATACTGATGTTCACTGGGAAAGTCTACAACTGACGTTATTTGGAAATCTCAATACCATGAATATACATCTTTCTAGGGTCACGGTGTCTCTCCATCCATTTTGCTTACATGTTCATAAGTTGAATTGCACTTTCTATTATATTCATTATTTGCCTATGTATGTGTAGATATTATGTATATATATTTTTCTAACATATTATCTGTACCGCCCCCCTTACACAATGCCCCTCGAGGGCTCTGTAAGGTACTGTAAATAAATAAATAAATAAACAGTAGGCATTGCATAATGTTGCCCGGTGTGCCACAATGGTCACTTGTAAACCGCTAGAAGAGCATCTCCCTTTTGAGACTAGTGGCACCTGAGTGTTCACTTTTGTAGGCCATGTTTGATGTCTTACAGCTATTTCATACCTGGCTGGATCATTACTGAACTGAGCAACATTCTTTGAGAGTAAAGTGAATAGAGGTTCTGGTATTCTAAAAGGATCAAATAAAGTTCATTAAGGTAAGTTAATGGTGTAGACAGCAGCTGACAAGCAAATAAGGTGTTGGAAGTAATGTTTTCTGGCTTACACGTCCCAGAATCGCCCAAATGCATTGGCATTGTCGGGGAAGCTTTTGCAAAGGTAAGTTTGTCCACCCATCGTTGCTGGCCGCCACCAATCGGGCGCATCTCCACAGGAGTAGCAGTTGCCCCCATATTACAGCCTGCTCTCTAGCCAATATCACTCAGAGTGTTAACAAACCAATAAAAACAGTAGGCTTAGGCTATAAGGAAAAAGATAAACATACTTGCTATCGGCTATATATAGACCGATATAAAAGACCACCAGGTTCTGTCGGTTCTGAGCAGTTGTATGGCACCGTAGGGCAATCAATATACGGCATGTACGTTCATAATCTCGGCGTAATTATTGCATGTAATAATAAGCATAGTACTTTTAAATAAACGATCCTGTTGGTGTTCCTGGCATTGCAAGTCCAACAAAGTGTGTGCTCGAAACCACGAACACCCGCTTATGAAATGGAAATTCCCCTCTTGGGTTGGATTTCACACCACACACGTGAAAACAAAACAAGTTGAGGCCCTTATCAGCCTCTATAAGTCCAAACTTTTGTTTGACGTTACACTTCCGTTGATGGAATAACTACATACTGTATTAGTTTCGGTTTCTTGGTACGATAGTACTGGTGTCGCGTAATGTATTTTCAACTTTCCCGCCATCGCTCCCACAACGTTTCTTCCAAACTAAAGTGTCCCCTGAGAAGCGAGAAGCTGGCTTCCCCCGCAATGCATGGTCAAAACCAAGCGAAAAAAGTTAAGGCCCTGATAAGCCTAAAATTTTGTTGACGTCACGCCTAGTCACGTGGGCGCCCTACATGGCAATGTGACGTCAGACAAAAGTTGGGAAGCCATTGCAGGAAGCCATCCTCATCAGAGGATACCTTAGCTCGAACAAATCTACAGTACGCTGATGAACACGTTGTGACGTCAGACAAAAGTTTGGCCTTATCAGGACTGATAAGGGCCTAAACTTTTTTCGCTA